>CM026569.1:17119655-18319655 GCA_015143295.1 Tetracentron sinense
GTACCATACTTATGGTACAGCATAGTGTCATCCACGGTCACATACTAGTTTGTCTTGACATTGACACAAAACCACACCAAGACCTTAGTGGAAACTTTGAGTCGGAAATCATTGCATTGTCCGGACGTCTACTCATTTTAAAGCTTTTCTCTTAACAAGCATATAAGACTATAAGAAGAACTGAAAATGCGGTAATCATATGTCATCCAATTTATATTAATAAACCATAAATCAATGCACTGTCTACAAAAAATTGTGGCCTTCAGCGGTGAAACTTTTTAGCATCGGTAGAGGGAAAACGCATCGGCTGAAAGACCCCTATAGCGGAGAGTTTTTAACAAACACCGCGAGAGATATGAAATGGCGGGAATCATTTATAGCCAGGGTTTATTAATAAGCGACGTTCCCGTTTTTGTTTTTGTGGTCGTGTGGTGTACTAAAAAAATGCACGAAAAGAAAAGGTGGGAAAAATAGCTTCAACGGCGCTATTAGACAAAGCCGCAGAACGGGCTCACGCAAGATAACTGCGCATTATTTAAGGACCTTTTAATCCGCTATAATCTCTCTTTAAAAACCCCGTTATTTGGGGAATTTATGGGTCCGATCTTAACCTTATCTTTCTTTTTCTTCCCTCTAGTTTTTCTCTCTTCATAGGGGGCCTGGCAACAAAGCCCGGATATTATCTGTCCCTAGATCCGTATCGTTCTCCGTAAGCTTATCTGATTATATTGTCCGGGCAGAGCGAATTGAATAAAGAGGTTTTAAGTACCGGTTATAAAACGGTCGGAGCGGATAAGGCAGATTCACCCTATCGGGATAATTCGAATAATATCTGACTTCGCATACTTTCAGATTAGCCGGAGCCGGATACGAATATTCTTCTGCAATATCAGGGGAATTATAGGATCAGATTCGGATAGGAGATAAGGGTAATCAAAAGGACCAGATATACACCTATCCGCAGCGAATCCGTATCTCGCCCTCCTCTGGATCCCTACTCTGTGCTCCCAGCTCCACCTCTCAGTCCGCCTACTCCAGTGCTTTGGCGCCTGCTCACCTTCTTCGCCCGCCTTAATCCCGGCTTCCCTGTGGTGCTCCGGTAACCGGTCTCTCCTCTCTCTCTCTCTCCTCTCTATCTCTAATTCTCTCAATCCCTTGCAGCCGCTTAGAAGTATAGTCGAAGCGCTGCTCTGGGTTGTCGTGACTGTGACGCAATTGAAAAAGTAAGAGAATGAGCGTACCGTTAACACATCCTCCACTGGCCACCGAAAACGGTAAGAGAGTGAGCAATTCTTGAAGTAAGAGAGTACGATTTCTTTTAAAAAACATTTGGTGTATTTAGTTAATACTGATGTGATACCCGGTTTTTCATCTTCTACAGGGGGGAAGAAGAGGACCGTTTCATCTTACCTCTCTATTGGTCCTCATACGTATCAAGGATCGACTTCAGTTCTTCTTTCTTCCCCCTCACCTTAGACGTACCTAGAGGGGAAATTTGCTTCCTATTATCCTCTTCTTTTGAGTCAATGTGAACACCAGAGACTAATTTCCTAAATATGAATCCTTTCTATATTTAGATGGTTTAGGTGTCGATTTCACCCCGCTTGTGTTTCTTCGGGTTCTTCGGATTCTGTTGATTTCTGTGTTTTTTTTGTTTTTGATTATTCTGGTGCTCAATCAATGGTTCTAATTGTTTTTGGTGTTGATCCCTTGTTTTTTTTTTTGTTTTTGATTGACTTCAGGTACTCTCTCCAGCTTAAATTCCAGCAGCCTCTGACTCTCTCTAGCCACTGGTAAGAGCACTCTCTCTCTAATTTTTTGCTTAAATATCGACGAAGTTTCTCTATTGGTAGAAACCCCATCGATATTTGGGGTTTCTCTGTAATTTTTTTGTAAAGAAGTCTCTTTGCTCTAACTCTCTCTCTCTCTGCTCTAACTAAGGTTTCTAGCCCCCTGCTCCGGCCTCTCACTCTTCGTCTTAAGGTTCTTCCCCATAAAAACCAGGGGGTTCTTTAACTCTATCTTTTGTGATTAGCTTTTGGTTGGAATAGTAAGTGTTTAAATAGTAAGTGTAGGTTTTTTTTTCGATTTCGTCTTTAGTGTTTAGTTCTTTAATTGAAATGAAGATTTGACTTCAGTGTACCTTTTTGCTTGGGTGTTGATCTGCTGCCAGAAGAAGATTGTTAACTGGACATAGAAGGAGATCAGGAAATCCTTGTGCTTTTGTTTTATTTTTGTTCAAAACCTGTGTTTTTTTCTGGAGTCAAAGGTTAGGTTTAGGCCCCTCTTTGCATGTAAGTTTCCATTGTTAAAAGGAGAATGATAATCATACGTCACCCTTCTTGATAATACAAATAATAAGATAAAACTTTATGTCAGTCACTTGTAAGCCCTACCACCATT
This sequence comes from Tetracentron sinense, assembly GCA_015143295.1. NCBI lineage: Eukaryota > Viridiplantae > Streptophyta > Magnoliopsida > Trochodendrales > Trochodendraceae > Tetracentron > Tetracentron sinense. The sequence goes on from CM026569.1 coordinate 17,122,059, forward strand.
CATTTATTTTATTGTCTAAAAAGGGAGAGCATGAATATGGTTAAGAAACAAGGCCAAAAGTGTATGCTTAAGAGAAGGATTAAAAGAGTAGCTTAATATATTATATATTAAATGGGAAAATGAGTGCTATTCCAGACGTAAAAACTCAATTTTTTTTTCATACCTTCTATTGGTGCCAAACCTAACCTTGCTATCCCTTCAAACAGATAAGAAAACAAATTTTCAAAAGGTTGGAGGGAAAGGGGAAATTATAGGTTTATAACTGGTCTAAAGGAGCAGAGAAGAATGACACTGGTTTTTGTTTTTGGTGACAAGGGTAATGGAGGGAAAGAGATGGGGGCGGCAGGGGGGCCCGGGCAGAGCTAACACCGGCTTGTCCGAAGCTTTTGCAAAAAAAAGTTATTTTTTACTACATTATTTTAATTATTTAACAAAGATTAGTATCGGGCAAAGTTGGCGTTGCTCCTAATGAGAAAAAACATTATAATATATATGATATTTTTTTGAAACATATTGTGTTGATTATATATGATATTATATCTATTATAATGATTTAAACAACATTTTTTTTTCTCAAACGTTTGTTTTTTGGGGAGCGACGCCTTCGAACCCCACAAGGTTGGAGCCCTCGTCTCCTTAGGAACCTAAAAAGAGTTTTATCATTAATTATTCTCTAGAAATCCAGCAACACACGGCTCACTGCATTCCTCCTACTAAAAAGTGTAGACTAACCCGAACTCTTAGCGAAACTTTAATTGAAAGGCCCCTGAGCTAGCATTTACCTTTATGAAAGCCTGTGGGTGTTGGATGATTTAGCCACGTGTTGAGTATAGGAAGGGGTGACGGTTCTCTCACCTTTGTTTTAGAGAGCATTAGTCAATAGTCGTCTTTTACATGGCTCTAAGGGCCCACAGGGACCCATGCCCATTAAAGTAACGCAGCTGTTAAGTACTTAGTATAATGACCCTGAGGTCTAGCTATCTACTATCAAGGACCTAGGGGCAACGGTTTAGCAGGTTGAGTATTTAAAATAAATTAAGATCAATTGAATGAATACTCTCTTATCTTCTCATCCATGTTCTATGCTGCTGAAAAGAAACAGATAAAATCAACTCTCTCTCCTCTAGATCTCTCTTGTAGAGAGTATGGTAGAACCCCGAAACTCAATTCATTTAGGATTCTCAGTTATGCAGCTCAAAGGTCCTCCTTTTGCCCCACAGGCAATTCGCCTACTGTTTCACAAGTAGGACCAGGTATTGTACCGGCTTCACGACTACATCTTCGTTTGAGAGAGGGTGCATATGTGGTAGGAGAAACAAGGAATAGGGACTAGTGGCGTAAGAGGCATCCAAGGTGGTTGTTCCATCGAAGTATCAGGTGTTGTCATATGATCAGGGATTGTCCACAGAGGCATCGATGTGGCAGTAGGTTAGTTGTAGACTTGATCTCTAGGGGGCCGACCCTGTTGCCCAGTTATTGGACCATAGGGGGGTGATTAGGGGTCAAGGGCTGAGTTTGAGTATTAGTAAAGTAATATTTAGCTAATATTGCGGATTAAGGTTTTGAGGTAATGTGAAAAATTAAAAGAAACAATTTTTGAAAAGATTATTGAACGGATAAGGAACGAGAGTGCAAAACACGGTAGATGTTCGAGGTTCGACAATCCCCCAGCCTATTTCCCCACCAAGCTCTAAGGCTAAAAAGGATTAACGAAGAGAGGTATTGCTTGCTCTAGAAAAATGTCGGACACTGGGTGGCTATCAGGACTCTTAGGCAGATATTTGCTTTCCTACCTGGTAATCTGATCTCTGGATGGACCCCCCACTCAAATTATTAAGGAAAGTCAGCTACACCGGGGAAGTGGGCTGCCCGATGGCTTATGGAGGTTGTCTGAATGCGACATTAGTATATGATCAGAAAAAGTTCTTTTTTTTTCAAAAAATCAGGAGGCAGACGATTTTTGCCAGTCAGTTGGCTTATAGTTTAATAACAAGAACTCGCGTATGTAAATGATCAGTTTATAAAATGAGGATCTTAGTAAGATTGTGCCAGAGGTGAAAGAGCAAAGAATACTTTAGTGGGAGTTTATACTTTGACGGAGATGCTGCCGTAGTCACGGGGATGGGATAAGCAGCAAGTCCTATCTCGTCCAAGAGGGCACACCTTCCCTATCTCTGTAAAGCTGAATTTTTCAAGATGCTCAAACAATAAAGCAGAATAGAGGGGGCTGCAACTCTGAGCATCGGGGTTAAGAGATAGACGTCACTACGGGATCACTTTAGTTAATATGTCAGGACAAATGAATCTTATCAGAGGCGGGCATCAGAGAAACAAGGTGGCTAATCCCGTACTGGCCTACCTCACGTACTAATCACTAAGTTCAGAGAATCAACTTCGGGTCCACAAGTCTAGGAACCATAACAGATTCGTTGATGCACGGCTACTTTTGCCTCCATGGTACAAAATCCCTATGGGCATCATGCTCTGGCCAATGAAATTCAGCAAAAAAGGAATCAGCTTGCCTACTGCTGATTCGAACTGGATGTAGTAAACAACAACAAGCCTTGGTATGCGGGACATAAAGCAGTATCTCGACGACGCGCGGGACATTCCCTCTAGATGCTATCAAACAAAAAGACCGCCTGGCAATCCGAAGACTAGGCCATTCAGTTTGTCCTATTAGGGGGGAATATTGTACAAGAGATCGCCTAATCTGATCTGGCTCAGATGCCTGACACCAAGGAAGCAGCAACAGGTAGCACAGGTAGTCGAAGAAGTTCACGGAGGAGGCATTATGGCCCTACACTTGAACGAGTTAATATTATCCAAGAAGGAAGTAGAAGATTCTCAAACTAGGCTAATACTTGGTTACTATAGAAGCGGACTGTTGTAAGCATGTGAAAAGTATAACCAATGTCAAATCTATGCTGACAAGATCAATGCACCGCCAACAAGGCTGTATAACCTGACTGCTCCATGGCCCTTCTCTACTTGCGGCATCGACGTCATTGGACCCATAGCTCCGAAAGCATCTAACGGACATCGATTCATTCTGCTTGCAATTGATTATTTCACAAATAGTTGAGGCAACCTCTATGCCAACGTCACAGCCTCTGTGGTTCAGCGTTTCCTGAAAAATGATATCATCTACCGATAACGGTGTCCCATTCGAGATTGTAATAGACAATGCTCCTAACTTCTGCAAAAAGGGGATGACCGACCACTGCCAAAATTCAAGATACTATATCACAACTCCACACCATACAAGCCTCAGACTAACGGTGCAGTGGAAGCAGCCAACAAGAACTTGAAAAAGATAATTGAGAAGATGGCAACCAACTGCTCTACCTAGCATGAATTTTCCCATACACACTCATGGCCTACAGAAACGTCCATTAGAACCTCAATGGGCAACCAACATTCTCCTCGCCTATGGTATTCGAAGTAGTCCTCACCCATTGAAGTAGAAATTCCAATCACTTCCAGATGTTAAATCAGAAGGAGAAATCTCATAAAGGAGAATGGGCATAGATCCTGTATGAACAGCTGAAGCTAATCGGTAGAGTGGCGACTTGAAAGCCATCAAATCACTCTCAGGGCCTATCAGAGGCGTATGGTTAGGGCATTCAACAAGAAAGTCAAGCCCCACAGCATCGAGGTTGGTGCCTGGTTTCTCTGAAAAATGTTGCCAAATTGCCTGACCCAAGGAGCAAGTTCACGCCCAACTATGAAGGCTCATACATCGTCCGAGCAAAATTCTCTGGTGGCGGCTTTCGACTTGGATGTATGGATGACTAAGACCTCCCAGAAGCCCATCAACATGGATAAAGTCAAACGATACTATGATTAGGGTCTAGTCTGATAGGTGTTTTGTACTCGTAGAAACTCCGGGAATGACAAGAGGCCGTCCTTGGCACACTCCTTATCCCCACACAATGTAACCCATTTTACAAATCAATGAAATCCACTAGTTAGCCCCTTGAGCCTAACAACCTTTCTCTCATAAAATATTTTTAGGGACACCCTCCCTTGCCATCTGTAGCATTGCCTGGACTACGTCATGACCTGATCATATAAAGGGTACGTGGACAACCTGACAAATCAGGTGCAGTCACAAAAAGGAGATTTAATCCCTCAAAATCTCCTCTCCCAAAAAAATCCAAACTTCCTCTAGCTCTCTCTCCACAGGGACAAATTTTCCCCACAGAGTCACTCCCCAAGCAGAGATCGACTCTCCTAACATTCATGAGTAAAAACCGGAAATGGCCTCATTATGCAAATGTTACACGACTCTCAGACCTAGTCTTGCGACTAGGGATAAAAAATGGACAACATCAATCAGTTCGTAGGCATGAGGAAAACCGGCAACGGCCACAACGTGCAAAAAATGGGTGAACCCCATAACTTGGTCATTCCAAAGGTAAAAAATGGAGAAAAAGCTGAAAATTAGTTTGGTAACAGAATTCGGTAACAATCAGTCTTATCAGACTCCTCAGCGGATCCCCTAATAGTCAGCCTCTCTCAGTGGATCAGTATCCCCAACAGACATTCCACCAGGGGTATCCCTATGCATTCCCCAGTAGAGAATCCTCTGAAAAAAAAACTCCTCAGCAGAAGGACAAACATTGGGAAATCATCAGCAGACTGAAAATCCCCAGACTTCCTGACAGTGGTCTACAACAGAGTCCTATTCCACAGCAGATCCTTGAAAATCTTCAAATCCCCAGCGGATCCCCAAGCAAAAGCATCTGATAGCCTCTCAACAACACTGTTCCCCAGTAAGAGTCCAGAAATCTTCCAAAAGCTTCTCCCCAACCAAGGTCCTCGGCCTGCAACAGTTGCGTTTTGCTCTGAATCATACTCAGTTCTCCGAGAGTAAAAGGGAACCTAATATATCCCTTAAACCCTGAACAAAGACGATTTACTAGCAAATCTAAAAGCTAACTAAGCACGTTTTTGTTAAAACCAAAAATTTTTACAAAAAAGTCATCTACACTTTTCCCGAAAAAGGTTTTTAAAAATAAACTCTTTGTATCAAAATCCGTTTGAACCAACCTGCACTGAGCCGCCTCGACAGGCAAAGCAGAAGAAGCCATTTCTGCACATCCCCAGCAAGCCGCAGTCAATAGAGTCATGAGAAAGTATCATCGCCTTTATCCCCTGCATGACATTAGTCTGCATATCATTACATCCTGCATGATTAAACTCTTTAGCATCATTTAAACATGATCAAAATTCAGTGCCTCTCAGCCATATCAAAATCAAATCCGGCATCATGCTTCAAACCAATTTAACATCCTGTGTGTACCTTTACAATGTCCACTACTCGCATCTCCTCGGCATCCCAGGTGAGCGTCGACGTAATACATTTTGTCGATAACTCGCATGCCCGACATCCTGTGTGCTCCGTGACAACCTCGTCAAACCGCAACATTACCTCCTGTATGTCCCCTCTATAACACCCCCGTGTGTCCTCGGCATCTCAGGTAAGCGTTGATATAATACATTTTTTCGACACCTCGCATGCCCGACATCCTGTGTGATCTGTGACAACCTTGTCATACCTCAGCATTACCTCCTGCATGTACCCTCTGTGACACCCTTGTGTGTCCTCTGCATCCTATGTGAATGTCAACATTATACATTTTTTCGACACCTCGTATGCCCGACATCCTGTGTGCTCTATGACAATCTCGTCACACTATAGCATTACCTCCTGCACGTCTCCTCTACGACACCCTCATGTGTCCTCGGCATCCCGAGTGAGCATCGACATAATACACTTTGTCGATACCTCGCATGCCCGACATCCTGTGTGCTCCGTGACAACCTTGTCACACTGCAGCATCACCACCAGCATGTCCTCTTCTTCGACACCTAGTGTGTCTTTGGCATCTCAGGTGAGTGTCGACATAACAACTTTGTCGACACCTTGAATGCCCAACACCCTGTGTGTGTCCCCCAATCGATTCAGCTAATATCCCCAGGAAACACTGTTTCGATTAATCCCCTCGCCGCTTCCAAGCAACATCTTCTTCTAGCCAGCGTCGTAGGGCCACGCTATCCCTGCATTCATATTCTTCCTTAACTACTCGCTATTCCCTAGTAGTAGACTTCATCACATCACCACAATCACCATTTGCATAGCATGCATCATTCCTAGCATCCATCTCAGTGTAAAACTAGGATGTTTTCAGTCTTTACCGTTCAATCGACATCCTGACACTCTCCGGCAAAGAGGGGCAGCTGTAAGCACTCAATTTTTAAGCCCTGCTTAACCATGATTAACCTACGTTAACCATGGTTATCCCCGGCCAAAATCTAGTAGCCCTAGGTAGACCATAATTCAAGCCCCTAGTAGCCCTAGGTAGACCCTAACCCAAACTATAGTTTGACCCTAGGTAGTGCCCTAAGCCCTAGACCAAACCCTAGGTTAACCTTAGCTAAACCCTAGACCTAACCCTAGGCCTAGCCCTAGCCCATAACCTAATGCAAACCCTAAGCTAAAACCCTACTGGCTCAAGGCCCATTTCAATCAACCAAACCTAAACCCTAGTCTAACCCTAGGCTAACCCTAGCTAAACTCTAGGACTAACCCTAGGTAAACCCTAGACCTAACCCTAGGTCCAACCCTAGCCTAACCCTAGTCTAAACCCTAGGCTAAGACCTCAAGGGGTTAAGGCCCATTTTAAGTCCAAAACCCCAAAAAAATGGCTAAAACCCCCCACTTTGGGCCCAAGCATGGGCCCACAAGGTCCAACCCAAGTGGGACCCACTTTCTTTTTTTCACATTTCAAATTTTTAGGGCAAAACCCTCATAGGGTAAAGCCCTTGCTTGCCTTCCCCACATGTTAGATGTTGGGCCCAAAACTGGAAAGCCAAAAAACAAAAAAATCATTGTTCATCGTCTTCATCCTCTGGACGTGCGTACAGGCTATTGCCCTTGCCTCCTCTGCTGCCTTGGCTCTCGTCCACAGTGTCCCCCATGCCATATTTAATTCTGAAATTGCCCCTAGCTCCCTTCCCCATCTTCTATTTAACACCACCCACAGCCACAGTTTCGGGAGCCCAGTTTTTGAAAAAAAATCAGAGAGAGAGAGAGAGAGAGCTCTACCCACTTCGGCCAGCCCATCTACCTACCTCGACTCCCTTAATCCCCACCTGAGAACAACCCCAAGGCTATCCCAGTCGTCAGCAACTACCACCACGTGTTCTCCACTTCAGCCACCGAAGCCGAGAGGGTATACCCCCTTATTTCCCTTTCTTTTTTACTGTTATTACCGCTGTAAGGGACCCCTGGTCCCATTCCAGGAGTCCCATATTTTTATTTTTTTACAATTACAGCTTGTAGCTGAGGACAGGGTCCCCCCCTCCTTTGCGTCTTCTTCATAGATGGTGGAGTTTTTCCCCTTGAGGCAACACAGGTACCACCACCTCCCACCACATGGCAGTGCTCCCTATGGTCTAGGGGGTCCTCTATCCATGAGGAACCCCCTGGATCTTCATTAGCTAAGTACCACAGACCAAAAAAAAATTCAAAAAACCTTTTCAGAAAAAAACCATCTGAGGTCACCCCCTGTAACCACGGTATAACCGCGGTTAGTTTGGGCCCTGGTCAAGACCAGGGCTATGGTTAGACTCTCCATACTTAGGGTTACCCCCTTGAGTAATCTCAACCCTTAACTCGCCCATTAATCATGGTTAAATCAACCCCAAAGTAGGGTGGACAGTGTGCAAAAATGGTGAATAGGGCCTCTTTGAGCCTCTGTGGGACCCACATCCGACCTCTTCTTGGGCCCACCAAAGTCGCAAATTATTTCCTAGACTACAAGCTTTGCAACCATGGTCTTGGATCCCCCAGGGGTTAAGCCAAACCTCGATTAAATCATCGCAAACCATGGTTAAAAATCATGCTGGATTTTTTTATAAAAATTCATCATTTTATGTGGTGTTGATTAAGGCGACTTTGGGCCTCTGTGGGGCCCACACCTGACCTCCACATGGGCCCACCAAAGGTCCAAAATATTTCCTGGACTTCATGCTACCTCATGGTGGTTTCGGTTTCCCGTAGTTCCCTGCTAACCGCGGTTAAACCCATGCTAACCATGGTTAAAATTATGTTAATATTTTTGGGTTTTTTGTAATTTCTGACCTTTGTGAGGGCCCAGACCAAGTAGGAGGCCAGTCTAGGCCCTGCCATAGTCCTTGGGCCCACTTTTGACCAAGCCTATCCCTTAACCATGGTTAAGCAGCCCATGAATCCAAAAAATTCTGAAAAATTTATCAAAAAATCACAAATATTCTTTGGAGTCCAGAAATGTCCTCTATGATCATTTTCGTGTTGGTTATAGTCCTTAACTATGGTTAAACATCATGTTTGATTAACTTTTAACCATGGTTATGCAGCCCTTAACCAGAAAAATCTAGAAAAATACTCAAAAATTCCAAAATAATCTACAAAGCCAATAAATGGTCTCGTTCGATCATTTAACCATGGTTAGCACCCCTAACCATGGTGACCAACCCCCCTTAACCGTAGTTAAGCGGTCCTTAACCACTGGGAAAAATCAAGAAAAATCCCAAAAAATCAGAAAAATTTAAAAAAAAACAAAAATACTATTATTAGAATTTTTAACCATGGTCAACCACCTTTTTAACCCCAGTTAGCAACCCTAACCCCTGGTTAAATCACCCGTAAGCCTATTGGGCCTCACCCCTTGACCTATCGGGCCTAACCTAAGCCTGTTGGGTCAAATCATATCAATCTTAACTGTGGTTAGCAATCCTGACTATAGTTAGTTTGACCTAACCACGGTTAGCAATCCTAACCATGGTCAGACTTTGCCTTAGCCTACTGGGCTTCCCTCTTGGCCTACCGGGGCCAACCCTAATCTATTGGACTTACCTTAGGCCTATTGGTCCCAAACCATGCATTTTGACCAATCCTATTCAACCAAACTCTAGTCTACCGGACTAGGCCCATTAACCACCTTTGGTGCACACACACACCCTAGCCTTGGCACGGGTTCATGTGCCAGAACTACGCTCGATCTGATCTCAGCCCAATGTGAGTACGTAGGCAACCCAACTTGGGTTCGACCCTAGTCTAGGATTTTCTCCTTCTTGGATTAGCATTAGGCTAAATATTAAGGCATTTGATTAAAATTGAACTTTAAATTGGCTTATACATAGTAAGTAGGAAACCACTGAAAAGTAAAAGTGTCGGGGTGCTTAGCCCCTTCCCCGGACTTAACCGAACCTCCTATTCTAATCTCAATCATAGACCAAGACCTTATCTAAATCGTAGAAACTTATCCATTCTGAATGAATAGGTGGCGACTCTAAAATTCTCCCCGTGAGATCAAATCAGGGTTCTCCCAAAACCCTCCTTCACAGAAGTTATATAAGAATATTGTAGCCATATTTAGTATTGTCTTATTCCTTAGTTAAAACATAGTGAGTCTAATGTGTCTTGAGTCCTTGCCTTGAAGCAACCAATATAGTGAAGATGAAGAAGATCAACTGAAGAAATTATGATCTTTGCCTTCGTTTCACTCATACGATGGTAAGTCACCTAGATACCATGTCACCATAGGTGGAAGTTGACTTAGATCATCATAAACACCCTAGGTGACTAGTTAGACCCCTTAGAACCTGAAAAATCAAGTTTTTTGGGCAAATTCTGGGAAGACCAGTAAATCGGTCAAATGAGGGGTCGACCGATGGCCTACCGGTTGACCGCTCATGGTGATCGGTCGACCGCTGGTGCAAGCTTTTTGTATGGCTTTATTTTTCAGAGTGTTTGCAATTGAGGGGTCGATCGCTCCTCGAGGATTTTGACTCCTACTAGGTTTTTAAGTCCGAGAATTGCCCTATTTAAGTTGGGTTTGATCCTCATTCGACTCAAGAAAGTTTGAGAGTTTTTTTGAAAGTTTTATTGAGAAATTTAGGGTTTCTCAAACCCATTTTCCTCTCCTCTTCCACCCTAGTGTATACAAGACATAGTTTGATCTTTCTTGTTTGATTATTCCTATTATGGGGAATTCAACTAGGGTTTTATTCTTAATCAACCATCAACCCATTCTGTTAAGAACACTTGGTCAGTGTGAACCAGAGCCATTGCAAAGGAGATCGATCCGAGGAGGATCGTGGTTATTTGGTCGGAGGAATCTGGAGCCGTCATTAACGAAGATCGGTCGGAAGATCGTGGTTGTGGAGATCTAGGAGCATAACAGGCTACTGCAGTAGATTGCGAGTCTTACGAGATCGGGATTACTTTCAGAGGCGAGGAGGATTGAGTACTGAGGATCATAGTGTTGAGTCCGATTGTGTACAGTTCGAGTCTTGTATGTATTTTTTTCTTTGTCTTAGTGATATCTTTTTGCTAGACTAGGTCCCGTGGTTTTTCCCGGAATGTTTTTCATGTTAAAATCTTGGTATTATGGTTTACTTGTCTTCCCTATTTCCGCACTTTATTGTTCATCCGTCCTTAGTTAATAATTTAATCACATATATTAAAAAGGGTATGTAGACTTTTAGAAAGACTTAGCCACCCCCTTGGGTTTGTGAGTTCTCAACTCAAATATTATTTTTGGGGTTCATCGGATTTTTTTCAAATACTTTATCATACAAATAATAGAATCATAGTTATGTTCCCAATTTTCCAGATTTAATCATCATTCAACAATTCTCTCATTCTAATTTCATTCATGTGCAAAACCCTATAATTCATCTATGCTCTCTAATTTAATTCATAAGGACATTCGATTTCCAGAAAAGTCAACATAATATCATGGATATTCATCATCATTGCCTTCCAATCACATTCAAAATTTTAGAATACAAAGAACCAAACATTCATCATCTCATTCGAAATATTCATAATGAAAACTGTTAACCTAAAGGTTACAACCCTGTGTACCCCTAATAATTTGATTATGACACAATAATGCAATGAACATTTTTGATACTAATTGTTCTACAAAGTATATGTACATCTCAAGATTAAGGAACATTAGTCCACATTTCAAGGTTGACTCAACTTAACCAAGATATTCCATCAAGCAAAGACAAGACTCAATGATAATAGAGAAATCAAGACAAAAGGCTATAATAGTCAAATTCTCATTCAAGCCCAAACGTATATTCAAGTTCAAGCCAAATAAGAACTCAAAGAGGAAATCCAATCAACTAAAGGTGAAATTTCAAATGAAGACTCAAGATCTCACCCAAAGTCCACGTCGGATCATGAAGACAAAGCAAGACTGATTAAGATCAAGACAAGACAAGTGAAGACTCTTAAGAAGGTTTAAAACCATTTCTAAGAAAGTTTAGGACTTATGTAAAGAGTCCTCATTTGATTGGAAAGTTCAAAAGCCAAAGTGACCTAGATTGACCTTAGGAAGCCTTGATCCATTTGGATAATGTTCCAAGGCCTTAAGACATCTCAAAACATGGCTAAAAACACGGTAATGAAAATTCCAAAGACCTATGAATTCATTCCCATCATAAAGATCTTAAAAAGATGAGAAATATGTGAAAATACAGAGGTGTTATTGATGTTTGGAAAATCCAGACCAGTAAATATTTTTTGCTCTATGCTGTCGATGTCTAAGATACACCCAGGTGATGTCGTCGACGTCAAGTTACGGGAAACACGTATTAAACCCCCAACGACTAGTTTTTTAATTGCTAATTTGACATTTAATGATCCCACAACAGGATTATTCATCCAAGCTCTATAAATAGAGTTCATTTATGAACCTTGGATCTACCTTTGAGATTATATTGATTATCCATCACTCACATTCAATTCTCACCAAGAAAATTCGGTCAAAAGCTTAGAAATTCCTTTCTCTCTTACTTGAACTTTAAACTCTCAATCATTTGAGAGATTCTCAGAGATTGTATTCCATTCTTATCTAGCTCAACAAGGAGCTCAAATTTCGGATTGAAAATCCATTTCAAATTTGTATTTGAAGAAGTCAAGAGAAGTTGTTCTCTTACAGGTTTTGATTTCGAAAGGAGATTATAAGAGGTGGTATCCCAGCCTACAAGGGATTGCAAAGGTTTGAGCTTCACCCGGTGAAGAAGCTCTTGCAATAGTGGATCATGTTGAATCCTGTGAGCCAGAGAGCTTGAGGCGGGGAAGTAGGCTGGAATTGCCAAACCTCGATAACAATTCTTGATGTTTGTATTCCTTATCTCTTCTATATTGTTGTATTACTCATTTCAATAACTTGCTATTTTAGCTTAACCTTAAAATTCCGCAAAATAAGCTAAGTAGATTTTAAAATCGGTTATAGACCTTATTCACACCCCTCTAGGGTCCATTTATTGGGCAACAAAAACTCCCCTAAAAATATGAAATCCTATCGTTAACATGATCAATAACTCATAATAACATATAAACATCATTCCCATATGATGAAATACATATTTCATACATATTATTATGTTAGAACAGTGCATAGTACATTCTTTGATCGTTTTCCTACTATCTAATCTTCAATCTCGAAGTTTTTCTTTTCCTACATATTTCTTCTCCTTAGTGCACATGCACACACCCCTAGCCTCGACATATGCTCACGTGCCAAAACTACGCTCGGTCTGATCTCATCCTGTGAGTACATAGGCAACCCAACATGGGTTCGACCCTAGTTAGCTTTTCATTTTTTGGATTAGTGTTAACCTAAACATTCCAGTATTCCAATCAAGATTAACTTTAATTGGCTTAAACTTGGGGAGTACGGAACCATTATAAAACGGAAGTCTCGGGGTGCCTAACACCTTTCCCGAACTTAGCTAAACTCCTTACCCTGATCTCACTCGCAGACCAAGATCTTATCCAAACTCCGGGGACTTATCCCTTCTAAATAAATAGGTGGCGACTCTTAAATAAAATCATTTCACACCCGTGAGGGTATACAGGTAATCATGTCCTTCTCTTTGTGAGTGGGAGGAATTCCGCGCTCACAGCTCTGGCGACTCTGCTGGGGAGAAGCTTTTAGGGTTCAATCGGGAACCTAAGTTTAAACCAACTAAACCTTAATCTTGATTAAAATGTCTAAGCGTTTAACTTAACACTAATCATTTTACATCTCTTAGTTAATTGTGTACTGTGCATCCATATATGTCATAGTAGTGTAATTATCTCATTCAACCTAGTAGACAGACTTATTACGTTAATGGCTGCTGGATGATCATCCTCAGTGTTAGTGGCTTAAACGTTTTGGAGGTCCACAGAGTTACTCCTGTTGGGTGATTATCCACAGGGAAGGATTCTGAACGCTCCCGCTTCCACCAATCATCCATTTTAAGGTATGTTCTATACCAGAGAGTCGCATATATGGTGTTAAGTGATCCCCCCATCCTACTAGGAACACACCTGCATCAAATCAGTATTCATACATATAGCCTAGGCTAGGGTATAGTCTACAAGCAGCCCACCCAGGGAGGGCTACCATAAACCCTAACCTGCTTGCACCCTATACCTGTCCCCAGTCATGGTTGACTATCCGGGCACATTCTACCAGGATAACCACCCACCTAGGGACATGTAATGAGCCAAACTTGTGCTTGTAATAAACTACATCCAACCCTGCTTCTCGACATAGCATTTGTGATTCAAATCCCAGACAGATAGGTCTTTACGGGGCCTGTCCCCGACCTTGATCTGATAGGTCCCTCGATTTCAAAAACCTGGGCTAAAGCACGTCGGACCTCCATCCGTCTGCCCTATCGGATCACCTATGCCTTGTCACACCCAATCAAATCAAAAATCAAAAAAATATTGCATCATCTTGCATTCCCATCTGCATACACAGTGCACTCACAGAGTTTGTACATTGTCTAGGTAGATGACAAGTCCTTCAGAAATAATCTAGTCAATGGGTCGACCATCAGACCCGTGCATCTAACTTCTCAGGGGACATATGATGACAACCTTCAGAAAGCAATTGGAGCCTTTACCTTGAGTCAGTGTCTCGCTTGGGCTCAGTACTACAAAACTGGGACTATCCTAAACCTATTTGTGGCTAACCCGGACTCGCGTCTCATGAACGCTGCTATCCAGTGTTGGAGCCCATCTCACATGGTATTCCGTTTTGGCAAGAACGAGTTTTGCCCAACACTGGAAGGGATTCAGCGCATTCTAGGGTTAAACATGGACGGCGAAGCCATAGTACCGTGCTACAAGACAACATACCAGGCAGACCTATCCAGGTTCTTACATATCAAGCCTACCTGCTTGCAACCCGGCCCTAGCGGCTCTTTTGATCGAATACCCGTATCTTTTCTTGAAAAGAGATACAAGCACAAGTGGAACCTTGACTCCATTATAGCGGAACTTCTTGATCTCAACGCCCTTGCACTGATAGCCATGTCTCAGCTGGTTTCCTAAGGTGTCGTTCGCTTGTCGAAGCATTTCTAGTCGGGATCATCGAGGACATGCATAACTCCTGCTCAGTTGTACCAGTCATCCTAGTAGAGCTTCTCAGGGCTCTCAATCAGGTAGCAGGCCGTAGAAAGGGCATCTTCCATGCCAGTACACCTCTGGTTGGTTAGTCACTTGGTTACAATCATATCGGTACCGGACGACATCCGTGATGCCTACATTCTACCTCGGAAGATGTCTTAGAGTCATGATCCGATAGCAACTACAGACGTCGGAAAGCTCTACCAGCTTCTCCAAACTCTATCAAGGGATGAAATCACATGGCAATGCGAGTGGCTTGTACTGGATAGGCTACCTCATGTTGTCATCACCAGCAAACGATGCATGATTCTTGCTGGTCTAACAAGCTCCGCAGTCTATACACCACTCCGAGTCCTCCAACAGTTCGGACTCCCTCAGCGCATCCCAGTGATAGACTGGCAGGAAAATGATTGGATCACTTTCACAGTGTACTCCGACAACCTCACTCGACACTTCTAGTCAGCTTGGCGCAGCTGCAGGCGAGACCAGTGCTCGGACTTCATGGTTACATCAGGACCACCAGCCAACTCAGCATACCGACAGTGGGTGGACAATCTTGACATCCTACCTAGCATACCTGCACCCAGGGAGCTGCCCACACCAGTCGCAGCTCCATCACAAGGAACCATACCCCTAACTGAAATGGTGGTTCCCTAGACAGACTTCTTCCTGGAGAGACATCTCCAGATCCAGCAGAAATCGAAAAGGCTACGGAAAGCCCAGCGTGTATTCAGGCAGTAGGAAGCAGAACAAGGCTGTGAACTCCAAGCCACATAAGAGCAGGTTGAACAGCTTGAACAGACAATCCAGTCTCTCCACAGGAGACGCAGAGGTAACGCTAGAGAAATAGCCGTCATCCGGGCCCAGTTGCACTCCCACCAAGAACAACTTGATAGTGCAATGGCAGAGATGACCTCCCGTATCCAACAGTTTGGATACCGCATGTTCAACGCTATTGAGACCCTTACACACATGGAGGTTGAGATCACATCCCTCCAGCAGCAGATCATGGATCTTAATGGTGTGCCCCGACCACTTGACTTCGCGATCCCTGATGGGCCTGCCTAGGATCGAGTCTTTTTCTCTTTATTTGAGTCACACTATCCCTGTATTCACTGCACTCTTCATGCATCAATAAAAAATTATTTTTCTAGCATCTTTTTCCTATCATCATGCATAATCATATTTAGCCGTTGCATTCTTTTCAGTTGCATGAGCCGACCTGTGACTCGTTCTCTGACTGCGATTCTCGCAGAAGCAGTAGCCGTGGATGCAGCCTTGATAGAGGTACCAATCCCAGAGATAGAACCTTGCACAACCCAATCAGAGAGTAACTCTTACACAGCATAATTAGAAAGAAGCGCAGACTCAATGACAGAACTTGCAGATCAGCACCAGCGAACCGTCGAGATCCTACAGTTGCATGATAGGGACATAGCACATAGCAGTCATGCAATCAAAGCTTGATAGTGTTTTGGAATCCCTGAAGATTTTAATTGGTGTCCGAGCCGAAGAACCCTCTACCTGGATCCCAAACGGAGAACCAGTCGAGCAACTTATACCAGAGCCTCGTCCTCCCCCTTCATTATACCTGACCCTATACCCGCAACAAGTGGAGGAGAGGAGTATGACTAATATAAAGAGCAACCCAAGGACTCACACGTCAACCAGGACCGACCATCATCCTCAGATCCTACTCCTTCCTTACAAGACGAGATCAAGCAGATGAAAGAGGAAATGAGAAGAATGAAGGGTGCATCCAGCAGTACCAGTCTATCACTGGAGGACTTGACTTTCTCATCAGGGGATGCTATCCCCGCAGGCTTCAAGGTCCTGGACTTTGATAAATACGATGGCTCGGGCTGTCCGAAGCAACATCTACAGTTGTACTTAGGAGACATACTCCAACACAACAGAAATCAGCCCCTACTCATCCAGTACTTTCAGAAGAGTCTGAAGGGGGCAATCCTTACATGGTGGATGTCTGTAGACAAGTAGAAGGTCAAGACTTGACAGGATGCCATGGATAGCTTCATGGAGCAATACTCCTATAACCAGGAGCTTCGCCCTCAGAGGAGCCAACTTGAGCAGCTAAGCCAGCGTAATAATGAATCATTTCTAGAATACGCCACCCGCTGGAGGGAAATGACAACAAAAATCCTGACTCCTATCCCTAAGGAGGAGCTGGCAGACATATTCATAGGCACTCTAAAGCAGCCCTACTCTACACTTATGGTGACCTTACCAGTAGTAGACTTCGGTACCATCGTCAAGACAGGTGCCCGTATTGAGACTGCCATCAAGAGTGGGGCTATTCATTCCAGTCTAGGACTTGATCCCCCCAAGGCAACAGCCTCATCCAGTAGAAACATCAGTCCTAGGGACCACATAAAGAAGGAAGATGTACAGATGGTTGCTTCCACAACACCCATCAGATTACCAGCTCCAACAGCTCGGCAACAACTAGTTGTCAGGAATACTAGGCCAGCTCGACCAATCCAGGGGCAAAAACGTCCCCCCAGAAACTTTACCCCTCTTCCATATACACTCAGCCAGTTGTTGGAATTTCTAACCAAACAGGGTCTTCTCAAGTTGAGAGACCCCACACCTTTTTTGTCTCCAAACAAACAGAACAAGAATTACAACATCGATCATCACTGCACCTTCTATAGAGGTTCAGGCTATGCTACAGACTACTGGATAGGCCTGAAGTGTGTTATCCAAGATCTCTTGGATGATGGAAGGGTTGAGCTAGCTCCCAGTAACACCAGCATCAATCAGGTGCCACTGCCCCACATAACAATCAAATCAACTTTAATCAGTGGGAAGAGCCTGGGACAGCCAGGACCCGGCACACCAACAGTTGATGATGGCATCATCAGACCCTTTTACCAGTCCCCTATCATAATCCGCTTTCCTAGTCAAACATATAGATTATTCAGTCTCCAACCCAGATACCTGTCCCCGAACAGATCATCTATACTATTTCTTACCCTATAAATTGGCCTATAGCTCCAGCTCAAGCTTTAACCTCTTCAGGTCCTATCCGTATCCCCTACATCCCAGAGCTGCCTTTTGACCTCTACCGATTACCCGCTCTCTCATCCTTGAGAGCGAGAGCATAGCCAACCTAACCAGATCTGATCTGATATACCAAACTCCCGCAACAGAGTCGGTAAAGGTGAAGGGTACAGAGAAAGAGAAAGCAGGGGTGTCAGACCCACAGAAGGAAGCAACTGATTCAACAGTTTTGTTGAAGATCCTAGAGAAAGCAGATGAGTTCAATATTTCTCAGCAATTGAACAAGGTCCCAGCACAGATATCTATCTTGAGTCTTCTTCTAACTTCCGAGCATCACCGGAAGCAGCTGCTCCGAATATTCGGCAATGCTCATGTAAGGACATCTCGTCCGAGAAGCTGGGGCAGATGGTGGGGTAAGTGCTTGAATCCAGAATCATCTCTTTCATAGAGGAGGAAATAACAGACAGTGACAAGGATTACACTCGTGGCCTATACATATCGGTTCAGTGCATGGACCGAACGTTATCATCAATGCTCATTGACAATGGCTCCAGCCTGAATGTCTGCACACTTTCCACATTGCAAAACCTGGGCCTAAACCTCAGTCAAGTGAAGAAGAGTCCAATGACCATCAGGACTTTTGACAACACAACCAGGCAAAACCTGGGTGATATCGATTTGACCATCGGGATCGGACCAGCTCAGTTCTCGACGAATTTTCAGGTTGTGAATGTGCCAGCCTCTTTTACCTTACTCTTAGGGAGGCCGTGGATCCACGCGGTAGGAGCCATTCCCTCCTCTCTGCACCAGAGAATCAAGTTCATCCAGGATGACCGCTTAGTCATCATCTCTTCTAAAGAGTTGGTAAGTTCCTTTGGGGACGTCCAAGAGTTGGGACAAGGTACTACCTTCATGACATTCCAGTTCGAACAAGTTAGTTCTATCGCTCAGGTGGAACAACAAAGCAAACAAGCAGTGCCACCATTTGTCAGGATGATGGCCAAAATGAACTATTAGCCAGGAAATGGTCTCGGCGTTAGGAATCAGCGTATGAAATAGAGATACACACCTCCTTGCTATACATCTCCCGACGGCTTGGGATATAAGCCCAAATACCAGGATTATCTCTCCAAGCTGACTAAGAAGAGCAGACAGTCGGCAAAACCTAAGCCCCAACCCCACATCTCTGTAACCTTCCCTGTAGAAATTTTTAAAACTTACCCAAAAACCTCTGTTGCACCCGTTGCCTTAACATCCCAACCTAGTGACGAATCTTCAGGGATTCCAGATTCGGAAGTGTTTAGCATGACCAAGATGTTTGACGAGCTGATTGTCGAAGATGCTACTGAAGCAAAATATCTAGCGGGAGAGCAGGTCTGCACTCTCTCCAACAGCACCGAAGCATCCTCTAATCGTCAGCCACTAATCCATTGGTAGAATGAGGCTCTCACCATCGAGGCCAGCCAGAGCCGGGGCAAGCACAGTGCAGGGCAGGTTGGTCCAAAACAGCAGTGACCAAGCAACACCCTTCTCCTTCATCTATCTCTTTTGCTCCTATTTGTAAAATCCAAAAGTCAGGCCACGATCGGCCTCCTTTCTGTTTGATTTATTTTTGTAACAAGTCTTCATTTTGTCAATGAAAATCGGATTGTTTTGACTCAAAAATCATGTTTTCAAAAAAAAAAATTCATATCGGCTAATGACAGAAATCATTCGGACTCTTCCCCTGGAAGGCCTAGTGTCCTAAAGCCAACAAAAAGAAAATCATCAAGCATGTTAAACTGAAGCTAATTGATTTGCCAGGAAATTACCTCTGACAGGGCTACCCCTGAAACACTCCTTGAACTCTCTGAAGTAGAGTATAATTCAGAACAGGAAGAGGAACTGCCTCAGGAAATTCTGGACCTCCTTGAGCACAGCGAAGGACTTCCACAGTCGAACAGGGAAGACACCGAGACAGTAAACCTTGGTTCCGAGGACAATCCCCAGCTAGTCAAGATCGGCACAAACATGAGCACTCAACAGAGAGTAGACATGATCAGTTTTCTGAAGAACTACAGTGATGTCTTCGTCTAGTCGTATGCAGACATACCAGGCCTAGACCCGACATTGGTGGTACACAGACATCTTCTGAACCCAGAATGGTCATAGAAGGTCAATGAAGAAGTTGAAAAGCAGATCAATGCATGCTTCCTGGCAGTAGCAACCTACCCGGAGTGGTTAGCCAACATTATCCCGGTACCCAAGAAGGACGGCAAGGTCTGAATGTGTATTGACTATCGGAATCTGAACAAGGCAAGCCCTTAAGACAATTTGCCTCTCCTGCACATTGACATTCTAGTCGATAACACTGCAGGGCATGAGACACTCTCATTCATGGATAGTTTCTCTGGATACAACCAAATCAGGATGACAGAAGAAGACATGGAGAAAACCTCTTTCATAACACCTTGGGGCACATTCTGCTACAAGGTTATGCCTTTCGGACTCAAGAATGCCGGGGCAACCTATCCGAGGGCCATGACAGCACTGTTCCACAACATCATCCACAAGTCAACTAAAATCTATGTGGATGACATGATCATCAAGTCGCCTACTGTTGAGCAACACCCTAAAGACTTAAAGAGACTCTACAACAAACTCCGGGAGTTCGGCCTGAGACTAAATCCAGCCAAGTGTGTCTTTGAAGCCTCATCAAGAAAGCTCATTAGCTTCATAGTCAGAAAGAGAGGTATCAAGATCGATCCAGCCAAAGCCAAGGCCATCATCGAAATGCCGATTCCCCGCACTAAGAAGGAAATCCGAGGGTTCTTGGGTAGAATTCAGTACATCAGTGATTCATTTCTCAGCTCACTCTGATATGCGAGCTAATCTTCAAGCTTCTTCCGAAGAATACACCTACAATCTGGATAGCAGAATGCCAGGAAGTCTTTGATAGAATAAAGCAATATCTTCTGAATCCTCCAGTACTCGTACCCCTTATACCAGGATGACCCCTACTACTCTACATCTCTGCACAAGAAACCTCCATGGGGTGCGTCCTAGCACAACATGACGAGACAGACAGAACAGAATAAGCCATCTACTACATCAGTAAGCGCCTGCTAGAGTATGAAGAGCGGTACAACCCTCTTGAGAAGACATGTCTAGCACTGGTCTGGGCTACTCAGCATCTTCGGCACTATCTGCTTTCTTACCCAGTAATCCTGGTCTCCCGGATGGACCCACTCAAGTACTTGCTAGAAAAGCTAGCCACAACTGGAAGGACTGCCTGATGGCTCATGATGTTGTCTGAATTCGATATCACGTACATGACACAGAAGTCAATCAAGGGGTAGGCGATAGCAGATCACCTTGCCCACAGTCCAACACAGGACTACGTGTTTGTACATGATCGGTTTCCAGATGAAGCCATCCTGTATGTAGAAGCAGATGAACAAGAATACTCCGGCTGGGAGCTGTACTTTGACAGAGCAGCCAAGAGTCATGGGCACGGGGTAGGAGCAGTCTGATCTCACCCAAGGGAGCACACCTCCCTATCTCAGTCAAACTGAAGTTCAGATGCTCCAACAATGAGGCAGAGTATGAGGCGTGCATAGCCAGACTAAAAGAAACCCTGAAAATTGGGATTGAAGAGGTAGACATCTACGGTGACTCATCTTTAGTAATCTGTTAGACAAATGAATCTTGGTCCATCCGAGAAGCAAGGCTAGTCCTATACTTGGCCTACCTCAATTTGCTAATCAGTCAGTTCAGAAGAATCAGTTTCAGCCACATGTCCAGGAGCTAAAACAAATTAGCCGACGCACTGACCACTCTTGCTTCTATGGTACAAATCCCCACAGGCATCATGCTCTGGCCAATTGAAATTCAGCAACAAGATAAGCCTGCCTACTGCCTCTAAATTGAGGAGGTATTAGACAATAAGCCTTGGTATGCAGACTTCAAATAGTACCTCGAGACCTTCTCCCTTGATGCTACCAAAACAGACCGCCGGGCAATCAGAAGACTGGCTATTCAGTTTGTCCTCTCTAGAGGAATCATGTACAAAAGGTCACCGAACTTACTCTGACTCAGATGCCTAGATACTAGTGAAACAGCACAGGTAGTCGAAGAAGTTCACGGAGGAACATGCGGCCCACACATGAACGGGTTGATGCTCTCTAAGAAGATACTCAAGCTGGGCTACTACTGGTCCACCATCGAATCTGACTATTGCAAGCACGTGTAGAAGTGCCATTAGTGCAAAATCTACGCCGACAGGGTAAATGTACCACCAAACAGGCTGCACAATCTCACTGCTCCTTAGCTATTCTCTGCTTGGGTCATCGACGTAATCAGACCCATAGCCCCAAAAGCATCCAACGGACATCGATTCATTCTGGTAGCTATCAATTATTTCACAAAATGGGTCGAGACAACCTCTTATGCCAACGTCACAGCCTTAGTGGTTCAGCATTTTCTAAAAAGCGATATCATCTGCCATATAGGGTCCCGTATGAAATTGTAACAAACAATGCTCTCAACTTCTACAACAAGTAAATGATTGACCTCTGCCAGAAATTTAAGATCCAACATCATAACTCTACGCCATACAAGCCACAGACCAATGGTGCAGTTGAAGCCACCAACAAAAATTTGAAGAAAATCATCGAGAAGATGGCCACCAAGTACTTTGCCTGGCATGAGATGCTCCCTTAGGCACTCATGGCCTATAGAACGTCCATCCGAACCTCAACTGGGGATCACGTGATTTTTTTGCTCAAAAATCAATCAGCTTTGCAGGCATAAGGAAAATCGGCAACGGCTTCATCGTGTAAAAATTATACGAACCCCATGACTTGGTCATTTCAAGGGTAAAAAATGGAGAAAAACTGAAGAGCAGTTTGACAACAGAATCCTACAGCAGTCAGTCTAGGCAGATGAATCCCCTACAACAGTCCCCAGCAGATGGCATGGAAGGGCAGCTTCCTCGATACTGATCTCCAGCAGAATTCAGATCCCTAGTAGCAATCTATGGCAGTATCATATCCCCCGACAAATCCCCAGTAGCAATCTACAACAGTGTCACACTCCCTAGCGGATCTCCAACAAAAGCATCCATTTGGCTCCCCAGCAAGCTTCTCCACAACTAGAGTCTAATCTCCAGCAGTGATAAGACAAACAGATCTACCCATAAGCATCCCCAGCGGTGACAAAGCCTCTCCTGGGTTATACTCTGCTCTCCAAGAATGAAAGGCAGATTACAAAACCCCAAGCCCTTGCTAAGGCAACTTTAGGGCAAAACTAATAGCTAGTTGAACATTCTTCCTGTTGAAATCAAAAACTTTTTATGAAGGTCCAAAAACCTTTTATAAAATGTTTTCAAAAACAGCCCCTTTTGGTATCCAGACCAGATCATACCAGCTTGCACTGAGCAGCCCCAGCAAAACAAAGCAGAAAGCTAACACCATGCATCCCCGTAAGTCACAATCAGCAGAGTCATGGGAAAGCATCCTCGCCTTTATCCCCTATATGACATCCTTACATAGCATCACTCCCCTTATGACCAAACTCCTCGACATCATTTTTGATCAAAATCCAGCGTCTCACGGCTATTTCAAATCATCCGGCTAGTACCTCTTGGACATACCACAACCTTTTTCAGCACCACCGTGTGTCTTCGGCATCCAGTGTGCTTATTGGCAATCTCGCTATACCGCAGCATCACCTTCTGCATGTCACCTCCTTCGACACCCCCGCGTGTCTTCGTCATCCGGTGTGCTCCTTGGCAATCTCACAATACCGTAGCATTACCCCCTGCATATCACTCTTTTTGACACCCTGTGTGCCCTTGACATCCCGTGTATACCTTTACAGTGTACACCATCTGCATGTCCTCCTTTTAACATCCTGTGTGTCCTCGACATCCTGTGTATACCTTTACAATGTATACCACTTGCATGTCCTCCTTTTAACACCCTGTGTGTCTTCGATATCCTGTGTGTACCTTTATAGTGTACACCACCTACATGTCGCCCCTTCAACACCCTGTGTGTCCCCGACGCCCTATGCGTCTTTTCGATCAACTCGATTGAATCCCTCCATCAATTCATAGTGAGTAGTCTGAACTACTCACTCTTCCCAACAGTGGCCATACCACTACTTTGCACTCACCATTTTCACTGCATGCATACATGCCATCATGTCATCCCCCAATATTCGAGCTTGGTATAAAAATAGGATGATTCTAGTCTTTACCATTCAAATCGCCAACCTTGACATTCTCCAGCAAAGAGGAGCAGCTGTAAGCACCTAATTTTTATACCCCATCTAACCATAGTTAAAGTCTTTTAACTATGGTTACCCTCTACCATATCCCTCACACCCTATGTAAGCCTTTAGTTAGCCTTAGGACTCGCCTTGAGTCAAACCCTAGAAAAACCCTAGTACCAAACCCTAGGTAAACCCTAGCTAAACCCTAGGTAAACCCTAGAGTCAACCCTAGTTAAACCGTAGGACCTATCCCTAGTTTAACCCTAGTACAAAAACCCATGTCAAAAAAAAACCTAGCCCTAGGTGACCCTAGCCGAAGCCCTAGCCTAAGCCTTAGAGCCCTTAGGGCTTGAACCTAAAGTCCATAGCCCATAGGGCCTGAACCCTTAGCTGGGCTCACAAGACCCAAAAACCCTAAAGCCCAAACTCCCTAGACTAAGTCTGCTTGGGCCATGCCCTTTCTTTTAAAATTTGCTTATTGGTGGTAGAAGGTCTACCGCCAATTTAAAAATAGCCTATTTTCATATTGTTGGTAGACCTTCTACCGACACTTAACGAGTTTCAGGTTTGCAGCACTGCAAACACCCTACACACTCCAGCCTCACTTCATCCTTCACCTCAAGCCTCTCACACGACCTCCCCTTTGTCCAAACACCTCTTCCCCCTTCTCCCTAATCCCTTGTAGGTCCTCAATGGTTTTCCCTATAAAACCTAATCCCCCTCCTGTGCAAACGATCCTAATTCTTCATACTCGAGCCCCTACTACAAAATCAAGGTGTTGGATCCTTTCCCTTAGCTTCCTTAAGCTTCCCTAAGTTCCCAAGATCACCTCAGCCTCCCCCTTGCACCTGAACAACTCCACCACCGTAGCACCACCACTTGTGCACAGCTCCCCCACGTTCGGGTAGAAACAGAGCATTAGGGTAGGGTGTTCCCTATCCCCCTTTTCTCCCTCCTGTACCATCAATGTGAGCCCCTGGTCATTTCCAAGAGACTTTATTTTGGCATTTGGTAGGATTCCAGTTCACAACCGAACCGATACAGGGTGTTCACCCACCTAAACCATAGGTGTGGTGAACCCTTACAGGTATATCACCTTCCACATAGCTCTCAAACCACGGTAAGACCTTCTAGGGGTCCCTCAAATGATGAGAGAACCCCTGGTGATCCCTGGTGCACAGCCCATAAGGCAAAATTCTGGTTTTGAGCAAAACCAGGAATGGCATAATCTCAGTACCACCATTCCTGGCCTGTTACTTTTGCAGCTTGTTTAGCCTACTTAGGTGGGCCCTGGTCTATGTCCAGGGCCTAGGTTGAACCCCTCTCTTATCCCCTAAACAGACCTGGACCTTCCAGGTCCTTGGGTTAAGCCTAACCAGGGTTAAATCCCTGAAAATCTAAACTGTGCATATTAGCAATAGTGCTTCTACCGACAATATTTTTTTTGCCCAATTTGAGATTGGCAGTAGAGCATCTACCGCCAAAATGTTGTTACAGGTATAGCAGCTTTGGAACTTTCTCTGGCCCACTCCAGGCATTCCCTAGGGCCTGCACCAAACTCAAAATGTACCCAGGTGTCACGCCCCAAAATACCCCCTAGGAGTTAAGGGATACTTTAGAGGTGACTACGTGTACCTGTCAAACCATCCTGTAATGCAAGAGGCTAAACATAACATAATACAATGATAATCAGAGCGCGGAACTAAACATAAGTGCGGAAGCATAAGCCAACTTTTTCTTTTCTTCTATTACTCCATATAGTATTCCAAGTTAACATATACTAAATACAATCAAAGTAAAGGTGGACATGCCCACCTATCAAAATACAAAAGGAACTCTCTAATCCTCTCCTCTCAACAGTAGTCGAGGTATGGCCACACATCCAAGTCCCCATCCTCCTGAGACTGCCATGGGATAGGTGGCTCCCTCTCCTCTACATACTCCTCCTCGACCCAAGGCTCGGGGTCGAGGACATCCACAGTACCTGCCGACATAAAAGTACGGCTGAGCATGGAATACTCAGCGAGTACAAACTACTAGCTAACCATAACAATAGCGAAAGCATAACAACAGTGAGCAATACAAGATATTAATTTAAAGCAATAGTGAAAACATAAGATACATAGCCATATCTTGACATGCGTGTATGAATGCAAAAACCTCGGTAAAACTCATGTCTCGGAAACCCTTTTCGTGTCTCGGTCAAATCATGTATGTGTATCGTGTCTTGTCTTGTATTTCATGTCTTGATTTGTTCTTGACTTGTATACTTGTGAGCCAGAGGCTAGCACCCTTCCTTGGGCTACCAACCTCCTTGTCATGTTCTTGTTCCATTTCTCTTGTGAGCCAGAGGCTAGCACCCTTCCTGGGGCTACCAACCTCCTTGTCATGTTCTTGTTTCATTTCACTTGTGAGCCAGAGGCTAGCACCCTTCCTGGGGCTACCAACCTCCTTGTCATGTTCTTGATTCATTTCACTTGTGAGCCAGAGGCTAGCACCCTTCCTGGGGCTACCAACCTCCTTGTCATGTTCTTGATTCATTTCTCTTGTGAGCCAGAGGCTAGCACCCTTCCTTGGGCTACCAACCTCTGGCTAGCACCCTTCCTGGGGCTACCAACCTCCTTGTCATGTTCTTGATTCATTTCACTTGTGAGCCAGAGGCTAGCACCCTTCCTGGGGCTACCAACCTCCTTGTCATGTTCTTGATTCATTTCTCTTGTGAGCCAGAGGCTAGCACCCTTCCTTGGGCTACCAACCTCCTTGTCATGTTCTTGATTCATTTCACTTGTGAGCCAGAGGCTAGCACCCTTCCTTGGGCTACCAACCTCCTTGTCATGTTCTTGTTTCATTTCATATACAAATACAATCTTGGAAAAAACCCGGTTTCATGCATGCATGCGTGCTTGTGTGCTTGTCAATAGTGGTAATCATGATGACATACTTGAACGGGCGGATCACATGACTATGGCATTTCAATCCTTAACATAGTGGTATGAAAATTTAGGCAACATATAGCACATTTGAGCAATTTATCATTTCTAAGAACAATTACACAATTTCTATTTCCATTTTCTTCATTAAGTCCATTTATCCCTTGTTTAGTCATTTTATCAAACACATAGCATGCAAGGTTCCTTAATGGTTCATCTTCTTCTTTTTAGTGCCTACTTTCCATCCAAAAATCAAGGTATGTTCATTATTGGTAAAGTACCCATCCACCATTTCCATCACACACATCACCCAACATACACCTCGGCATCCAATCGCCACATCAACCCCCACACACATCCATACCTTTTTCTTATCTTATTTAGGTTCATTGGAGATGATACATTTTATATGGGAGGCAACCATAATAGCATAAATCACATTTCATAAGGAAAAACCTAGATTTATTGCTAGGGTAAGTTAGTAGGGTGTACTAACCTTAGATCAAGGTTTGATCTTGAAGAAACCTTGAAATAGAAGCTCTATTTGGAAGGAGGAAGCCTTTGCTTGAAGGGGACTTGAGTTGGGGGAAGAAACCTCTTTCAAAACGTGAGTGAGTGCTGCCCTAGCTTGGAGAATGCACCTCCACACAAGCTTGAGTTGAAATCTTGAAGAAAACGTGCTTGGGGACGATCTAGGGTCTTCACCCCTTTGATTTCTTCTCCAATGGAAAACCCTAGTTGCAAATCCCCTTCTCCTCTCTCTCTATCTCTCAAAATCCCTTAAGTGTTGTGAATGAAGCCCTAAAGGCTCGGGCAAGCCTTAAGGAGAAAGGGTTTAACCCCCAAAAGACGATAAAGCCCTTACTGAAATTTCTGCAAAAACGCGAAGACCGAGCGATCGGTGTTAATGACCGATCGATCGGTTGCCTACCGAGCGATCGGTGTTTATGACCGATCGACCGGTCAAAAACTCACTCTCTGGAAAATTTCCCCATACAAAATTTCTGACCGCGCGATAGCTACCGATCAATCGGTTATGGACCGATCGATCACTGACTGGACCGAGCGATCGGTTCTCTGTATGTCTGGACTGTTTTGACCATATCTTTTGACTCGCTCGTCGGATTTCGACGATTCAACTTGCGTTGGGTTCGTCTTTCGAAAACGCACATTTCTGACGTTTTGGAATTTCCGATTTCTCCCTTATTTATTAATTAGACTACAAAAACGGCCAATTAGCTACGAAGGTGCTATTCATTAAGGATGAAAAAGTCCGGGGTGCTACACCAGGAGTCCCCTCTACACTCCCATGATCTCAGATCACCCTTGGTGACATCTTAACCCTAGTTAACAGAGGTAAAAACACAGGTTAAAAACACTGTTCTTAATATCGGTAATCCTATTACCGACATTAATTTTGTTTTTGATTTTGGGCTTTTGCAGGGGCTCAAGCCTGGTAGTAGGCCACTTTAGGCCCTGCCTAGCCCCTTGGGCCCACCTTGGACTTCACTTGACCCTTAACGATAGTTAAATACACCTCTGGTTAACATTTAACAGCGGTTAAGCATCCCTTAAACCCACAAACTTTGGGAAATTAATCTAAAAATCCTAAAAAATCACTTGGACTATAAAACTGACTTTGGCCTTCTCCCTAACCTGGTTAGCAACCCTAACCACAGTTGGAACCCCCTTAACTTCGGTTCGCAACCCTAATCGTAGTTAACTCGGTTTACGTCCTACCGAGCCTAAAAACCAAGTCTGCCGGACTTACCTTCCTACCGGGCCTCCCCTTAGCCTACCAGGCTAAAACTCACTTCCCTTTTACTATAGTTAGCAATCCTAACCACAGTTAGTTTGGCCTAACCCCGGTTAGAAACCCTAACCCGGGTCGGACTCCGTCTTAGTCTACCTGACTACCCCCTAAGCCTACCGGGTTTGTATACCTCGCACTTGACCTCCCTTGGTCAACCAAACCCTAGTCTACCGAACTAATCAATGTTAGCCACCCTTGGTGCACACACACACGCCCCTAGCCTCGGCACAGGCTCATGTGCCAAAACTACAATCAGTCTGATCTCACCCTATGAGTACGTAGGCAACCCAACACGGGTTCGACCCCAGTTAGCTTTTCCTTTCTTGGATTAGTGTTAACCTAAACACTTCGGCATTCTAATCAAGATTAACTTTAATTGGCTTAAATCTAGGGTGTACGGAACCGTTGTAAAACGAAAGTCTCGGGGTGCCTAACACCTTCCCCGGACTTAACTGAACCCCTTACCTTGACCTCACTCGCAGACCAATACCTTATCCAAACTCGGGGGACTTATCCCTTCTGAATAAATAGGTGGCGACTCTTAAATGAAACCCTTTCACACCCGTGAAGGTATACAAGTAATCACGTCCTTCTCTTTGTGAGTGGGAGGAATTCCGCGCTCACACTAGCTGTTGTGAACTCATTAAATGTGAAAATGGCCGTTAAAAAACTAGTCATTAGAGTGTTTCCACAAGCAGTCGTCGACTAGTGCACTAGAGTGCAGCTCAGTCGTCGACGAGTGAAAATGCTGAATTGAAAATCAGCTACTGTTTCTTCCACTCGTCGACGAGTGCTGGGACTGTTGTCCCACTCGTCGATGAGTCCTCTATTTTTCAACAGAAAACTCATCGCTTAAATACCAATAAGATGGGAATGAATTCCTTGGTCTTATACCATTCCTTTAGCATAACTTTAACCATATTTTAAGATATCCTCGAGCCGTGAAATGATATTCAATTAAGTCATGACTTCCTAAGTTCAATCTATGGTTTTGAGCATTCCAACTTTCCAAGCTAATAAGGACTTTTTGCATTAGTCCTAGACTCTTCAAAGTAAAAGAAAATAATTTTAAACCATCTTGAGAGTCTTCAATCTTGTAGTCTTGATCTTGAGTATTTTCACTTTGACTTCATGATCCGACTTAAACTTTAGGTGATAACTTCAATCTTCATTGAATCTTTAATTTTGGCTTCAACTTTGAAATGATTAGTTCTTCACTTTGATATAGTCTTTTAATTTTCTTCAATGTGACCTTGGAATTTGAATCATCTCTGACATGTGAAGCTCTTTCTATGCTTCAAACTTTTGAATGTTGGGCTAGTATTCTAGCAATCTGAATTTTATATAAACTTCATAGAACCATTAGTACCAAAAAGATCATTTCTTGTTATGTCATCTTCAAAATTATTAGGGGTGCATTAGGTTGTAACCTTTAGGCTAACAATCTCCTTCTTTTTGATGATGACATACTAATGTAATGAAATGGGAATAAGCTCTCCGTCAATCTATTTTTTGAATAAAAATTTGAGGTGGGTCCCCCTAAACATATGCATTCATAAAAGTTTTGAGGTGGGTCCCCCTAAACATATGCATTCATATAAATTTTGACAATTTGATTTATATGCATATTTTTAGAACATTCATAATCAGTTAAAGATATTTAATGAATTTGCATTTTCAACATTCAATCATTTAAGATATACAAAGAATTTCACAAGATATCCAAAAGTACATGAATGAAATCAAAGATAAGTCTGATTCAAATTTAAAACAATCAAAGTATGACTTGCTTGTCACTTGTATACAAGAAAGTAAAAAGTACAAGCCACTAACAAAACAAAACCATTTCATAACACTTTTCTCTCCCTTCGTATCATCAAAAAAACAAAAAAAGAAAAAAAGAAAAAAAACAAGGGCAAAGAAATGGAAAAAAATGCCTTCATTTGTCTGATTCTCTCTTCCTCTTCTGAGATTTCTTGGAAGTAGTTGCTTTCTTCTTGCCTTTGAGATCAGTTGGAGAGCTATCACTAGAAATGACTTGTTCTTGGGGTCTCTCCTGAGTTCTAACTCGAAGCCCCTCTAGAATCTTCACATCCAATGAAATTGGAATGTGAGATAGCTTGTTCTTCATTTCCATCAGGTCAATAGCAACTTGAGTCACTCTAGAAGTACACTAATGAATCCTAGGTCCCTGAGCCCTTAGATGCTGACACATCAAGTCTAAATTTCCATCAGTGGCAGCCAATCTCCTTTCTATAGTTATAAACTCCTCTGAGGCATCCTGTGCCTTTTTCTTAACAAGAGTAGAGGTGGCATCAACTCTGTTCTTCAAGAGGTCCATATGTTCTCTTACAAGCCCAACTGAAGTGTCCAAAGTATCAAAACGATCACTGGCAACTGTCTAAAGACTGGAGACTCTAGCCTTTAGAGCACTCAACAACTCTCGACACTCATCCTGAAAGAACAACATTCTCTCCCTCATCTTTGATTGGAATGCAGACATACCAATTCTTAGGGACTCGATTTGGCCCATCATGAGTCGCAAAACCTCATCTGATATAGCTGGCATCTCTAATCTCCTAGGTGATTCAAAGGAGGGAGTCATCTCTCTCAAGAATCTCTAACTTGGGCTCAATCTCAATCTCAATCTCAAGTGCACTCTGAAGCTCTACTGCTGTTGAGGCCGAAATAGATGGAATCTCTGATGGTCCTGGAACTAAGATAGGAGGAATGACTGGAGTAGAGCTGGAGCAGATACTATAGTAGAAGTAAAGGGATCTAAAATAGGAGCAACTGAGGGAGTAGGAGCTAGAACAGCTGGAGTAATGGGTTTTGGGACCCAGACTTGGTGTTCATCTATTCATACATATCTCATTCTTTGGATAGTAGCCATAGTGTACTAGTCAGAGTTTGACATGTCTATTCTATCATTATAGACTGATAGAGGGACTTTGAAGAATTTAAAGAGACGGGTTAGAATTTTACCAAAAGGTAGACAAATTTGGTTCTCTTGGAAGTGTCTAATATGATACGAAAGAGAATAAAAGATAGGTCAATGGCTTTGGTGGTGAGAATGTACCACATCAAGAAGACATCAAAAAATGTCACAAAGTCTCTACCACCTCCCTTAGGTATAATATTGTAGGAGATGATATGATGAATCAACCTAGCCTCTAAAGTAAGGTCTTTGAGACCGGGTTGAAAGGTTGTTGATATGTCCTTGTTTACACAAATAAGTTTTAGGGCATGAATTGGGAAAAAATTAGGGTGGACAGCCCATTGATTAGTGGTGTAAACTTGCAATTCACCACTAAGGAGATGAAAAATCTGTTGAAGAACTTTTCTAGGAAAGGTAATTTCTTTCCCATGGACATGAGATGACATAGTGGAGGATTTTTCATCTTATTTGACATGAGTGTAGAACTGACGCATGAGGTCAGGGTACATAGACTCTTGGGATTCAAGAAATGAAGTCCATCGAAATGAGTGTAGAACTGACGCATGAGGTTTGGCTATAGAGTTTGAGCACAACAACTCCCAGCTGCTATATACTCAGCCTCAACTGTAGATAGGGCTATGGAGTTTTATTTCTTGCTAAACCATGAAACTAAGGAGTATCCTAAGAAGTGACAAGTGCCACTTGTACCTTTCCAATCAACTTTGCATCCAGTAAAGTCAGCATCAGAATAACTAATTAGTTCAAATGTAATGTTCTTAAGATGCAAAAGTCTTATATTAATTGTGCCAAGTAAATATCTAAAAATTCTCTTTAAAGGAGACATATGTGATTTTTTAGGATTGGATTGAAATCTAGCACATATGCAAACACTAAACATGATATTTGGCCTACTAGCAGTTAGTTATAGTAGACTACCTATTATACCTCTATACTTCTTTTCATCAATATTTTTGCCATCTTCATCTTTGTCAAACTTTGTTGAGAGACTCATCAGAGTGTCAATTTCCTAGGTATTCTCCATGCCAAATTTTTTGATAAGTTCCTTTGTATACTTAGCTTGATTGATGAAGGTTCATTCCTTGATTTGCTTGATTTGAAATCTGAGAAAGAAATTTAATTTCCTCATCATACTCATCTTGAATTCATCTTACATAGTCTTAGAAAATTCTTGACACATGGACTCATTAGTAGATCCAAAGATGATATATATTTGCATAATAAGCATGTAATTATAAATAGAGTTGTGTCAATCTTTCCTCTAATGAAATTATTTTCATTCAAAAATCTACTAAATCTATCATACTAAGCTCTAGGAGCTTATTTCAACCCATATAAAGCCTTAGTTAATTTAAACACATGATTTGGATGTTCATAATTTTCATAACATGGAGGTTGTTCAACATACACTTGCTCTGAAATATATCCATTCAAAATAGCACTTTTAACATCTATTTGAAATAATTTAATATCTTTGTAACTAGCAAAAGCAAGCAACATTCGAATAACTTCTAGTCTAGCAACTGGGGTAAAAGTTTCTTCATTATCAATTCATTCTTCTTGGTTGTAACATTGAGCTACCAATCATGTTTTATTTTTAATTATGTTACAATTTTCTTCTTTCTTATTTCTAAATACCCATTTAGTACCAATAGTTGATTTATCTTTTGTTCTAGATATTAAATCTCATACTTGATTTCTTTAAAATTGATTAAGCTCTTCTTACAATGTAATTACCCATGAATATCTTCAATAACTTCATTGACATTTTTAAGTTCAATTTGAGAAAAAAATGCAAGGTTATTACAAATTTTTCTTTTTGTTCTGACACCTTAATCTATATTTCCAAGTATGAGTTTTGTAGGATGATATTTTACTAATCTCCAGGCTTTAGGAATTTGATATTCATTTTCTTGTTCATTTTCGTCCTCATGATCAATATGTATTGATTTATCATTAATGAAATCTTTTTTCTTATTTTCTTCTTTATCAATTTCAATGTTAAAGATTTCTTTGGATAAATTTTCAATCTTATTTTTATCTCATCTTCATCATTTCTTGCTTTTCCAAAGGATTTGATTTATTAAATACTACATGAATGGATTATCCAACAACTAGTGTCTTCTTGTTAAACACTCTATAAGTTTTATTATTTGTTGAACATCGTAGAAAGATTCATTCATTGGATTTTGTTTCAAATTTCTTTAAATGGTGTTTGTCATTAAGTATAAAACACTTACATCCAAACACTTTAAAATATCTAATATTTGATGATCTTCCTTTCCAAATTTTATAGGATGTTTTATTAATTTTTTTCCTTATTACAATCCTATTAATTACATAACAAGAGGTTTTAATAGCTTCAGTCCAAAAATAATTAGGTAGCGTATGTTCATTTAACATTGTTCTACCCATTTCTTGTAAGGATCTATTTTTGCGTTCAACTACTCTATTTTGTTGAGGTGTTCTTGGTGCGGAAAAGTTATGACTAAATCTATTTTCATTACAAAATGATTCAAGTTCTTTCTTTTTAAATTCTCCACCTCTATCACTTCTTATATTATTAATTAAATATCATTTTTTATTTTGAACTCGTTTACAAAATTTAGTAAATAATGTAGGAGCTTCATTTTTATAAGCTAAGAATAACATCCAAGTATATCAAAAGAAATCATCAACATAACATATGCGTATAATTTCCACCTAAACTAGCAACCTCATTAGGTTTTAAATAAATCCATATGCAATAGTTCAAGAGGCCTAGATGTTGAGATTTCTTACTTCTTTTTAAATGATGATTTAATTTGTTTACCCAATTGGCATGCATCACAATTTTTATTTTTGGAAAACTTTGTATTCAGCAATCCTTTAACTAGTTCATATCTTGATAATTTAGGTAAAAGATCCATACTAGCATGACCTAATCTCCTATGCCATAGCCAACTAGCACCGAAAAGCAAATCATATTTTGAGAAGATATATCATCAAATTCAATTGTATACAAATTTTCTTTTCGATATGCAAAGAATAAAGTATTGATATTATATTTATCTTTAATTAAGTACATATTCGTTTTAAAAGATATATTTCATCCTTTATCATACAATTAGTTTATGCAAATAAGATTATGCTTTAATTCTTCTACCAATAAAATATTTTCAATTAAAGTAGAGTTGTTCTTACCAACATTAATTATATGTCGCGCCCCAAAATACCCCCTAGGAGTTAAGGGATACGTTAGGTGTGACTAAACATAACCTGGCAAACCATCCTACAAAGAACAAGGTATAACATGCTCTAAAGGAAATATAATACAGAGTGCGGAAACTAAAATATGGCGGAAATACCATCAACTTTTTCTTTTCTTCTATAAACTTAACAAGAATTCCAAGTTTATACAAAATATGACATGTAAAGCTGGACATGCCCACCTATCAAAATACAAAAGATAAAATATAACTCTATCTCGCTCAATAGTCACCCCCGTGGGGCCAATGGTCTAAGTCTCTCGCCTCAGTCTGAGGCTCAACTTCCAAATCTTCATAAGGTTCTTCCTCACCGTAATCCTCCTCAACCCAAGGACCCGGGGCACAAATGTCGAAAAGGGACTCGTGTACCTACCGACATAAAAGTACAGCTGAGCATGGAATACTTAGTGAATACAAGCTCCTAGCTAACAATAATAATAACGAGCAAAGCATCATGTGCAAGTGGTGGAAGATACAGATCATACTCAGAAGTATTGATCTGGGCTACCAACCCTGGGCTACCAACCTCCTTGACAGTACCCGCACAACCCTGGGCTACCAATCTCCTTGACAGTACAATACCTCTGAGTCTTTTCTTATGAGCCAGGGGTTAGCACCCGCACAATCCTGGGCTACCAACCCCCTTGAAAATTCCAATACTTATCTTATGAGCCAGAGGCTAGCACCCTTAACCGGGGCTACCAACCTCCTTGACAGTTTCATATCCTTTTCTTATGAGCCAGAGGTTAGCACCCGCATACCCCTGGGCTACCAACCTCCTTGACATTTCACATCTTTCTTATGAGCCAGAGGTTAGCATCCATATACCCCTGGGCTACCAACCTCCTTGACATTTCACATCTTTCTTATGAGTCAGATGTAGAGCCCTTGACTTTTTCATGCTTAATGCATGGCACTTTCGTAGCCAATTTGCCTTTAATATCGTACAATTAATAAATAAGGAAGAAATTGAAAATTCTGACATGTCAGAAATGTTCCTTTTCGAAGTATGAACCCAATGCAAGTTGAATCGTCAAAATTCGACAAACGAGTCAAAAGATATGGCCAAAACAGTTTGGACCTGCAGACCACCGATCGCTCGGTCCATGGAGCGATCGATCGGTCCAAAACTGATCGATCGGAGGCAATCGACTGGTTGAAAATTTTGTATGGGGAAATTTTCCAGAGAGCTGGTTTTTGACCAAGAGCTCGGTCAATCCACTGATTGCTCGGTAGGCAACCGATCGATCGGTTATAACCACCGATCGCTCGATCTTCGCATTTTTGTAGAAATTTCATTAAGGGTGTTTTCGTCTTTTGGGCATTTCACTCATGCCTTAAAGGCCTTGCCCGAGCAATTGAGGGTTCATTCATAACACTTAGAGTATTTTGAGAGTTAGAGGAAGAGGAGAAGGGTTTCTAAACCTAGGGTTTACTTTTGGGGAGAAATCAAAGGGGTTTCAAGACCCATAATCACCTCAAGCTCGTTTTCCTTCAAGATCAAGGTTCAAGCTCGTGAGGAGCACTTTTCCCAAGCTAGGGCAGCGACTCACGGACGTTTTGGAAGGGGATTCTTTCTCTCATTTGTCAAGGTCGGTACCTTTTGCTACCCTACTAGTTATAGTTCTCTATTTTTCTTCCCTTATTCTTATTATCCTTTATTTTTCCTTCATCTATATATGTGTTATGAGATGGGTTGTGTGAATGGTGAATGGAGATGGATGTTGGCGAATGGATGCCGTGTGGATGATGTGATGAATTAAATGGGGAAGGGCATTGCTCTAATAATAAACATACAAGCATATTGTGAATATGAACCCACCTAGAAAAGCATGTGATAGGCTTAACAAATAATGTACTCACCATGTCTGATGAAATGCCAAGGTGGAAGAAATGAATTGTAAATTAAGGAAATGCATGCTTACTTAGTTGCGGAAATTGCTAGGACCTATGATAGTGTCCCTTCTTGTTTTCCCTAAATTACATGAAGATTGGATTGCTCAAATGATTGATGTTCTATGTATTGTTAACTCTTCAAAGGTCATATTTAAATGTAAATGCAAGTATGTACACGCTTCTACGAGCACGACATGGATGACATGAATTTACCGAGGTTTTCAAGAACGAGAATTAGAGGTGGGACATATCCTACGATATGTTTTACCTCGCTTTTGGCAAGAACAAGACTAGCATGCATAAGAAGGGCTTCCCTTCCCTCGCAAGAACATAGCATAAGAAGGGCTTCCCTTCCCTCGCAAGAGCATTTAGGAAGAAGGGTCTCCCTTCCCTCACAAGTAGTTTATTTTCCAAGCAAGATACATGACCTGGCAAGCATGAACATTTAGGAAGAAGGGTCTCCCTTCCCTCACAAGTAGTTTACTTTTCGAGCAAGCATGATGACATGGCATGGCAAGCATGAACATTTAGGAAGAAGGGTCTCCCTTCCCTCACAAGTAGTTTACTTTCCGAGCAAGCATGATGACATGGCATGACATGCATGAGCATTTAGGAAGAAGGGTCTCCCTTCCCTCACGAGTAGTTTATTTTCCAAGCAAGCATGAGCACGTTAAATTTCCAAGCAAGCATGACATGGCATAACACGACATGATACGACAAGACAAGACAGACAAGACAAGATTTTAAACACGCAACAATTATTTTAAGTCAAGTCAAGTGCACGTCTATTTCAAGAGGTTTTATCGGCTTTTCTGTGATGCGAGCATGAATATAAATTTCTTTACTTCGTTGTTATGATATGAATTGTTTCCAGCGTTATAATATGAATTGTTCTCTGCTATTATATATTGCTATGTTTATGCTATGACTGTTGGTTAGCATTTGTTACACCCTGAGTATTCTATGCTCAGTCGTACTTCTTATGTCGGCAGGTGATAGCGGAGCGACTACTCCTTTTGATGTCTGTGCTCCCGGCCCATGGGTGGAGGAGGAGTACATTGAGGAGCCTGTGGAGGATCCTCAGGGCGAGGGCCACTATTAGGTTGTGGTAGATTCTGAGTGGATAACTGTGGGTGAGCTTGAGAGTTAGATTTATGTATTTTGGCGGGCATGTCCGCACTTTCTTTGTCTTGATTTCTTTTGTATCAAACTTGGATCATGTACGTATATACATAGAGGTTTGTTAGACTTCCGCTGTGCTTTGTTATATGTTTCCGCTATTATTGTCCTCTATTGTATATGCTCCAGGTCTTTTGGCAGGTTATTTTGGTCAAGCAAGTCATGCAAGTCATGCAAGTTATGATTAGTCGTCCAAGATTCACTCTAACTCCTAGGGTGGGTTTTGGGTCGCGACACCAGAGGTTAGCACCCGCATACCCTTAGGCTACCAACCTCCTTGACAATTCTCCATATGTATGCGTGCTCGTGTATAGCATGTGTGAAAACATGATGACATACGAATTGAGGAGTAGCATGTAACATTTCATTTCTTATCACAATCATATGAGAATGTAAACAAGCATATATAATTATGGGTCACAATTTTCCATTTTAGGGAAAACTACATGAAACATGCTTTTTGAACATTCATTCAATTCCAAGTATTCTCATTCATGCATTTTACCAAGCAAGTGGTGTTCTACATTTTCTTTAGTCCTTTAAACTCATAATTCTTTCTCAAGCATTTCATGTGTATTTCTTATGTGTACAATACCCTTCCACCATTTCCATTATTCAACACATCACAACACGGCATCCCATCGTCTCATTGCCTTCCTCCATTCATACATTCCACCATTTATTCATTTTATCTTGTTTATGTTTTAGGGATTTAGCATATTTCCACACAAGGGGCAATTGGGAAGATACAACACACTATAATCACAAGAAACTCTAGGTTGTTACCATAGTAGCTAGGAAGGGTGTACTAACCTTGAAAGAAGAAGAGAAAAACCTTTAAAATACCGAGGGGGACGTTGCCCTAGCTTAGAGAACGAGCTCCACACGTGCTTGAGGTTGGGTTTGATGAATCCAAGCCTTTTGGGATGATCTTGGGTGTTTAAACCCTTGATTCTCCCTCTCAAATGGAAAGGGCCTCTTGAAACCCTAGGTTCTTCTCCCTTTCCCTCAAATACCTCTAAGTGTAGTGAATGGGGACCTAAAAACTCGAGCAAGGCTTATAAAGCCAAAGGGTGCTGGCCAAGGACCAAAAATCCCTTAATGAAAATTCTGCAAAAATACGAAAACCAAGCGATCGGTGGTTATGACAGATCGATCGGTTGCCTACCGAGCGATCGGTGTTCTTGACCGAGCGATCGGTCAAAAACATGCTCTTTGGAAAAATTCCTCATACAAAAAAGTTAACCATTCGATAGCTACCGATCGATCGGTTGTGGACCGATCGATCGCTAGTTTGGACCGAGCGATCGGTTATGGACCGATCGATCCCTAGCGATCGGTGCTCTGCAGGTTTTTACTGTTTCGGTCATATCTTTCGACTCGCTCGTCGGATTTTGACGATTCAACTTGCGTTGGATTCTTCTTTCGAAAAGGAACATTTCTGGCATTTCAGATTCTTTAATTTCTCCATTATTTATTAATTAGACTACGTGAAAGGCCAATTAGTTACGAAGGTGCTATTCATTAAGTACGGAAAAGTTTGGGGTGCTACACTATACCAATAATTTTCCCTTTTGTGTCGTCCCCGAAGGTCACATGCCCTCCATCCTTAGGAGTCAAAGAAGTGAATAGTTTTTTTTGTTTCCGGTCATGTGTCTTGAGCAGCTACTATCCAATAACCATTTTAACATAGAGGACCTTGTCTTGAAGCACACCTACAAGAGAAATTCAAGTAACTCCCTTGGGTACCCAAATCATTTTGGGTCCGATATGGTTAGTCTTAAGAGGGGAAGTTCCTTTTAGAACCCAAACCTTCTTAAGCATCTTCTTTTCATTAAAAGAGTAAAAAGCACTAGATGATTCAGTTAAGGAATTAGTTGCTTTAACAAAGAAGTTTTAGTAATTCTTTTGTTTTACTGAGGGATTGTAGCCTAATCCAGCTTTGCCAAAAACATATCTTTATTGGCCTAATATTCTTTCTAGATTCTTTTGGTCATTTGTGAATTTGAGGATTGTTCTAGTCAAGTCCTTGACTTTTGCTTTAAGCTCATCACACTTACTTAGATGAGTCTTGAGGTAAGGGAAGAGTTTTCTTTATTTTAGTTTTAAAAGAGATGCATTTTCCTTTTTAAGACTTTTATTTTTAGAAGCCATTTTTCTAAATTCAATATACCAATCATCAAAGGCTTCTCTAATTTCTTCATAAGAAAGGGAATCATTAAGAGAAGAGTTTACCTCATTGTCTTCAAGTTCCATAAGGCATGGGTTGTCATCCTCCTCATCACTTTAGTCATCTGAGCCACTTTTCTCGGTGTCACCCCATGTAGCCTTTATGGCTTTCTTGTTAAACATTTTGCTCTTCTTAAGTTGAGGACAATCTGTCTTGATATGTCCCAACTTTTTTCATTCGAAGCAAATTATTGGCTATTTCTTACTTGGTTCACCCTTTGATATTTCCTTAGTGAACTCTTTCTTGTAGGATCTCTTCT
This sequence comes from Tetracentron sinense, assembly GCA_015143295.1. NCBI lineage: Eukaryota > Viridiplantae > Streptophyta > Magnoliopsida > Trochodendrales > Trochodendraceae > Tetracentron > Tetracentron sinense. The sequence continues at coordinate 17,162,322 of CM026569.1, forward strand.
TGAATTTTTTCTTATGCCTTAAGAACTTTTTGATTCTTCTAGCCATGAGAGCAACATCTTTACTGTCATCAATTTCTTCCTCATCACTCTCATCTACTTGGGAGGCTTTCAAGGCTAGACCCTTATTTGCTTTAGGCTCTTGTTGTTGTTGATCCTTCATGATGACCTCATGGGTTATGAGAGAGCCAAGGAGTTCATCCATAGCAAACTTTGTGAAATCCTTTGCTTCTTGGATTTCAGTCACCTTTGGAGCCCAATGCTTTAGTAAAGATCGAAGCACCTTCCATACATTTTCTGCATTGGTATACACTTTCTCAAGTGCCTTTAGACCATTTAAAATATTGGTAAATCTAGTAAACATGTAACCAATAGATTCATATTTTTCTATTTTAAAAAGTTCATGCTTATGAACTAGCATTCCTATTTTCTCTTCTTTTACTTGGTTTGTACCTTCGTAGCTAACTTGGAGTTTATCCCAAATTTCCTTTGCCGAGTCACATCCCGAGACACGGTTAAACTCTTGAGGGCTTAGAGCGCAATTTAAACTGTTGATGGCTCTAGCATTAATTTGAATGAGTTTAACATTGACCTCATTCCAGTCTTCCTCTGTTTTGGGTAATTGAACCCCTTCATGAGTTTTCATAGGAAGATAGTGGCCCTTTACTATAACTCTCCAACACTCATAGTCAAGAGCTTGGATGTAGTACATCATGTGATTTTATAATAGTTGTAGTTTTCTGCATTAACCAATAGAGCCCTAGAAGTTGATTGGCCGTCTCTTAATCCAGTTGAAAAACATTTGCCATTATAAATCTTTACTCTAAGGTTGTTAAACCGAAAATCTATAGAGTCCAAACTCTGATACCAATTGTTGCTCAATTATTGAACCATAGAGGGGAGGTGATTAGGCTCAATGGCTGATTTAAAGTAATATTTACCTCCTATTTACGGAATTTAAGATTGAGCTAATTTAACAATAAAAGAAAAAATTAATTACAAAGATTATTGAAAGGATAAGGGATATAGAGTGCAAACACAGCAGAATTGTTATCGAGGTTCGGCACTCCCGCCTACATCCCCGCCATAAGCTCTCTAGCTCAAAGGATTTAACACGATTTCACTATCACATGAGCTTCTTCCCAGGTGAAGCCCAAACCTTTACAATTTTTTTCCAAGTAAAGATTACCACCTTCAATGCAAGAGAACACCCTCTCTTGAGTACACAAAGCACTCCGGCTTCACTAACAAGAATCCTCAATTCTTGATTTTCTTTTAATACAAAGAGTTGTTGGATTTGAATCTGAATATAAGGCTCCTTAATGAGCTGAATAAGATTGAAATGAATGCTCTGAAAATCTCTCAAAAGATTGGGAGTTAAAAGCTCTTATACTGAGAATTTGGGATTCTAGGTTTTCGACGAATGTTCTTGATGAGAAATTGAATGCTACTAAAGATTTGATCTATCTTCATTCAAGGGTTATTTGGTGTTCATAAATGAACTCAATTTATAGCTGAGCATTCAATCTAGACATTGTGAACTCATTAAATGCGAAAATGGCCTTAGTGTAACGCTTTATTTCGTTGCGTGTCAAATTACCTCCATTGTTGTATGGAGTTTATTATTTTGTGTGGAGGACTATCGATCCAATTTGAGTAAACCCAGACTGTTAATTACCTTCCCGATTTGGGAAAGAACCTCTGATTGAGAAGAAGAATAAAGAAGAACAAATATTAAGTAAAGTATTTGTATTTATTCAATGGGTTTGCCCAGTCTCATGTAGGCGTTATAATTACCTCATTGAGGTCTTGAGATGCTGAAAGTAAAAGAGAAGAATGATGGCCATTTTAAGAGGCTCACCTGATGTTTTCCATGTCGGGGGAAGTCCTCCTCCTTTTCTAAATTTTGTTGTTTGCTTGCTGTACTTTCAAGGAGAGGAGAGAGTTTTCTCTTTTTTTTTTTCTTTTTTTTTGTGTGGTTTCTTATAAGAAACCCTCCCTTTATAGATTTGAGAGATTCCTTTTTGGTCTCTCTCTTTGACTCCCTTATTTTAGGGAATTCAACTTGGGCTCTCCTCTTAAAAGAAGCCAACTCATGGGTCTCCCTTATCTGAGAGACTCCTAAAGTTGAAGAGAATTCTCTTCTTTTGAGAACTCTTGTACCAGGTTTTCCTTTTTTTGGGGGGAATCTTAGTACCTTTCGAAAAGGAGAAGAATATCTTATCTTCTCCTCAAAAGGTGGATCTTAAGTAATATCCCTTCTTAGGATATAAGACGTAGTCCTAATCCTTTCATGATTATGGGGTGCCATGTGGCATCCCATGAGTTTTAAGAGAGGGAATCCTTATCTTGGGATCCCCTAAAGCTGACAGAGAATCCTTTTTATCAAAGATTTTCTGCCCTATGACAGTCAGGTACTGATTGCCAGTTGAGGACAGACTGACATAGGTCCAAGGCCCATTTGGGCTATGGACCAGGTCTCTGAAAGGGGATTGACCTTGGTTAGTCCACAAACCAAAGGGGTGAGACCATGGGTCTTGCTCGTGGCCTGGGTTAGGTTCAGGACCAAGTATGGTGATGATTAATCAGTGAGGTTTTGGTCCTCGTGGATTGGACACGTGTCACTTTCTGGGAGGCTGACACTTAAGTTTAATCTATGGGGATTTATACTCACGGATTGGACATGTGTCAGCCTCTTGGAGGCTGGCACTCAAGTTAGTTGATCTATGAGGTTTTTATCCTCACGGATGAGATACACGTCAGCCATCACGGAGGCAAACATACTAGTTTGATCCGTGATGTTTTCAACCTCACGGACGAGACCATTGTTAGCCTCTCGAAGGCTGGCATGCCCTTAGGGTATTATTACAAGCCGTCAACATTAAATGCTGACAAGCTAAAGGACTACGCATGCCATAGGCACGTGAAAAATTCAACCGCCTCTCCGAGAGACAGTGATTCAATGCATGCGCCTGTAAAATGGATGGTGAGATTTCACTACAAACAAATGCCTCTCAGGATCTGGACAATTGGATATAATCCATCCATCCGGATCCTAATTGTAGAACCCCGGATCTTGATGGCCATGTACGACGAATGATATCATATACTAAAGCATGTAAGAACGTATTTATGGTGTATGGGTGTTTGGAATGAAATAGGCAAGAGTATAGAATACTCTTGAGTATTGACAAGGGTTATGCCTTGGCATACCCTCGACTCTAAATAGCCCTAGCGTTCACACCGCTCGTCGGAATCAAGTGATTCTTGGATTTTTGGAAAGGTAATTGAACCCTCTTCGGGGTTCATGTTGATCACTTGTCTTGGTTTTGAGTTGGTGTTAGGTCAAAAGACCGATTTCTGAAGTCGGGTCGGTTTAAAATCTGGATTGACGAAACCCAATTTCGGATCAGTCAGGTTTAGGGGCAAAATGGTCCAAGAAAAAGGAAGAATTGGAAGTTGTGAAAAACATGAAAGTTGTTCTCCTTCAAAAGAAAAATCTAACCCAAGTTGAATCGTCAAAATTGGACAAGCGAGTCAAAAGTTATGGCCGAGATACGAAAACGCAAAAATGCTGAAGCTTTCTGCAAAAGTTGCGATCGCTCGTAGGGACCCTACGAACGATCGTAGCGGAGCTACGAACGATCATAGAGTTGCTACGATCGATCGTAAAGCCCCAGAAATGCTGGAAACTCTCGGGTGAAACTACGATTGATCGTAGGAAGTTACGATCGATCGTAGAAGGCTACGATCAATCGTAAATCGCTACGAATGATCGTAGATACGTGATTTTACTTTCTTGGATGCGATTTTTTAGGGGTTTTTCACCCCTTACACTATAAATAGAAGACTTTAGGAGGGTTTTTGGGTTACCCTAAACCAAGGAGAGTTCCTAGAAAGAGAAGGAAAGGATCTTGAGCATTCCAAAGAGGGTTTTGCTTGAAACCAAGAAGAGCTTCAATCAACCAAGAAGAGCTTCAATCAAGGGTTGGATCTTCCCCAAATCAAGCTTGGATCATTCAAATCAAGTGAGGATTTCTCAAGGGGTTTCTTCAACCTAGAAATTGATCCAAAGAGGTTAGTAAACTACTATCTAGCCTTTTTATCATACAAAGATGATTCAAATAGGTGATTTTAATTCTATTATGATACAAATAGGAAGTGTGGAAATTTGGGTGAACTAGATCATGAATAAACAATCAAATAAGGTTTTACAAATTGGGGGTTTTTCAATAACAAAGATGAATATGGCTAAACTTGTAAGAAAATTGTAATACCTTTAAATGAACCATGATTTTAAGTATATTATGATGCAATGACAAACAAGGGATTTTGGGTGAACTTGATTATGTTCAAATAAGCAAATAAGGATTTAAGATTTTGGGGGTTTTCCAATAAAATGGTGAATATGACTATAAGTGCAAGTAAGTGTTAATATCCTCCAAGGAATCATGATTTTAAGTGTGATATGATGAATTAGGCTTAGAAGCCATGATTGTTATGATGTGACGCAATGAATGAAATGTTCTACATTCTAGAAGATGCTAATATACCTTGTATGAACCATATGAGTTACTTAAGGTCTTCAAGTATACTATAATGATCATTATGCCTTGCATGAACATGTTTAATTAGTTAAAGCTTTCCACATAGATATTATAATGCTCACAAGCACTCTACGCATGATAAGTATTGCACGACCATGGTTTTTCTCATAAGCATGAATTTTCAAGAAAACATAAGAGGATTTTCAAAAGCATTCATAAGTAAGAAGCATACATGCATAAGCATAGACTAAGCCAAACTTTGGGTTGGCATTCTAAGATCGGTTACCTCACGCTCACAAGGATCAAGTCTAGATCTTGCATGAACTCCACGGATCATAAGTCTCACAAGGCTTTTCAAGAACTCATAAGAAACTCACAAGTCTAAGATCTTGCATATGTCTCCAAGGAGAACAAGCTCACAAGGATCATAAGCTCACAAGAAGCTCACAAGTACTCATAAGCTCACAAGAAGCTCATAAGCTCACAAGTACTCACAAGATCACAAGAACTCTAAGCTCACAAGAACTCATAAGAAAACACGAGGCTCACAAGCATTCATAAGAACTCATAAGCATACATGAGAGGGTTTGTTTTCCATGAAAAGAACAAGTTTTATGAAAGGTTTTTCCCGATGGGTTTTAAGCATGGATTTTGGTGATTTGTATTCTTTTACGCACTATATAAAATATTGTGATTATGATAGCATTGTTAGCTAGTAGATTTTGCTCGCTGAGTATTTCATGCTCAGCCGTACATGTTATGTCGGCAGGTACACGGACTCCATTTGACATCTGTGATCAGGGGCCCTGGATAGAGGAGGATTATGGCGAGGAGGAGCCATATGTAGAGCCTCAGGAGGAGGCAAATGACTTAGACCACTGGCCCTTTTAGAGTGATTACATAGAGAGAGAGAGTATTATCATTTTGTATTTTGATAGGTGGGCATGTCCACCTTTACTTTTGTGATGTATGTACAAACTTGGAATACACAGCATGTATAGAAAATAAATTTTTGGATTACGCTTCCGCACATTGGTTTAAGCTTCCGCCTTACTCATGATTATGTTTGTCATGACTTGGATGTTATTACAGGATGGTTTGGTATCGGATATGGCACATCACGAGCCAAAGTATCCCTAACTCCCAGGGGGTATTTTGGGACGCGACACTAACACTTGGCAGTGATAGTGGAGAGGCATAACTGCCTTCCACCTACAATATTAGTGGGAAACCAACAGTGAGTTTCCCTTATTAAGGTGGTCTCATGATAAGATCATCTCAGTCATTAAGGTGAAATGGCGGGGATAATCCCTGCCATCTGGACTGTCCATTTCAAAATGGATGATTAGGATTAAGGAAAGGGCGACCTTTATAAGGATGCCTCAGACTTGTCTTCCCCAACCTTTGGAACCTAGAATTTTTTTTTGAGTTCAGAATCTTTCTTCTTCTTTTCCTTCCCTCTTCATTTCGAGGTGAGGTTTGACCCTAATCAAGGTTAATTGGAGGGAAGAACCAGTGTTCTTCCATGATTTTTTACTTTTCTTCTTCTTGATTTACCGAAGATAAGAATGAGGGTTTCAAACCTCATTCTAGCGGATTGGATGCCCATTTGGGCATTTCTTTGGGTCTTTTGGTCATGGGATCCCTTGAAATGCATTCTTTTGTATTTCTTGGGTTTTCCCAGGTCAGGGAGAGCCTGGGATGCCCTTTTGGGCTTCCTGCAATTTCCGGCAAGAATTCAGGTTCCATTGTCGAAACCCTTGAGTTCTTCAGTCATGGGAAATTAGACTCGTGACTCACTGCCCGTGATCTATGGCCATGGACAGCTTACCCACAGGACTTTTGTCTGTGAGCTGAAAATTCTATACGTGGAGTTTTGTCCACGGATACTTCTAATTTTCACGGACTTTTTTCTGTGGAAATTTCGAATATCCGTGGATATTTCTCATGGATAGGTTATCCACCAGACATTTATCCATGAATCAACAATTCTATCCATGGACTTGTCCATAGATCTCACCCTTAGCATCTGTCCTTAGACAATTGCTATGACAATTTACATGTGAACATTTGCCTTAGCAAAATTTTAGGGTAATTGCTTTAGGCAAATTTATCCTTAGATGCATGCCTTATGTGAAGCATTTTAAATTTCACAGACTCGGGTTTTAAACCTAAGTCTGAAACTAATTAATCTTTTAATCACATATTTAGTCATTTCAAATTAACAAGGTGGGTCTATACTCCCTTCTAAAGACCCATTTTTGACCCTTTTTAATTTATAATTTATAATTTGAGTTAATCTCCCAGGGCTGACTTATTTTCCGTGTTCTGTCATTTTCTTTTGCAGAATGGCTGGAGCACTGAGATACTTTCATGGATCCGAAAGCCTTCGTCAAATTGATACTGATGAAGATTACAGAAATGGGGCAAGTCTGAATCGCCAGCTTGAGATCATGGGAGCATTTGGAGTACAGGACGTTGAGCCGCTTCCAATTACATATCCTAGAGAGTGGGTACTTCGTGGACGAATACCCGTATGCATTTATGACACTCAAAGAGGTCTAATAGACAATAGATCTAATTCTGATGGAAGTTATTTGACACCCTCTCATGTTGCAGTAGACCCACCGGGAGAAGACCTAGAGAGGGTGTTAAAAGAAGTCTTTCCCATTCTGTTGACCCGAACTAATGACATCTACTGGGATGCATTCATGGTCATCAGAAACTGTTTAACAGTTGATGGTAGGACTTTATGGCCGTCATGGGTTCACGATGTATACGTGCGCTTCTGTGATGAGTTGATAGCCCTTGGCATCCGGGGAGCGGTTGGACTAGCCAAATACCAGTACAAGTGGGAAGCTTTTTAATTCCACAGCCTTCTCAATCGTTGGTGCACCGAGACCAATACTTTTCATATGGTATACGGAGAAGTTGGACTTCTGATCCATGCAATGAACCGTATTTCAGGGCTGCCTGTCAGCAGAGCCTTCTATGACGAATTCAACCCATTTAATAACATTCTATATTCAGAGAAAGCCACCCTGGTGCACACACACATTCCATTTAGCCTTGGCAAGGGCTCATGTGCTAGAACTATGCTCGGTCTGATCTCACCCCATGTAGAGTCCCGGACCTTTTCACATTTAATGCACGACACTTTCGTTGCCATCTTGCCTTCAAAGAGGTATAATTAATAAATAAGGAAGAAATTGGAAATTCCGAAACGTCAGAAATGTTTCTTTTCGAAGTACGAACCCAACGCAAGTTGAATCGTCAAAATCCGACGAGCGAGTCAAAAGATCTGGCCAAAACAGTCTGGACCTGCAGGCAACCGATCGCTCGGTCCATTGCAGCGATCGATCGGTCCAAAACCGATCGATCGGAGGCTATCGACTGGTCAAGATTTTTGTATGGGGAAATTTTCCAGAGAGTGAAATTTTAACCAATCGCTCGGTTATGAAACCGATCGATCGGTAGGCAACCGATCGATCGGTCATTAACACCGATCGCTCGGTCTTCGTGTTTTTGCAGAAATTTCGGTAAGGGCTTTTTCGTCATTTGGGCATTTCACCCTTCCTTTATAAGCCTTGCACGAGCCTAAGGGTTTCATAAACCCTTAGGGCAGATATTTGAGAGAGAGTGGGAGAGGAGAAAGGGGTTCTAACCTAGGGTTTCAACTTGAGAGTGAATCAAGGGTTTAAACACCCAAGATCATCCCAAAAGGGCTTGGATTCATCAAATCCAACCTCAAACTCGTGTGGCATTCCCATTCCAAGCTAGGGCAGCGATCCTACGGCATTTTGAAAGGGGTTTCTTTCCCAAATCAAGCCTTCTTCAAGTAAGGGTTCTTCCCTACCATTTGAGGTTCGATTTCAAGGTTTCTTCAAGGTCAAGCCTTGATTTCAAGGTTAGTACACCCTACTAACTACTTTAGTAATAACCTAGGTTGTTGTAAAAGCATGTTTGTGGATTTCTTTAGTCTATTCTTTTCTTGTTTTACTTTATTAAATCCCTAAAACAAACAAGATAGAGAGGAAATTGTGGAGGGGAGATGTTAGATGTGGATGAGGCGATTGGATGCCATGTGTTGTGATGGATGTATGTTGGAAAATGGTGGAAGGGCATTGTACTCATAACGAACACACCATATGTTTGATGAAATGTTAGAACAAGAAAAAGTATGCATAAATGATTATAATAATGTTGAACACCACATGTTTGTTAAAATGCTTATATGAGAAGTAGTATGCTTAATTAAGTCTATAACATGCATGATTTTGGTGTTGTTCCCTGAGAGGTGAAATTGATCAAATGCTCTTTATATTGCTTACATACACACATGACTATCAATAGAAAGTGGAAATGCTATATGGAGTCCCCAAATGGTGAAACGCTTGAATAGGAAAAACATGAATAAAAAGATCTACAATGATGTCAAATGCTAGGTGTTCGTTCAAATGCATGAATTAGAATTAGAACCAAGAATATGAAGCATGAATTAGGAAGATTTTCTCGAAGGTGTACCTATGCTAGAACACTCAATATTTTGACTTTAAAACTCACATGCCTAGGGGAAATTATAAATCCCGTATGATGTCCCTTTAATTCAGGTTATTATGCTCACAAATTGTCAAGCACACGCACACGCGCATGCACGAACCTATTTCAAAAATATACGTATATGAAACAACAAGAACAAGAATAAGAGAGGCCAAGCATAAGGGATGCTAGTTGCGACGGACTATGAACGGCAGCTAGACATACCCAATTTCAAGAGAATATGAACTAGTAAAGAACTCGTAAGAACTTGTAAGGACTTGAAGGACTCGTAAGAACTTGTAAATTAGTGGGACGGCCTGGGGAGCGCCACTAATCATCTGATATTCCCAAGCTACTTTGGGTGGGTGTTTAGTGGGATGGTACAAAAGGTGCCACTAAGGATGAACTTGTAAGAACTCGTAAGATAGTGGGATGGCCCGGGGAGCGCCACTAACCATCTGATATTCCCAAGCTACTTTGGGTGGGTGTTTAGTGGGATGGTACGAAGGGCGCCACTAGTGAATAACTCACAAGAACTTGTATGCTCACAAGAAAGTTATAAGAAGTCGAAAGCTCAGAAGAACTCGTAAGCTCATAAGAAAGGCTATAAGAACTCGCATAAGGAACCTACAAGACTTATAAGACATTGAAATAGGTATGGTAAAGCATGAAGTTAGAATATGATTTAATTGATTTTGTTCAGGATTATGTAATTGTTACCTTGTTTCCTTCCGCACTCTGATCATGTAACTTTATGATGAACTGTGTCCTGTATGGCATGTTAATGTTATTACTATTGTTAGCTAGTAGCTTGTACTCGCTGAGTATTCCATGCTCAGCCGTACTTTTATGTCGGCAGGTACACTATATGAGATAGGGACTCTGGTCCCTTGGATCGAGGTAGCTCAGGGAGAGCAGGAGGTGATTCGGATGGTTACCCAGATATTAGGAGTCTCGGCATGTGGCCTACGGTTGGGTTGAGTGAGAGAGAGACATGTATTTTGGGTTTTTATTTCTGGGGATATTGCCTCACTTGAGTGGGTAACTCAGGTTAAGGATTTCTTGTATATGCTTTGGCTTATGTTCAGTTATTGCATACAGTTGTCCTTGGGATACTGTTAAGTTATTAAAGGAAATTTCAATTCACTATTTTGGCACGCCTTGTGTACTCTTGCAGGATGGTTTTAAGTGTAAGTGACGTCGCCAAAGCCTCATCTCTCCTAGGTGGGATTTTGGGGCGTTACAGAAGTGGTATCAGAGCTTAGGCATTAGGTCTCTAGGGTCATTTAGAGTTCGATACCACGATTAATACAAGGCATTAGGTCTAAGAAAAGAGTCGTATTCCAAGTGTGGAGTAATCCCTAGTCCTTGTCAAGAACAGGTTGATTTCAACCAAAGTTAGTGTATACTTACGCTAGAAAAAAAAAAAAAAAAAAAAAAAAATTTCTATTTACTTATACTATAATATGATGTATTGTTATGTGGTATTATATGATATATATATATGTATGGTGTGCAGATTATATGTTATATGCTAAGTGAAAACCAATGCTTGATGAATGAGTTTCCCAATTAGATCCATGAGTGATGTGACATTCAGGCTAGAGGCTGGCCTATGTGTTAGTTAACAAGGGGATGGAGGATCCCTCGTCATATGTTGTGTTATTAGGTTTCTATAGGGAATTGTTTCCCAAGAGAGGCTATAGGATGGTCCTAGGTCTTACAAGTCTAGTGTATTTAGAGTCGTTGCGACAATAGGGACATAGGCTTGATAAGTAATATTATGAGCATTTGGTGTAATTTTAAACTTGTTAAACTACACTAGATGCGTCTTACATCACAAAGAAATATAAGTCACACATCATGGTATGACGATAATTCCATGAAACCCCACGAGTAGTAGAAACAGATGTAGATAGTAATACGTTTTAACTCAAGGAACAAATATAATTTTAACAACCCAGGGATGCTCGATGCACGCTTCTAAGTACAGTTGCGCATTTTCTGCAGCACGTCTTAGACCCAGTGCTCAGTCCCAATTAAACATAATTTTTGGATGAGCTCACGGATGTCTGATGCACGTTTCTAGATGCGCGCCTGCAGCACGCCCTAGACTCAGTGCTCGGTCCTAGTCTAGATACAGATGCGCGTTCATTCTGCAGCACGTTCTAGACATGATGCCAGTCCAAAAATAATAAAGAATTTCTAACTCCAAAGGGTAGCATGCACATTCATACATATCTTGAGCATCATATATAGCATAGGCATCATGCATCACATAAGCATCATACATTTCATACATGGCATGAACATCATACGAATATCATAAAACATCACATACATATTCCACATGCATCATGTAGATCTTAGAAGCATCATACATGTCACCAGATTTAGAGGACGTCACCTAAACAACTCAATTAGATGAATTAGTCATTAGTATTAGTTCAAACTGGCTAAGGTCTTAAGTGTATGGCCGGTTAATACCATAATCGAGTGTGAAGCTTAGCGTCACTAGGGAAACTACTTGTACAATTATACTATTCTAATTGTACTTAGATATGTACGATGTGCTCGCATAGGTTAGGGGCTTGAGTCCAACTTCTGCTTAGGAGAATTTGTTGCCCTTAAGTAGCAACTAAGGAGCTAGCCTTAGACCATAACCAGTTGCAACGCAACCAACATCGCATCTTGGCTTCGCTAGGAACCTTAGAGTATATTATTATGCTATGGTATGTGTATCTTGATGTATGTTCTAGACTTTGATAAATACTTACTATTATGAAAATGCAATATCGGATTTTGATGGGATTCAATTTAGACTCATGCTTTGCTATCGTTCTCAGGAGTAAACCATGAGACGTGGCGATCAGGGTCGTGGATACCACACTATAAGGGGTGGAGTATCTCCTCCTCCATCAGGGAATGAGCAGCCTGACCTCACCCAGGTCTTGGGATCCATAGCAGAGACACTAGCAATACTTGCCACTAGGCAGCCCACTACCCCCATTCCTACGACGGTACTTGTACCTATCCCTACACATCATGCCACAGGAAGTGAGGCACTTTGGAGGATGAGGCCCCCGGTGTTTTATGGTGATATGGACCCATTGGTCGCAGAAGCATGGGTTAGGTACTAGTCCTCTAGACATATGCAGGTACGGAGTCCTCCCACTGCACCACAGGCTTCTCTTTCGGTTGCTCCACCGGCATCGCACACAGCTACCGTGCAGCCACCCCGCCTCGCAGTATATCAGACAACAGGATATGCGCCCTCCACCTACTCTTACGAGATATGTACCCTTTGTGGGAGGAGGCATGTGGCCAGAGAGTGTAGGAGAATCTCCGGTGGATGTTTCCACTGTGGTCGCCAGGGCCACCTGATCAAGGATTGTCCCAGCCGTCAGATGCCACCTTATTCTCGGGGAAGTAGGCCCACGGTTAGGCGGTCACCTCTGCCGGGCTCTACACAAGCATTAAGCCCCCAGCAGTCCACACAGCCCCCTTACTAGGCTAACCAGGGACAAGCCTTTGCCACTCCAGTATAGAATGCTCAGGCACCAAAGGATATGGCATGAGGATGCGAGAGGGAGAAGAAAATTTTTGTGCTGAAGGGAATGTATTTTGTGTTTTGTCATGGGCAGTCAGTTGCCACTTGTATGTAATTGTGCTACCTTATGTTATGAAAGTTTTTCCAGCTATTTAGAATGATGTTGAGTTTTATGAGAAAACTAGGTGCCTCGCCGATAAGTGAGTGCCTTGCCTTATATCGATTAATAGAGGATTATCATATCATTCAGTAGGAAAGGTTAAGCATGGGGAAGTATCCTATTGATTTAGTAACGCCCCAATTTCGAGGACGAAATTCCTATAAGGGGGGGAGGATGTAGAGCCCCGGACCTTTTCACATTTAATGCACGACACTTTCGTTGCCATCTTGCCTTCAAAGAGGTATAATTAATAAATAAGGAAGAAATTGGAAATTCCGAAACGTCAGAAATGTTTCTTTTCGAAGTACGAACCCAACGCAAGTTGAATCGTCAAAATCCGACGAGCGAGTCAAAAGATCTGGCCAAAACAGTCTGGACCTGCAGGCAACCGATCGCTCGGTCCATTGCAGCGATCGATCGGTCCAAAACCGATCGATCGGAGGCTATCGACTGGTCAAGATTTTTGTATGGGGAAATTTTCCAGAGAGTGAAATTTTAACCGATCGCTCGGTTATGAAACCGATCGATCGGTAGGCAACCGATCGATCGGTCATTAACACCGATCGCTCGGTCTTCGTGTTTTTGCAGAAATTTCGGTAAGGGCTTTTTCGTCATTTGGGCATTTCACCCTTCCTTTATAAGCCTTGCACGAGCCTAAGGGTTTCATAAACCCTTAGGGCAGATATTTGAGAGAGAGTGGGAGAGGAGAAAGGGGTTCTAACCTAGGGTTTCAACTTGAGAGTGAATCAAGGGTTTAAACACCCAAGATCATCCCAAAAGGGCTTGGATTCATCAAATCCAACCTCAAACTCGTGTGGCATTCCCATTCCAAGCTAGGGCAGCGATCCTACGGCATTTTGAAAGGGGTTTCTTCCCCAAATCAAGCCTTCTTCAAGTAAGGGTTCTTCCCTACCATTTGAGGTTCGATTTCAAGGTTTCTTCAAGGTCAAGCCTTGATTTCAAGGTTAGTACACCCTACTAACTACTTTAGTAATAACCTAGGTTGTTTTAAAAGCATGTTTGTGGATTTCTTTAGTCTATTCTTTTCTTGTTTTACTTTATTAAATCCCTAAAACAAACAAGATAGAGAGGAAATTGTGGAGGGGAGATGTTAGATGTGGATGAGGCGATTGGATGCCATGTGTTGTGATGGATGTATGTTGGAAAATGGTGGAAGGGCATTGTACTCATAACGAACACACCATATGTTTGATGAAATGTTAGAACAAGAAAAAGTATGCATAAATGATTATAATAATGTTGAACACCACATGTTTGTTAAAATGCTTATATGAGAAGTAGTATGCTTAATTAAGTCTATAACATGCATGATTTTGGTGTTGTTCCCTAAGAGGTGAAATTGATCAAATGCTCTTTATATTGCTTACATACACACATGACTATCAATAGAAAGTGGAAATGCTATATGGAGTCCCCAAATGGTGAAACGCTTGAATAGAAAAAACATGAATAAAAAGATCTACAATGATGTCAAATGCTAGGTGTTCGTTCAAATGCATGAATTAGAATTAGAACCAAGAATATGAAGCATGAATTAGGAAGATTTTCTCGAAGGTGTACCTATGCTAGAACACTCAATATTTTGACTTTAAAACTCACATGCCTAGGGGAAATTATAAATCCCGTATGATGTCCCTTTAATTCAGGTTATTATGCTCACAAATTGTCAAGCACACGCACACGCGCATGCACGAACCTATTTCAAAAATATACGTATATGAAACAACAAGAACAAGAATAAGAGAGGCCAAGCATAAGGGATGCTAGTTGCGACGGACTATGAACGGCAGCTAGACATACCCAATTTCAAGAGAATATGAACTAGTAAAGAACTCGTAAGAACTTGTAAGGACTTGAAGGACTCGTAAGAACTTGTAAATTAGTGGGACGGCCAAGTGACGTCGCCAAAGCCTCATCTCTCCTAGGTGGGATTTTGGGGCGTTACACCCCATGTGAGTACGTAGGCAACCCAACCTGGGTTTGACCCTAGTTAGCTTTTATTTCTTGGGTTAGAATACTCTAATCACTTAGGCATTTGAATACATTTTACTTTAATTTGGCTTATACTTAGGGAGTAGGTAACCATTGTAAAATGGGGGTCCTGGGGTACCTAACACCTTCCCCGGGACTTAACCGAACCTCTTACCTAGAATTTGAAGTAGACCATAAGACCTTATCCTCAACCCGGGGACCTATCCCTTCTGGATTAATAAGTAGCGACTCTCAAATCCATCCTAGTGAGCTAAAAATCTGTGCACATAGGTGTACAACACTACAATGGATTATTGGGGTACTTGATTGATAATTTGAAGGACTATTTGACTGATGAGTTATCACTCTTCACTCATGACTAGAAAAATAATGCATGATGATTGACCTTACCCGTAGTGATGTATTGTTGGGAAATAAACTTTAGAAATTCAATCTCGCGAGCCTAAGTCTTTTATCATGATGGTTACGGGATGCATGATGGATCACCTAACGTATCTGGTTGATAATCTAAGGGTTATTGAGTCATGATTCATCACTCTTCACTAACGATATGACCTAAGCACAAGCATGAAAAGATCACGATCATAAGAATATAAGTACTACACAAGCCTCACCGCATGATTGAGTTTTGCACTTGCCCGAGTACCACCAGTCTAAGATCATGGGATATGTGCAAGAAAACAATGAATCATAAGTAATTCTGGA
Organism: Tetracentron sinense; assembly: GCA_015143295.1. Lineage (NCBI taxonomy): Eukaryota > Viridiplantae > Streptophyta > Magnoliopsida > Trochodendrales > Trochodendraceae > Tetracentron > Tetracentron sinense. Next base: position 17,177,833 of record CM026569.1, read on the forward strand.
AGCACCAGAGTAAAGACTATGGGATGGTACTTGATATGTAGAGAATAGTAATATCTTTCACCTATATAGTGAATAGTTATTTTAAGTTAATATTAGTGATTACGTATGTAATGATGCTCACATGAAAAATTGAAGAAGAACGATGACTCATTAAAGAAAAGAAAGCAAGTAAGATAAGAAAAGAAGAAGGATGAAATAATTATAATGCTTCTGCACTCTAAGTTATGTACATTTTTATTTTGTTCAAATACCATGATGAACTTGTTCAAATGAATAATGTTATGAAATGCTATAATAAACATGTTCATGCTATTGATTGTGTATCATTGATGAATATGTTATGTCGATGTTCTGATATTGCTAGTTAGGATTTCATATTCACCAAGCCGCTTGTTGCTTAGCCGATATGTTTTCATGTCAGCAGGTTTAGATTCTGAGACAGCAGCAGAACCGTTGTTAGAGGAGGATTATGATATAGAGGAAGAAGGTGGTCTTCTAGAGGAGGGAACGAGAGACCTTAACTGTTTTTCCTTATTAGTAGTTATTAGACTTTCCTTTTGGATTTAAAAGTTGTAATAGATGTTGATGTTGATAACATGATAATACTTTGATGACTTACATGTTAACTTTATGATTTGGGGAATTATGTTGAAGGATTCGGTGTTATAAACTCAGTGGTTAGATAAACGTGTAATAGAAGATACTTGATTTACATATACAATATGAAGAAATTTTCAGGTCCACTTTTAGTATTGTCTTGCATGTTTTCAGATTAATTTGGGATAAGCAGTGTAACGAGCCTAAAGTTCCATTTTAGTGGTGACCTTTGTACTCAGGTATGCCCTTGTAAATATTGAATATGATGTTGTACCATGAAGGATGGTGACTATTTATTTTGGTATGTTCCAACAATACTTTGAGGGGTGGGGGCCTCTGTACTTCAGTCTGTTCCAACAAAACTTTGGAGGAGGTACGTCCCAAGACAGGTTGAGGACTGAGAATCGTTGTACGTAGGTATGTCCCAAGACAGGTTAAGGAATGGGGATCACTGTACTATTGCCCAAATAATGACCCTAGAGAGGGGTGAATAAGGTCTTGGCAAATATAAAATCTAACTTAGCCCCTTTTTACGAAATTTTAATTAATAAGGAAATACAACTAACAAATCTAAATAAAGCAATTTAGAGAAATAAAGGAAATAGTTAGAGAAGCAAACACAGAGATTTGTTTATCGAGGTTTGGCAAATCCAGCCTACTCCCCGCCTCAAGCTTTTTCCAGCTAGTGGGTTCACCACGATTCACTAATAGTATAGACTTCTTCCGGGTGAAGCCCAAACCTTTTACAATCCTTTTTCAGGGGAGGATCCCACCTTTACAATCCCACTTCCAGGTATGAATCAGACCTTTCTTGCAAGGGAACAGTCCTCCCTTGTCTTTCATGAAGCCTTCAGCTCCAGTGCAAGAATCCTTAGATTCTTGACTTTACAATACAATAATTTGTAGTTGGATTTGAATCCGAAAAGTGCTCCTTGATTGAGCTCAATAAGATTGGAATGAAATACTCTAGAAATCACTCAAATGATTAGAGTTGAATAGCTCAAGAACAGAGTATTTGGGTATTTTGGGTTTTTCACTATGAGAAATTGACTTCTAGTGAGTAATGAATCTTTATGGATTGATCAATGGTAGTTCAAGCATTATTGGAAATTTATAAATGAACTCTTTATATACCCCATGAAATTTTATGGCCATTGGAAGGAGTAATTAATGCGAGATAGCCGTTTAAAAATAAATGTTACAAACTAAAAATCACGTTTTACTATTCATCCAATCGACTGGATGAATTGCAACTTCGTCTGGATAGACAAAAATGCCTTCCAACTACATTTTGGCTTATCCACGTGAATTTAGCCTATCTAGTCGATTAAATGATTCCATCCAGTCGACTAGATGGTGCAAAATTTTGCTCAAACTTGGGTTTTTATTGTCTTGATGATGGGATCTGATCCCGAGGCCTTCTACCTCATCTTTAACAAGATAATTACCAACTTTTTAGGTCCTATAAATAATTTTTCAATTTGTTCATAAGGCACCTATGATCATTCTAAGTTTTTGAACTTTTCAACACCAACCATGTTGGCCAGGTAATGACCCTAAAGGTACAGTGAATAGGGTCTATGGCAGATTTTAAAATTTTCAGACTCTAAGTCTATTATGCAGAAATAAATTTTGTTACAACAAAAATTTAATCAATGCAATACAGAAAGTAAAGGAGAAAAGTTAGAGAATCAAATACAAGGATTTGTTTACGAGGTTCGGTAAACCCGGCCTACTCCCTGTCTTAAGTTGTTCCAGCTAGAGGATTCACCAAGATTCTTTAAATCGCTCAGACTTCTTCACAGGTGAAGTGTAAACCGTTACAGCCTCTTTTCTAGTTGAGACAGAACCTTACATTCCCTCCTTTAGGCTGGGAGAAAAACCTTTGCACTCCAAGATCACTTCCCCTCTGTTGTTGAAACTGAAGCAGCAGCTTCAAAATACAAGAATCAATGATTTTTGAATTTCTCTTACAATGAAGGATTTGTGGATATGCTAATCTGAAATAAAGCTCCTAACAAGAGCTAGATATGATTTGAAAACGCTCTCTGATTTCTAGAAGGATCAATCAATAGAGGAAGTAGAAAAGCTCAGTAAACAGAGTATGGAAATATTGGGGATTTTTCACTTAGAACGATGATGAATAATTTTTAGGTGATTTGGATTTGAGTATTGATGATTAATCATTCATATTTCATCTCTATTTATAGATCCCAAAAATTTATTGTCGTTGGGGATGCATTAAATGCATTTTGCCTATTATTAATATAACCGTTGATGTTTTTGTCAACGTGGACAGGCCATCCAATCGACTAGATGCAAGCATCTAGTCGTCTGGATGATGCATTTCATCCCAACAAGAGTTTTTCCAACTTTTAAATATTTGATTGGTTTCCAAGTACTTTCAAAAACATTTTAGAAGATTAAAATCAAAGTTTTATGATTATTAAAACAATTTAGATTGATTAACAAATGATCACGATTAGATTCAAAATCGGAAAAACACGTTTAGAATCAAAAACAAGTTTTTGGTCTATCCAGTCGTCTGGATGGAATCAACTAGTTGACTGGATTATGCAATTATTTGCACGCATCCGATTTTCTCAATATTGGCACTTTGATTTGATTCAAAAATATTTTTCCTTTGATCATTAATATGATAAATATGTTTTTAAGATCATTTAAAAGACATAAGAGTGATTTTCATTGATTTTAAATTAATCAAAGAGAGAAAAAAGAAGAATTAATGCATAGAGGTCAGAATTGATTCTTCTAGCCTATCCAGTCGACTAGATGGTGCAAAATCTGCACCAATCCGATTTTTTGAAACTTTTACGATGAGATTGAATTCCAAGGTTTTGTGTTATGAATTTTTAAAGCTTGTTAACTGATTTTAGGGTCCTTAAACATGTTTTAATTTTAGACTAAAAGGATCCTAAGGTCTTTCTAGGTAAATCAGCCTTTCCACAACCAACCATTGAAGACTCTTTTAGAAAAGTCATAAATACCTTCACTGACAACAACTTGACTTGTATAACTTTCTTGAGTCTTGGATCTTCACCAGATGAGTCTTTCTTGATATCTTCCCAAATGACTCCTTCTTTGTGCAGAGTTTAGCATGAACTTCTTTGAGATCTTTTTGGTTGCTTGAAGCTTCTTCAAACTATGGCTTCTTAATACTTCTTCATTTTTTATGACATATCTATGATTTGAATTGAATTTCAGCTAATGCCTTTAGATCACTGATATTCATGATAATTTAAACTGACATTAGTATCTTAAAAGTCATTTCATTATATAGGTTATCATCAAAATCAATTAGGGTCCTTAGGTTGTAACCATTTGATGACACAAATAATGGAATGAACTGAGATTAAGCTCCCCCTCAATGAGTAAATATTTTTAAAAGTTGAGGTAAGCTCCCCCTAAACATATGCATTCTAAATTATAAATCATTTAAACCAAATTTATGCATTATGTTCTAGAAACAATTCAAGATATGATATATGAGGAATATGAGCAAAAGAGATATATGAGGAATATGAGCAAAAGAAACATTCATTATATATATATCAAAAAGACATTTATTTACATCATGTCATCATTACATCCATTCACTACATACCAAAACAGAAAATTTCCTTTTCCAAGTTCAGTCATTACATTAAAAATCTTAACATAAAGGTTACAACCATATGACCCTCAATTAATTTTAATGATAACATAAATAATGAAATGACTCTTGAGATACTAATGTTTTCCATGAGCATCATTGTCTACAGTATTCAAGAGATAAATGATTCACTTTAAGCAAGATTCAAGAACCTTCAATGTAAAAGATCAAGTCAAAGTAATGATGACAATTCCAAATCAAAGCTTCAAGAAGATATTCATTTATAAGCAAAAAGGATTCTGGAAGATTGTCTTTGAGACACTGCTACTGAAGATCAAAGAAGCAAAAGATCAAATCCATCAAGGTCTAAGAATAGGTAGTCAGTGGTCTGTCTAGGATTTTGTATAAAAATCATCAAGTTGTGATTTGGTGAAAAGCTCAAAATACCTTAGATTGACTATAGGATCCTTAAACAAATATAAAAATATAATTAAGGACCTTAAAACATGATCACCTTTCTCATAAAGGTTAAGTACAAAACCTTGGAATGAAATCCTATCTTAAAAGTTTTCAAAAATGGATTCTGCAAATAAAATGGTCTATCTAGTCAATCAGACTGACCATCCAGCCAATCAAGCACACCATCCAGTCGATCAAGCAAGTCCTGTCATTAACTAGTTAGAACAAATTTTTCCAAAATTTGTCTGCATGTACTGATCAAGTTGAAACTCATTGTGAATCCATTTTATATCATTATGAGATGTTAATCATGTTTACTTAATGTATTAAAAGACTTTGGAAATCGTGTAAAATCATTAAAGTCTAAGAAAACTAAAATTTGAATGGTTTTTGGTCTATCCAGCCGATCAGGTGGACCATCCAGTTAATCAGGTGGTCTATCCAGTCGATCAGAATACCCTTGTATTTGACTGGATAAAACAAAATTCATAAAAAATCTGTTTTTATTATCCAGTCGATCAGATAACTGATCCAGTCGATCTGGTGACCATCCAGCCTGTAGAGACCCCGAATCTTTTTCATATTTTTACTTCATTGTATTAGGGGTATTATAGTCCTTGTGATGTTTTGATGTTTATTGTATTATATATTTATTTGGTGTGGTGTAAACTAGGCTTAATCAAACTTGTAACGAAGGGATGTCATATCACACCCTAAACTTTAAGAAGCTCTAGTTTTGGCACCGTTTACTGGAATTGAGTGATTCTTGAACCATTAGAAAGGTGTGGGAACCCTCTTCGAAGTTCATGTTTAATGTTTTTCCTTATTTTGAGTTTAAGCCAAGTCAATGGTGGGTTTTATCTGATGGAATTGCAGATCAGTCAACTTTGGGGAGAATTTAGTCTATTAATTAAGTGGAATTTAGAAATTTTAAAATGCCAAAAATGTTCGTTTTTGAAAGACGAATCCAACGCAAGTTGAATCGTCGAAATTCAACGAATGAGTCAAAAGTTATGGCCGAAACAGTAAAGCGGGTCAAAAATCTATAGGCAACCGATCGCTCGATCAGAAGTAGCGATCGATCGGTCCAAAACCGATCGATCGGTATCTATCGACTGGTCCAGAATTTTGTATGGAGAAAATTTCCAGAGAGTGCTTTTTTGACCGATCGACCGGTCAAGAGCACCAATCGCTCGGTTGAGAACCGATCGCTCGGTCATAACCACCGATCGCTCGGTCCTTCGTGTTTTTGCAGAATTTTAGTAAGGGCTTTTTGGTCTTTTGTTCTTAGACCTTGGGCCTATAAACAGGAGGTCCTACTCGAAATATTAAAATACCCTACCTATTTCTAACCTAATTTGGCAAAAAGGGGGAGAAAACCTAGGGTTTGAGGGAGAGGGTTGCTTGGAGAAGAAGGAGGTTGCTAGAAGATTGAGAGGAAAGCTTGGAGATCGTCCTCAAAGCTTCTCCAAATCTCCTCGGGAGCGTTTTGAATCCAAGGGAAGGATTCCTAAGGTCGATATACTATCCTAATCAACTCTATTTTAATGTTTTGTGAATATTAATTTGATAGAAATGATAGAATAGAGATTAAATGCATTTTCCACAAATTTTCTATGAAGTAAGCTAATTATTGATGGAAATGTGGATTGGATGTGGATAGAATATATGGAGGATGGGAAATGTATGGAGGATGGGGTTAATATGTGGATGTGAATAGTGAATTGATTGTATGGATGAATTATGGTTTGATGAATGCTTGAAAATATAGAAGGGAAATGGATTCATATTATGCGTACACAAGGTGTTTGTGAAAATGCTTGAAAGGATAAATGCTATTATACTCTTATGAAATGGTGGTAAATTGATTATGAATTGCAATATGAATTATGATAAGATATGTATATGTGAATTGTTTGTTAAGTATGTCTAATTATTTGCATGGAAATTGATAGTCGGGAAGGTATGAACTTAGAGGAACATCTCTCAAACCGAAAATTCTCTAACTATTTGGTATGGGACAGTATAGTGGAGTTTCCATGGTGGGAGATCGGAATCTAAGCAATTACCAACTCGAATGTCAATTTCGACACTTAAGCACATATGCACGTGTATGTTAAGATAAGAGTCTCACAAGTCACACATGTGGACCACAAGCATGAGCATGGCATACGTATGACATTCTGAATAAGCATAAGCATGGCATGGTCCGTATCCGCCAAGAACGGCATGTCAATTACATTCGATTCTTAGGCATGGTCCGTATCCGCCAAGAACGGCATGTCAACCATTTAATTCTTATGCATGGTCCGTATCCGCCAAGAACGGCATGCCAACCATATGATTTCTTAGACATGGTCTGTATCCGCCAAGAACGGCATGTCACATCATTGTATGATCTGAATAAGTGCATAAGCATAAGCATCTCACAAGCACGTGGTCTCATAAGCATAAGTAGCTCATAAGTATATTGTCTTCTAAGTCAAAGATTCTCACAAGTACACGAGTCAAGGTGATGATATGATGTATATGCGCACACGTTCTTCCGCACTCTGATTATGTTATTATGTTATTGGATATGTTTCTGACTAAGTGCAAGTATATTATTATTGTTGGTTGGATTTTATATACACTGAGTACCTTCGTACTCAGCCGGACTTCGTCTTGGCAGGTTTAGAGCAGGAGTACACGGCGGAGCCGTGGGTTGAGGAAACTTACATCGAGGAAGGAGGAGAAGGTGAGCCCATCAAGGAGGGAGCTAGAGACTTGGGTGGCTACACCTCTTAGTTTTTATTTCATTTGATTGAGAGAGCTGTATTAGACTTGAGTAGATGTTGCTTAGTAGACTTTTTTAGTTGTGTATCAGACTCTTTGGTTTTAGTGGGTTGTATTTGTTGATTATAGACTCGTGCTATTTAGTGGGTTACAGTTGATATATCAAAAATTTTATTATCCTCATTTTTGGAGAATCGTGTTAGTGTGCCTTGCATGTCATGGATTTTAAGCAGGTTAAGTAATGTGGCGATCCTAAAGTCCTATTTTAGCCTTGTGGGATTTTGGGGTCGTTACACAGCCGATCAGAGGACCCTTTTAATCGACTGGATAACCAAGAAAAATTCTAAAACTCGTTTTTAAAGCTCAACAGCTATATTAATAACGGATTATTTTTCATTTAATGTTCATCAACGGTAATAAATATCAGAATACTATAATTAGAGATGATCTTTGAATCATAAGTACTAGATTCAAGAAACAACAAGCTGATATTACACTGTTATATTGATCAATCTTTCACTTGAACCAAAAATCCCAATCTTGAGAAACGATACTCTGTTTTTCTCTTTGAGCTGAATCCAAATCATTTTTTTGAGACATTTCTTAGAGTTTGTTATTCCATTCAAATCTAACTCAAAAGGGGTTATTTTATTCGGATTGTAAATCCAAAACCTTCATTTTTATTCAGTCAAGAACCTGCGTGTCTTGCAGTCAAAGAGGGTTGTGCTATGACAGTGATAAGTTCCATCCTGACCTAAAGAGGGATTGTAAGGTTGCATCTCGACAATAAGAGAGATTGTAAAGGTGTTAACCTTCAACTGTTGGACATATATGCCCTCGAAAGCCAATAAGAGACTTTTCTATGTTGATTAGATAAGCATCATATTCACACAACCAACTATAAAGGGTATTTATATTAATTACTGTCTCATATGATGAAGACATAAAGTTCCATAGGTAACATTGTAGAAAAATCATGCAAAGGTTGCGAGGAGATATGATTTTCCGGTTCCTTGTAAACCTAATATTGTTCGAAGCCTCTAGAGTACTGGTTGGGTGCCGTACTTCATCATGGCTTGCACATGTGTAGTTCTATGAGATAGTGTGATGAATCTCATTCACAGAGAGTGGTGACTCTTGACTAACATGTGAGTATATGTAGCAAGTACATAATACTGAACGGGGTCACTAGTGGATACCCAATGAAATACACTGTCAAATTGTATTAGGGTTATCCATTTGACAAATTGTCCTTAGACCTCAGAGGTTAACATCTTCTCAGACATTTGTCTATATGGCTTTGATGTGCCAATCGGCAATGTCCAATACACAGGACTAACTCCGGGTACGTTGGGTCATGTACACAATGTTTGGAGAAGTGTGTAAACACTCAATAAGGAATCCACAACTCCTTAATTGGAGATAATGATATCAAGGTGATACTTGTTGAACTGAACTGTTAAATCCAGTACTGGTGCTTTTCGGTAAAATGGTCTTTATCGAAGTTGATATTTTCAATATGGAAATGTATATATAAATATATATATATGTCAGTTCTTTTCTAATGTTTCTTCAAAAGTGTTTTGGAGGTTCAGTTCAATGAAAAGTAATCATGAGAAAGAGTTCTATTCATAAGCTAGGGACTAAGACAGTGGAATTGTTCCAATCCCGGAAGCTTACAAGTGATATCGGAATGTGGAAGGATTTATTTGTAAATATATTGTGAGATGGTACTTACAAGCAATTCTCTAATTTCTGTAAGTTAATCACATTTTGTTAATGGACATTAATTGTGATTGGTGGAAGTCCAGGGACTTAGATAACATTCTATGATCCTAATGGAGTTTTAGGAAAGGTGTTCAGTAATAATGCTTCAACCAAAAAGGTGAAGTACTTGGTCCTACAACCGAAAATAGGAGATCCCTTTAGATCCCACACACAAGGACCTTCTTAAAGTATTTAATTTAATTATTAATTAAATTAATTAATTTCTCTAAGTAATCACTATATGGTATAGTGAAGCTCTAAAAGGTGGAATCACATTAGATGTGAAAAACCAAATGGGTAGGACCCATTGGGAATTATTATAAAAGAATAATTCAAGTGACCAATAGGGTTTTGGAAACCCTTTGGGCATGTGGAGTGGGACCCACCTAGGGTGGAACGCCTACTTCAAGGAGGAATAATAATTGTTTTTATTTAATTAGTTTCTAATAACTAACATCCTTATTGGATAAGGTTAGTTAGTTAGTTAGTTAGTTACTAATTAAAGATTCCCTAATTGTTAGGGATTCCATTAGTTAGTTACTAATTCAAGATTCCTTATTGGATAAGGATAAGATTATTTACTAATAGATAAGGTTAGTTTCTTTTAAGATTAATCCTAATTGGATTAGGAGAATAATCAATAAAGGAAACTATTGAGGAATCCTAATTGGATTAGGATAAGGTTAATGAATTATAATTGGATTACAATTGAAGCAACCAAGAGGAAACTTATATAAAGGATTGGATACCCAGCCCTTTAAAATAATATAATTCTCCAGAATTTTTTCTTCTCTCCCTCTCCTCATGTTTACGCCCAGCCCTCTCCCCCTTTGAGGGTGTACAGTCACCTTTCCCCTTCTTTCTTTTTGTTTAGTTTTTGATCTTGATGATCAAGAACAAGTTCTTTGAAGATCAAGATTGGATCTTGTTTGATCAAGAAAGGTTCTTGTTTGATCAAGAAAGGTTCTTGGATCAAAGAAAAGAAGAAAAGATAAAAGAGCATGAAATTTGGAAGGGCCATTAGCTTCCATTAGAGAAAGCTTTAAAGGAAAAAGAAGGTTCGTGTGAATCGACAAGAGACTTGACACTTGTGAAGTTTTGGAAGTACTATTCTAACATGGATTTGACTTAACAATTTCAAAGTCGCAAAGGTGAATGTTATTCCTACCTTCATTGAATAAAATCAATTAGAATCTTAGTCAGATCTTGGGATTCGATGTATGCCCCCCAAGAACTGTTTTTCTAAAATTAAAAAGAGGCATACTTTCATTGGTATCAGAGCCTTGGCTATGCTTCTCTTTGATTTTATTAAGTTTAATCAAGATTTATATCAAGATTACCTCCCCTATGAATTTTGGTTACCCTAATGAATCAATCTTCTAGATTCTTGATGATTAGATAATCATTGGTCGGGTTAAGGGGTCCCCGTCTAGTTATTGAGGAAGTAATCAAGCCCTCAGAAATTAGTGTGATACTAATTTCAGTTTTGGATGATTTCAAAACCACTCTTAATTCTATTAGGGATAGGTATATAGAGTTATAAATTTGGTTAAAGCCCTTTAAGGATTTAGAGATCCTTTTTATATTAAATTAAATTGTTTAATTTATTTTAGAGAGCCCAGAGCAAGTTTTCCCTTTGATATATACCACTTAGATACCCATTGATATTTTGGCTAGCAAATATAGATGAGATTTTATTTATTAAATGTTAATTAATAAATCTCATGGTGTTAGACACCCTTGCTTAAGTTTTTTTGGAGATTAAAGCTTATTTCGATTAAAATTGATTCATGGATTTTCGGATTTGTATTTGAATAGAAGAATCGATACAGTTTTGGTATTTCGGCCATAACTTTATGACCGTAACTCCGATTTAGGTCCGTCAGTACATCATTTCGAAGCTGTCAAAAAGATCTACAACTTTTGTGAAGAAAGTTTTTTCAGAATCAATCGTTTTGAGGGTCAAAACTTGAGTCAAAAATCTACAGCAGGAAAATGAGTTTTCTAAATTAATTTTTCAAGAGGCTTTCAAAATTTTCCTAAATTCCATTATTTGATTTGAGAGCATGGGATGCTATTAAATCGTTTAATGGGCTATCAATTAATTAAATAGTTTAATTATTTGATTCGAGAGCACGGGCTGAGATTTAATTAAATTGTTTAATTATCTGCTTCGAGTCCACGGGCTATCATTTAATTAAATGTTAATTATGATATCTTTTATGGTTCCCTAAAAATTTTATGGGAACAATACCATAATTATTGTAGTTGATTTGGATCAATTACATGTGCTCAAAAATTTTCGGCTACATAGTATTTATAAGTTTTTATTTGATTAATAGTTAATCAAGTAATTACATAAATGCCATTGGTTGAGATACATGGTTTTATCTCAAGTGAATTTTAATTGATAGAGATCAATTATTTTATGAACAGTGAATACTATTGTTTAGGGTATTATTTTATTTAATTGTTAAATCAAATAATCCCTAAAGCAGTTGGCCGTTATGGAAAATTTTGAATTCACCTATTATTGATTTTGAATTTATTTTTGGAATCAATATAAAGTGATATTAAAAATTAGCAATCTGCTGATTTTTATTTTGGTCTTTTAATTGTTATTAGATCGAAATAATATGGAAGAGATTAGATCCCTAGCCTAGCCGAATTTAATATGGTGTTTTCTATTTGTTTATCAATTGAGGAATGTGAGGATGAATTTTAGGATTAGATTAAATCTTAGAGAAATTGTTTCTCTTAATGATTTTCCAAGCATTAAAGGAAAATTGTTTTCTTTTAATGATGATCTAAAAACCCTAAGAATTCATTCTAGACATGCTTGCTTTCTTTGCTCTAGAGTTTTTCTATTAAATGTTAATAGAGGCCTTAACCATATGGGAAAGAGTTTCCCTAAGGTTAGCAAAACCCTTGTTGAGGTTATGGACTTTCTAAGTAATTTTTCATACCATGTTATTATTCATAGTTGATGAATTGTTAATATATATTCTTGTTGAATGGTGGATGGGTTCCATGATCATGCCTTCTTCTTCTCTCTCTATTCTCTTTTCTTTCTTCTTATGAGTTGTACCCTTGAGCACCCTATTTTGGGTGGTTTCTCAAGGTTTCTTATTTTGAATATGATGTAATCTTAGTATTAGGAGTTGCTGGTTTTTCTCTATAGAGAAATCATATTGAAGATCGAAGATGATGATGATCGCATGGAGAATAAATCTTGGAAGGCGTTCTACAAGAGTAGTTGTAGGATTTCTAAGATAGCATGATCATGTGGACCCATTGTGCGGCTATATTATGTATTTCATGTGATGATTTGTTATAGCTCTTAGTTGCTTAGAAAAGTCCATAACCCTTGTGATAATGTGATTATCGTTTTTGTGCAAATTTTGGATAATTGGATCAAACCCCACAATATGTGTTTTATTCAAACATAAAAAGTTTGTATTTAAATAAAACACATTATTATAGCCCTTTTGGACGTGAAGCATATAGTCTATGTTGAAATTTTTTACGTGGAATATGTTACTTGGATGATTAGGAGATAATTGTGCCTTAATTGACATAGATGTAAGCTAACAATATTCACAATTATGGGAAGTGCTTGAGTGACACTTATAGACCCTAGTAGAGGTCTTAGAGAATTGTTTAAAGAAACTCATAATTTCTTTTAAACTTAGGGTTGATGAACCCTAATGTGCTAAAAATAATTCGTAGAGAATTAAAGGATAATATAGTCCATTTTGACTTATGAGCTTTAGTGATGCACATGGACACTTTATAATTGTTATTCTCGGCCCATGGTGCTTGGTATGACCAATGGTCCATCATATGGATGTATGAACCATTTAAAGCCCACTGATGTTAAAAATGACCTTTGTACCATTGGATTAGATCCATTAAGATTTCTGGGGCTAGTGGGAGTTCATTGGAATTAGTTTGATCTAATTAAACAGAAATTTGATTTATTATCATGTGATGATTTTGTATATTGTTCTATACATGTGATACAATGATAAATATTGTGAATGCTTTTGATATATGCATTAGATGTATAATTTGTTCATAATATTCTGTTTTCCCTCAAGAAAAATATTAAGTGAATTAAATGGGCTAATCTATCCTACGGGATAATGTTGCCCTATGACCTTCCATTATCAATAAGACTAGGAATTAATTAGCCTGAGTCTTGTCTCTCTGGCAGGAATCGGACATAATTCAGTCTAAATTAAACTCCGAGTGTTTTATTTCTATAGTAGATAGGAATGTGTATGACCTAATAGGGAGTGTCAACTAGCATGGGGGCATATTCCTACTTGATCATATGACAATCGAAAATAATGAGTTTCACTTAACCAAGGACCATGACGGCTGACAGGTGACAGTCATGTTGTCCTTGGAGGTCACAAGAAAATTGGGAATCACTGATTAACATAAGGAGTTATGCATGAGATGTTCAGTGATGGATAGTTACTATCCACCTTGTAGTGTATGTGTGATACTATCCTAGCATGGAAGATTGCATGTATATTATAAGGCACTCAATGCTCATCAGAAATATGAAGTAGCATATTTCCTAATTTTATAGATTAAGGGGTCTATGAAATTTGACTGAATGATGAGCAATATCATCAAAGATCGAAAGCCCTGATCTAATGATATTATAATGTGTGAAATATTATGATGTATGTTTTATTTTCATGTCATTCTATAACCACCTTACCAAGACTTTAATGAGAATCTCTTGACCAATTCAAAGTGTTTGGAATGGAAAAGGAATCTCAAGTTTGTGCTTACTATCTAAAGAATTGCCCAAGTTCTCACTACTGATGTTAAATCTCATATGAGATGTTTACAGAATACAATAGGGCTGCTAGGCAGCTTACTATATAAAAGGACAAGTGGACACCAAGTTGACTAGGGAAACCCGGTCACAAATAATATGATAGAGATCATTGGATTCATAAATCCCAATTCTTGGTGCTGAGATAAATTGAGATAAATTTATGGGATTAGAGGATATGATCTTCGACAAACTCTCGCAGTCATTTAATATGGTTTTGTTGAACAAGTAGGAAATCAGATTGTCTGAAATCCCACATGTTGCATATGGCTAAGAACCTTTGAAGAGTTCAATGCTACTTGCAAAGATGTTCAAAAGAATTGAATTTTCTAAATCCCGAGCATTTATGCAAAGAAAAGAAATCTAAGATTTTTAATTGGAAATGTATTCTAGCAGTATGGACAAAGGGTCTTCTGAGAAGAAAGGAAAGTATAAGGATTGTGCTTCATAGTGAAGCAATTGGTCATTGGATACAGGACAAACCTTTGGAAGGATTGTCCAGCTTGTATACTCATCAAGTCCAACTTAATTGTTGGAACCTCTAGCTCCTAATGCTTGGTATGATCTTGCATAAGTGCAATAGTTGCATGTTTGCTAAGGAGAATGAGAAATTTAAGTAGATCAAACTTCTACTTTGGAATGGGACAAAAGTTTGATGATCGTAATTATATGAATCTTCCATTAAGAGGTAGCTAACTTTATTTCACTTTCTTTGAAAAGTTCAAGGAATTCCGCATTGAAATAAAGAAACAGTTAGGTAAGTCTTCCATGATTGAGAAGAGTACCTCTTAATAGAAATTTTATAATTTACTCTCATTACATCTTCTCTCAGATAATTCTCACAACAAACCATAGCATGATGGTGTTGTTAAATCGAATTTTATTGGATATGATTTGATAGAAGATGAGCTTGAGATTCGCATTAGAGATACTTAATCTCTATTCCTGGATAACAAAAGATATTTGTAAATAGGAATATAAGTTTCCTAGTAGAAAAACTGAATCTAGAATTGTTCTAGAAGCGGAAGCCCAATAAACTGATAATTATGAGAATTGATAAAGATCAACTCTCTACTTTCACTATACCTAAAGATCAACACTCTATGCAAAGATAATATTCTTTTCAATGTGAATGAAGTATGAATATTATTCTTCTCTTAGATTTGATCTAGCAATTATGCAATGAAGGACAATAACTTTGACAACATGTTTTCTTAGTCCTAAATGGTTTAGAGACAAAAGAAAAATGGTATTGTTATTATCACAATAACAATCATGTTTTTGTGAAAATAAGATTCCAAGAAAAGAGTTTCTACCTTTATGGGTGGAATCTGTTTCTCTTAGATATATGATATCATGAGAAAGTATACTTGTACTAGACCGGATATTCATCACATGTTGATGTGATAAGATATTGGTCAGATTAGTCCGGAGCATTGCATAATGGTAAAGCACAAACATGTTAACTTCTGAAAATGACTGTTGGACAGTATTATTTTTGTTTAGTCTTTTAAGACTATGGTTATTGATAATAAATTTGCAAGAATTGCAAGTGTTATTTCATCACTACAATAGTTTTGGTAAAGCAGACATGACAGACCCATACATATTAAGTTATGTCTCAATTGGTGTTTGAAAAACATCACTGAGAAGATGGGCATTACATTTAATTGGCTTAGAGTGCAAGTGGGAGATTGTTGGACATATATGCCCTTGAAAGCCAGTAGGAGACTTTTCTATGTTGATTAGATAAGCATCATATTCACACAACCAACTATAAAGGGTATTTATATTAATTACTGTCTCATATGATGATGACATAAAGTTCCATAGGTAACATTGTAAGAAAATCATGCAAAGGTTGCGAGGAGATATGATTTTCCGGTTCCTTGTAAACCTAATATTGTTCGAAGCCTCTAGAGTACTAGTTGGGCGCCCTACTTCATCATGACTTGCACATGTGTAGTTCTATGAGATAGTGTGATGAATCTCATTAACAGAGAGTGGTGACTCTTGACTAACATGTGAGTATATGTAGCAAGTACATAATACTGAACGGGGTCACTAGTGGATACCCTATGGAATACACTGTCAGATTGTATTAGGGTTATCCATTTGACAAATTGTCCTTAGACCTGAGAGGTTAACATCTTCTCAGACATTTGTCTATATGGCTTTGATGTGCCAATCGGCAATGTCCAATACACAGGACTAACTCTGGGTACGTTGGGTAATGTACACAATGTTTGGAGAGAAGTGTGTAAACACTCAATAAGGAATCCAGCACTCCTTAATTGGAGATAATCATATCAAGGTGATACTTGTTGAACTGAACTGTTAAATCCAGTACTGGTGCTTTTCGGTAAAATGGTCTTTATCGAAGTTGATATTTTCAATATGGAAATGTATATATAAATATATATATATGTCAGTTCTTTTCTAATGTTTCTTCAAAAGTGTTTTGGAGGTTCAGTTCAATGAAAAGTAATCATGAGAAAGAGTTCTATTCATAAGCTAGGGACTAAGACAGTGGAATTGTTCCAATCCTGTAAGCTTACAAGTGATATTGTGGAATGTGGAATGATTTATTTGTAAATATATTGTGAGATGATACTTACAAGCAATTCTTTAATTTCTGAAAGTTAGTCACATTGTGTTAATGGACATTAATTGTGATTGGTGGAAGTTCAGGGACTTAGATAACATTCTATGATCCTAATGGAGTTTTAGGAAAGGTGTTCAGTAATAATGCTTCAACCAAAAAGGTGAAGTACTTGGTCCCACAATAGGAAATAGGAGATCTCTTTAGATCCCACACACAAGGACCATCTTAAAGTATTTAATTTAATTATTAATTAAATTAATTAATTTCTCTAAGTAATCACTATATGGTATAGTGAAGCTCTAAAAGGTGGAATCACATTAGATGTGAAAAACCAAATGGGTAGGACCCATTGGGAATTATTATAAAAGAATAATTCAAGTGACCAATAGGGTTTTGGAAACCCTTTGGGCATGTGGAGTGGGACCCACCTAGGGTGGGACACCCACTTCAAGGAGGAATAATAATTGTTTTTATTTAATTAGTTTCTAATAACTAATATCCTTATTGGATAAGGTTAGTTAGTTAGTTAGTTAGTTACTAATTAAAGATTCCCTAATTGTTAGGGATTCCATTAGTTAGTTACTAATTCAAAATTCCTTATTGGATAAGGATAAGATTAGTTACTAATGGATAAGGTTAGTTTCTTTGAAGATTAATCCTAATTGGATTAGGAGAATAATCAATAAAGGAAACTATTGAGGAATCCTAATTGGATTAGGATAAGGTTAATGAATTATAATTGGATTGCAATTCAAGCAACCAAGAGGGAACTTATATAAAGGATTGGATACCCAGCCCTTTAAGATTTTTTCTTCTCTCCCTCTCCTCAAGTTTACGCCCAGCCCTCTCCCCCTTTGAGGGTGTACAGTCACCCTTCCCCTTCTTCCTTTTTGTTTGGTTTTTGATCTTGATGATCAAGAACAAGTTCTTTGAAGATCAAGACTGGATCTTGTTTGATCAAGAAAGGTTCTTGGATCAAAGAAAAGAAGAAAAGATAAAAGAGCATGGAATTTGGAAGGGCCATTAGCTTCTATTAGAGAAAGCTTTAAAAAGAAGATTCGAGTGAGCAATGAAAGTATGCCTCTTTTTAATTTTAGAAACACAGTTTTTGGGGGGCATACATCGAATCCCAAGATCTGACTAAGATTCTAATTGATTTTATTCAATTAAGGTAGGAATAACATTCACCTTTGCGACTTTGAAATTGTTAAGTCAAATCCACGTTAGAATAGTACTCGCAAAACATCACAAGTGTCAAGTCTCCTGTCGATTCACATGAACCTTCTTTTTCCTTTAAAGCTTTATCTAATGGAAGTTAATGACCCTTCCAAATTTCATGTTCTTTTATCTTTTCTTCTTTTCTTTGATCCAAGAACCTTTCTTGATCAAACAAGATCCAATCTTGATCTTCAAAGAACTTGTTCTTGATCATCAAAATCAAAAACCAAACAAAAAGGAAGAAGGGGAAGGGTGACCGTACACCCTCAAAGGGGGAGAGGGCTGGGCGTGAACTTTAGGAGAGGGAGAGAAGAAAAAATTTCTGGAGAATTATATATCTTAAAGGGCTGGGCATCCAATCATTTATATAAGTTCCCTCTTGGTTGCTTGAATTGTAATCCAATTATAATTCATTAACCTTATCCTAATCCAATTAGGATTCCTCAATACTTTCCTGTATTGATTATTCTCCTAATCCAATTAGGATTAAACTTAAAAGAAACCAACCTTATCCATTAGTAACTAATCTTATCCTTATCCAATAAGGAATCTTGAATTAGTAACTAACTAATGGAATCCCTAACAATTAGGGAATCTTTAATTAGTAACTAACTCTAACTAACTAACTAACCTTATCCAATAAGGATATTAGTTATTAAAAACTAATTAAATAAATAATTACATTTATTATTTCCGCCATGACGCCACCCTAGGTGGGTCCCACCCTACATGCCTAAAGGGTTTCCAAAACCCTCTTGGTCACTTGAATTATTCTTTTATAATAATTCCCAATGGGTCCTACCCATTTGGTTTTTCACATCTAATGTGATTCCACCTTTTAGAGCTTCACTATACCATATAGTGATTATATAGAGAAATTAATTAAATTAATTAATAATTAAATTAAATACTTTAAGAAGGTCCTTGTGTGTGGGATCTAAAGGGATCTCTTACTTCCGGTAGTGGGACCAAGTACTTCACCTTTTTGGTTGAAGCATTGTTACTAGGAAACACCTTTCCTAAAACTCCATTAGGATCATAGAATGTTGTCTAAGTCCCTAGACTTCCACCAATCACAATTAATGTCCATTAACACAATGTGATTAACTTCCAGAAATTAGAGAATTGCTTGTAAGTACCATCTCACAATATATTTACAAATAAATCCTTCCATATTCCGATATCACTTGTAAGCTTCCGGGATTGGAACAATTCCACTGTCTTAGTCCCTAGCTTCTGAATAGAACCCTTTCTCACGATTACTTTTTCAATGAACTGAACCTCCAAAACACTTTTGAAGAAACATTTGAAAAGAACTGACATATATATTTATATATACTTTTCCATATTAAAAATATCAACTTCGATAAAGACCATTTTACCGAAAAGCACCAGTACTGGATTTAACAGTTCAGTTCAACAAGTATCACCTTGATATCATTATCTCCAATTAAGGAGTTGTGGATTCCTTATTGAGTGTTTACACACTTCTCCAAACATTGTGTACATGACCCAACGTACCCGGAGTTAAATCTGTGTATTGGACATTGCCGATTGGCACATCAAAGCCATATAGACAAATGTTTGAGAAGATGTTTACCTCTCAGGCCTAAGGACAATT
Organism: Tetracentron sinense; assembly: GCA_015143295.1. Classification (NCBI taxonomy): domain Eukaryota; kingdom Viridiplantae; phylum Streptophyta; class Magnoliopsida; order Trochodendrales; family Trochodendraceae; genus Tetracentron; species Tetracentron sinense. Next base: position 17,197,343 of record CM026569.1, read on the forward strand.
TGTCAAATGGATAACCCTAATACAATCTGACAGTGTATTCCATAGGGTATCCACTGGTGACCCCGTTCAGTATTATGTACTTGCTACATATACTCACATGTTAGTCAAGAGTCACCACTCTCTGTTAATGAGATTCATCACACTATCTCATAGAACTACACATGTGCAAGCCATGATGAAGTACGGCGCCCAACCAGTACTCTAGAGGCTTCGAACAATATTAGATTTACAAGGAACCAGAAAATCATATCTCCTTTCAACCTTTGCATGATTTTCCTACAATGTTACCTATGGAACTTTATGTCATCATCATATGAGACAGTAATTAATATAAATACCCTTTATAGTTGGTTGTGTGAATATGATGCTTGTCTAATCAACATAGAAAAGTCTCTTATTGGCTTTCGAGGGCATATATGCCCAACAATCTCCCACTTGCACTCTATGCCAATTAGATGTAATACCCATCTTCTCAAGGATGTTTCTCAAACACCAATTGAGATATAACTTAATATGTTTGGGTCTGTCATGTCTGCTTTACCACAACTATTGTAGTGATTCAATAACACTTGCAACTCTTGCAACTCTTGCAAATTTATTATCAATAACCATAGTCTTAAAAGACTAAACAAAAATGATATTGTCCAACAGTCATTTTCAGAAGTTAACATGCTTGTACTTTACCATTATGCAATGCTCCGGACTAATCTGACCAATATCTTATCACATGAACATGTGATAAATATCCGGTCTAGTACAAGTATATTTTCTCATGACATCATATAGCTAAGAGAAACAGATTCCATCCCATAAAGCTAGAAACTCTTTTCTTGGAATCTTACTTGAACAAAAACATCATTGTTATTGGGAGAATAACAATATCATTTTCCTTTTGTCTCCAAACCATTTAGGACTAAGAAAACATGATGTCAAAGTTTTTGTCATTCATTGCAAAATTGCTAGATAAAATCTAAGAGAAGAATAATATTCATACTTCATTCATAATGAAAAGAATATTATCTTTGCATAGAGCCAGGAAAGTAATTATGCTCCCACTAACCAATTTGCACACAAATGATACTTTTATTCTTAGATGAAAATCAAACAGTTTGATTACTTCATCAGAATAAAAGTTAGTCCAACTACAGATTCTGGGACTTGTGGGTTCTAGTGTACTATTTAGGCATAGTGAGAGTAGAGAGTTGATCTCTATGAATTCTCATAGTTATTGGTCTATTGGGCTTCCGCTTCTAAAACAATTCTAGATTTAGTTTCTCTACTAGGAAACTTGTATTCCTGTTTACAAATATCTTTTGTTATCTAGGAATAGAGATTAAGTATCTCTAATGCGAATCCCAAGCTCATCTTCTATCAAATCATATCCAATAAAATTCGATGGAACAACACCATCATGCTATGGTTTGTTTTGGAAACTATCTGAGACAAGATGTAATGAGAGTAAATTATGAAATTTCTATTAAGAGATACTCTTCTCAATCATGGAAGACTTACCTAGCTGTTTATTTATTTCAATGTGGAATTCCTTGAACTTTTCAAAGAAGGTGAAATAAAGTTAGCTACCTCTTAATGGAAGATTCATATAATTACGATCATCCAACTTTTGTCCTATTCTCAAGTAGATTCATATAATTACGATCATCAAACTTTTGTCCAATTTTCAAGTAGAAGTTTTATCCACTCAGATTTCTCTTTCTCCTTAACAAACATGCAACTATTGCACTTATGTAAGATCATACCAAGCATTAGGAGCTGGAGGTTCCGACAATTAAGTTGGACTTGATGAGTATACAATCTGGACAATCCTTCCAAAGGTTTGTCCTGTATCTAATGACCAATTGCTTCACCATGAAGCACAATCCTTATACTTTACTTTCTTCTCAGAAGAGCCTTTGTCCATACTACTAGAATACCTTTCCAATGGAAAATCTTGGATTTCTTTCCTTTGCATAAATGCTCGGGATTTAGAAAATCCAATTCTTTTGAACATCTTTGCAAGTAGCATTGAACTCTTCAAAGATTCTTAGCCATATGCAATATGTGGGATTTCAGACAATCTGATTTCCTACTTGTCCAACATAACCATATTAAAGGACTCCGGGAGTTTGTCGAGAATTATATCCTCTCACCCCATCAATTTATCTCAATTTATCTCAGCACCAAGAATTGAGATTTATGAATCCAATGATCTCTATCATATTTTTTTGTGACTGGGTTTCCCCAGTCAACTTGGTGTCCACTTGTCCTCTTATATAGTAAGCTGTCTAGCAGCCCTATTGTATTCTGTAAACATCTCATATGAGATTTAACATTAATATTAATAACTTGGGCAATTCTTTAGATGGTAAGCACAAACTTGAGAGTCATTTTCCATTCCAAACACTTTGAATTGGTTAAGAGATTCTCATTAATGTCTTGGTAAGGTGGTTATATAATGACATGACAATAAAACATACATCATAATATTTCACACATAATTATATCATTAGATCAGGGCTTTCGATCTTTGATGATATTGTTCATCATTCAATCAAATTTCATAGACCCCTCAATCTATAAAATTAGGAAATATGCTACTTCATATTTCTGATGAGCATTGGGTGCCTTATAATACACATGCAATCTTCCATGCTAGGATAGTACCACACATGCACTACAAGGTGGATAGTAACTATCCATCACTGAACATCTCATGCATAACTCCTTATGTAAATCAGTGATTCCCAATTTTCTTGTGACCTCCAAGGATAACATGACTGTCACCTGTCAGCCGTCATGGTCCTTGGTTAAGTGAAACCCATTATTCTCGGTTGTCATATGATCAAGTAGGAATATGCCCCCATGCTAGTTGACACTCCCTATCAGGCCATACACATTCCAATCTACTATAGAAATAAAACACTAGGAGTTTAATTTAGACTGAATTATGTCCGATTCCTATCAGAGAGACAAGATTCAGGCTAATTAATTCCTAGTTTTATTGATAATGGAAGGTCATAGGGCAACATTATTTCGTAGGATAGATTAGCCTATTTAATACACTTAATATTTTTCTTGAGGAAAAATAGAATATTATAAACAAATTATACATCTAATGCATATATCAAAAGTATTCACAATATTTATCATTGCATCACATGCATAGAATAATATACAAATATCATCACATGATAATAAATCAAATTTCGTTTTAATTAGATCAAACTAATTATAATGAACTCCCACTAGCCCCAGAAATCTTAATGGATCTAATCCAAGGGTACAAAGGTTAATTTTTAACATCAGTGGGCTTTAGATGGTTCAGTCATCCATATGATGGACCATTGGTCATACCAAGCATCATGGGCCCAGAATAACAATTATAAAGTGTCCATGTGCATCACTAAAGTCCATAAGTCAAAATGGACTATATTACCCTTTAATTCTCTACGAATTATTTTTAGCACATTAGTATTCACCAACCCTAAGTCTAAAAGAAATTATGGGAGTCTTTAAACAACTCTTTAAGACCTCTACTAGAGTCTATAAGTGTTACTCAAGCACTTCCCATAATTTTGAATATTGTTAGCTTACATCTATGCCAATTAAGGCACAATTATCTCATAATCATGTAAGTAACATATTCCACGTAAAAATTTCAACATGGACTAGATGCATCACGTCCAAAAGGGCTATAATAATGTGATTTATTTAAACACAAACTTTTTATGTTTGAACAAAACACATAGTGTGGGGTTTGATCCAATTATCCAAAATTTGCACAAAAACGATAATCACATTATCACAAGGGTTATAGACTTTTTTAAGCAACTAAAAGCTATAACAAATCATCACATGAAATACATAATATAGCCGCACAATGGGTCCACATGATCATGCTATCTTAGAAATGCTACAACTACTCTTGTAGAACGCCTTCCAAGATTTATTCTCCATGCGATGACCATCATCTTCGATCTCTAATATGATTTCTCTGTAGAGAAAAACCAGCAACTCCTAATACTAAGATTACATCATATTCAAAATAAGAAACCTTGAGAAACCACCCAAAATAGGGTGCTCAAGGGGAGTACAACTTATAAGAAGAAAGAGAAAAGAATAGAGAGAGAAGAAGAGATGATCATGGAACCCATCCACTATTCAACAAGAATATATATTAACAATTCATCAACTATGAATAATAACATGACATGACAAATTACTTAGAAAGTCTATAACCTCAACAAGGGTTTTGTTAACCTTAGGGAAACTATTTCCATTATGGTTAAGGCCTCTATTAACATTTAATAGAAAAACTCTAGAGCAAAGAAAGCAAGCATGTCTAGAATGAATTCTTAGGGTTTTTAGATCATCATTAAAAGAAAAAAATTTTCCTTTAATGCTTGAAAATCATTAAGAGAAACAATTTCTCTGAGATTTAATCTAACCCTAAAATTCATCCTCATATTCCTCAATTGATAAACAAATAGAAAACACCATATTAAATTCGGCTAGGCTAGGGATCTAATCCCTTCTATATTATTTTGATCTAATAACTATTAAAAGACCAAAATAAAAATCAGCAAATTACTAATTTTTAATATCACTTTATATTGATTCAAAATCAATAATAGGTGAATTCAAAATTTTTCATAAGTGCCAACTGCTTTAGGGATTATTTGATTTAACAATTAAATAAAATAATACCCTAAACAATAGTATTAAATGTCCATAAAATAATTGATCTCTATCAATTAAAATTCACTTGAGATAAAACCCTGTATCTCAACCAATGGCATTTATGTAATTACTTGATTAACTATTAATCAAATAAAAACTTATAAATACTATGTAGACAGTCATTCTGAGCACATGTAATTGATCTCTATCAATTCTCATAGTTATTGGTCTATTGGGCTTCTACTTCTAGAACAATTCTAGATTCAGTTTCTCTACTAGGAAACTTATATTCCTGTTTACAAATATATTTTGTTATCCAGTAATAGAGATTAAGTATCTCTAATGCGAATCCCAAGCTCATCTTCCATCAAATCATATCCTATATAATTCGATTTAACAACACCATCATGCTATGGTTTGTTGTGGGAATTATTTGAGACAAGATGTAATGAGAGTAAATTATGAAATTTCTATTAAGAGGTACTCTTCTCAATCATGGAAGACTTACCTAGCTGTTTATTTATTTCAATGCGGAATTCGTTGAACTTTTCAAAGAATGTGAAATAAAGTTAGCTGCCTCTTAATGGAAGATTCATATGGTTACGATCATCAAACTTTTGTCCAATTTTCAAGTAGAAGTTTTATCCACTCAGATTTCTCTTTCTCCTTAACAAACATGCAACTATTGCACTTATGTAAGATCATACCAAGCATTAGGAGCTGGGGGTTCCGACAATTAAGTTGGACTTGATGAGTATACAATCTGGACAATCCTTCTAAAGGTTTGTCCTGTATCCAATGACCAATTGCTTCACCATGAAGCACAATCCTTATACTTTCCTTTCATCTCAGAAGAGCCTTTGTCCATACTACTAGAATACCTTTCCAATGGAAAATCTTGGATTTCTTTCCTTTGCATAAATGCTCAGGATTTTGAAAATCCAATTCTTTTGAACAACTTTGCAAGTAGCATTGAACTCTTCAATGGTTTTTTAGCCATATGCAACATGTGGGATTTCACATAATCTGATTTCCTACTTGTTCAACATAACCATATTAAAGGACTGCGGGAGTTTGTCGAAGATCATATCCTCTAATCCCATAAATTTATCTCAGCACCAAGAATTGGGATTTATGAATCCAATGATCTCTCTCATATTCCTTGTGACTGGGTTTCCCTAGTCAACTTGGTGTCCTCTTGTCCTTTTATATAGTAAGCTATCTAGCAGCCCTATTCTATTCTGTAAACATCTCATATGAGATTTACCATTAGTAGTAAGAACATGGGCAATTCTATAGATAATAAGCACAAACTTGAGATTTCTTTTCCATTCCAAACACTTTGAATTGGTCAAGAGATTCTCATTAAAGTCTTGATAAAGTGGTTATAGAATGACATGACAATAAAACATACATCATAATATTTCACACATTATAATATCATTAGATTAGGGCTTTCAATCTTTGATGATATTGTTCATCATTCAATCAAATTTCATAGACCCCTCAATCTATAAAATTGAGAAATATGCTACTTCATATTTCTGATGAGCATTGGGTGCCTTATAATACACATGCAATCTTCCATTTTAGGATAGTACCACACATGCACTACAAGGTGGATAGTAACTATCCATCACTGAGCATCTCATGCATAACTCCTTATGTAAATCAATGATTCCCAATTTTCTTGCGACCTCCAAGGACAACATGACTGTCATTGTTTCAGCCGCCATGTTCCTTGGTTAAGTGAAACCCATCATTCTGGTTTGTTATATGGTCAAGTAGGGCTGTGCCCCTATTTTAGTTGACACTCCCTATCAGGCCATACACAAACCTATCTACTATAGAAATAAGACTCCAGGAGTTTAACTCAGACTGAATTATGTCAATACCTTTTGGCAAGACAAGACTCAGGCTAATTAATTCCTAATCTTATTGATAATGGAAGGTCATAGGGCAATATTATCCCGTAGGATAGATTAGCCCATTTAATTCACTTAATATTTTTCTTGAGAGAAAACAGAATATCATGAATAAATTATACATCTAATGCATTTATCAAAAGCATTCACAATATTTATCATTGTATCACATGTATAAAATAATATACAAAATCATCACATGATAATAAATCAAATTTCTGTTTAATTAGATCAAACTAATTCCAATGAACTCCCACTAGCCCCAGAAATCTTAATGGATCTAATCCAAGGGTACAAAGGTCATTTTTAACATCAGTGGGCTTTAAATGATTCATTCATCCATATGATGGACCATTGGTTATACCAAGCACCATGGGCCAAAAATAACAATTATAAAGTGTCCATGTGCATCACTAAAGCCCATAAGTCAAAATGGACTATATTACCCTTTAATTCTCTACGAATTAATTTCAGCACATTAGGAATCACCAACCCTAAGTCTAAAAGAAATTATGGGAGTCTTTAAACAACTCTTTAAGACCTCTACTAGGGTCTATAAGTGTCACTCAAGCACTTCCCATAATCATGAATATTGTTAGCTTACATCTATGCCAATTAAGTCATAATTATCTAATAATCATGCAAGTAACATATTCCACGTAAAAATTTCAACATGGACTACATGCATCATGTCCAAAAGGAGACTTGACACTTGTGAAGTTTTGCGAGTACTATTCTAACGTGGATTTGACTTAACAATTTCAAAGTCGCAAAGGTGAATGTTATTCCTACCTTCATTGAATAAAATCAATTAGAATCTTAGTCAGATCTTGGGATTCGATGTATGCCCCCCAAGAACTGTTTTTCTAAAATTAAAAAGAGGCATACTTTCATCACCTGTAATTGTCGCGACCCAAAACTCACCCTAGGAGTTAGAGTGAACTTTGGACGACTAATCATGGTTTACATGACTTGCTTGACAAACCATCCTGTAAAAACCCACAGAGCATATACAATAGAGGATATAAACAGCGGAAACATACTCTAACATAGCACAACGGAAGACTAACAAACCTCTATGTATATATACGCACATGATCCATGTTGGTACAAAAGAAGAATGCACGAAAGAAAGTGCGGACAGGCCCGCTAAAATACATGAATAGATATCTCTCATCTCACCCACAGCTCTATCACTCAGAATCTACAACCACTACCTAATAGTAGCCCTCTATCGGAGGTTCCTTCAAAGGTTCCTCGACGTACTCCTCCTCCACCCATGGGCCGAGAGCACAGACATCAAAAGGAGCAGCCGCTCCGCTATCACCTACCGACTTAAGAAGTACGGCTGAGCATGGAATACTCAGCGTGTACCAAATACTAACCAACAGTCGTAGCATACATAGAGCAGGAAACAATTCACACATATAAAGTAGGAGTAATTCATATCATAACAATAAAGTAAAGCAATATATAATCATGCTTGCATTCATAAAAGCCGATAAAACCCTTGAAAACACCGTGCACTTGACTTAACTTAAGGTACCATTTTCGTGCTTGAAAACTCGTCTTGTCTATCTTGCTTGATTCTTGTATATCGTGTCATGTCATGCATGTCATGCGTGCTTGCTTGTGATCATGTAACTCATGAGATACACTTGTAAGATGTACTTGTGAGATGCGCTTGTGAGATGCACTTGAGAGGGAAGGGAGACCCTTCTTTATGCAATGCACTTGAGAGGGAAGGGAGACCCTTCTTCATGATATGTATGTACTTGCGAGGGAAGGGAGGCCCTTCTTTATGCTATGCACTTGTGAGTGAGGGGAGACCCCTCGTGGAATGTTTGTTCTTGTTTTCTTGTGAAAAGCGAGGTAAAACATATCATAGGATATGTCCCACCTCTAAACTTCGTTCTTGAAAATACGATAAATCATGTTATGCATGCCGTGCTCATGGAGGTCGTGTGCATACTTGCAATTGAATTCAAACATGACATGTTTGGGGATTTCACAATACATTGCACATCACCATTTAAACAAGTAACAAATTAAACAATTTAGGGAAAGCGCGAAAACACACTATCATAACCCAAATAATTTCCATAAACTTTAAGCATGCATTTTCTTAATTTATTATTCATTTCATTCACGTTGGCATTCCATCAAACATGGTATATTCATTATTTGTTAACCCTACAACATGCTTTTCTAGGTGGGTTATAATTCCATCATACATGTTTGTTCATTATGGATACAATGCCCTCCCCATTTCAATTATCACAACACAACCATTGGCATCCAATCGCCTATTTCATCTCCATTCACAACATCCACACATCCCAACTCATAGCACAAGTATAGGTGAAGGAAAAACATGGAGGAAAAGAGGAACTATAACTAGGAGGGTAGCAAAAGGTACCGACCTTGACAAATGAGGGAAAGAATCCCCTTCCAACACGTCCATGAGTCGCTGCCCTAGCTTGGAGAAACTACTCCTCGTGTGCTTGAATCGGAATCTTGAAGCAATCCAAGCTTGAGGTGATTGTGGGTCTTCAAACCCCTTTGATTTCTCCCCAAAAGCAAACCCTAGGTTAGGAAAACCCTTTCTCTCCTCTCCTTAGCTCTCAAATGACCTAAGTGTTGAGAATGAGCCCTAAAGGCTCGGGCAACCCTTAAGAGGAAGGAGTGAAACGCCCAAAAGATGAAAACACCCTTAATGAAATTTCTGCAAAAACACAAAGACCGAGCGATTGGTGGTTACGACCGATCGATCGGTTGCCTACCGAGCGATCAGTGAATTGACCGAGCTCCCGGCCAAAAATCAACTCTCTGGAAAATTTCCCCATACAAATTCTTCGACCAGTCGATAGCCTCCGATCGATTGGTTTTGGACCGATCGATCGCTCCATGGACCAAGCGATCGGTGCTCTGTAGGTCCAAACTGTTTTGGCCATATCTCTTGACTCGTTCGTCGGATTTTGACGATTCAACTTGCGTTGGGTTCGTACTTCGAAAAGGAACATTTCTAACATTTCAAAATTTCCAATTTCTTCCTTATTTATTAATTGTACTACATTAAAGGAAAATTGGCTACGACAGTGTCATGTATTACGCATGAAAAAGTCCGGGGCTCTACAGTAACGAAGCTTGTACGATCGTGGATCGTAATAGAACCTCTTGCGGTTTGTAGAGGAGGAGAGTAGGTTGGAGATTGCCGAACCTTGTTAACAAACTGAGTTTGCACTTCCTTCTTCTCTCTTTTGTATTTTAGATTATCTTGCTTGTAGATTTCTATATCATCTGTTAGTTGCATAGTTGCATTTTTCCTTGATTTTTAAATTCCGCATTAAAAGGGAAAGCAAAATTTTAAATCTGTCATTGACCCTATTCACCCTCCCCTCTAGGGATCATATCTGGGCAACAAGTGGTATCAAAGCTAGAAAATTTTTTTGATCTAAAAAATCTTAGAGTTTAAAGATCTTTTAATGGCAAGCAATAGTTTTGCAGCTAGCCTAGGAGAGGGACAATCCACAACCAGACCACCCTTATTTAATGGAGAATACTATAATTACTAGAAGATCAGAATGATGTATTACATCCAAGGTTTAGATTATCAATGATGGAAAGTAATCATCAAAGGTCCCTATCTTCCTCACAAGACCATCAATGATGTTCAAATTTCTAAGGTTGAGGAAGAATGGGATGAAAAAGACATTAAACTAATCCAGATCAATGCTAAGGCTATCAACAACCTCTATTTTGCCCTTAATCCCCAATAGTTCAATAGAGTATCAGGCTATGATTCAACCAAAGAAATTTGGGATAAATTGCAAGTTACATATGAGGGAACTAACCAAGTAAAAGATGAAAAAATCAACATATTAGTTCACAAATATGAACTGTTTAAAATGGAGAAGGATGAGACCATTGCTGATATGTTTACATGTTTTACTAACATTACTAATGGTTTAAAATCTCTTGGTAAAATGTATACAAATGCAGAAATTGTGAGGAAGATTCTGCGATCTCTGTCAAAGGACTGGTCTCCAAAAGTTATTGCTATTCAAGAAGCTAAAGACCTCACCAAATTGAGTATGGATGAGCTATTGGGTTCCCTTATGACTCATGAAGTCATAATGAAGGAACATCAATGAGATGAACCCAGAGCAAGAAGAGGCTTGGCCTTGAAAGTCTCTCACCCTATTGAAAGTGAAGAAGAAGAAAAAAGTGAGGAAGATGAAGACTTCTCTCTTATGGCAAGGAAGTACAAAAACTTTTTGAAACACAAAAAGAACTTTAAAAAGATGTCATTCAAAAAGGAGTTCTCCAAAGAAACAGCAAAGGGAGAACCAAGCAAAAAGGACTCGATCACCTACTATGAATGCAAGAAACCAGGCCATATGGGATCGGAATGTCCTCAACTTGTTAAGAGTAAGAAGTATAAGAAGAGAGCCATGAAGGCAACTTGGGATAACTCAGAGGACAACAACTCTAAAGTATCAAATGATGAGGAGACTGCAAATCTGTGCCTTATGGCACTCGAAAATGATGAGTTAACCTCTTCCTCTAATGACTCTCTTTCCTATGAAGAAATAAGAGAAACATTGGATGATTTATATAATGAATTTAGAAAACTTGCTTCTAAAAATATATCTCTTAAAAAAGAAAACCTTATGCTTCTTGCATCACAAGAAAATCTTTTAAAATAAAATGAAGAATTGAAGATGAAAGAAAAGGTTCAATCATCTCTAATTCCTACATGTAATTGTGATGAAAATGAAGCAAAGGTCAAAGCTTGACTAAAATTGCTTTTAGACTATCAACTGGAGAAAAGAATTTGGCAAGAATTTTGGGCTAACAAATTTGTGTTTTTGAAAAGGCTGGACTTGGGTATAACCTTATGTCAAAGCAAAATGATTACCAAAACTTCTTTTCCAAACCCCCTTGTAGTTCAACTACTCATTCAAGTGTATTTTATATTCTTAACAAAAAGGAGGTAGTATGAAAGGTTTGGGTTTCAAAAGGGACTTACCCTCCCAAGACTAACTATGGAGGACCCAAGATGATTTGGGTACCAAAGAAAGTTACTTGAACTTATCTTGTAGGTATGCTTTAAGTCATTCCTCCAAAACAGTTTGGTTTTTGGATAGTGGTTGTTCAAGGCACATGAGTGGGAACAAAGATCTATTCATATCAATCTCTCCTAAAGATGGAGGGCATGTGACCTTCAGGGACAACGCGAATGGGAAGATCATCGGCATAAGTGATGTTGGTAAGAATTCTTCAACTCTTATTGAAAATGTTTTATTAGTAGAAGGACTTAAACATAATTTGATTAACATTAGCCAACTATGTGATAAATGATTAATTGTTTCATTTAAATCAAATCTATGCATAATTAAAGATAAGGATAATGTGAATACCTTGTTTATAGCACATAGAAATCAGAATGTATATACTCTTGAATTTGATGATTTAACTTCCCAAAACATGATGTGTTTATCTGCTATAAATGAAGTTAGTTGGCTGTAGCATAGACATTTAGGTCATGCTAGTATGGATTTGCTTTCAAAATTATCTAAGAATGGTTTAGTGAAAGGTCTCCTAATGACCACTTTTGTCAAAGATAAAATCTGTGATGCATGTCAACTTAGAAAGCAAATAAGATCCTCTTTCCAGTATAAGAAAGTAATCTCAACCTCTAGGCCTTTAGAACTTCTTCATATGGACTTGTTTGGACCAAATGAAGTAGCTAGCGTAGGTGGTAAAACATATACCTTTGTGATTGTTGATGACTATTCTAGATATACATAGGTATTATTTTATCACATAAAAGTGAAGCACCTAATCTATTTAAAAAATTCTGTAATAGAGTGCAAAATGAAAAAAGTTATACTATCAATAATTTAAGAAGTGATAGAGGTGATGAGTTCAAGAATAAGGAGCTTGAACTATTTTGTGAAGAAAATTGTTTTAACCATAACTTCTCAGCTCTGAGAACTCCCCAACAAAATAGAGTTGTTGAAAAGAAGAATAGATCTCTTCAAGAGATGACAAAAACAATGCTAAATGAGTATAAACTTCCTAATTATTTTTGAGCTGAAGCCATTAATACCTCTTGTTATGTTATTAATAGAGTAATCATAAGAAACAAATTAATAAAAACCCCCTATGAGCTATGGAAAGGAAGATCCCCTAGTATTGGATAGTTTAAGGTGTTTGGTTGTAAATGTTTTATTCTTAATGACAAACATCACTTAAAGAAATTTGATCTTAAAGCAAATGAAGGAATCTTTCTAGGATATTTAAATAATAGCAAAGCTTGTAGAGTGTTTAATAAGAAATCTTTAAATGTTGAAGAATTCATTCATGTAGTATTTGATGAAGCTAATCCATTTGAAAAGACTAAACCAATTGAAGATGATGAAGACACTAAAATTGAGAAAATTTCTAAAGAAATCTCTCATCTTAAATTATCTAATCAAGAAAACGAACAACAAGAGTACAATGAACCTAATAATAATAATTTTGTTGAAAATGAAGATGAGGAAGAAATTGACATTGAAGAATCAATTTAAGTACCTAAAGCTTGGAAATTAAATAAAGATCATCCTAAAGACCTAATCCTTGGTAACTTCGACAACGGAGTTAGAACAAAAAGAAACATATGCAATAATTTAGCTTTCCTTTCTCAAATTGAACCTAAGAATGCTCATGAAGCTATTGAAGATGAATCTTGAGGCATTGCAATGCAAGAAGAACTTAACCAATTTGAAAGAAACCAAGTTTGAGACTTTTAGTACCTACACTATATGATAAAATTATAATTGGTACTAAATGAGTTTTCAGAGATAAAAAATGATGAATTTGAAAATATTATTAAAAACAAAGCTAGGTTGATAGCTCAAGGTTATAACCAAGAAGAGGTGATATATTATGATGAAAATTTTGCCCCGGTTGCTAGACTTGAGGCCATTAGAATGCTACTTGACTTTGCAAGTCATAAAGACTTCAAGCTATTTCAAATGGATGTAAAAAGTGCATTTGTATATGGATTCATTTCTGAATAAGTTTATGTAGAGCAACCTCCTTGCTTTGAAAATCATAAACTACCCAATCGTGTGTATTAATTAACTAAAGTTTTGTATGGATTAAAACAAGCTCTTAGAGCTTGGTATGAAAGATTAAGTAATTTTTTACTTGATAACAAATTCATAAGAGATAAAATTGATACTACTTTATTTGTGATAACAGAATCAAATGATATACTTATAGTTCAAATTTATGTTGATGATATTGTTTTTGGTTCTACAATGAATCTTTATGTAAAAAGTTTGCTATTGATATGCAAAAAGAATTTGAAATGAGTATAATAGATCAATTAACATTCTTTCTTGGACGCCGTCAAGATAAATGCCGCCTTTGCCTTCCCCGACACGAGCAATAACGGCGTTTGTTTTAAAACGCTGTTATTGACTATAACGGCGTTTTTGGAGTTTTTCACGGCGATTTAAAAACGCCGTTAAAAGTCTGAAATTTTGTAGTGTTCAAATAAAATAAACTAAACAAGGAACTTTCATAAATCAAGCTAAGTATACTAAATAACTTCTTAAAAAATTTGGTATGGAAAATACTAAACTAATGGATACACCTATGAATTCATAAACCAAACTAAATAAAGATGAAAATAGCAAAAGTGTTGATGAAAAGAAATATAAAGGCACGATAGGAAGTCTACTGTACTTAGCTGCAAGCAGACTTGACATTATGTTTAGTATATGCCTATGTGCTAGATTTCAATCTTGTCCAAAAGAATCTCCCTTAGTTGCTGTTAAAAGAATTTTTAGATATTTATTAGGATCAACTGATCTAGGGCTTTGGTATCCAAAGAATACATCATTAGAATTAATAACCTACTCAGATGCAGACTTTGTCGGATGTAAAATTGATAGAAAAAGTACTAGTGATACTTATCACTTCCTAGGGTGCTCCCTTGTTTGATGGTTTAGCAAGAAACATAATTCAGTGGCTTTATTTACAGTTGAAGCTGAATATATAGCTCCTGGAAGCTGTTGTACTCAAAATTTGTACATGAAACAGCTATTGGAAGACTACAAACTTTTTTATTCTAATATTCTAATTAGATGTGACAATACTAGTGCCATATGTATGACTAAGAATCTTATTCAACACTCAAGAACTAAACATATAGAAATCAGATATCATTTCATTAGAGATCATATACAAAATGAGGATGTTGTGTTGGAGTTTATTGATACAAATAACCAACTTGATGATATATTCACAAAACCCCTTCAACATGATAAGTTTAGTACTTTAAGAAAAGAACTGGGCATAGGCAAGCTATTTGAAGTCTTATAATCTAAAATATTTGAAATCAAAGCATAATATACAAATGAAATCATCTTAAAAGTGAAAGTTAAAAATCTGTTAATATTCAATGAATATAATTGAAATATACTTTTCAATGATTAAGAATGATTAATTGATGTTTTGGAATGAGTGCATGATGTTCAATGTGTAGAAATTTGGGTTTAGAAGAAATCTGAAAAATTTCAGAATTTTTCTTCTATCTAGTCAATCACTACAGCGTTCTAATCGACTAGAGGATGGATCCAGTCGATCAGACAAAGCTCGTAATCGACTCGAATGTGGAAAATGTGATTGTTAATGCTAAAATCTTTTCAAACAACTTTTTTCTTCTATTTAGTCAATCACATAAGTGTTCTGATTGACTAGATGGGCAATCCAGTCGATTAGACAAGTCTTGTAATCGACTGGATAGTGTAAAAAAATTTTAAGAAAATTTTTTTTCCTATAAAAACCCCAAAATCCCTAATCTGCCCATTCTCTTTAAACATTCTCTATTGCTACTCTCGCACTCACCTCTCAAAACCTATCTACCCTATTTCATCTACTCCAAACTTAAAAATCTCTCTAAAAATCTTCTACAATCCACTCTAATTCATTCCTAAGCATTTCAAAATGATGAGAACGAAGAATGCTGAAGAAGAGTCAAGCCCTAAAAGATAGAGGCGTTCAAAGGAAGCTGCTGTTGAAGAAGAGCCTCAAGCTTCATGCTTTAAGACAAGGAAGGCTGCCAAGAGATACAGAGACATCATCCATTCTCGTCCCATTGTGTACGGTAAGTTCCTTGACTCCACTGTTCTAGAAGAATGGGGCTTAGGTCACATCTGTGAGCTCTTCAAAGCTCTTGGATGGCTCCATTTCCTCAAATTCAAGGAACTCATGTATCCTGAACTGGTCAAACTATTCTATTCTCATCTGCACTTCAGTCCTTCCAAAAATTCCTTCAACTCTTATGTTTGTGGTAAGGACATCACTCTGTCCATTGAAGTAATCACTTTAATTCTTTTTGTTCCTGCTAGAAGCATTGAAATGTTTGCTTTCAAAGAATGGCCAATCCATCCTGGATTTGAGCCCATTGAAGCCTTAAAGCTCATTTGCTCCAATAAGGATATTTCTCAAGCATCTCTTCCTACTCTTAACAATCTCACTCTTGATATTAGACTGATCTACCATATCATTTCTTATAACATTCTTCCAAAGAAAGGTAGCAGAAATTACCTATCCTATTTTGATGTTTTCCTAATCTAGTGTGTTTAAACCACCCAGTCTTTTGATCTCTGTTACCTTATCTTCCATAACATGCTTGAGTGTGTTTCAAAGAAAAATGTCTGTCTGCCTTATGGCTACCTCATCACCCATGTCTTCAAACATTTTGAACTTTCTTTTGACTCCACTTTAGAACTTATCTACCCTTCCCACTATGATATCTACAGTCCTACAACTCTTGTCAAAATGGGATATCAATGGAATAAGGATTTGCATAAATGGTTTCCCAAAACCTCTGCTGCTCTAGCACCCACTTCAATTCCACCTTCTTCTGACATTCCTTCTGATCCTCCTTTGGATCACTTTCTTCATTTTGATCCTCCCACTCAGTCTCCAATCAGAGCTCCTCCCCTCTCTCCTCTCTCTTCTCCCTTCAGGGTTTCCTCTCCTCACTTTGAGGTTGGTAGCTCTTCTGCTCCGACTGAGCTTCCTCATAGGCCTTCCCTTCATGATGATCTTCTCAGCCTAATATAAGAAATACTATATTAGACTTTATTGTTTCATGCCAACATGATATCACCAAGGGTTATGCACGAGCACGCGAGCATGCATGAACCGAGTTTTCTATTATAACCATGTGAACTAAAATCAAGAATAAGACAAGTGATTATGACATGAATGATAAAGTTGAACTTGGGGTCTGTCAAGGATAGGGAATATCTAAGGATATGTCATATCTGGCTCACAAGAAAAACAAGTAGAAGGATGCTAATGTGTTCTGTTCCACCATAGTCCGGGCATTAGTAAAGCAATTTAATTTGCTAATGTGTTATGTTCCATTATAGTTCGGGCATTAGCAAAGCAAGTACAAAGATGCTAATGTGTTCCGTTCCACCATAGTCCGGGCATTAGTAAAGAAAGTTAATTTGCTACTGTGTTCTGTTCCATTATAGTTCGGGCATTAGTAAAGCAAGTACAAAGATGCTAATGTGTTCCGTTCCACCATAGTTCGGGCATTAGTAAAGCAAGTTAATTTGCTAATGTGTTTCATTCCATTATAGTTCAGGCATTAGTAAAGCAAGTACAAGGATGCTAATGTGTTCCGTTCCACCATAGTTCGGGCATTAGTAAAGAAAATTAATTTTTTTGTTGTGTTTCGTTCTATTATAGCTCAGTCATTAGTAAAGCAAGTACAAGGATGCTAGTGTGTTCTATTCTACCATAGTCCGGGCATATGTCAAGTCAAGACAAGATGCTAATGTGTTCCGTCCCCTTATAGTTCGGGCATTAGTAAAGCAAGACAAGATCCTAGTATATCCGTCCATTAAGTAGTTCGGGTACTAGTTAATACAAGAGATCCTAGTATGTCCGTCCATTTCATAGTTTGGGTACTAGTTAATACAAGATAAGATCCTAGTATGTCCATCCATTTAATTGTTCGGATACTAGCCAAAGAAGATGAGTAAAATGAAGAATCTCGTAAGATGTGTAAGGTACCCGCAAGAAGCTCAAAACGTATAAGGAACTCATCAGAATCATAAGATGCATAAGGAATTCACAAGGTAATTGAAACACGTTTTGGGTTAAAGCATGATTTAAAATATGATGTTCAAGATTTTACAATTGTTATTTTGTCTTAGCTTCCGTGCTCTAATTATGTATATGTGATGATGAACTGTACAAAGCATGACATATTATTATTATTACTATTGTTAGCTAGTAGCTTGTATTCGCTGAGTATTCTATACTCAGTCGTACCTATTGATGTCAGTAGGTACTGTAAACACCCCAATTTTACACCCCCTAATCTCTTTGAACACCTCTAAAAACCCTTTTAAAAACCCTCTTTCTGCAGGCTTCGATTTCCAAAAAACGCCCCTCAGGTAGAAAACGACCAAAATGCCCCTAGGGTGAAAAATGACCAAAATACCCCTAAAAAGTGCTAAAAGGATTTCATTTTGTCCAAAATGATTTTACAAATTTTTTGATGAATTTTGGCTATTTTTGGAATTAAATTGGGCTTAAAACGGTAGAAAATGACCGAAATGCCCCTAGAGTGTAAAATGACCAAAACGCCCCTAAAAAGTGGTCAAAAGTTATGATTTCATCCAAAATAATTTTACAAATTTTTTGGTTCAATTTCGGCTATTTTCGGGCTCAAAATGGGCTTAAAACGACAAAAACAGTTTTTCAGCAAATAAGAGCATAAACCAAAAAAACCCAAAAAACCGTTTTTTGAAAAGCCAAACAGGCCCTAAGGTGCAACCTCGCCCTTTTAAAAGGCGCGGGACCATGTGGGCCCCACTTGCACTGCAAACTTCGTTTTTTATTATTTTATTTGTTCATAATAAAATATATGAAATCTCGCCTTTTAAAACGGCGCGGATTTAGTCTGATCCGCGTTACCGCTCTACTGTTCACATCGCTTTACTATTCATTAAAATATAATAAATCTCGCCCTTTAAAACGGCGCGGGCACTATTCCGAAACACTATAAATACCCCCCCTCTCTTCCTTTATTAATCATCTATTCTACTTCCTCTCTTCTCTCTTCTCTTTCAAAAATCTCTTTTTAGTGTTTGGCGATCCTGGGAATTTGATTTCGAAGAATCATTCTCTGGAGCACTTATTTCAGAGACCCTTTTGGGTTTCCCGGAAGGTAAAATATCGCCAAACTCTGACGTTTGCTTTGTCTTTGAGTAGTTTAATTAGCTTTTTAATTATTTTTTAAATTGTTTTAATTGCTTAGACTGCTTGCCCTGTCGAACCCCTGCCCGATTTTACTTAAACCTAGCCTACCCTGTCGAACCTCTGCCCGAACTTCGGTTCAAACTTAGCCTACCCTGTCGAACCTCTGCCCGAACTTCAGTTCAAACATAGCCTACCCTGTCGAACCTCTGCTCGAACTTCGGTTCAAACTTACCAAACCCTATCGAACCTTTGTCCGAACCTCGGTTCAAATCCTGGTTTAAACCTTACTTACCTAGTCGAACCTCTGTCCGAACCTCGGTTCAAACTCTACTTGCCTTAGCCAAACCTCTGTGCAAACCTTGCTTCAAACCCTGGTTCAAATCCTATCAAACCCTTACTCAACCCAGTGCTCCTTGACATGAGCTAAAACTGTCCAAATGCTCCCCGACAAGAGCATAAATGGCCCAAACGCTCCTGAATAGGAGCCCAAACCATTCAAAAACACTCTAACATCCAAAGACAAGTCTCAGCCTATCAAACACCCACAATCCAAACAAAACAAATCAAACCATCAATTACCCATCTGGAACTACGTGTGGCTTGATTCCATTGACTGTGGATACGTAGGCAACCCTGATCGGGTTCAGCTCACCTAGGATAAAGCTCCTATCCTGTCCCTACTTATTTCAGCATATACATTACTGTTCATATAATACATATCAAACATATAGATAAAATGAAAGCTTCTCTTATGGTTTCCCCCACTTTAATTCAGACTTAGGGAGTTAGTAACCATCTCTGGATGGGAGTTTAGGGGTGCCTAACACCTTCCCCTAACTCAAATGATTTTTTCCTTGAACTCTATTTCAAGACCAAAGCCTTATCCAACTTTTTAAGGGACCCTATTTTCCCTAACAATCTAAATAGGTGGCGACTCTCTCTTTTCAACATTTTTAGCACTATTCCTCCTCGGGTTCAATCCTGATCGGGAGTGGGGTTAAAATCCCGGGTCTACAGCTTGGCGACTCTGCTGGGGACTCTGGTTTCGTAGACCAGTATTCGAGCCAAAACCAAAGTCTGAACTGAACAAAGGAAACCACATCAGAAACTTTTACTTTCATCGATATGCTGCTAATTTTGTACATAGTCTTACTTTACTATCATTCATCAAATCTCGGACATTTGTTTGTCAACTTAGCAACATGCCTAGGATTCAATTTTTTATTCATTGCTTGATTTCTATTGATGCATATTCATTCATATTCATTGCATAATAGAATAAAAACCCTTCACCTATCTAGTTGGATCCAGTAAGCTTACAATCGAGGGATGGTTATCCCCGATACTGGAGCCCAAAGATCTGTGGAAAGTACCGGTTGTAGACCGAGGGATGGTTATCCCCGGTTAACGCAACTAATCTTTCCGCTTGCACCAATCGTCCATTTTCAGGTATGTTCTATACCGGGGAGTCGCATATACGGTCAAGTGCTCATCAACCTTTTAGACAAAAACCTTGCATACACCAACATAAGCATATAGACTATAGGTCTTTGTTTGGGCATAAACCATGGACACCCGTCAGGAGGGACTACCTTATCCTTATTCTGTTACTGGTTTAAGCCACTCCTGCATCATTTGTTCAGGTATAAGGACAACTGTATCTCTACGCCTAAACCATTTTCGGAGCTTGTGTGAGCCTTCATTGCTAGATAGGTCTAGCCCTAATCCATTCTTTAGCTAGCTCAATCATGTGAGGGTTGAAACCCTAGACTCTAAACGAATCACATGGTTAAACCATTGATTCATTTTGATCTTAACCCAATGAGCTCTGGTTTCCTACAGCCCAGATAAGTGAAATGGACCTCTATCCACTTACCCCATTGGGTCACACATGTTGAGTTGACGCATCTTTTTTTTTAGTATACTTGCTCAATTCATTCATTCAATTCATCAAAATTTTATTTTATTTTTTTATTCAAGTTAATTCCAAAAACTTCATTCAATCATTTTGCTCATCATCATATTGTTTAATCATATATTAGTCTTAGGACTTTCCGCATCCATCATTTTGTGCATACTTATATTCATAACCAGACAAGGGGCAACGTCCCATGTCAAAATGTCATCCATTAGATCATATGTGTGTCGCATCGTTACTTTCATAATTGTCTTAATTTAGTCTTCATTTAGCATCTCGAGTGTCATCTGACCCATCTGTACATACCTCTTATTACCACCCAGTTTATAGCACCATGAGAGGAAGCAGTACTAAGCTATCTGCCCTCTTCGAGATGACTCCAGTAAGCACGAGATTGACTGATCGAGAACAACAAGTTGTAGAAGGTTTGGAAACTGACCCTGACAGCCCAGTATCACCTCAACATGTATTGCAGCAAATCCCTGATTTAGAGGCGAGGGTATTTGGAACTGAACAAGGCATCCTAGAGTTGAAAAACATCATGCAGGATATCTTGAATGCCGTGAATAGGGAGCAACCGTCCTCCTCTTCTATCTTGATCGTCGAACCACTCGCCTTAAACTAATCAAACTCGTCATCTCACAACCCACCACCTTCAAATCCACCATCTCACAATCCACCATCTCATAATCCACCACCTCCAAATCTACCATCTCACAACCCATCACCTTCAAACCGGCCATCTCACAATCCATTACCGTTGAACCAACCATCCTCCAACATCCCGCCACCACGCACTGACCAATATGAGGAGGAGGAGGCAAGGATTGCACATAATACAAAGCAGCTAGGCATATCAACCAGCTCAGCCCACAGCCCAGACTTCTACAAGGATCGGATTGAGAGGTTAGAACAATTGGTGAAGAGGGCCCAGGGGTCCTACAACTTAGCATCCACTGAATTTTGAGATATGTGTCTTCATCCAGGGATTCAATTGCCTCGAGACTTCAAAATGCCCTAATTTGAGAAATACAACGGAAAAGGATGCCCAGAGACACACCTGAAAGTCTACTGCAGAGAGTTGTTACAGCTAGAGCATGGTGACAAGTTGCTGGTGCAGCTATTTCAGAGAAGTTTGAAGGGACCAGCCCTACAATGGTTCACCAAGGTTGACCCAACTAAGGTCCGAACATGGGAAGGCCTCTGTGAGGCATTTGTCGCTCAATACTCTTACAATATTGACTTGGTCCCACAGAGAGCAGATCTGGAGAGAATGACTCAGAGAGAGAATGAATACTTTATCGAATATTTTGTTCAATGGAGGGAAAATGCTGGAAAGATGAACACTCCTTTGCCCGAGGACGAGTTGGTGACCACATTCCTCCGCACACTCAAGCATCCATTCAAGACTTTGCTAGCACCCCAACCTATTCCCAACTTCAGTACTATGGCCAAATGTGGGGTCAGGATTGAGAATGGGAGATATGGGAGCAGTTGACATGTTCTCAGGATCCAAGGGGGTGTCATCCTCTAATTGTCCTCAACCACCGCGAAAAGATACATGGAGAAGAGAGGATGAGGTGCAAATGGTGACAACAATGCCTATCCATATTCCCCATTTACCGCAGCAACCTCGACAACCCGAGCATACTCAGCAGTAGCTTCCCTCGCAGCAGATGACATTTGAGCAGAAAAAGAGAAGAGTCTTCACTCCCATGCCATATACCATGACGCAACTCCTCCCTTTTCTACTAGATAAGAAATTAGTCACACTGAGGGAACCCAAGCTGCCACCAGTCACGCTGCCAAGGTCATACAGGGCTGACCAGCATTGTGGGTATCATCAAGCCCCGGGGCATCCCACCGATATATGTTTTGATCTAAAGCACACAATCCAAGACATGCTTGAAACGGGAAAGATTCAGTTTGAACTAGGGAACAAAGACATCAACCAGGCCCCTCTCCCTAATCATGCAACAGCAGGAAACCGAGGCACACCAGCCTGAGCCACTCTATAGCCGACTTTGAGCAGTCTCACCAGTTTTTTTATCTTTTTGGTTTATTCCATAATTTCTTTTTTGCAAATGCCCATGATGGCCCAAATCGAAGTCTTCCCTGTCAGTTAACATATTGGCCAATGGCCACCAGTCTTTATTTTCCGCATTTGAGTCTGTACATCCTTTCATACTCTAATGAAATTCCCCACTTTTGTTAAATCTATCTTGCTTATTACTCTGAGATGCCTAGTTTTGGGAACTGAACTAGATTTTAAGCCTTTAAAGGATAATTGCATGATCATCGGGTGAGTAATCTAAAAACTCATGACCCTCTCATGAATTAGAAAGGTGCTCTGCTCCACCAAAGATTTCAAGGCAAGCTACCAATCCATCAGAAGACAAGAAGCAAAGGAGCGACGAAGACCTCCTTGAGCTATCAGGCATCAAACATATTTTAACAAGGATAATGCAATGACCACACATGCTCTTGACCAATCAAAGAAAGGATAGGAGGCCATCCTTGGTTAACCCTTAAAATCTCTTTTGTACCCATGCAATAACATACGCTAATTAGCCCATCGAGGCTAATAGCCTTTCTTTCTAAACCCATACATTGAGGCACCCAATGAATGACAAATCAACTGAGCAGAATCCAACCAATCAAAAGCAAAGCTTATTTTGAACTACGGCATGACCTGATTCCACTGATCGTGGATACGTAGGCAACCTCAAACAGGTTCGGTCACATTATGGCAACTTTTCATCGATACTAAACAGCTATCTCTAAACAGAGCAGAAAAAGCCAACAAATAAAAAAAAAGGAGAGTAAAGAAAGAAAAAAAAGAGAAAAATGGCAAATCTCCAAAATGATGAAAAGAAGCCAACTGGTTTTGTCTTTGCATGCAACAACAAGCAAAAACATTTTAGGGTGTCCTACCCCCAACAAGAAAACTTTGAGCCTCAATCGTTTCTACCCCCACTACATTTCGTCCTAGAAACTAAGCCCTCCTTGATCTTTGAAAGGTCTTGAGCATCAGTGGTCAGAAGCATTAATCTCTACCATCTTACCAGGCAATGACGGGAGAAGACAAATCAGCTTATCAAAAATCGCAGGCCTAGTGAAAACCAGAAATGACACTAAGGCGCAAAAATTATGCGAGCCCAGCCTTGACATTGTTGCTAGGGGAAAAAAAAGGAACAAATTAGTCAATTATGCAGGCATGAGTGAAAACTAGAAACGGCCTCATTGTGCAAAAATTATGCTACCCCAAGACTTGGTCATTCCAAGGGAAAAAAAGGGATAAAGACAAATTTCTGATTTCATGGGCTTAGTATGGAATTATCAATCCTGCTAGTGCGCAAAAATAACGTGAACCCAGTCCTGGTGAAACCTGTTAAGGTCCAGGGGCAAAAAATAAGGGAAAATCATAAAGTGCGAGCTTTCATATCAAGCACCACCAGTAGCAATCAGCTAGTACGGTCTAGCACTATCTTATGCATCTGGCATCTGACAAGGACATCCAAGAGCAACTTTACCTATCTATCTCAGAATCAATCAACCTAGACGTATTCAATTCCTTTCTAAGGCAAAGGAATCCTAGCTAGGCTTCCCATTAACAGGCAATATCGGACATCTTTCAAAATACTTATGTCAATCTGTCAGTCTGTCAAGTCATTCTGTCAATCTATCACCTAGACATCAGTCTTTCATGTCAAGTCAGTCAGTCAAGGTCGTGTCCTCACACAAGTCAGCTCAAACTTGGCTAATCCTTTTTGCAGTGCAATCGGTTCTCCCGAACTTGAGATTGGTTCAAGCAGATTATCCTGGAAGATTATTTCAGTTGGACAAATCCAGGCATAACCTCAGTGCAATTTTGATACATCAGGCAGAGGGCAGATATTAGATAGAGGCTCAGGGTCGTGCTCTACTCTCTCAATCCTCATACCCCATTCATTTCATTTGCTTGCTTATGGATAAGCCACGTGGCTATCCTCTTTCATGCATTTACATTTTGCTTGCTCATGAACTAGCCGTGTGGCTATCTTCATTTGAACATATATCGCATTCATTTGCTTGCTCATGAACTAGCCGTGTGGCTATCTCTATTGATACATATATCGCATTCATTCTCAGTGAAGACGGTTGTGTAACCAATCCTTACTAACCTTACATTTTGCTTTCTCATAGGTTAGTCATGTGGCTTTCCTCATTCATGCATCTTGCTAAAAAATGGAGCAACCACGTGGCTATCTCCATTCATCATACACTGCTTGCTTACAAACATGCTCGTGGACTAGCCATGTGGCTATCTCCACTTATACATCTTCTTGCTTACTTGTGTTGAAGTGGTCGTGCGACCCCTTCAAACCTGACTTCATTCATCTTGCTAGCATCTTACCCGGTGGGGCAACTACGTGGTTGTTTGCACAATAGCATAGTACCTGGTGGGACAACCGCGTGGTTGTCAGCACCATAGCATCTTACCCGGTGGGGTAACCACGTGGTTGTCTGTACCATAGCATCTTACCCGGTGAGGCAACCGCGTGGTTGTCTGCACCATGGCATAGTACCCCGTGGGGCAACCGCGCGGTTGTCTGTACTATAGCATCGTACCCGATGGAGCAACTGCGTGGTTATTTGCATCATAGCACCTTACCCGGTGAGGCAACCACGCGATTGTTTGCACCATAGCATAGTACCCAGTGGGGCAACCGCGCGGTTGTCAGCACTAATTGCATCTTACCCATTTTTTGAAGGAGTAACTGAACGGTTGTCTGATCGACCTTCAGTTGCGGCCTCTCGTATAGCTGGTTGCGTAACCAACCTTCACTCATTTGCATCTTTCACCACATGTTCACATTTCACCGCACATCACTGCAATACTTGCTCACTCTTAAAGGAGTAACTGACACGGTTGCCTGATCGACCATCAGTTACGGCCTCCTGTGAAACAAGTCTTGCACACTTCATACACTGCACTGCACTCTTAAAGGAGTAACTGACACGGTTGTCTAATCGACCATCAGTTGCGGCCTCCTGTGAAACAAGTCTTGCATACTTCATACACTGCACTGCAATACTTGCTCACTCTTAAAGGAGTAACTGACACGGTTGTCTGATCGACCATCAGTTACGGCCTCCTGTGAAACAAGTCTTGCATACTTCATACACTGCACTGCAATACTTGCTCACTCTTAAAGGAGTAACTGACAGGGTTGTCTGATTGACCATCAGTTGCGGCCTCCTGTGAAACAAGTCTTGCACACTTCATACACCGCACTGCAATACTTGCTCTCTCTTAAAGGAATAACTGACACGGTTGTCTGATCGACCATCAGTTGCGGCCTCCTTTGAAACAAGTCTTGAAAACTTCATACACTGCACGGCCTCTTGTGAAACAAGTCTTGCACACTTCATACACTGCACTGCAATGCTTGCTCACTCTTAAAGGAGTAACTGACACGGTTGTCTGATCGACCATCAGTTGCGACCTCCTGTGAAACAAGTCTTGCATACTTCATATACTGCACTGCAATACTTGCTCACTCTTAAAGGAGTAACTGACACGGTTGTCTAATCAACCATCAGTTGCGGCCTCTTGTGAAACAAGTCTTGCACACTTCACACACTGCACTGCAATACTTGCTCACTCTTAAAGGAGTAACTGACACGGTTGTCTGATCGACTATCAGTTGCGGCCTCTTGTCAAGCCAGTCTTGCACACTTCACCGTATTACACTGCATTACTTCCTCACTCATCAAGGAGTAACTGAAAAGGTTGTCTGATCGACCATCAGTTGCGGCCTCTTGTGAAGTTAGTTTTGCAACAATCATCATTCACTTGCATCTCACTCACTTGCATCATGCACCCCGCTACTTGGTCGTGTGATCGATTACCAAGCAGCTTCGTACACCATAACCCCCTCTATCCCCAACAAGTGTCAACTTGGCACAATCACACCCGTCCTTTGTCACCCTTCAGTCATCCAGTTCTTGGCAAGCAGTCTAAATAGATTTTATCATTTCCTCTATCTTTTCTCAGATTTTTCACACACATGCGTACAAAATTGAAGCGTTATCAGCCTTTGTCGTCCACGTGCCCGCACCCTCTAAAAACCCTCTTTCTGCAGGCTTCGATTTCCAAACAACGCCCCTCAAGTAGAAAACAACCAAAATGCCCCTAGGGTGAAAAATGACTAAAATACCCCTAAAAAGTGCTAAAAGGATTTCATTTTGTCCAAAATGATTTTATAAATTTTTTGATAAATTTTGGCTATTTTTGGAATTAAATTGGGCGTAAAACGGTAGAAAATGACCGAAATGCCCCTAGAGTGTAAAATGACCAAAATGCCCCTGAAAAGTGGTCAAAAGTTATCATTTCATCCAAAATAATTTTACAAATTTTTTGGTTCAATTTCGGCTATTTTCGGGCTCAAAATGGGCTTAAAACGACAAAAACAGTTTTTCAGCAAATAAGAGCATAAACCAAAAAAACCCAAAAAACAGTTTTTTGAAGAGCCAAACAGGCCCTAAGGGGCAACCTCGCCCTTTTAAAAGGCGCGGGACCATGTGGGCCTCACTTGCACTGCAAACTTCATTTTATTTTATTTTATTTGTTCATAATAAAATATATGAAATCTCGCCTTTTAAAACGGCGCGGATTTAGTCTGATCGGCGTTACCGCTCTACTGTTCACACCGCTTTACTATTCATTAAAATATAATAAATCTCGCCCTTTAAAACGGCGCGGGCACTATTCCGAAACACTATAAATACCCCCCCTCTCTTCCTTTATTAATCATCTATTCTACTTCCTCTCTTCTCTCTTCTCTTTCAAAAATCTCTTTTTAGCGTTTGGCGATCCTGGAAATTTGATTTCGAAGAATCATTCTCTGGAGCACTTATTTCAGAGACCCTTTTGGGTTTCCCGGAAGGTAAAATATCGCCAAACTCTGACGTTTGCTTTGTATTTGAGTAGTTTAATTAGCTTTTTAATTATTTTTTAAATTGTTTTAATTGCTTAGACTGCTTGCCCTGTCGAACCTCTGCCCGATTTTACTTAAACCTAGCCTACCCTGTCGAACCTCTGCCCGAACTTCGGTTCAAACTTAGCCTACCCTGTCGAACCTCTGCCCGAACTTCAGTTCAAACATAGCCTACCCTGTCGAACCTTTGCTCGAACTTCGGTTCAAACTTACCAAACCCTGTCGAACCTTTGTCTGAACCTCGGTTCAAACCCTAGTTCAAACCCTACTTGCCTTAGCCAAACCTCTGTCCGAACCTTGCTTCAAACCCTGGTTCAAATCCTATCAAACCCTTACTCAACCTAGTGCTCCTTGACATGAGCTAAAACTGTCCAAATGCTCCCCGACAAGAGCATAAAAGGCCCAAACGCTCCTGAATAGGAGCCCAAACCATTCAAAAACACCCTAACATCCAAAGACAAGTCTCAGCCTATCAAACACCCACAATCCAAACAAAACAAATCAAACCATCAATTAACCATCTGGAACTACGTGTGGCTTGATTCCACTCACTGTGGATACGTAGGCAACCCTGATCGGGTTCAGCTCACCTAGGATAGAGCTCCTATCCTGTCCCTACTTATTTCAGCATATACATTACTGTTCATATAATACATATCAAACATATAGATAAAATGAAAGCTTCTCTTATGGTTTCCCCTACTTTAATTCAGACTTAGGGAGTAAGTAACCATCTCTGGATGGGAGTTTAGGAGTGCCTAACACCTTCTCCTAACTCAAATGATTTTTTCCTTGAACTCTATTTCAAGACCAAAGCCTTATCCAACTTTTTAAGGGACCCTATTTTCCCTAACAATCTAAATAGGTGGCGACTCTCTCTTTTCAACATTTTTAGCACTATTCCTCCTCGGGTTCAATCCTGATTGGGAGTGGGGTTAAAATCCTGGGTCTACAGGTACACCATACGATATATGTACTCCAGGTCCTTGGATCGAAGTAGTTCATGGAGAGCAAGAGTTATTCGAGATTGTCATCTAGATGTTAGGGGTCTTGACATGTGGCCCTAGGGTTGGGTTGAGTGAGAGAGGCATGTACTTTAGGATTTTCTTTTGGGGAAATTTTCATGTGGGCGGGAGCTGGTAACTCAAGTGTGGTGCCCTTTTGTACTTATTGTAGTTTTTATTCAGTCATTGTTTATGTTAACACTTGAATGAACATTTATATAGAAGAAATTTTTAGTTTCACTATTTGGCATGCCTTGTATACTCCCTGCAGGATGGCTTTAAAGTCATGTTGCCAAATATCATAACTCCTAGGTGGTATTTTGGGGCGTGACAAGAGTGGTATCCGAGCCTAGGCATTAGGTTCTATAGGGTCGTTTAGAGTTTGATACCACGAGTAAACCAAGGCATTAAGTTCATCTTAGGAGTCGTATTCCAAGTGTAGACTAATCACTTAGTCTTTGTCTGGAACAAGTTGATTTCAACCGAGGTTAGTGCCTATTTTTGCTAGAAAAAAAAAAGACCCGAAAATTTAATATACTCATACTATTATGTGTTGTAGTGTTATGTGGTATTATATGCTATGTGTTGTGTGCATACTATATGTTATATGCTAAGTGAAAACCTATACCCTATAAACGAATTTTCCAATTAGACTCATGAGTTGTGTGATACTCAGGCTAGAATCTAGCCTAAGTGTTAGTTGACAAGGGGGTGGTAGGTCCTTGGTCATACATTGTGTTATTAGGTTTTTGTAGGGATTTGTTTTCCAAGTAAGACTATAGGATGCTCTTACGTATTACAAGTCTGGTAGATTTAGAGTTGTTGTGAAACAAAGGACATAGGTTTCGATATATATGCCACTATGTGTATCCGGTGAAAATTTCATCTATTACAATTATACTTTACGTGTCTTGCATCGCAAAGAAGCACAAGTCACACATCATGGTATGATGATAAGTCTATATAAGTTCATGCATCCCTATGACTAGTAGGAACAAATATTTATATAATTTTTAAGAAGCTCATAGATGTTTGATGCACGTTTCTAGATACAGATGCACGTTAATTCTGCAACACGTTCTAGACTTAGTGCTCAGTCCAAAAGTTATAAATATAGATGCGCGTTAATTCTGCAACACGTTCTAGACCCAGTGCTCAGTCCAAAATAATAAATATATTATAAACTCCAAGGATAACATCATACATATCATAAGCATCATACATAGCATGCGCTTCATACATATCATAAGCATCATACACATCTCGCATGTATCATGTAGATCTTAGAAGCACCATACATGTCACAAAGATTCGAAGGATTTTACTTAAATAACTCAAATGTATAAACTATTCCTCATTCTTAGTCTTAAGCCGGCTAATGTCTTACGTATGTCATCGGTTAATACCTTAACCGAGTGTGAGAACTTAGCTTCGCTAAGAAACATATACTTATACTATTTTACTGCGTGCCTCGATGTATTATTATGTACTTTGTAGAATTAGATCATTGTTGAAATTGGAATCGAGATAAGTTGATTTCTAAGTTAGGCTCATGCTTTGCTTTTGTTCATAGGATTCAATCATGAGACGTGGCAATCGGGGTCACGGTTACCCTACTAAAGTAAATGGAGGTGACGCTTCGGTAGGGGACGAGCAACCTGACCTCACACAAGTCTTAGGGTCGATAGTTGAGCCCGTAACTATACTCGCAGCCAGGCAACCTGGCACTCCTCCTCCTGCTACAACACTAATCCCAACTCCTCCAAACAGAGCACAAGCAGAGATAGAGGCATTTCGGAGGATGAGGCCTCCGATATTTTATGGTGGCATAGATCCATTGGTTGCAGAAGCATGGGTCAGCCAGCTAGAGAAGTTGTTCTCCGTCTTGATGCCTATGGAGGCAGAGAAAGTTGCATGGGCATGATGGAAGGTGAGGCCGATCACTGGTGGAGATTCGCCATCAGAACGAGGGACTTGACTCGAGCGGGTCAAGAATGGACTTGGGAAGAGTCTCTAGATGTTTTCTACAGAAAATACTTCTTGGTAGAAGTTAGAGAAAAGAAAGAATTGGAGTTCATTACCTTGGAACAAGGGAACATGACAGTGGCTGAGTATGAGGCCAAGTTTTCTGAATTATCGAGGTTCGCTCTATATCTGATAGCCACAGAGGAAATGAAGGCCAGAAAATTCAAGAGGGGATTACAGGCCTATATCAAAGATAGAGTCTTCATGTTCAGGCATGAGACCTACTCCAAAATTGTGGATAAGGCCCTCGAATTCTAGGGAATTCTTCAAAAGAAAGGAGATGGGTGGAGATCTATCCAGTGGCTCAACACCACTTGGGAGGAGGGCCAGGACTGCTTCGTATGAGACCTTCGAGTCTACACCAATTCAGAGGCCTCTTGTTGCACCATGGGTCCCTAGCCCAATTGGTAGAGTCGAATTCTAGGGAATTCTTCAAAAGAGAGGAGATGGGTGGAGATCCAATGGCTCAACACCACTTGGGAGGAGGGCCAGGACAGCCCCGTATGAGGCCTTCGAGTCTACACCAATTCAGAGGCCTCCTGTTGCACCACGGGTCCCTAGCCTCGCTACGACTCAAACCACCCGATTCTTGCAACCCTTATCTTCTGCGTCGAGAAGTGATCACTGTAGTCACTGTGGAAGAAAGCATACTAGGGATTGTCGGAAGCTCAAGGGTGGATGTTTCCATTGTGGTGATCAAAGCCACTTGATCAGAGGTTGTCCTCACCATCCGCCTCCCACTCAACCTCGGGGAAGCAAGGCTCAGTAGCTCTCACAGTCACCTCTCTAGGCGAGCTAGGGCAGAAGTTGCCATGCTGGGGTTGGTAGCTCAAGCACCACAAAATGTAGGGTAAAGTGCTCGGATGGAACTTTTGTTTTGTAAAAGATGATGTAATGTTGTATTTCAGTATGTTGCCTATGTGTATAAACATGCTACATTATGTATGAAGTTTTCTTGCTTTTTGTGGGTGTTCACTAATATGAAAAAAAAAACCTAAGCTCTTTGCCAACAAGAAAGTGCCTAGCCTTGTGTTGGTTGATGAATGATTAGTATGTCTTTTAGTATAACTAGGTGACAGAGTTCAAGGTTGAGTGTGGGAAAGGGGTCCCCGGTTGATTTCATATCGTCCTAATTTCGAGTATGAAATTTCTATAAGGGGGGAGGATGTAGAACCCCAGATCTCACGGTCACTGTTCATGTGAATAGGGTAGTGAATAGTATTGTGTTTGGTGTATGTAAAGGCCTAAAGCCTTCCACGTGTCCTTGGTTTGAGGAAAGTGAAGTGAGGGCTTTAGATGGGTATATAGAGTCTCAAAACAAAAGTATAATAATACTCTAAGTGTCTAAGAGCATAGGGTATAGAACACCCTAAGTGTGTATGTTGAACTCGGAAACTTGAGTGAACAGTGCTGTGAATGGCGTCTTTGGAGGTCAAGGCCTATATGTATTGTCATAGATGTTTTTCAATGGTAATCAGATTTTAACAACACCCTAAGTTGTTAGTGATGAGTGTGGATGCGTGTGGGTGTGGGGATCCCAAACCACAAAGAAGAGAAAAAAGGATATCTTAACATACCCTCTACTTTAAGAAGCTCTAGTTTTGTCACCGTTGCTCGGAATCAAATGATTCTTGAATTTTTGGAAAGGTATTGGAACCCTCTTTGAGGTTCATGTTTATCATTTTTTCAAATTCTGAGTTGGGCTTGAGTTAAAAGTTGGATTTCCGGAGTCGGATCTGTTGAAAATCTGGACTGCTGAAATCCATTTTCAGACCAGTCGGCTTTAGAGCCCATTTAGCTAATGAAAAACTCAGAATTTGGAATTGTTTTTATACACAAAATTGTTCCCATTTGAATGAGGAGTCCAACGCAAGTTTAATCGTCAAAATCGGATGAGCGAGTCAAAAGTTAAGGTTAAAACACTAAACAGCAAAAATCTGGACAGCTCACTGGAATTTGGACGATCGATCATCCCAAGACGACGATCGACCGCCCGAAACCTAGAAATCTGGATAGCTTACTGGACTTTGGACGATCGATCGTCAGCATGCGATTTTTTTTTTAAAAGGTGCGGAAAAGAGGGGTTTTAACCCCATGGGCTATAATTAGGAGGACCAATTGGGGGTTTTGGGATAAACTAAATCTAGAGGAGATATTGGGAGGAGAAGGGAGAAGAGAAGGGATTACAAAGGGGGGTTTTGGATTGGAGAGAAAGTGGAGCTCAAATCAAGCTTGGATCTTCAAGTTAGGATCTTCCTTCACTCAAGGTGGTGTCTCCTTCTTCCTCAAGCTTGGATTCCAAAACAAGGGGGTTTTTCTTGAAGATTAGGTGTTACTCCTCAAAGTTTATTACACTCTCCTAGTTAGCTTAGCAATAACCTAGGTTTTTCCTTAAAAATGATTGTGTTTGATCTTGTATTTTTCCTTTTCTTGAAATCTATCATTATCCCTTAAAGGTATAAGATTTCAGCAAATAGTGATGGATGTGTGGGATGTTTTGATGGTGGATGGTTAAGGCGATTGAATGCCATGTGGATGTGGATGTAGATGTTGTGGTGTGATGGAAAATGGGAAGGGCAAGGTACTCATAATGAACGCACTCCATGTGTTTGATGAAATGTATGAACATAAAAACATGAAGAAATTGCTATCAAGATGTTGAATGTTAAAGTGCTTGATAAAATGCATGTATGAGGATTTGAGTGAACTTAATCAAGACTGACATTTTGATTTAGGGTTTTCCCCAATGGGGTAGTTTTAATCAAATGCAATATATTTTCCTTCAAATGCTCTATGTATTTTTATTAAATCTCCAATGTCTATGAAAATGTAAGAAATGCTATATTAGGCTTTATTGTTTCATGCCAACATGATATCACCAAGGGTTATGTACGAGCATGCACGAACCGAGTTTTCTAATATAACCATGTGAACTTATATCAAGAATAAGACAAGTGATTATGACACGAATGATAAAGCCAAACTTTGGGTCGGTCAATGATAGGGCATATCTAAGGACATGTCATATCTGGCTCACAAGATAAACAAGTACAAGGATGCTAATGTGTTCCGTTCCACCATAGTCCGGACATTAGAAAAGCAAGTTAATTTGCTAATGTGTTCCATTCCATTATAGTTCGGGCATTAGTAAAGCAAATACAAAGATGCTAATATGTTCCGCTCCACCATAGTCCGGGCATTAGTAAAGGAAGTTAATTTGCTAATGTGTTCCGTTCCATTATAGCTCGGGCATTAGTAAAGCAAGTACAAAGATGTTAATGTGTTCCGTTCCACCATAGTCCGAGCATTAGTAAAATAAGTTAATTTGCTAATGTGTTCCGTTCCATTATAGTTTGGACATTAGTAAAGCAAGTAAAAGGATGCTAGAGTGTTCCATCCACCATAGTCCGAGCATTAGTAAAACAAGTTAATTTGCTAATGTGTTCCATTCCATTATAGTTTGGACATTAGTAAAGCAAGTAAAAGGATGCTAGAGTGTTCCATTCCACCAAAGTCCTGACACTAGTCAAGTCAAGACAAGATGCTAATGTGTTCCGTCCCCTTATAGTTCGGGCATTAGTAAAGAAAGACAAGATCTTAGTATGTCCGTCCATTTCATAGTTTGAGTACTAATTAATACAAGATAAGATCCTAGTATGTCCGTCTATTTCATAATTCGGGTACTTGCCAAATAAGATAAGTAAATTGAAAAATCTCGTAAGATCTGTAATGTACCCGCAAGATGCACTAGACATATAAGGAACTCATCAGAATCATAAGATGCATAAGGAACTCACAAGGTAATTGAAACACGTTTTGGGTTAAAGCATGAACAGAAAACATGATTTAAAATATGATGTTCAAAATTTTACAATTGTTATTTTGTCTTTAGCTTCCGCACTCTGATTATGTATATGTGATGATGAACTGTACTATGCATGACATATTATTGTTATTACTATTGTTAGCTACTAGCTTGTACTCACTGAGTATTCCATACTCAACCGTACCTATTGATGTCGACAGGTACACCATATGATATGTACTCCAGGTCTTTGGATCGAGGCGGTTCATGGAGAGCAAGAGTTGTTCGAGATTGTCATCCAGATGTTAGGAGTCTTGACATGTGACCCTAGGGTTGGATTGAGTGAGAGAGGCATGTACCTTGGGATTTTCTTTTGGAGAAATTTTCATGTGGGCGGGAGTTGGTAACTCAAGTGTGGTGCCCTTTTGTACTTATTGTAGTTTTTATTCAGTCATTGTTTATGTTAACACTTAAAAGAACATACATATAGAAGAAATTTTTAGTTTCACTATTTGGCATGCATTGTATACTCCTTGCAGGATGGTTTTAAGAATAAGTCACGTTGCCAAATATCATAACTCTTAGGTGGTATTTTGGGGTGTGACACATTAGTAGTACAAAAGTCATTTCATTATTTGAGTTATCATCAAAATTAATAAAGGTCCCTAAGGTTATAACCTTTAGGCTAACATGTACTTAAGTATGTCCTAAGATGATACAAGTTTTTTATTGTGTGCTGAGTCTAGGGACTCAAGATTATACGGAGTCTAAGGAATCAAGATGGTTTGGAGCTTAAGGACTCAAAGTTTGATTTCATTGGATATAAGTCCGGTTGATCTCAGTAGTTATCATGATAGTTTGAGACGCCATGGTAACTGAGTTTTTTCGATGGTAATGGATTCTGAAATGGTTAACCAGTCTCCGGACTCAAGAATAGAACATGAGTTGTTATCTGGAGTGGTAACCTGGTGGCATGGATGATGATTGAATGAACCTGACAATTAGTGGTCGGAAACCTCAGACTAGGGTGAAATAACCTTGAGTGACCTCGAGTCACGAATTACGTTATTATATATTATTATAATATGAGAATTGAACTGTAATACTACACTACAAAATTTCAGACTTTTAACGGCGTTTCTAAATCGCCGTGAAAATCCCCAAAAACGCCGTTATAGTCAATAACGGCGTTTTAAACCAAACGCCGTTATTGCTCGCGTCGGGGAAGGCAAACGCGGCATTTATCTTGACGGCACTTTAAAAACGCCGTTAAAGGTTAGTCTATAACGGCGTTTCTAAAAACGCCGTAATAGGTGCACCTTTGACGGCGTTTATATAAATGCCGTTATAGACTGACCTTTAACGGCGTTTATAAAAATGCCGTTATAGCCTTACCTTTGACGGCGTTATAGAAATGCCGTTATAGCCAAATATTTTGCGGCATTTGTAGAAACGCCGTGATAGACCGCTCATTTAACGGCGATTCATAAACGCCACGAATAGGCATGACATAAAAAAAATGAAAATATTTTTTTCAATTTGTTTTTAACCTGTTTTGTACCTGTCAATAATATAAATATTTTTTTACCTGTTTTGTACCTGTCAACAATATAAATATTTCTTGGACCTGTGTTGTACCTGTCAACAATATTAAATAAACAAATTCTTGTCCATAATGACATTATATATAAAAAGAAATTTTCGACATGAAAATCAGTATAATATAAATACATCCAATCACAGGTGCCCATCATAATATAATAATACAATACACATGTCCATAAAAAAGTGTCAATAAATCATAAGTCTAACTATCTTCATCTTGCTGGTTCCCTCTTGCACCTCTAAAACTCGACAAGTGTGTGCTCCCTGCTCCCTCCTACAACACAATTAAATAAAATTATTTATTAGAATATTGAAATGATAAAATTTACAGATTTCATAATTAATATGCAAAAAAGATTCAATCACTAACATTGGCCCTCAGTGATTCAATCACTAACGATGGATCAATATTGCCCCTCAGTGACGTTGGCCAGCAGGAGGGTTCAACATTTTTTTTCATTTCACTATGAGAAAATAAAATTTCATACAATTCATTTGAGCAGTCACAAAGTAGGTAATTAACAACTATTGAAAGATATGAACACATTCAGCTAATGTGAAAAAGAAAAAGGAAAAATATGAAAATCTCTTATTCAGGATTTCCAACAAGCATTTCTGGTTTTATTGACTTAAAAAGTGCAACTAGAAATTACTGTTTTTTTTTAAAAAATTTAGTTGGCAAGGTCGGATATTTGGATTCATTTATGGTCATAGGGAGGCTTCCATTTTGAGTTCTTCAGGCCAAAAGTCTAAGATAAAGGATAGGACTTGCTCATCAACATAGAGTAAACTTGAATGCCAACATTAGAAATTATATCCTTCTTCACATGATCTCTAATAAGATAGAGTAGTACAAGTAATTTGGATGGGTGCTCGCTTAGATACGAACATGGTTGTTGCGAGGAAAATCTCTTACTTAGGATAAGGCATCCCAAATCCCATTGAAAGTGGCTCAAGGAATGGTTGGAATTTGTCACTCTCAAACATTGGTGAATAAGTACTAAAAACGACTTTTTCGTCTTCTTGTTCTCCAATCTTTATATATTCACTAATTGTCCAGGGTTGTGTTTAATGGAAAACACTGCCTGTTATCCCTTCAGATGGCAATGAGATACAAAGTGACACCCAAAACAATTGTGCAAAATTAACATCACAGTGAATTCAACCATTAATATAATAAATTCTGTAAAAGAATATCAAACTGAAAGCCATCTATGCTCCAGCTACAAGCAAAGTACAAGAACATCATCGCAGACAATCAAAACCCAACTTGAGAAAGGAAATAAAACAGTATATTTGAAGGAGGAAAACCAGTTCAGATCTGTCGCTGGCTCTGATAGTTTGCGAAATTGAGCGGAATTCATGACGAAGCGATGAATTAGGGCTAGATGCAATAGAATGACAGTAGAATAGGACATGACATAAGTAGACTGTTTAGCGGAATACTTATGTCAGTAGAATAGAACAACTTACGGAGGCTGATGGTTTTATCTTTGGGTTCCCCTCTCGTTTTGGCATGATGGCAGCTCAGTTCAAGGCCTTCTTTGATGCCACCCATGAGATTTGGGCATCTCAGGCACTTGCCGGCAAACCGGCCGGCATCTTCTGGAGCACTGGTTTCCATGGAGGAGGACAGGAGAATGAGTTGCTTTCTTCCTCATTGGGTGGGTGAAATGCTTGCAATGATTTTCAGAACCTCTAGTTTGGTATGCTTCCTAGAGCCCAGAATTGTGTCTAGCATTAGTTTCCCTCTCAACTATGGAATAAATGTGGCGTATAAGGATCTGCAGGAGACCCTTGTTGCTGTTTCCAACTGCCACTAGGGCGGAGCCAAGATTTGCTTCCAGGGGGGCAGGGCTAACAACGCCCCCGGGAAAAAAAATTGGGCCAAGTATGTGGGTCATCTAACCTGCCTGTTATATGAAAATAGGGAAAATACAGCATCAACTTGATTAGTATTTTCTTTCTCTTTTTTATTTCTTTATTTATATTTTAAAAAAAAGTGTTTTCTTTTACTTGCTTATTATAAGTGGCAAGTATAAGCAGTGTATCATATTAACCGAAGACTGCTGAAAATTTGTGAAAATAATATTTTCAAAGAGTTAAGTCCCCAACACTCAAAGATGAACTGGAATCTTGTCCCTTAATAAAGAGTTGAGGATTCAATGACTTAGATTACGCACTAGAGAAACAAAGTGTCACTATATTAAAGTTACAACTGATAGCCTCATGAGAAAGTATGAAAAGTAAAAGAAGAATACATACTTTAGGGATATGCTCAGTGCAACAGAGAAACCGTCTCTGCTTTCATGACATCTGAAATGAGCAACAGCAAGCATAAGTTGTCACCTGAGCTGGGATGAGCTACAAATATTCCCAACAAGGTTTCATTGAAAGATTCTCCCAAGGATCTGCCACTTTAGCATCTCCTATATCCCTTGAATTTTGGGAGAAGATGGATATAGTGCCCCTTCTCAACCATCTGTCCAATTATTTCGTGAGCTTCGGAAAGCTTTCCAGCATTTCTCAGACACCCCACTAGAGTACTATACACAACAAAATTTGGATTGCAACCTTTGGATTCCATTTCCTTAAGCATAGATCGTGCCTTCTCAAACTTCCCAGCCATACAAAGCCCACGGATCATGGAATTGTATGTGTAAACATTTGGTAGCTGTCCCTTGATGATCATATCATCAAACATTCCCTGAGCCTTCTCAAGTTCCCCTGCTGCAATATATCCAGTGATCATGACCGTGTAACAGATCACATCAGGAATGCACCCTTTATTAACCATCTCATCAAAAAAATACTTGCACGCATCCAAATTCCCGGCCCGACTCAGCCCATCTATCAACGTGGTGAAGTGAAGAATACTTGGATTGCAACCCACTTCTTCCATGCGATTCAAGAGATTAAGGGCAGCGAGTGGTTTGTCCCCTTTTCCAAGCACATGGAGAAGGATGTTATATGTGTGGAGATCGGGGGACAATCCACTGTGACCCATCTCGTCAAGCAATTTGTGGAACTGATTCAACTTCCCCAGCCTATACTTTGCAGACATAAGTATATTATAAGTTAGAATGTCAGCAGAGTGCCCCTCGAGTAGCATTTGCTGATACACCCACTCAATCAACTTGTAATGGTTTAGCCCGAGAAGGCAATGGAGAATGGCATTGAAAGAGTGTTTGAACGGCCTATAATTAAATGTCTTTGACTTGATAAACCTCTCCACCAATCTCTTCTCCATGCCCACCTCACCACAAGTACAAATCAGGATGTTAAATGTTTGTGCAGTAGTCGGGAACCCGTTCTCAATCATCTCATCAACCAGTCTCACATAGCCTTGAACTCCTCGGAATCTGCAAAGATCTTCATGATTAAGTGGTATGAGTTTGCACTGTGCTTACAATTTACCTGCTGACCTGACCACACAAAAAACTTGTATCCCAACCTTGCGCATTGCTTCTTGTTTGTGTGGTTTATGATTTTCAAGATCCTAATCAGAACTTCTCTGACGAGACTACCCGAAAGCTTTAGTTGCAATTCATCTAAAGCCAAATTGACATCAAAATCCGGCCCGTCTTTCTCAAGAATCTTGAGAATCACATCAACTTCGACTCTGAAATCCTCGGAGAACCTCCATTTTGGGGAAAAACATCCCTGAGAACCATTTCTATTACTGTTCTTAGTTCCGATAGAAGAAAACCCAGAAAGGGTCTCATTTACAGCAGGTTTCTTATCTGAATCAGAATTAATATCCATTTTTCCTAGTGAATCCAAATTACTTTCATACCCATTTTCACATTCAATGCCATCAAAGCTACGGCCGTATAACGATCCCGAAATAAGGCGAAATCCTAAAAAGCTCCGACCAAGCCTTTGACCCCAAAAAACTGTCAAATTCATGGCCGGAATCTATTGAATGTATGGAGATCTTCATTGTCTCCGTAATTCAACAGTCATCAATGAATCCACAAAAAATTAATCCTTGTCAAGATATCAAAATGCAGAG
Source organism: Tetracentron sinense (assembly GCA_015143295.1). Classification (NCBI taxonomy): domain Eukaryota; kingdom Viridiplantae; phylum Streptophyta; class Magnoliopsida; order Trochodendrales; family Trochodendraceae; genus Tetracentron; species Tetracentron sinense. The sequence goes on from CM026569.1 coordinate 17,237,588, forward strand.
AGCTTGGAAAACCCAACTCCCATTAATAAGAAATACTCCATACCTGAAAAATCCCATCAATCCTATTCTCTTTGCCTGTCCATCTTCCTTAACTTAACATGTCTTCTTGTTTTATTATAGAAACTAGGATCCTCTTCCATGTGTTCAGCGATCGTGGGTCTGCCAGCAGGCACTCGGGAAGCAACATGTGCATTGCTCTTGGCTAATAATATCATTAATTCCAAATGGAGCTCTCCAATATATCTTTATAAGACTTTGAAGAGTCTGGAGTAATCTTATTGAATTCCAACAGTTTTGCGACCAGAATTCCAAAAGGAAGACCATCTTTAATCGATAGAGAAGGATCATCAACTGATAGATGTCTAATGCCAGGCCAATAGGATCTCGTTCGAGCGATAAGGGCATGGAGGAAACGAGCACGATTTGGTCCAAGGTCTATAGTGTGACCTTTCGGATCTATCTATGTTCGCACACATTATCATGTACATCAAAGGAGCGACGTGAGTAAGACTCTGTTGGACCAATTGAGGACGGTTATCCCCACCTATACTGATATTGATATGGATAGTAAGCATCAGGAATAAGAGGAGTATGAGAAATCTAGAGATAAGACAGTCTCTCATCATTGACATGGTAGACATTGGAATAAAATTTCCAAACCAAATTAAGAGGACAATGACCGGACAATGATAGATTTTTCTGATGGAGCTATTTAGTGCAAAATGTCTCCAATTGTCTGAGTTCATTCGTGTTGAGGAGATGCATTGTTTCTTCCGCCGCCTCTAGATTTAAAGAACATGTGCCTAGGTGTGAAAGAATTTGATGCTAACAACAAAAGTAAGAATGTTGAGTGAATAAGTGTCAATTGATATATTTTACGTGCATTGCACGTGCATTTTTACAAGTGTATATGTGTGTGTGTGTGTGTATGTGTGAATATTAATGTTTTATACTTTGATTTGTTGTTTTAGGTGCACCATGGATTTTATAATGCTTACCATAATACGACTAAACGCCCTGGTGTTCTATATACAATGCAAATGAAAATGAAAACTACAATCTTTTCAAATTAGCATTTACCTCTGGAGAAGCATGTGGTGCTGGAGTACCCTGACCTGCAACCTGTTGTGAAAAAATTGAATAAATAAATGAATGAATATCTAAAGTTAAAAAAGGATTATTTAATGCTTGTTAGTATATATACCTGCTGCCCCTGTAAGAACTGGTTGAACATCCGCTGCATTTCATTGAGCTGAGTTTGTTGGGCCTCCATCTGAGATTGTTGGGCCTCAATCTTAGCGGCTTGGGCCTCCATCTGAGATTTTTGGGTCTCCACCTGAGATTTTGTCGCCTCAAGTTCATCCCTTAGCATTTGGGTCTCGCCAGATGAGGAGCCTATAGTACCGGAATGTCTCGAAGATGACCCCCATAACCTAGTGGGGGTCGGGCCCAATCCACATCCACGGATGCGTCCATCTCTCTCAGGCCCCATGACCTGAGAGAGAACATCATTTCGGCCCGTGCTATCTTCTGAGCCAACCGGTAACTGGCTGAGCACATCCTTCAACTTGTTCTGCAAACATTTTGAAACAATTACTATCTTGAATTTCAATTAAAGTGTTATATGATATAATGAATATTTAAATTACTTACAATCGTTTCTCCTGCTTGAGAGTTGACTGGCAATCCATCCTTCTTAGTGTGGGTCTTTATCCAGACCTCAGCACGGCCCGGAGCTATCCCTGATGGACTCGCCAATCGCTATGGCAGTGACAAAAGTAGAAAAACAAATTTTTAACCCATATGCATCAAATTGTGACATAAATTATGAGAATGAAACCGAACATACCTCCTCCTCTCTGACTCTGGCAAAGCTCTTTGAGCCTGCCGTATGAGGAATTTCTTGGGACTCGCGACTCGCTTTGCCCACTGCCTTCCGTTTCTACAATATTACATTTATATATCATATGAGATAAGGGATAATTGAAAACGATATAAGCATAATTAACATTCAAATAAAATATACCTGGGCCTCATCAGTGTACAAGTAGTCGACGTACGTATGCCATTGCTCCGGGGGAATATCGGAGGGGCACCGCTCATAGTTGACAGCAGGAGGGGCGTCCAAATCAAAAAGTTTTCTCCCCATTGAGGACCTACTGTCCTTCCATTTCTTACCCAAAGACTTCAAAACGAAGTCCTCTGCGATAGGGGGGAAATCGAACTTCTCCTGCAAAAACGTTGTTAAATTAATCATATATCAACTAGTTACATAAGTGTGTTTTAATAATAAATGACCTATTTATTTTGTTCTCACCCGTGCGACTTCCAAACCACGGGTTTTATCCGCATCACTCATCGCACGCCAATTCCGGACATCGATGCGAAGTAAGTGGGCATCTCGTGCAATATTGCCCAAATACCCAGCCAAAAGTTGTGCATTCTTACCCACAGGTTGTGCTCTCTCATTTACTTTCACCTTTTTTTTCTTCCCTGCAGGCATCTTATGTATTTCGATGCATTTTGCTTTACCGCGGACCTTCCTCGTGGCCGCGGTAGCAAGTGTGGAGGAGCTACCCGAATGAGATGGTGGAGTGTCTGTAGGATCCATCTGCAAAATATTGATATTAGCTTCTGATAGAAATGCATAATGAAAAGGAATCTAACGTACAAAGACATGAGATCTGACTAGCATATATCATTGTCGAAATACCAAAAGCTTACAAGATTACATTTTTACCTCAACATTCAGAAGAAGGAAAAAATCATTTGGAATTTATTACTGTGAATCCTAACTGATTGGCACCATCCCAAGCATGTACAGGGACTTATGTTAGTAAATCCTATGGAGATAGCTCAGTGGAGCAAATGAGCAATGTCTTGCCTACTTTCCCATGTACATAACAATAGCTAATCAATACTTACTAGATGGCTAAATATTGCAACAGGAATTACATACACATGTTGTTCAATGAAAAATTTGAAGTTCATTTCATAACCAAAAGAGCTTTAGTTGGCATGGTGGCACCGCCATTACCATTAGATACAATTATATAACTTTAACCTTATATTTCACTATCACTGGAAACAACCATAAAGCCATGTTCATCAATATCTGTAACAAGTATATAAAATCAACCTGGCCCAATACTTATCTACACGCATCCACCCAAGTTGAAACAAGTAATTAAGTCCAAGTTAGGACATGTTAAATGCTATTAGTTTCATCTAAATAGTTTAATTATACAAGCTTGGCCTAAACTATTCCCACACATCAAGTTGAGTTGAGATTTAGCAAGTCAAGCTATTAAACCAAGGCTGTAACATATTTTTGACCGTCAGTTTAATCCAAAAACTTCATTATACAAGCTTAACCTGCCAAACTTCATTATACAAGCTTAACATACTATAAATATATCATTAAGAGCAACTTCTGAAGTTTGGATAAGGTAAAATAAGAAAATGGTGAGCACTCATTGCAGTTGGCATCAAAGGTTGCAGTCAATTAAAATATAGAAATAGATTAATAGAAATAAATTCCAACAAAAATCCCTTCCATTGACACTATCATTATTGAACAATTGTTACTTGGTACACTGAGGTTATCCCCTTTCTCTTGAATATATACTTCTACATTACATCAAAAACATAATCATTATGTTTCATCGCTATATATTGATTCAACATCATTCCCCTCACTAGATTCGGAAGAAGAAGCCTGTTGTTGTAACACTTGGGGAGGAGCATCAATAGTTGCTCCAGTAATTCCTAATCTCACCCAACCGACACCTCCGTCATCATCATGTTCAGTGTCATCTAATTGTTGGTCGTCGAATGGCTCGTTCTCCCTGAATGCATTATCGTCCACAACAGAATCTTCATTCATGTCGAAGAAGTCTCTTGGTTTAGTCTTGATGACAACATGCCAATCTTCTTCCGTTGGATCTTGAACGTAAAATACCTGCTCTGCCTGAGATGCCAACACATAGGGTTCGCTTGACACCAAGTGTGCTGGAACCAAGCGTGTGAAGTTCACAAGCTTAAACCCAAATGCATCGGTCTTTATTCCGCTACCCCGTGACTTCACATCAACCCAATCGCACTTAAACAATACAAATTTAAGGCTTTCAGAATATGTCAATTCGACTACGTCTGTTAAGCGACCGTAGTAGGTGATCTCTGTGACCTTGGGGGTTCTGTCCTTAGAAGTTGAATAGTTTGTAGTCGTTGCTTTGACCGCAACACCACTATTCTGACTTTTGCGTCCTCGCTCTCTGTCCTTAGTACAAAACCGATATCCATTTATGACGTAGCCCTTAAACTTTTTTGTGACTTTACGTGGACCATATGCAAGACATGTAATCTCATCAGAAACTGGATTACCTGAATCTTGTAACCTTTGAACCTATTTCAAGACCAAATAAGATTAATATATGTATATATATATATATATATATCAAAACATAACTAATGTGTTATGCAGAATTCACAAGTTAAGACTTACATAGCCCTTAAACCACTCAACAAACTCAGTGGTGTGCTTTTTTTGGATTTCGTGGGGGGTCATTCTAGGTCTTTGATTTGTCATTTTAAGTACATTCATGTGCTACCTGCAAAGAATATCATGTTCCAATCATTGTAAGTAAAAATAAATAAAAATAAATAAGTAACGAACAACATATATGAAGATTGTGCTCTTACTCTATATATTTTGTGACTTTATCGCAGTTAATCAACACATAACGATGTGCCTGCTGCCATTCCAAGTCACTTAAGATATATGGCTCTGCACTACCTATTACACTTTCATCGTCATTCCTCATCGGCCTGTTTAATCTCGATTCTATATTATTTAGATACCTGGAGCAGAATGTCATGCATTCTTCTGCCAAGTACCCTTCTGCAATGGAACCCTCTGGTCGAGCTCGATTGCGCACATAAGACTTCAGTGTATATAAGTACCTATATGAATTAAATTTTGTTAAGATAAGAGAAATTCTCAATAACAAGAAGTTTGAACACAACTATAAAATTATAATTGAAGGCATACCTTTCGATAGGATACATCCACCGGTATTGTACAGGTCCACCTAGTCTTGCCTCTGCGGCCAGGTGTATAGGCAAGTGCACCATAATATCAAAGAAAGTCGGTGGGAAAGTTTTCTCTAAATAACAAAGTGTAAGCGCAATTTTCTCCTCTAACCGTCTCAAATCCTCCACTTGACAGACTTTTGAACATATACCAAGAAAGAAGTTGCTCAATTCAATTAAGACTGAAGTTACATTATTCGGCAATGTTTTCCTCACAGCCAGTGGTAGGAATTGTTGCATTATAACATGAGAGTCGTGACTCTTTAGTCCATGAATTTTATGCTCTTTAATATTGACATGTCTTGCAATATTTGACGAGTAACTATCTGGAACCTTCACACTCTTCAAAACTTTGCAAAATAACTCTTTCTCATTCTTGTCCATCGAAAAGCATGCAGGAGGCAGATAAACTTTGCTTCTGCCAGGCAGCAACTGAGGGTGAAGTGCATGCCGAATTCCCATTCCAACCAAGTCGTTACGCGCTTTTAAACCATCCTTAGATTTTCCTTCCAAACCTAACAAAGTCCCAATCACATTGTCACATACATTTTTCTCAATATGCATTACATCAAGGTTGTGCCTCAACAAATTATGCTCCCAGTATGGCAACTCGAAGAATATACTCTTCTTCTTCCAATTATACGGCATATCTTCATGGCTCGTCTGCCTTCGTCCTGTTTGCCCAGTTTGCTTACCAAGGGAGAAAGGAATACCCTCCAACTGACACAGCACATCAGACCCAGAGATTGGAGTTGGAGCACATCTGAACTCTGTAGTGCCATCGAAAGAGTTTCTATTCCTCCGAAACTTGTGATCCGGCTTTAAGAAACGACGGTGCCCCATGTAACATTGCTTTTTGCTCTTAGACAAGTATCGGCTACAAGTGTCCTTATGGCATGACGGGCATGCCAACTTTCCTTTCGTGCTCCAACCTGACAACATGGCCTACCCTGGGAAGTCGCTAATGGTCCAGAGCAATGCCGCACGCATTACAAATGTCTCCTTCTTTGATGCATCATAATGTCACGCCCCAAAATACCCCCTAGGAGTTTAGGGATACTTTAGGTGGACTACACAAACCTGCCAAACCATCCTGTAATGAACAAGATAAATAAGGAAATAAACAATGATAATCAGAGCGCGGAAGCTAAACATAATTTGCGGAAGCGAAAACTAAAATTTTCTTTTCTTTATAATGATCCAAACTGTAGTATTCCAAGTTAACATAAATACAAAACACGTCTAAGTCTAAGGTGGACAGACCCACCTAACAAAATACAAAAGACAAAATACAACTTTGTCTCGCTCAATAGTCATCCCCGTGGGGCCAATGGTCTAAGTCTCTCGCCTCCGCCTGAGGCTCGACTACTAGATCCTCATAAGGTTCCTCCTCGCCATAGTCCTCCTCTATCCAAGGACCCAGATCACAAATGTCGAGAGGGACTCGGGTACCTGCCGACATGAAAGTACGGCTGAGCATGGAATACTCAGCGAGTACAAGCCCCTAACTAACAATGGTAATAACGAACAACATCATATACAAGTAATGGAAGGAGTATAGTTCATAATCATTTCTAGCAACCACATACATAAACATTTTATCAAGTCATAATTATTATGAAACTAAAACATGTCTATGCATCTTACAATTTCTCTTTGAATTGTCCTTTTAATATCTCTTATGAGCCAGAGGTTAGCACCCGCATATCCTTGGGCTACCAACCTCCTTGACAGTACAATACCTTTCTTATGAGCCAGGGGTTAGCACCTGCATGATCCCTGGGCTACCAACCCCCTTGACAGTACAATACACTTCTTATGAGCCAGAGGCTAGCACCCGCATATCCCTGGGCTACCAGCCTCCTTGACAGTACGATACTTTACTTATGAGCCAGAGGTTAGCACCCTTAACCGGGGCTACCAACCTCCTTGACAATATCATTTCCTTTCTTATGAGCCAGAGGTTAGCACCCTTAACCGGGGCTACCAACCTCCTTGACAGTGCAACATTTCCGAGTCCTTTCTTATGAGCCAGGGGTTAGCACCCGCATATCCCTGGGCTACCAACCCCCTTGACAATATCCTCCATCTACATAAGTGCTCGTGCATAGCAATCGTGAAATTATGATGACATATAGCATTTTAACAATTTCTAACTCACATGAGAATTTAAGAAGCGAAATAACACATGCATACAACTTGCCAAATGGGGAACAGTTATGTGACTCATGCTTTCAAATCTTAGTTTATTCATGCATTCTGTCAAACATGTGGTATTCAACCTTTTTACCTTTAGTTATTTCATATTTTCTCATTCGAACATTTCATCAAACACTTGGGGTGTGTTCATTATGCGCAATATGCCCTTCCACCATTTTTCCCATCATTCAACACATCACAACATGGCATCCAATTGCCTCCACTCCTCATCCATTTATACATTCCACCATTTGTTTGTATTATCTTGTTTTTGTTTTAGGGATTTAGCACATACCAACACAAGAGAGCAATGGGAAAGATCTAACACATATTTACTTAGAAAAGATCCTAGGTTATTACCAAAGTAACTAGGAAGAGTGTACTAACCTTGAAAAGGGAAAGAAAAATCCTTGAGGATGATGTAGAAACGCTGCCCTAGCTTGGAAGAGGTACTCCACACGAGCTTGAGGTTGGATTTGGAGAATCCAAGCCTTTAGAACGGTTCTAGGGTTCTAAAACCCTTGATTCTCTCAAGTGGAAAACCCTAGATGTAAATCCCCCTTCTCTTCTCTTCTTCTCTCTCAAAAACCTTCTAAGTGAGGTGAATGAAGCCCTAAAGGCTCGGGCAAGCCCTTATGGGTAAGGGTTAACACCCAAAAGACGAAAACGCCCTTACTAAAAATTCTGCAAAACTCGATAGATCGAGCGATCGGTGCTTATGACCGATCGATCGGTTGCCTACCGAGCGATCGGTGTTATTGACCGATCGACCGGTCAAAAACTCGCTCTCTGGAAAATTTCCCCATACAAAATTTCTGACCGTGCGACAGCTACCGATCGATCGGTTATGGACCGATCGATCGCTGACTGGACCGAGCGATCGGTGCTCTGTATGTCTGGACTGTTTTGACCATATCTTTTGACTCGCTCGTCGGATTTCGATGATTCAACTTGCGTTGGATCCGTCTTTCGAAAACGAACATTTCTGACATTTCGGAATTTCCGATTTCTCCCTTATTTATTAATTAGACTACAAAAACGGCCAATTAGCTACGAGGGTGCTATTCATTAAGGATGAAAAAGTCTGGGGTGCTACATTCTCCCCCCCCTTACAAAAATTCCGTCCCCGAAATTTGGACGATACATACATGCGTAAAAACTATAACAAAATACAAGGGAATGTCAAGGCCTTAAACAAATAAATGGGGGTACTTTTCTCGTACTTCGGCTTCTCGTTCCCAAGTAGCTTCCTCCCTTGAATGGTGTTGCCATCTTACCAAGACCAAGGGAATGGTCTTGTTGCGCAAGACTTGATCTCGCCTATCTAGGATCTGCACCGGTTGTTCAACTAGGGTGAGGTCCTCTCGGATCTCTATCGGATCAAGCTCGATGACATGAGAAGGATCCGGGATATACTTCCGAAGCATGGAGATGTGAAATACGTTGTGGATCGCCGCCATGTGAGCGGGCAAGGCAACTCGGTAAGCTACCTCACCAACTCGAGTAATGATCTCGAATGGACCCACATATCTCGGGCTAAGCTTGCCTCTTTTCCCGAATCTCATAACCCCCTTGGTTGGTGAAATCTTGACAAAAACGAAGTCACCAACTCGATATTCAAGATCCCTCCTTCGGTTGTCGGCATAGCTTTTCTGTCGGTCTTGTGCGGTCTTCAACCTTTCCCGGATGAGCTTGACTCTATCCGCAGTTTGTTCAATCAACTCGGGGCCCAAAATTTTTCTTTCTCCCACTTCATCCCAATACAACGGAGATCTACAACTCCTTCCGTACAAAGCCTCAAAGGGTGCCATCTGTATGCTTGCCTGGTAACTATTGTTGTAGGCGAATTCCACCAAAGGTAGGTGATCCTCCCAACTTCTCTTGAAGTCTAGCATACATGCACGGAGCATGTCTTCAATAATCTGATTCACTCGCTCGGTTTGCCCATCCGTCTGTGGATGGAAGGCCGTGCTAAAGTCTAGTCTGGAACCCATGGCATCCTGAAAGCTTCTCCAAAACCTGGATGTGAACCTTGGATCCCGGTCTGAGACAATGCTCACTGGCACTCCGTGCAATCGGACTATCTCTTTGATGTACAAGGCAGCTAACTGATTTGAGTTGAATGTAGTCCGATACGGTAAGAAATGGGCGGACTTCGTGAGTCTGTCAACCACAACCCATATCGCATCAGTCTTTTTAACTGTCTTTGGCAACCCCACGATGAAGTCCATAGAGATATGTTCCCATTTCCACTCGGGAATAGGGAGAGACTGCAACAGACCCGCCGGTCTCCTGTGCTCGGCCTTGACTTGTTGGCACACCAAGCATCGGGACACGTACCCCGCTATTTCTCGCTTCATGTTCCGCCACCAAAAGTGCTTCTTCAAGTCCCTATACATCTTGGTACCCCCGGGGTGAACGGTGTACTTGGACCGGTGAGCCTCGTACAAGATTTCTCGCTTAAGCTTCTCATCGGCTGGGACACATACTCTTCCCTTGAAAGTGATAATTCCATCATCCCTCACCACAAAATCCTTGCTGCCACTTTTAACTGACTGGTCTCGGTAAGACAGTAGCTCGGCATCCATTCCCTGCAACTCCCTGGTCATGCTTAGGATATATGGCCTAACTGTGATGTTAGCCATTACTGGCCCAAAAGTAGGGAGACTAAAACTGATGTCGAGGTTGGATGCATCTTCTAACAACCTCCATTCCCTCAGCATCATGTGCGCCAAAAGTCCAGTGGGCTTCCGGCTAAGAGCATCGGCGACAACGTTCGCCTTGCCCGGATGATATTGAATGGAACATTCGTAGTCTTTCAAAAACTCTACCCATCTCCTCTGCCTTAAATTCAATTCCTTTTGAGAGAACAGGTACTTCAAGCTTTTATGGTCCGTAAATACGTCGAACTGTTCCCCATAGAGATAATGTCGCCAAATCTTCAAGGCAAACACAACTGCGGCGAGCTCTAAATCGTGAGTGGGATAATTCTTCTCATGCTCTTTCAATTGCCTGGAGGCGTAAGCAATGACTTTGCCGTGCTGCATAAGTACACATCCCAACCCCACGTGCGAGGCATCACTATAAACCACAAAACCACCACTCCCGGATGGCACACTAAGGACGGGGGCCGTGGTGAGGCGTTTCTTCAACTCTTGGAAGCTCGCTTCGCATCTGTCGCTCCAACTAAACTTAGCATTCTTTCTCGTCAGGTAAGTGAGAGGTGCAGCCAAACTGGAGAATCCCTCCACGAATCTCCGATAATAGCCTGCTAACCCAAGAAAACTACGTATCTCCGTGACGCTCTTGGGTCTCTCCCATATCATAACTGCCTCTATCTTTGCCGGGTCAACAGAAATACCCTCGGCCGACACTACGTGGCCTAGGAATGCCACCTTCTCCAACCAAAATTCACACTTGCTTAACTTAGCGTATAGCCTATGCTCTCTCAATATCTCCAGAGCAAGACGAAGGTCTCGTGCGTGATCTTCCCGTGTCTGGGAATACACCAAAATGTCATCTATGAACACAATCACACATCGATCCAAGTACGATCGGAACACCCGGTTCATCAAATCCATGAACGCCGCCGGTGCATTCGTCAGCCCAAAAGGCATGACAAGGAACTCGTAGTGCCCATACCGAGTCCTGAAAGCCGACTTCGGAACATCTGCCGCCTTGATCTTTAACTGATGATACCCCGATCTAAGATCAATCTTGGAGAAAAATCTCGCTCCCTTCAGTTGGTCAAACAAGTCATCTATCCGAGGCAAAGGATAACGATTCTTAATAGTTATCTTGTTCAACTGCCGGTAATCTATGCACATTCTCATTGACCCGTCTTTCTTTTTCACAAAGAGGACCGGAGCTCCCCATGGTGACACGCTTGGTTGGATGAAACCAAGTTGTTGTAACTCCTCAATTTGCTTCTTTAATTCCTCAAGCTCTATTGGGGCCATTCTATATGGTGCCCTTGAAATCAGAGAGGTGCCTGAAGTAAGCTCTATAGCGAACTCAATCTCCCGATCCGGAGGCAATCCGGGAAGTTCCTCCGGAAACACATCCAAGAACTCACTCACGACCGGAATGACCGAGGAGTTTTGTGCTTCTGGGTTTGCTAAGCTCAAAGCTGCGAGGCGAGCAATGTCTCTTTCCCTCAACCCTCGAAAGTGAAATGGCTTAACTCCCATCGGCTCAAAGTTCACCATCTTCTCGAAACATGCCACATGTCCGTGGTGAGCCGATAGCCAATCCATACCAAGTATGACATCGAAATCTAAGTCTTGGAAGTCCAGGATGATGAGGTCGGCTAACAACTCATTCTGTCCCACTTGGACTACACAGTCCCTATATATACGGTCCGTGTCCACTGACTTGCCGAGCGGTGTGGAGATGGTTAATTCATGCTTCAACTGACTGAACTTGGTTGGAAATCCTTTCGCAAAGCTAGGTGATACAAAGGAATGAGTGGATCCTGTGTCGATCAACACTCGAGCTAGGCATTCATTCACTAATAACGCGCCTGTGTGATTAATTAAATTCACGTTAATAGATTTCACGCAATAACACATAAGTATAGGTAGCATGTCATACATATAAGCAATCACATTACATAATAACAGCCAATTACAACTCGAAACTTTAGCATGATAGCGTACCTTGCACGACATCGTCAAATGCACGTGCATCCCGTTCCGACAAGGCAAAAACTTGACCCTGGTTTGCCCTACGAGGTGGTGGAGTGGATAACGTGGGTCGTGAAGGCCTAGACGCAGAAGCCTGTGAGGATCCCGACTGGGAATCCTGACGAACTGGGGGCCTACTCCCTTGGGGTTGGATAGGCTGCAGCTGCCTGCGTGGGCAATCCCTGACCATGTGGTTCACATCTCCACAGTGAAAGCACCCACCGGAAATCCTCCGACATTCACCAATCCGGTGACTCCGACCACAATAGGAGCACTCCTCAAATGCCGATGAGGATGAAGGTGGAACATATCGGGTGGCCTGTGAAAGTGTGGGACGAGGTACCGGTGTAGTGGTAGGCCGAGATACCTGTGATGTCAAGGGAGGCCTCTGTGACCGTATTGGCTTGGATGCCTGATATGGGGCTGCCCTAGCCCTCTTCTCTGCTGACCCCGAACTACTCGATTGGCCTCGAGCCACATCCCTTCTCTTGAAGAATTCTTCCGAATTCTTCTCGGCAAGCTTCGCCTTGCTCACAACCTCTCCCCAGGTAGCCACCTGGAACATCGAGACCCTGTCTCTAATGGAGGGTTTCAATCCTTGCTCAAATTTCCTGACTCGCATATGCTCCGATGCAATTAGGTGAGGTGCGAATCTCGACAACTCCACGAAGGTAGCCTCATAATCGGCCACACTCAACTCTCCTTGTTCAAGAGTCATGAATTCAATCTCCTTCTGTTCTTTGACAGCTGCTGGAAAATACTGCTTATAGAAGACATCCAAAAATTCCGGCCATGTCCACGGCTCCCCCGCCCTGGTGGACTCCCTCTGTCTCTGTGCGGCTCTCCACCAATGCTCGGCCGCACCTTCCATCACGAAGGTGGCCCAGTCCACTCTCTGTTCATCCGTGCAGTGGAGCGCTCTAAAAATCTTTTCCAATTGCATCACCCATGCCTCAGCGACCATGGGGTCAGTAGTACCGAAGAAGGTAGGAGGACGCAATCTCCTAAATGCCTCCAATCCTGAAGCATGGTGTGCCGGAGGTGGCGGAGGCGTAGAAGGAGTAACGGCAACCGGCCTTGCTGCTAACATAGCCAAGGTCTCAGCTATAGATGCAAAAGCTTGGGCAAAATCGGGTTGTTCGTCACCGGAAGGGGCATCACTTCCACTTCCCCTCGTATTGTATCCGCGACCCCGAGCACCGCGTCTCATGATGTGATCCTGAGAACGACAGTACCACATGAGTCTAACTTGGATACGCATTTAATACAATTTCGCAATTCACTTAATACATATTCATCAGACATATTTAATAAGCACAATACAATTTAAGCACACATGGTATACAACATCATATCATAACATACATGTCGTGTTCCTAGCGTAGGATTCTAAGTTTGGTTGAAGTTCAACCTATTTTGACTAAGACTAACTTGTTAGTCTATACTTGGAATACAACTCTTTCCTACACCTAATGCCTTGTTCAATTATGGTATCTAGAACTAAGCGACCCTAGGGACTCTAATGCCTAGAGCTCTGATACCACCTCTGTCACGCCCCAAAATACCCCCTAGGAGTTTAGGGATACTTTAGGTGGACTACACAAACCTGCCAAACCATCCTGTAATGAACAAGATAAATAAGGAAATAAACAATGATAATCAGAGCGCGGAAGCTAAACATAATTTGCGGAAGCGAAAACTAAAATTTTCTTTTCTTTATAATGATCCAAACTGTAGTATTCCAAGTTAACATAAATACAAAACACGTCTAAGTCTAAGGTGGACAGACCCACCTAACAAAATACAAAAGACAAAATACAACTTTGTCTCGCTCAATAGTCATCCCCGTGGGGCCAATGGTCTAAGTCTCTCGCCTCCGCCTGAGGCTCGACTACTAGATCCTCATAAGGTTCCTCCTCGCCATAGTCCTCCTCTATCCAAGGACCCGGATCACAAATGTCGAGAGGGACTCGGGTACCTGCCGACATGAAAGTACGGCTGAGCATGAAATACTCAGCGAGTACAAGCCCCTAACTAACAATGGTAATAACGAACAACATCATATACAAGTAATGGAAGGAGTATAGTTCATAATCATTTCTAGCAACCACATACATAAACATTTTATCAAGTCATAATTATTATGAAACTAAAACATGTCTATGCATCTTACAATTTCTCTTTGAATTGTCCTTTTAATATCTCTTATGAGCCAGAGGTTAGCACCCGCATATCCCTGGGCTACCAACCTCCTTGACAGTACAATACCTTTCTTATGAGCCAGGGGTTAGCACCCGCATGATCCCTGGGCTACCAACCCCCTTGACAGTACAATACACTTCTTATGAGCCAGAGGCTAGCACCCGCATATCCCTGGGCTACCAGCCTCCTTGACAGTACGATACTTTACTTATGAGCCAGAGGTTAGCACCCTTAACCGGGGCTACCAACCTCCTTGACAATATCATTTCCTTTCTTATGAGCCAGAGGTTAGCACCCTTAACCGGGGCTACCAACCTCCTTGACAGTGCAACATTTCCGAGTCCTTTCTTATGAGCCAGGGTTAGCACCCGCATATCCCTGGGCTACCAACCCCCTTGACAATATCCTCCATCTACATAAGTGCTCGTGCATAGCAATCGTGAAATTATGATGACATATAGCATTTTAACAATTTCTAACTCACATGAGAATTTAAGAAGCGAAATAACACATGCATACAACTTGCCAAATGGGGAACAGTTATGTGACTCATGCTTTCAAATCTTAGTTTATTCATGCATTCTGTCAAACATGTGGTATTCAACCTTTTTACCTTTAGTTATTTCATATTTTCTCATTCGAACATTTCATCAAACACTTGGGGTGTGTTCATTATGCGCAATATGCCCTTCCACCATTTTTCCCATCATTCAACACATCACAACATGGCATCCAATTGCCTCCACTCCTCATCCATTTATACATTCCACCATTTGTTTGTATTATCTTGTTTTTGTTTTAGGGATTTAGCACATACCAACACAAGAGAGCAATGGGAAAGATCTAACACATATTTACTTAGAAAAGATCCTAGGTTATTACCAAAGTAACTAGGAAGAGTGTGCTAACCTTGAAAAGGGAAAGAAAAATCCTTGAGGATGATGTAGAAACGCTGCCCTAGCTTGGAAGAGGTACTCCACACGAGCTTGAGGTTGGATTTGGAGAATCCAAGCCTTTAGAACGGTTCTAGGGTTCTAAAACCCTTGATTCTCTCAAGTGGAAAACCCTAGATGTAAATCCCCCTTCTCTTCTCTTCTTCTCTCTCAAAAACCTTCTAAGTGAGGTGAATGAAGCCCTAAAGGCTCGGGCAAGCCCTTATGGGTAAGGGTTAACACCCAAAAGACGAAAACGCCCTTACTAAAAATTCTGCAAAACTCGATAGATCGAGCGATCGGTGCTTATGACCGATCGATCGGTTGCCTACCGAGCGATCGGTGTTATTGACCGATCGACCGGTCAAAAACTCGCTCTCTGGAAAATTTCCCCATACAAAATTTCTGACCGTGCGACAGCTACCGATCGATCGGTTATGGACCGATCGATCGCTGACTGGACCGAGCGATCGGTGCTCTGTATGTCTGGACTGTTTTGACCATATCTTTTGACTCGCTCGTCGGATTTCGATGATTCAACTTGCGTTGGATCCGTCTTTCGAAAACGAACATTTTTGACATTTCGGAATTTCCGATTTCTCCCTTATTTATTAATTAGACTACAAAAACGGCCAATTAGCTACGAGGGTGCTATTCATTAAGGATGAAAAAGTCCGGGGTGCTACACATAAGTTGTCAACCCATTCTCCCACAAGTCCTTCAACTCCTCAACTAGAGGCCTCATGTAAACATCAATTGCATTTCCTGGCCCAGAGGGACCGGGAATAAGTAAGGACAGAATAAAGTTCGGCTGCTTCATACACATCCACGGTGGCAAGTTATAGGGAATAAGAACCACGGGCCATGTGCTGTGAGCAATACTCATCGTCCTAAATGGATTGAAGCCATCACTCGCCAACCCAAGCCTGACATTGCGAGCATCTGAGGCGAACAAAGGATACTTTTTATCCAAATTTTCCCAAGCTGGTGAGTCTGCAGGATGCCTTAACATCCCATCCTTAGTTCGATCCTCATCATGCCATCTCATTTCAGTAGCAGTCTTGGATGACATGAACAACCTTTGTAACCTGGGTTTTAATGGGAAGTGACGCAAAATCTTTGCCGGAGTTTTCTTCTTGCGTTCCGCTTGATCATCCCCTGCCTTCCATCTTGATACACCACACATGTCACATGTTTGCTTCTTTGCAGACTCTTTCCAGTAAAGCATGCAATCATTAGGACAGGCATCAATTTTATCATAGTTAAGCCCCAAATCTGACATCACCTTTTTTGTCTGAAAGTAAGTATCTGGTAGTGTTGAACCCTCAGGGAGTACTTCCCTTAACAACTCAAGCAACATAGTGAATGACTTATTGCTCCATCCACTAAGACACTTAATGTGATATAATCTTACGATGAAAGACAACTTGGTGTGTTTCGTACATGCTGGATACAAAGGCTGTCCCGCATCCCTTATCAATTGGAAAAATCTATCAGACTCAGGATTGGAATCCCGACTACTAGTAGCCTCATCTTGGTTTGGGACCCCGAACGCATCGTGCACCATATCTTCCATCTCATTATGTCTGTCTTGCACATAAGGATTTTGAGAAACTTGGACAGCAGGTGTGTGTTGCAATATGTCTTCCCCGTGATAAAACCAGATTTTATAATTCAAGTCGAATCCATTACATATCATATGGTCGAAAGCTGTAAGTCTATCTTGGTAAACCACATTGTTGCATTTGGGACACGGACACTTTATACCGCCATTGTTATTAGTCGCTCCACGAGCTAATGCAAACTGTATAAACTGCTTTACCCCTTCTATATATTCCTTTGACATCCTATGTAATACAACAATTGCATTCACAATTGCTTAGATACTAACAATACATAATTAATTTGATACTTCATAAAAACTTATAGATAAAAGTACCTTGACATTCCAATCCAACTCTTATCCATGAGTTATAAGATTAGATTTATAAGTCCGTCTTCGTTTGTTATTCTGAGAAATAACAAAAGTTTATCACATCAGTAAGTTTTAATAAAACATGTGTCAGTTACTTGACCATCTACACAATCATATATATACATGCATGCTTCCTATCATCATCAACTCCTCTTCTAACGGGTGGGGTGTTCCTATCCCATTCAGGAATGCATAATCCCCAGAAGTCAATAGCTCAAGTGTTTTGTTCCATTTCAAGGAAATTTCGGCAGCATTTCTCTATGGTTCTCTAAGTACACAACTTAGACTAGGGGCAAGCATGCATGCCACATTGTCTAAGTATGTACCCAGAGAACAAGAGAAACGACTGACAAAATTTTCCTCAATTTGGACCAACCATGAGCAACTGACTACACTGGAGATTATGCATTCCCAAACTGTCCAACCGGACAATTCAAGAATCATATACAGACAAATACATTTTATCACAAACAAGACCGAAAAGTTGTTAACCAGCATTTAGCCCCGCAAGAGAACTAAACGACATAGTTTACAACTAATCCGTCCAAATAGGTGATACAAGAAATGCACTTGTCACACAATGATTCTTGAACGGGAGATCTAAGGTTTAATGCATGCATGAGTATGAACTTAAGCCAACACAGTCAATACTTAGTAAATAAACACTTTTAATTAGCAGTTTAAACATTTAACATAGACCACAAGCCCCTAAGTTTCTTATAAACATAACATGTGGTAACAATTATGCAGCCCAATGGTGTGAGGACATGTTAAATGCCGTTATCACGACTTCGTACCTAGAAAGCACAACATGCATCAAAAGAAATAAAAGGATCTCTTCCCTGTGTAATTTCAATTAAACATACTAGGATTCCAAGCTAAGTACACCATCGAAATGGTGTGTCCCAACTCCCATTCATGTGTCATTTTTCTAGTCGGATACTTGGGAATCAACTAGCTAGCTGCATTGCATTTGAAGCTTGTTCCTGATGTAATTTATATGATTCTTGTTGGTTAGCCCTCCTATTTGATTGATGTAGTATCTTATCTATTTCTCACATACCCCATCAATATTTGTTAAAACCAGAAGGCCTGGCCACAAGAAGGTTCCTCTGATATAAACAAAGTATCTTGAAAAATTTTAGCAAAGGAAAACTGATACCAATAGAGTCTTGTATGTATATGAATTCTACTAACAGTCTATAGATTCTATGAATCAGAAAGTAGGGATGTTCAATTTGTTATAGGGTTTTGCATGCTGAACTGAGAAAATGGTTTCGAATGGAAAATCTCTCTTTTCTTATGTTTTGGACTCGAAAATTCTAATCCAGATTGATCTAGATTGACGCACAATTTCATGGATAAAAGAAGAAGAAAAAAGTTACACACTAATGTAGTCTCTCTCTAATTTTCCCTGATGCAGAAATTTTCATTTCAGCTAAAACTTATTTAACTTAATATCCCTTGGACACTACCAGGCTTCTGGCCTTCTACTACTACTTTATTTAAGATTGCCTAATTAATGGAGCAAGTCAATCAACTACCATACTCCCGAAATCGAACCATGTTGCCCTCACCAATTGTAAATCCAATATCCTCCAAGAACTAGTCATGCTTCATTATACTTTTCCATCCCCCTACCTCATGGGAGGAAGAAATATTATTGGGTCCCAAATCAAATCTAGAAGGTCCAAACCTGGCTCCCAACAAAAGCACCTGCTGTTGAGATGCTGAATTGGTAATTTGGTAGGCATAATGTCAATTGCTGCTGGACCGGGGAGTGCTAGCCCCCAGTGTAGCGCCAGGTATAACACCAAAAACAGCATTTGCGGCATCAGGATGCTGGTAACATAGCATCAGATTGTCCAGGAGGCAAAGAACTCTTAGCCCGGTCTCGACTTGATGCTGGGAATTGGAATGATGCCAATATGGTTCTGAGATGCATTGGTGTGACTGTTTTCCGAAAATTATCCTCTACACTAGGCCAAAAAGCGGAGATACTGATTCAAAAAATGCACCAAGTTCATTGAACCCATTTGATAAGACTGGGCTTTCTTCCATGTTCCCCACTAGCTTAAATACACATAATTTTTTTATTTTTTTTTTGCAGCAACGTGAAGAGTAGTAACAAAATTCTAGACAACCCCAGTTTCCAAATTTGTCAACCTTTAGTTTTACATCACTGCCCTCCAAATTTCATTCACCTATCCACCTTATTTATCAATGTAAGAAGAACCTATGTGAATAACAAATCCAAGGAACATCAATACAAAATGATCATATATAAACGATTAAAAAATGGAAATTCACCAAAACTAAAACGGGAACAGAAATCATAAATTGACTAAATATGTAAAATGATAGTGGAATTCTAAAGGATTTGTATACAGATTAATAAAACAAAAACAGAGCCTCCATTATTGTACCTCAATGAGAGAGGTAACAGATCAGAAAATCCTTTCCAGTTGCAGAGATTCGCGACAGCTTTTCAATCTACAATCCCTTTTGCTTTTCCGTTCCTGTTAGGGTTTTCAACTTTTCCGTTTTTTTAGGGTTTCGATTGCTCCGTCTTTGAAAATCTCAAAAAGCGAGAGAGAGAGAAAAAGAGAAAAAATGATTTTAGGTGAAAGTCAAACCTAGATTCACTAGAGAGAGAGAGAGAGAGAGAAAATTACCGGAGAGAACAAGGGAGCACGAGCCGTGATAGAGAACAAGGGAGCAGCGCAGGAGGAGAAGGTGGCCGGAGCAGGTGGAGCACGAGCCGGAGGTGGAGCAGGGGAGCAGGAGAAGGTGGCCGGAGCTGGAAGCACGAACCAGGGGAGCCGAAGTAGAGAGCAGGAGGAGGAGAGGAAGAGAGGAAGGGAAAAAGTGGAGGGAAAAAGAAGAGGGAAGGCTCGGGCCCTAAATCCCCAAATATGGGGCCTTTCGCGGCGTTTTTTAAAAAACGCCATCAAAGGCTCATGTCTTCCGCGTCACTTTTTATAAAAACGCCATTATAGAGTCCCTCAACTACGGCACTTTTTGAAAAAATGCCGTGATAGAGTCCCCCAACTATGGCATTTTTTCATAAACGCCGTAATAGAGTGTTCCCGCCATCTAATCGACGGCGTTTCTATGGAAACGCCGCGCTTTAATGTCTTTCGAGGCATTTTTAATCAAACGCCGTTAAAACATTGCCGCTAAATGCCTATATTTTTGTAGTGCTATATCGTTATTGATGATTGTTACTATATGAAAAATAGTCTAGATGAACTGTGGATTTTGCTGGGTTCTATAGCTCACCTCTCATTTTATTTCTTCAGAATCTAAAATGGTTGCCGATTGGTAAGGAGCTACGCCTGATATAGTCTAGAAAGTGCACCGCCGTAATTTGTAGCGCCAAAAATAGGGGCTACTATAACTAGTGAGGTGAAATATTTGCTTATGATGGGTAATTATGATGACCAGTTGGTATTGCTTATCTAAGCTCTTGAATAAAAATTTCAAAATTCCCGCATTTCACTGGTAAAGTTTGGCACGTGTCTTGGAACACGATTCCTTAGGCGTGGGTTTGGGGCGTCACATAAGGAGTGTTAAAAGGAATACATGGTGACTGTAGTGGCATAACCGAACTCCTCGCTCTTTTGGCAAAACACTCTGTAAGAAGAACGTCTCCCCAAGGCCTTGCCCGCCCCCTTGCTTTGCTTTACCCAAAATGTCTCTAAATTTTTTTGGTTCTTAAATTATCCTATGTCATTTTTTATAAACAACTTGTCCCTCATAATTTTTTTTTAACCAAAATGTTCCTTAAAAATTTTTTTAAAACCAAAATGTCCTGCAAGTTTCTATACTCAAAATATTTCTTAAATTTTATTTTGAAATACCCTTACTAGGGTCCCTCCCTCTCTCTCTCTCTCTCTCACACATCGCACATGCCTCCCATTAGTATATGTAAACGGCAGTAGTCCCCTCCTTAGGGCAAAAGGGGATTATTCCTCCTTGCTCTAACAAAGCCCCCTTTATTTGACTTTCAACAATAGTTAATAAGTTTTAACCTTTGTGGTTGAATTATTTTCTTTTAAGGACTAAGATTAGATACTTTAATCATAAAAGTTAGTAAATGTTAAACATAGTTTAAAAAAAGTTAAAAAAAAGGAACCGTCCCCTCTTCGCTCCAAGGAGGGGACTTAGGATTCATAACGCCCAATTGTACCCTTAGATCCTCCAAGATCGGATCACTATCAATTGCAATTGAACTCTAGTCCATAGGTCAACAGTGTCTTTTTAACCTCTGACGGCGGTAGATATGATTCACTAACTATTGGGTTCAAATAATATAACTTTTATTTTTAGAGAAAAAACATTTATATGTTTAAGGATTTTAACCCTTTGGTTTTATTTTTTATATATATATTTTGAAACCAAGGTTATAAGAATCTTCACCTAGTTAATATGAATTTAAAAAGACACGTGTTAACCTGTGGGTGTAATTTGAATATTGACTGTGATCAGATCTTCCTCTACCTCATGAGTAAATTAGAAATAGAATAGAATAAATGTGATAAGAAGAGGAAGAAACCTTCTGAGTGCCTGAAACGAATACTGCATTGGTTTTCTTTCCACAGAATAAATTTTGGGCAGGAGGATTAAATGGTCATTGGGGTTGATGTAAGGGTTTCTTCGGACTCAACCAGATGAACTGTATCGAGAGATATTCAAGGGTTTCATCTTCTCCAAATTGTTGTCTTTTTATTTTTCTATTTACCTTGAATAACCAGGTAATTTGTAGCCAAAGTATCTCTTTATCTCATTTATTTTTACCGGATTTATTACCTTCGAATAATATATTACATGCTGGAATACCATTTTTTTCTCCACTCAAGAAGATTAAATTTCCATTATTCATCTCTCTCTCATTCACTTACAGGCTCTTTTGCAGTGAAAACTGAAAAGGAAAAAAAAATAAAACAAGTGTCTCCATCAGAATGCCTGCTAAAATCCTTCTTACCAGCATGATAAGAAGCCTAAAAGGCTTTCTGGGGAACTCTATTCGGGCTTGGTTTCTTCAGAGACAGTTGGGTTTCTTTAGAGGTAGGTGAACCAGATCTAGAGCTGAATCTTGGAGATTTTTCTCTACTCTTGCTTAGAAAAAATGGATTTGTTTCTCCCTGAAATCAAAGCAAAAGACTACCTTTCTCCATCTCAGGAACAACCATTCTTTCCTTCTCAGCAACCTTCTCCTCTTGTTCAATCTACCGACAATAGAATTAGCCCAAGTATACTGATTATCATTGTTATTGTTTCTATTATCTTCTTCATATCTGGTTTTCTTCACCTCCTTGTTAAATCCCTTTTCAAATCCCCTAACACAGACCCAGAAGATTCAGAAACTGTGACTGCTTTTGAAGGACAGTTACAACAACTCTTTCATCTCCATGATTCAGGGGTCAACCAGTCTTTCATAGACACCCTTCCTGTGTTCCTTTACAAGACCATTATAGGATTGAAGAACCCATTTGATTGTGCTGTTTGTTTATGTGAATTTGAAGCTGAGGCTAAGCTTAGATTGCTTCCTAAATGTAGCCATGCTTTTCATTTGGAGTGTATAGACACATGGCTCTTGTCTCATTCTACTTGCCCTCTTTGTAGGAGTAACTTGCTTCCTGATTTCTCTCCCAACAATTGCTGCTCTCCCATTGTTCTTGTTCTTGAATCTGGTAGTGAGAGCTCTAGAGAGATTGTTTCAGATAGAGAAGCTGTTCTTGGCACCAATTCTACTATAGGAACAAGTTTCCATCTGGGTTTTCATGGAGAAGACGAATTAGTGTACTCTTGTAACGATTTTTCTCAAAAATCATGGGAAATCCCAGTGAAAGAGGATTCTAGCCCTGCAATTCAAGTGGTTTCAGAGGAAAAAATTGTTCCTGTTAAGCTTGGGAAGTTCAGGAACATGGATTCCATTGCCAGAGGAGGAGGTGAAGGTAGTAGCAGTAACAGTAGTGTGGATGCAAGGAGGTGCTTCTCTATGGGGTCCTTTGAGTATGTAATGGATGAGAGTTCTTATTTGCAGGTACCCATAAGACCTCCCATAAGAAAACAGTCTCTATCATTAACACCTGGTCACAGACCTGCAATGTCGGAATGCGATTGCAATTCAAAAAGAGAAGGATTTAAGGGATTTGAAGAAATTAGAAGTACTGGAATTCAAGGGGGAATGAATATTAGTACTGAAAATTCTATTCGAAGGAGCAAAGGAGAGAGCTTCTCTATTTCAAAGATCTGGCTTCGATCAAAGGAGAAGCTAGCATCGACAGAGGATTCTTCCAGGCGAGCCATATCGTTTAGATTTCCGTTGCATCAAACAGTCGCTGGAGATTTAAAGCAGAAGCAAACCAGCAGTAGTAGGACTATTTCGAAGATCGATATTTCCAGGTCGGGGTACTGTGGAAGTGAATTGGGTTTTGATGAGGAAGTGGGAAGCTGTAGGAGTATAGATTCTGAAGCCAATCCAACATCTTTTGCAAGGAGGAAACTGCTTTGGCTTGTTGGAAGGCAGAACAAGGTGGTTCACTCATCCTCCTCAACCAATGTCTGAATTTTAGATTTCTTTTACCATTACCTTGCTCTTTGTCTCCTGAATTTTGGAGAGAACACTAGAAGATGAAAACTTAGAAAAAAAAATATGAGATGACAAAGATCTCAATACAAACCCTCTGTATTTTAATGTATATTTCTTGTTCCACAAAGCATATCTGATGTGAATTATTATAATATTTTTTTTTTCAAATTGCTCTTTTTATTTTTACTCTCTTCAATTTTGAAATTTTTGGGTTTCATGTTCTCAAATTGTCAATAAATTGAAAAGAAAAATCAAGTTCCAGTTATTTTCTTATATATCTGAAAATTTACATGTTCTCAGATACTGAATTTTGAAGCTGAATAGTTGAATAGCAAAGGGAAGAAAGGAAACCTAATACAGATATTTCTGTAGGATGTCTTTCTCTTAATTCTTCTAGGATTGAATATTTCTACTAAAGGGATTTTAATTTTATTTAATTTTCATCTTTCTTTTTCTTGAATTTGAGAACTTGCAGAAGTTGCCAAGTCCGTGTGGTTACAGACTTACAGGCTGTTGGAATTAATGCTAAGACCTATTTTCTAAGGTATGGTGTTTACTGTTCTGGGTCAGGAGTCAGGAGAACAGTTGAGGGCCTGTGTGTATTACTTGAATATGACTAACCCCACCTCATGTGCTTGTCCCCCACATATATCATCCAGTACAGCCCTTTCGCTTTGTTAAACTGATTACGTATAGTAAACCCAAATTGCTGTTTGAAAATTACCCAAAGTTTGTCTTTTATTAATATCAAAACGGAGAGAATTGCGGTATTACGGGCGATACAGGTAGAACTGAATCAGTATATCCAGTGGTGAGGTAATTGTTGAATATAAAGTGAATGTAGGATTTTATGTGGTTCACCTAGGGCGAGCTATGTCCACGGAACCACGGAGATGGAGACGATTATCATCTTCACTAATCACAATCAAAGGTTGCAAGAATTCCATAAACTAAACAATCCTAGGCCAGAAATAACAATATATATATATATATTGATTTATTTATTTATGGTCTAGTACCCAAATATCCAAATACACCAAGTACAATAAGAAATGCATAGAAAAAAATCCGGGTCTAGGTTTTGCCCCTGAAACCCTGAGCAGGGGCACACCGCACACTGCCCCCTTGGAGTTGAGTTGGAGTGATAACAGAACTAGAGTATAAAGCAAACTGAATACAAGACACCTCTGCACAACAGTAATTCTTTATCATACTTGGCTACCAAAATTAAGACTAGGTCTGAGAATCTGAGCTATGTCGCCACCACAGGAATCCATGGAAGCTCAACCCTGGCCTGACCTAAACTGAAGAATGAGAATAGATAGAGAGGGCTCGGTTTGTTACTGTTGTTGAGGCTCCATTAAGTTAAGCTATCCGCAATGCATGAAATTCGAAGGGGCCACAAAGAATGCAGATACAGATACAGCAGCTCTTAAATAGAACTGGTGAATAAAAATTAGCTTCATGTTGTTGCTGTCGATATAAACTGAGGTCGATATAAATTAGCTTCGTTTACTAATATTATAATCCATTCAGTTCAATGCAGTGCAAGACTGATACTGGACCTAACCAAAAATTGCCAAATTTGTCTGTCAAAATTTTGCTGCAATTTTAGAAGTTAGGTAACTGTTTGGTGGAAAAGAAAAGGGATTGGTGCCCAGCTATTTGATACTCACTCTCCCCATTTGCGAGTGTACTTGGTAGGATCGATTGGCAGGCTGCAGAGAAGTACATTTTGTTAGGAAGGGGTTAGGGACATACCATTTGATGGTACGAACCAAATTTTTTTTTGACAAAATGATCATAGTTCATCATGTTCTTTCTGGCAATAGGAAAGACTCGAACAATTCCAAAAGTAGCGTGGGGCACATGTCATTGTAACAAAGTTCTCTAATCTTTTCAAAAAGTCTGAATAATATGCTACTTTTTCATTGAATGATTAATTCACGAAGTATTCGCGAATTTTGAATTTAAATAAGTCGTGAATTTTGTGGATAAACACAAAATATTCACGAATTTTGGAAAAAATCCCCAATTTTATTTATTTATTTCTGAATATTTCAAATTTTGATGAATTTTTTTAAAAAAAATCCAAGACGAATAATTCAAACTCATGGCGACTATCACAGCAGTAACAGTTTATTTGCTTATTACGAACATGAAATTGCAGTTTTCTGGTTAGCACCCCTTACCAACTTCCATGGGGTCATAGATAGTTTACATAGGAGGAAGAGAAGGAGACAACCATGGTGGCTGAAAGAGAATGTGATAAGCTATTTGGGAAGATGTCAACTTCCTCTAATGAGCCCAAAAAAAGCGAATATATATAGAAGGACGACAAAGGAAATGAATTTGGATGTGATATCTCAACTACCTCACCTCCAAGGCTTGCTCCTGCTTCAGCCACGGTTTACGAGTTTCTACGATTAATTGCATCTTGTGGTCGAAGCTGTTGCTCTTAGCTCTGAAACAAAACATCGATTTCGTTTTCACTAGCTTTCACAAATCATTATCTTTGTTTACTTTGAAGTTTCTTCGTATTTAAGGTGCCCAAGCAATACTTCTATCTAAAAAGCCAAAGCATTAGCTTTCCTTTAGCACAATATCCCACATCGACTAACAATGGTAGGTCCTCATTAAATGAGTCCCACCGGTCATGCCACTTATTTTTGTACGGATGTGTGGTTAAAGGCTTGAATTGAGATTGGAGGATGCGCAAGTGTGTTGTGTGTTGATTTGTGAATTATCTTAAAAAAATCTAAAGTTGATGGAAGTTTCAGTCGGATGTCATAGATAATAGGCAGTGCAACATGTGGCAGGTTAAAAAGTCCAATTTTTCACTTGCTCAATACAACCCGACTTTCAATGTCAGATGGAGGGAATGCTAGCCGTGTTTTCTTTCTTCCTCACTTTCTTTAGATGCTCATTTTCTCCGATATTTTTGCGGCTGGTTAATTAAGGCTTCAACATTCAAAAAGTCTCCCTTGAAAAAATAGAAAAGAGAAAGTCATTAAAATTTTTTTAAAATAGAAAGTAAAATCAGAGAACAACAATGTATCCAAACCGCCCTTTACCTGTTTGAATACAATTAGTTGAATACAGACGACAAGATAAGGACTAAGGAGTACCCCTCTCATGATCGGCCGTCTACCATCAAGTTCCCAGGAGGAACAAGACCACTCTTGATCATTGCTAACTTAACTAAGAAGTGACTGACTTGGGATCTACAGAATTTAAGGGTTTTAGCGGTGGTTTACCAAACCGCCAGTGAATCCGTTGTCAGGAAAGGGTTTTGTCCCGGTTAATAAACACCGTTGTTGAATGTCATCCCTTTCACTAGCGGTTGCATATCCCTTTCACCGGCGGTTGTGTAGCCTTTGAAAGTCGGGTTTTTTCTTCGTTTAGAATCACCATATTTTAATACTTTTATTTTAATCCGATTCTTAAATTCCTGCAAAATATGAATTATGCACAATGGTAGCTCAGATGTCGATTCAGCACTCGAGGTTAGTTAGGTTAGTGCAAAATAAAAGAAATAAAGCATGTTCATGCTTGGAGAAAGATGGAGGGATAAGGAGGATGGAGTTGATTATTTTTTTTTGAACCATTTTTTTGAGAGATTATCAAGTTCTACTAATAACATGAAATTAATTAATAATAAAAAAAAATCAAAGCTTGAAATAACAAACATGTAAAAAAATTTATTCATTAAAATTAAAAGATCACTTACAAGCTGTCAAATGAAAATAATCGCGAGTATATCCAAAATTAAAGAAAGCTTGAACTAAGCGTACTTGCGAATGTCGCGACCCAAAATCCCACATAGGAAAAATTAGTCTTTGGCATCGTGACTTATACTTAAACTATCATATCAGAGAGTATACAAGGCATATCAAATAGTGAACCTGAAAATTTCTTCTATATTAAATTTCTTCCAAGTGTTAACATAGACAAAAGACTGAATAAAAACTATAACCTATACACAAGATCTAACACTTGAGTTACCAACTCAAGCTTACATGAAAATCCCCAAAACAAAATCTCAAAGTACATGTCTCTCTTACTCAAACTCCACCATAAGGCCACATGTCAAGGCCCCTAACATCTGTATGATAATCCCAAGCAAGTTTTTGCTCTCCATGAACCTCCTCGACCCATAGCTCTGGAGCATGACCGTCCATCTTGGAACCTACTGAAATAACAATTCGGTTGAGTATTGAATGCTCAGCGTATACATACTACTAACCAACCATGTTACAATACATTAATATGTCATACATGATATAGTTCATCATAATATATACATAATCAGAGTGCGAAAGTTTAAAACAATATAACAAATGTATATTCTCGAAAATCATACTTTGAGTTCGTGCTTTAACCAAACATATTTTGAATATCTTATAAGTCTTGTGAGTTCTTTATGCATCGTATGAGTCATTTGAGTTCCTTGTACATATCATGTAGAGCCCCGGACCTTTTCACATTTAATGCATGACACTTTCATAGCCATTTTACCTTTAAAGTAGTACAATTAATAAATAAGGAAGAAATTGAAAATTCCGAAATGTCAGAAATGTTCGTTTGCGAAGTACGAACCCAACGCAAGTTGAATCGTCAAAATCCGACGAGCGAGTCAAAAGATATGGCCAAAACAGTCTGGACCTGCAGGTAACCGATCGCTCGGTCCATAGAGCGATCGATCGGTCCAAAACCGATCGATCGGTAGCTATCGACTGGTCAAGATTTTTGTATGGGGAAATTTTCCAGAGAGTTGATTTTTGGTCGAGAGCTCGGTCAACACACCGATCGCTCCGTAGGCAACCGAT
This sequence comes from Tetracentron sinense, assembly GCA_015143295.1. Lineage (NCBI taxonomy): Eukaryota > Viridiplantae > Streptophyta > Magnoliopsida > Trochodendrales > Trochodendraceae > Tetracentron > Tetracentron sinense. The sequence continues at coordinate 17,266,099 of CM026569.1, forward strand.
CGATCGGTTATTAACACCGATCGCTCGGTACTCGTGTTTTTGCAGAAATTTTAGTAAGGGTATTATGGTCTTTTGGTCGGTTTACTCTTACCTTAAGAGTTTAACCCGAGCCTTTAGGGCTCATTCTCAACACTTAGGAGATTTGGGGGATTAGAAGAGAGGAGAAAGGGTTTCCTAAGCTAGGGTTTTGCTTTTGGAGAAGAATCAAAGGGGTTTTGAAACCCTAGATCAACCCCAAGCCCGTTTTCTTCAAGATCAAGGCACAAGCTCGTGAGGAGCATCTCCTCAAGCTAGGGCAGCAACTCACGGTCGTTTTTGGAAGGGGTTTCTTTCTCATTTCTTCAAGGTCGGTACCTCTTGCTACCCTCCTAGCTATAGCTTCTCTTTTCATTTATTTCTCTTTGTTTCCTTCCTTTGTACATGTGCTATGAGTTTGGAAGTGTAAATGTGGTGAATGGAGATGGAATAGGCGATTGGATGCCAATGGTTGTATTGTGATGATTGAAACGGGGGAGGGCATTGTATCCATAATAAGCACACATTTATGATGCGAGTAAACTCACCTAGAAAAGCATGATTTAGGTTTAAATGAATAATGAATAATGAATACACCATGTTTGATGAAATGCCAAGGTGAATAAAGTGAGTTGTAAATTAGGAAATGCATGCCTAATAAATTATGAAAATTGCTAGGGCCTATGATAGTGTGTTTTCTTGCTTTCCCTAAATGATGTGAATATTACATTGCTCAATCATCGATGCTATATGTGTTGTGAATTACCCAAATGTCATATTTAAATTTAATGCAAGTATGTACACGATTCCCTCGAGCACGGCATGCATGACATGATTTACCGAGGTTTTCAAGAACATGGTTAGGGGTGAGACATATCCTACGATATGTTTTATCTCGCTTTTCACAAGAAAACAAGAACCAACATTCCACGAGGGGTCTCCCCTCACTCACAAGTGCATATCATGAAGAAGGGCCTCCCTTCCCTCGCAAGTACATACATATCATGAAGAAGGGTCTCCCTTCCCTCGCAAGTGCATTGCATAAAGAAGGGTCTCCCTTCCCTCTCAAGGCATCTCTCAAGCGCATCTCACAAGGATATCTCACAAGTGTATCTCACAAGTTACATGATCACAAGCAAGCACGCATGACATGCATGACATGACACGTACGACACGCTCGACAAGATCAAGCAAGACAAACACGACAAGCTTTCAAGTACGAAAAGATATTTCAAGCCAAGTCAAGTGCACGATGTTTTCAAGAGGTTTTATCGGCTTTCTAAGAAATACAAGCATGATTATAAATTGCTTTACTTCCTTGTATGATATGAATTGTTCCGTCTAACATATATGAATTGCTCCTGATTTATGTATTGCTATTTTTATGCTATGACTATTGGTTAGTATTTGGTACCCGCTGAGTATTCCATGCTCAGCCGTACTTCTTATGTTGGCAGGTTCTGAGGGAGCTGCTGCTCCATTTGATGTTTGTGCTCCTGGTCCATGGGTGGAAGAGGAGTACGTCGAGGAGCCTTTGGAGGAACCTCCCGTAAAGGGTTATCAATAGGTGGTGTTAGATTCTGAGTGGATTAGCTGTGGGTGAGCATGAGTGATTATATCCATGTATTTTTTCGGGCATGTCTGCACCTTCTTTGTTTTGATTTCTTTGTATTAAACTTGGACCATGTGTATATACTTAGAGGTTGTTAGACTTCCGCTGTGTTTTATAGTTATGTTTCCGCTGTCATCCTCTATTGTATATGCTCTGTGGGTTTTTGCAGGTTGCTTTGTCAAGCAAGTCATGTGAACCATGATTAGTCGTCCAAAGTTCACTCTAACTCCTAGGGTGGGTTTTGGGTCGCGATAGAAGTGGTATCAGAGCTTAGGCTTTAGGTCTTTAGGGTCACTTAGAATCGAATACCACGGCTTGAGAAGAGCATATGTTAGGAAACAAGTTAGGAAGGAAGTAAGTCGGGAGTGAGTCTGGTTCCAAGTGTAAGACTAAACTTTAGTCTTAGTCTAAAATGGTTGCTTTAACCAAGTACGGGTCCTAGGTACGCTAGAACATATGATGTGATGAATACTCTGATGACTTGATGTGATGTGTATTAGTATTATACAACTAATACAAATTGAATTATTGTGAAATGGCATTGAAATAAACTGTGGTTTCAAGTTAGACTCATGTGGTGTTATTATTCTCAGGACTTTAGTCATGAGACGGAACACACGGGGTCGTGGACGACATACCAGAGCTTCCTCTTCTTCGCGGGATGAGGATGAGCAGCCGGACCTCTCTTAGGTCTTAGGCTCTATTGCTGAGACACTCGCCATACTGGTGGCTCGGCAGGCTATACCATCATCGGCGGCACCTACTCCACCGCCCGCAGCTCCAGTACATCATACCGCTGGAGTTGAGGCATTCAGGAGATTGAGGCCTCCATCCTTCCATGGGAGTGTGGACCCTCTTGCTGCGGAGGCATGGATCCTCCAGATGGAGAAGATCTTTGCGGTCCTCTCGCCTACAGAGGAGGATAGAGTAGCATGGGCAGTTTTCATGCTAGAGAGCGAAGCCCACCATTGGTGGTTGTCCGCATTGAGGATGCGAGATTTGACCATGCAGGGTCAACCTTGGACTTGGGATGAGTTCAATGATGCTTTTTACAAGAAGTATTTTCCGATTGGAGCACGGGAAAAGAAAGAGAGAGAATTCATCAACCTCGAGCAAGGTTTGATGTCGGTGGCACAATACGAGGCCAAGTTCTCGGAGCTATCACGCTTCGCGACTCACATGGTTGCCACCGAGGCAATGAAGGCAAGAAGGTTTGAGCAAGGGCTCAAAGATGTTATCATGGAGAAGGTTTCGGTTTTCAGACATGCTACCTACCCTGAGGTAGTAGACAAGGCCTTATTGGTCGAGGCCAATTCAGAGACAGTGTCCAAGAAGAGGGAGTTGGCAAGAGGCCAAGCCAGTAGTTCAGCACCTCCAAAGAGGCGGGCTCGTACCAGCCCTTATCAGTATGCGTGGCCAGCACCACCGATGAGGCCATCTTATGCGCCTCCAGCTCCAAGGCAGTATGTGCCTCAGGCACCGCGACCTCAGGCTCTTCCAGCTCCACGGCCAGTTGCACCTCAGACGGTGAGGTATGCTCCACCTCCGGCCCCTCCGGCCCCTCCGGCCCCTCCGACCTATACACACGAGGTCTGCACTTCGTGCGGCCGAAGGCACCCGGTAGGAGATTGCCGAAGGGCATCGGGTGGATGTTTTCATTGTGGTCGCCAGGGCCATATGATCAGGGATTGCCCCAGTCGGCATTTGCCAGGCCAGTCTCAGGGGATTAGGCCACCAGCACGACCAGTAGGATCATATCAGGCGTCATCTCAGACTACCCGGTCTACACCTCAGTCTCGCCAGGCAAACTAGGGGCGAGTTTTTGCCTTAACAGAGGGTGATGCACTTTCATCTGACGATGTAGTGCAAGGTACGCAGTTGTAGCTTATTAAATTATCAGTAAATTAAACTGTTTAGTATTAATTGATTGTGTACGTACATGGCATGTTATATATGTAAATACCTATATGTATACATTGTTGATGCATGGATTGACTTAGCTAGCTAAATTTCAGGAGCCCTACTAGTCAATGAGTGTTTGGCTCGAGTGTTGATTGATACCAGGTCTACTCATTCGTTTGTCTCGCTGAGTTTTTCAGAAGGCTTTTCTGTGGAGCCTACTCAGCTAGAACCGGAGTTAGCCATTTCGACTCCTCTCGGCAAAACGATATTAGCAGATAAAGTGTATAGAAATAGCGTGGTCCAAGTTGGAAGCCACGAGTTGGCGGTTGATCTCATCGTCCTTGGATTCCAAGACTTTGATGTTATATTGGGAATGGATTGGTTAGCGGCACATCATGGGCATGTAGCTTGCTTTGAGAAAATGGTACTCTTCAAGCCAGTAGAAGGGAAACCATTTCACTTTCGGGGGTTAAAAAGTAGAGATATCGCTCGTTTTGCGGCATTGAGCTTAGCGAACCTCGAGGCAAAGGACTCTTCGACTATTCCGGTCGTGAGTGAATTCCTGGATGTATTTCCAGAGGAGTTGCCAGGATTGCCTCCAGACAGGGAGATTGAGTTTGTGATCGAGCTTGCACCAGGCACAGCTCCTATTTTCAGGGCTCCTTATAGAATGACCCCTATTGAACTCAAAGAGTTGAAGACTTAGTTGGAGGAATTACAAGGCCTTGGTTTCATTTGACCAAGTGTCTCACCGTGGGGTGCCCCGGTGTTGTTTGTTAAGAAGAAAGATGGTTCGATGCGGATGTGCGTCGATTACCGGCAATTGAACAAGGTCACTATAAAGAATAGGTATCCATTGCCTAGAATTGATGATTTGTTCGATCAGTTGAAGGGAGCGAGATTTATCTCAAAGATAGACCTTCGATCGGGTTATCACCAGTTGAAGATTAAGGTGGAAGATGTTCCCAAAACTGCTTTCAGGACTCGGTATGGACACTACGAGTTCTTGGTGATGCCTTTTGGACTCACGAACGCGCCGGCAGCCTTTATGGATTTGATGAACCGGGTGTTCCGGCCATATCTTGATAGGTGCGTGATTGTATTTGTTGATGACATTTTGGTCTATTCCCAGACATGGGAAGATCACACACGCGACCTACGCCTAGCTTTGGAAATGCTAAGAGAGCACAAGCTATACGCCAAACTTAGCAAGTGTGAGTTTTGGTTGGAAGAGGTGGCATTCCTAGGCCACGTTGTTTTTGCAGAAGGTATCTCGGTAGATCCGAAGAAGATCGAAGCAGTTATGAGTTGGGCGAGGCCCAAGAGTGTTACTGAGATACGCAGCTTTCTTGGGTTGGCAGGCTACTACAGGAGATTCGTAGAGGGTTTCTCTAGCCTTGCAGCACCGCTCACTTACCTGACAAGGAAGAACGCCAAGTTTGTATGGAGTGATAAGTGCGAGATCAGTTTCACGGAACTGAAGAAGAGGCTTACTACAGCCCCTGTCCTTACTGTGCCATCTGGACCTTATGGGTATGAGGTGTATAGTGATGCCTCACACGTTGGACTTGGGTGTGTACTCATGCAGCACAAGAAAGTCATTGCCTATGCATCAAGGCAATTGAAGGAGCATGAGAAGAATTATCCCACGCACGACTTGGAGCTTGCGGCGGTCGTGTTTGCACTTAAGATTTGGCGTCATTACCTTTATGGGGTGGAGTTCTATGTGTTTACCGATCACAAGAGTCTCAAGTATCTCTTTTCCCAAAAGGAGCTGAATCTAAGGCAACGGCGTTGGATGAAATTTTTGAAAGACTATGATTGTACCATTCAATACCACCCGGGTAAAGCAAATGTAGTGGCTGATGCTTTGAGTAGAAGACCTCCGGGGTTATTAGCATGCATGTTAGTGCAGGAATGGAAGCTACTTGAAGACTTGGCAAATCTGGACATTAGTGTGAATGACTCTGTCCGTAGTCCTATCTTGGCAAATGTCACGGTTCGGCCATACATTATAGATTTGATCCAAGAATACCAAGCCACGGATGCTGAATTGTTGGCTTATCGGGACAAGGAAGTTGCTAAGGGTAGTGAGGACTTCTCTCTCACTAGCCAAGGTGCTATCACATTCAAGGGAAGGCTGTGTGTCCCAGCCAATGCAGATCTTCGGAGGGAGATTATGGATGAAGCCCACCGGTCAAAGTACACTGTGCATCCAGGGGGTACGAAGATGTACCGGAACCTCAAGAGTCACTTTTGGTGGTGGAATATGAATAGGGATGTTGCTGAATATGTGGCACAGTGCTTAGTGTGCCAACAGGTGAAAGCAGAACACATGCGACCCGCCGGTCTATTGCAGTCTCTTCCTATTCCCGAGTGGAAATGGGAGAACATATCAATGGATTTCATAGTTGGCTTACCAAAGACGGCAAGGGGCTCAGATGCGATATGGGTAGTAGTGGATCGTTTGACAAAGTCCGCTCATTTCTTACCCTACCGTACTACCTTCAACTCTAGTCAGTTGGCTGCACTGTACATCAAGGAAGTAGTTAGACTACATGGGGTGCCAGTCAGTATTGTGTCAGATCGGGATCCAAGATTCACATCAAGATTTTGGAAAAGTTTCCAAGAGGCTATGGGTTCCCGACTTGATTTCAGCACCGCTTTTCATCCACAGACGGATGGACAAACCGAGAGAGTGAACCAAGTCATTGAAGATATGCTTCGGGCTTGTATGTTGGATTTCAGAGGCAGTTGGGAAGAGCACTTGCCTTTGGTTGAATTCGCCTATAATAACAGCTATCAGGCAAGTATCCAAATGGCACCATTTGAGGCCTTGTATGGGCGAAGTTGTAGGTCTCCTCTCTATTGGGATGAGGTAGGAGAAAGGAAAGTACTTGGTCCAGAGTTGATTGAGCAAACTGCAAACACAGTTAAGATCATTCGGGATCGATTGAAAGCCGCTCAAGATCGCCAGAAAAGTTATGCGGACACGCGCCGTAGGGACTTGGAATTTCAAGTAGGGGATCAAGTTTTTGTGAAAGTATCTCCTAGCAAAGGGATCATGAGATTTGGCAAGCGAGGCAAGCTCAGTCCTCGGTATGTTGGGCCTTTTGAGATTATCACACGGGTTGGTGAAGTTGCTTATCGAGTAGCTCTTCCGCCTCACATGGCCGCGGTTCACAACGTTTTCTATGTGTCTATGCTTCGGAAGTACATTGCGGATCCTTCGCATGTCATAGACTTAGAACCGTTGGAGATTCGAGAGGACCTCACCTTGATTGAAAAGCCGGTTCAGATTTTGGATCGAAGAGATCAAGTCCTTCGCAACAAGACAATCCCTTTGGTTCTTGTGCAATGGCAACACCATGCTCGGGAAGAAGCTACATGGGAGCGTGAAGCCGAAGTCAAAGCGAAGTACCTAGAATTATTTGAATGAGTTTTTGTATAAGTTTGTATATGACTTATAATTTTCTTTTTGGTTTGTAATGCAAGTAGCGTCTAAATTTCGAGGATGAAATTTTTGTAAGGGGGGGAGGATGTAGAGCCCCGGACCTTTTCATAGCCATTTTGCCTTTACAGTAGTACAATTAATAAATAAGGAAGAAATTGAAAATTCCGAAATGTCAGAAATGTTCGTTTGCGAAGTACGAACCCAATGCAAGTTGAATCGTCAAAATCCGACGAGCGAGTCAAAAGATATGGCCAAAACAGTCTGGACCTGCAGGTAACCGATCGCTCGGTCCATAGAGCGATCGATCGGTCCAAAACCGATCGATCGGTAGCTATCGACTGGTCAAGATTTTTGTATGGGGAAATTTTCCAGAGAGTTGATTTTTGGTCGAGAGCTCGGTCAACACACCGATCGCTCTGTAGGCAACCGATCGATCGGTCATTAACACCGATCGCTCGGTACTCGCGTTTTTGCATAAATTTTAGTAAGGATATTATGGTCTTTTGGTCGGTTTACTCTTACCTTAAGAGTTTAACCCGAGCCTTTAGGGCTCATTCTCAACACTTAGGAGATTTGGGGGATTAGAAGAGAGGAGAAAGGGTTTCCTAAGCTAGGGTTTTGCTTTTGGAGAAGAATCAAAGGGGTTTTGAGACCCTAGATCAACCCCAAGCCCGTTTTCTTCAAGATCAAGGCACAAGCTCGTGAGGAGCATCTCCTCAAGCTAGGGCAGCAACTCACGGTCGTTTTTGGAAGGGGTTTCTTCCTCATTTCTTCAAGGTCAGTACCTCTTGCTACCCTCCTAGCTATAGCTTCTCTTTTCATTTATTTCTCTTTGTTTCCTTCCTTTGTACATGTGCTATGAGTTTGGAAGTGTAAACGTGGTGAATGGAGATGGAATAGGCGATTGGATGCCAATGGTTGTGTTGTGATGATTGAAACGGGGGAGGGCATTGTATCCATAATAAGCACACATTTATGATGCGAGTAAACTCACCTAGAAAAGCATGATTTAGGTTTAAATGAATAATGAATAATGAACACACCATGTTTGATGAAATGCCAAGGTGAATAAAGTGAGTTGTAAATTAGGAAATGCATGCCTAATAAATTATGAAAATTGCTAGGGCCTATGATAGTGTGTTTTCTTGCTTTCCCTAAATGATGTGAATATTACATTGCTCAATCATCGATGCTATATGTGTTGTGAATTACCCAAATGTCATATTTAAATTTAATGCAAGTATGTACACGATTCCCTCGAGCACGGCATGCATGACATGATTTACCGAGGTTTTCAAGAACATGGTTAGGGGTGGGACATATCCTACGATATGTTTTATCTCGCTTTTCACAAGAAAACAAGAACCAACATTCCACGAGGGGTCTCCCCTCACTCACAAGTGCATATCATGAAGAAGGGCTTCCCTTCCCTCGCAAGTACATACATATCATGAAGAAGGGTCTCCCTTCCCTCGCAAGTGCATTGCATAAAGAAGGGTCTCCCTTCCCTCTCAAGGCATCTCCCAAGCGCATCTCACAAGGATATCTCACAAGTTACATGATCACAAGCAAGCACACATGACATGCATGACATGACACGTACGACACGCTCGACAAGATCAAGCAAGACAAACATGACAAGCTTTCAAGTCCGAAAAGATATTTCAAGCCAAGTCAAGTGCACGATGTTTTCAAGAGGTTTTATCGGCTTTCTACGAAATACAAGCATGATTATAAATTGCTTTACTTCCTTGTATGATATGAATTGTTCCGTCTAACATATATGAATTGCTCCTGATTTATGTATTGCCATTTTTATGCTATGACTATTGGTTAGCATTTGGTACCCGCTGAGTATTCCATGCTCAGCCGTACTTCTTATGTCGGCAGGTTCTGAGGGAGCTGCTGCTCCATTTGATGTTTGTGCTCCTGGTCCATGGGTGGAAGAGGAGTACGTCGAGGAGCCTTTGGAGGAACCTCCCGTAGAGGGTTATCAGTAGGTGGTGTTAGATTCTGAGTGGATTAGCTGTGGGTGAGCATGAGTGATTATATCCATGTATTTTGGTGGGCATGTCCGCACCTTCTTTGTTTTGATTTCTTTGTATTAAACTTGGACCATGTGTATATACTTAGAGGTTGTTAGACTTCCGCTGTGTTTTATAGTTATGTTTCCGCTGTCATCCTCTATTGTATATGCTCTGTGGGTTTTTGCAGGTTGGTTTGTCAAGCAAGTCATGTGAACCATGATTAGTCGTCCAAAGTTCACTCTAACTCCTAGGGTGGGTTTTGGGTCGCGACATATCATGAGATTCTTAGCTTATGAGATCATTCTTTTCACATATCTTGTACTTATTTTGAGACAAATGCTAGTATCCATACCTGGTCATAGTATATTAGTATTCTCTCTTACTTGGAAATAGGTGTTAGTGCCTGCACTTGGTCATAGTACACTAACATCATTTCTTAATTCTTGGAAATAGTACTAGTGCCCGTATGTTATGCCCCAAAATCCCTCCTAAGAGTTAGGAGAGACTTTATATGTGACTATCCTAACCTGGCAAACCATCTTGTGAAATATACAAGGCATAAACATAGTGAAAGCGTGAACCCAAAATTTCTATTCTATACATGAACTGTATTAGAAGTTGTATACATCAACGTGACTACCATGAGAGTGGACATGCCCACCCATCAAAATACAAAACATAAAACTCTCTCTCTCTCTATCACGCAGCAGTCACCCTGATAGGGCCAATTATCTAAGTCTCTTGTCTCCACCTGAGGTGCTACTGTAGGCTCCACAAAAGAATCCTCCTCACTATAGTCCTTCTGAACCCAAGGACCTGGAGCACAAATATCAAACAGTGTACATGCTGACATCACAATGTATGGTTGAGTATTGAAACACTCAGCGAGTACAAGCTACTAGCTAACAGTGATATAATACAATTTATAGCATACTGGAAATTTAAATAATGCATTCATGATCATGCATGAAAACCCAAGCGCAAAACCTCATGTAAATCATATGTGCATAATTTATAGCTTGTACTTGAAATTATCTTTTCGAATTTTCAAAACTTGCTTATCGTACTTAAAATCTTATTCTTGTCTTCTTCTTGTCTTGTGAAAATCATGCTTGTCTTGTCTTGTTCTTACTTAGAATCACACTCGTCTTATCTTACTTGTTTTATCATGCTTGTCTTGTGAGCCAGATGTTAGTGCCTTTGAAGCAACTTGTGAGTTAGGTATGTAAATACCCTTCATCGAAATTCTTGAAAGCAACTTGTGAGCTGGGTATATAAATACCCTTCAACGAAATAGAAAAGACACACCAACATCCTTGAGTGACCCAAAGTTAGGCATTATCATTCTTGCTTGTCTTGCTTTCTTGAAGCCAGATATGACATATCCTTGGATATGCCCTATCCTTGACCGACCCAAAGTTCGGCTTTATCATTTGTTTCTGTAAGGTCATAGTTTGTATTGGCTTAGTTCCGATGTCAAAATGGTGTCAATATAAGTCTAGTGTCGTTGTTCCTCTGATTGATGAAGATTGGTGAAGATGAAGCTCCAAAGACTCAAGAGAAGTACATTCCACTTTCAAGCTTTGCTCACACTCTTAGGAAGGTAAGCGACCTAGATATATAGTGGTGACCATAAGTGGAATTGACTTCGAACATCTTAAGCATACACCTTAGGTGATTAAAAAATGACCCATGTAATCTAAATAGCCTTTGGATGGTCTTAATAAGATATTGGATGTTGAAACAGGGAAGGCAGTGCAATCAATCAAATTTGCACAGGCCTTTCGAATGCCAAGAACGGCTGGCTGGTCATTTGAATGGGCAATTAAGATAAAAAAAAATAGTAGCTTGTCTGGCCCTCGAATACCCCTCATGACCGTTCGAATGGACCTCGTATTGTTGGTTTCTAAAATCATCTAAACTCTGTTTTGGCAAGTACTATTGCCTTGACTATTTATTGGATGTTTCCTTAGCTCATTCTAAGGAATTAGAGAGAGAGTTTAGAGACTACTTTGAAGATTTTAGGGTTCTTAAATCCCCACTTGGTGGATTCCCTTAGTTCTCCTCTCTCATGCTCTAGTTGATGCAAGATCGAATTTTTCTATCTTGAGTTGCATTGGTTGATCTCTATTGTTGTTAGAGATCCCACTAGAGCTGTGATTAGTTCCTTCATACTTTAAACTCTGTGTGAGTATTGGTTGGCGTTGACAAAGTCGTCGAGGACGGAGATCGATCGATGGATCGTGGATTAATACTTTGAGAAAAGTTGGTCGATGAGGAGCCAGAGCTGCTACTGCAGAGATCGAACAAGGAGTTCGTGGTTGTTCTACAAGACAGAGAATATGTATTGAGGAACAGTGTTTGGTGTCTGGTTGGGTAAGATTTGGTCTTGTGTCGGATAACTTATTCTCATAGTGGATTTTGTGCTGAACTAGGTCCTATAGTTTTTCCCAAAAGGGTTTTCCACGTAAAAATTTTGTGTGTGGTGGATTGCTTGTTTTCTTTACTTTCTATACTTGTTTACGTTGTTTGCCATAACTTTGATTGTTAATCGATAAATTAAAAATTGGTAAACATTGCTAGGGAGACTTATTCACCCCCCCTCTAGGTCAAAGGAATCATTGAACAGTGATATTTCAATTGGTATTAGAGCGGGTTCACTCACAAGGCTAAACCCTTAAGTGTGATCTTGTTCAAAAATCCTTGATCAATGACTACTCTAAGAGAGGGTGGATTTTTCTTTCATCTCCCATTATTTGATGGAAATAACTATGCTTATTGGAAAGCTCGAATGAGAGCCTTTCTCAAATCCATAGATGAGAGAATTTGGATGTCTATTGTTAATGGGTGGATTGCACCCACAAACATGGTCGGTGAGATGACAATCACCAAAGACTCCAAAGATTGGTGTAGGGATGAGCTTGAGAATAGCGGTTGGAATACGAAAGGTCTCAATGCAATCTTTAATGCAGTTATAGCCGAGGAATTCAGACGAATTTCGTATTGTGAAACTGCAAAGGAGGCTTGGGATATTCTTGAGATTACCCATGAGGCTACCACTACTGTAAAAATCTCAAAGCTTCAAATGCTCACAACCAAATTTGTAGAGCCCCGGAACTTTTTGTCCAAGTGTTAGAACCCATGCCAAGGCATTAAGCCTTTGTAATCTCCCGTTTCTATGAAATGAGAAAATTTAAAGAACTCTAAGTGTTAAGAAGTAGTATTCCTAAGTCAGATATGTCGAAACCTGAGTTACTGAATCTCATCTGCGGATCAGTCAACTTTAGGGGCAATTTGGCTAATAAATAAAGAAAAAATTAGAAATTCTAAAACATCAGAAATGTTCCCATTCGAAAGATGAATCCAACGCAAGTTGAAACCTCAAAATAGGACAAACGAGTCAAAAGTTATGGCCGAATTATCAAAGTGGGAAAAATGGAAGAAAACAACAAAATCTGGGGAGTGCGATCGATCGCAGATTATGTGTGATCGATTGCATGCAGGCAAAATGGGTACTAAAGCTTCGAGACCATGTGCGATAGATGGGTCCCCAGGTGTGACAGATCGCAGGGATCTGCGATCGATCGCAAGTAGGTGCGATCGATCGCATATAGGGAATAGCAGACCAAAAGTGTTCGGGTTCATGTGCGATAGATCGCATTAATGTGCGATTGATCTCATTGTCCCGCGATCAATCTCAGGCTAATGTGCGATCGATCGCACGAGGTAGCTAGTGCTGAAATTGAGGGTTTTAAAACCTTGGATTGTTAGGGAACCCCATTTGAGGATTTCTAAACCTAGAGAGGAATTGAGAGGGAGAAAGGGAAGAAAGATTGGGCATTTCCAAGAGGAGTTTTGTGAAGATCAAGTGAAGCCCAAATCAAGGTGGGTTTTCCTCTCCTAGCAATGATTCCTCCATCTTCAAGTGGTGTTCTTCCTCAAGCAAGGAGATTCCAAAACAAGGGTTTCTTCAAGATCAAGCTTTGATCTCAAAGGTTAGTACACCCTACTAACTTCCTTAATAATAACCTAGGTTTCTTCCTCAATTATAATGAGTTTATATGTTGTTGTCCCTTTTTATTGAGTTATGATGTAATCCCTATAGTAAACAAGATAAATGGATAAAGGTGTGAGAATGTGCGAATGGATGGTGGATTGTGGCGAATGGATGCCGTGTGGGGTGATGAATAGAGTGTGATGGATAATGGTGGAAGGGCATTTTCAGACATAATGAATACACCCTTGTGTTTGTTGAAAAATATGCACTAAGAAACTTAAATCAAAAGATTATAAATGTGATGCCTACCAAGTGTTTGATAAGATGCTTAAATGTGAACTTGAATTATGAAACATGAATTGAGTTATTCTTTCCAAATGCCTACCTTGATTAAATGACTTTACATGCTATCTATCTTCCCATTGGATTATATTAAGAATTGAAATGCCATGCTCATGTGATCCTCCTACTCAAGTATGTTATCATGCCTACTACAATTGCTACACACACTCACGGATGCATGCATGAACCGGGTTTTCCACGAGTATTGATACATGATAAATAAAACAAGAAAATGATATGTCAAGGAGGTTTGTAGCCCAGGTGATAGGGTGCTAGCCTCTGGCTCTTAAGTAAATGAAACATCAAGGAGGTTGGTAGCCCAGGGATGTGCGGGTGCTAGCCTCTAGCTCACAAGTTAAACAAACATGAATGTCAAGGGTAGGGCATATCCCTGGGATATGTTATACCTAGCTCACAAGATAACATGACAAGCAAGAATCAAGAATCATGGAAGGATGTTAGTGTACTAAGACCAGGTACGGGCACTAACATCTGTTCCCAAACAAGTATGAGAGGATGCTGGTATACTAAGACCAGGCACGGGTACTAGCATCTATCTCCAAGTAACATAACAAGTATGAAAGTATGCTAGTGTACTAAGACCAAGTACGGGCACTAGCATATGTTTCTAAGGCAAGCATGAAAGGGTGTTAATGTACTAAGACCAGGTACAGGCATTAACACCTATTTTCAACAAGTGTGAGAGGATACTGGTATACTAAGACTAGGTATAGGTACTAGTATCAGTCTCCAAGCAAGAATCAAGAAATATGGAAGGGTGATAATGTACTAAGACAAGGTACGGGCATTATCATCTGTTCCCTGGCAAACAAGAAAATTCACAAGCAAGTCGACAAGAAAACATGTATGATACTCACGAGACAAGAACAAGATAAGAAACTAGTATGTCCGTCCATTTCATAGTTCGGGTACTAGCCAACGAGAATAACCTCATAAGACATTAAAGGAACCCACAAGAAGCATAAAATGTAAAGTGTAAATTACAAGAATCACAAGGAAGGTGAAAAAGGTTTTAGTCAAAGCATGAACCCTAGGTATGAGTTTAAATATGATGCTCAAGATTATATTTGTTAATTGTTATTGCTTCCGCACTCTGATTTTTGAAATGTGATGATGAACTGTATGATGTATGTTATTTTATTGTTATTACTATTGTTAGTTAGTAGCTTGTACTCGCTAAGTATTTCATGCTCAGCCATACTTTTATGTCGGCTGGTACATTATGCGATATGTGGACTCTTGTCCCTTGGATCGAGGGAGCTCAGGGTGAGCAGGAGGGTATTCAGATGCTTCCCTAGATATTAGGAGGCTTGGCATATGGCCAATGATTGGGATGAGTGAGACAGAGGCATGTATTTGGGGTTCTTGTGTTTGGGGATGTTGTCTCACTTGAGTTGGGACTCAAGTTGAAGAGTTCATGTTCATGTTATAAATCCTATCCAATTATTGTAATCATTTGAACTTGGAATATAGTTAAGTCATTAAAGAAATTTTTAGTTCTCTATTTTGCATGCCTTGTATACTCTTGCAGGTTGATTTAAGGTTAAGTCACATCGCCAAAGTATCCTAACTCCTAGGGGGTATTTTGGGGCATTACAAAATTTGAAACCTAAAGATGGAAAACAATGACACGTTTGATGAATTCTATGCTAAATTGAGTTACATTGTGAACTCTAATTTTAATTTGGGTGAAAAGTTAAGTTAGTCTAAAATTGTGAGAAAAATCCTTAGATCTCTACCTAAGATATTCCAATCTAAGGTCACTATCATAGAAGAGAATAAGAATGTTGACTCTCTCAAGATTGAGGAATTGGTGGGGTCCCTCCAAACCTTTGAGCTCAATCTGAGGCCATCCAAGAAAAATATAACTCTAGTTTTGAAATCTGTCAAGAAAACCTTGGATGAAGATGACAGTGACTTTGAGCTGGGAAAGAAGGAATTAGCTCTATTTGTTAAGAAATTTCAGAAAATTTTGAAAACAAATAGGAGATTTAATTTTAGACAAGGAGGAAAAATTGGTGAAAAGCCAAAGCCAAAACCTTGGAAAAATAAGAAACTTTTAAAGTTGAAGATAAAAAATCGTGTGGCATCCAATGCTATGAATGCAAAGGATATGGTCACATCTCACTTAATTGCCCTAATAATCAGAAAAATAAGGGTAAAGTGATGAATGCTACATGGGATGATAGTGAGGCTGAAAGTGAATATTCTGAAAGCTCCTCTTCAAGTGGAGAGTCTGCCAATCACATGGCTTTCATTGTTTCTCTATCTGAGATTGTCGAGTCTCTTCCTGTGATAAATGAAAAAGAGAAAATTGATGATGACCATGAGATCGAGACTAGTGAGGATGTTGAAAAGAGTCAAAGTGATTCTGAAAAATATGAGGATATGGATTCATCTTATCAAAAGTTGTATTTCGAAAGCCTAAAGCTGAAGAAAGCAAAAATCTCTTTAAATAAAAAACTGAAACTAATTCAATATAAAAGAAATGATTGCAAGCTATAAGCAGAAGGGAAGAGTGCTCTAGTCTCTCAGCTTGAAAGAGAAAAGACTAATTTTTTTTACAAAATAGAGTGTCTTGAAGAAGAAAATGTTTCATTGACTGAGTGGGTCAAAGTTTTAGAAAAATTTACATCTAGGAATGAAATTGAAGAGTCCAAGACTCTTATTTCAGAATTGGAGACTGAGAGAGATAACCTCATGATAAGGTTAGGTTTTTGGAAATAGAATTTCTCAATACTCTTAAAGTGAAGGATGGGTTAGCTAAGAAAGTAACCGAATTTGAGAAAGAAGCTAGATTGGCTAGCAATTCTCAAATCCTGGATGTATTGGCTAGGATGCAACGTTCAACAGTCAACATGACCGACATAGGGCATTCTAATAGGCCCCCAATTCACATGAATGTTGGTACCATGGCATCTGCTACTTTTGAACCAATTTATGCTAATCCATGCCATGATGATCCTTCTACCTCGGGAAAGTAACCAAATTTGAGAAAGAAGCTAGATTGGTTAGCAATTCTCAAATCCTAGATGTATTGGCTAGGATGCAATGTTCAGCAGTCAACATGACCGACATAGGGCATTTTGATAGGCTACCAATTCACATGAATGTTGGTACCACGACATATGCTACTTTTGAACCAATTCATGGTAATCCATACCATGATGATCCTTCTACCTCAGCCCCCAAAGAGAGAATTCCAGAAACACATGTTCAACCAAATGGAAATTCATCTCGTCCTCAGTTATACCAATACTTTGTTGCTGCTAGTGTGGAAAAAATTCTGCTTCTGATGAATCAAAGATGACTCATGTTCATGCTCCTACATGTAACCCTCCTCCTCCTAGAATCATTCTCACTTGCTTTCAGTGTGGAGTGAAAGGTCACACAAGACTTCGATATCCTGCTTTTTGGAGAAATCTCCGAAATGGTTCATAGAATCAACATTCAATTCAAGGGAATCTCCAAAGGTAAATTCAAGCACTGGCTGAAAAATCTAGAAGTTTGAGCGAAGAAGTGATGAAAATAGCTCAACTGTCTAGGCTTGGTATGGAGACTTGCTATGCTTATTGTGAGGAAGGCAACAGGATAGACTAAAAGGCTAGGGCTCCTCAAAGGAGAAGAAAGAATGGGAAGAAGAAGAAGAAGAAAGTCACCTTCACATCTTCTCACAAAATGGATAAAGACTAAAGGGTCAACAAAAAGCCAAAATCCGTCTATGTGAGAAAGGATGACCTTAGAAGCCTTACCTCCTGCACCTCTTTGAAATTCCAAAACCCCATTAGGTATGAGAGAGAGTGATTGTGTGTTGTTTGATAGACTAGGTTGTTCTTCATGCGTATTATGTTCTAGTGTTATTTATGTGATCTATACTAGTAGGTTTTGCACTTTCTTATTTGTTTCAATCTTTGATTTTTTTTTTAATTAATTAAAAGAAAAACTCCAAAAAGATTTTGTGTTTCTTTTAGATAGGTTGTTTTTTCCTCGATTCTGTTTTTTCCTTCATATATTGAAAATCCAAAACATTCAAAAATCAAAAAATTCAAAAAGATGTTGCTTGGGCTTACTCTCCTATCATATTGTGCATGTTTTAATTTCTTTGCATTCATAAATCTTATTACATGTCAAGGTAAAAATATTGAATAGGATTGAGTTCATGAGGATATTATACCTTTCAAAGTCTTTTAGAAAATTGAAAAATAAATAAAACTTCTAAATCGTAGTTAGAGTTGGTTAAACAATGTTGCTATTATTCATGATGATCTTTTTGGTTGACCAAATCTGGATTGACTGATATGTTAAATATCCTATTGGATTGTGCCCCTGCTTTAAAAAAAAGATTGAGACATTGTAAAGGGCTACCTCTAGGATAGTGTGAAAGTCACTATTGGATGCAAACAATATGAAATGGCTACCAATACAGACAATAGTTATCTATTTGGGTTGCTAGTGTGAAAGCCTTTGCTGCCAATAGCTAGGGCTACCTACCCAATTAGTGTGAAAGTCATTATTGTATGGAAAAATATGAAAAAGCCAAGAAAAGGTCTCCAAAATATAACTATGTTTGTAATGAAAAGAAAATAAAAGACAAATTGCATAAAAGATGAACAAGAGTGAAAATTAGCACATGTTCTTCAAATGCTAAAATTCAGGATTTAACAGGTTTGACTTCTAGTGTATGAGTCACCTTGAGTCCCTAAAATGAAATAATGCCATAACCTTAACCATGAGTTGAAACCTCCAAAAGAGTCAAGTCAGAAACCTCACTACACACACTATGCTTCAAAGTGAAACTTTTCGCTAAATGTGTCTTGGTTGTTGTACGTGTTTGTTATTGATCGCCCATGTGACTGGTATAGGTGGACATATCCTCATTTAGTCAAAACTGAATAATATTAATACTTAGGTCAACAATCTTTTGGCTCTTTAGAAATTGGTGCATACATATGTGATTTGAAATTTGACTTAATTATGCTTTACAAATGAATAATGATTTAAAATTGTCTTGAATTAAGGGAGAGTTGTATGTTTCAAAAATTGGTATATCTTGCATGATTTCAGGCTTAAAATTGTATCCTGGAGTTGATTTCAATCTCTATGGGAGACTCTATGTGTCATGAGTAAGGTAGAGAGTAATTAAAAGTTGAAAAATCAGATTCTGTGGAGTTTTTCTGGTCAAGCGTTCGAACGGAGTGCCAATCGTTTTCTGTCGTTTGAACGACCATAATGGGCATTCGAACGGCCTGTATGGTTTTCGAATAAAAATCCTCGGTATGCCCCATTTACTCTCACTCGTTTGAATGCACTCCAAACCGAAGCTAGGGCTCCAAAAATTTCTCTCCATTTTGAAGTATTCTACTGTTCTATTCTTGAAATTTCCTATCATTACTTGAAATTTCTCATTCCTCATCATGTTTACCCTCATTCCCATATGGCTTTTGGTTCTCCTCATGGAAAGCTCCTCATAGAGAAAAAATGCCGACAAATCACCTTCCTCATCACTCTATTCATTCTATTCCTCTGAATTTGACTCGGAGAATGAAGGTGTCTCTTATTCTAGACCTGCTCTCACTCGAGGTCCGGGGATTGTGATCGATGAACCTTTGGCCCCTTGGACAACTAGGGCTAGATCCATTGCTCCTACTGCAAAAGGGAAGGCAACACCTAAGCCTAAATCCCCATCAAAGGCCGCTCCCAAGAAAAATGCAAAAAGGGCTAAAGTGAGCCAAGCATACCCCTCTACTGAAGGTTGTAGGTTTAGATCCTCTACAACAACATATAGGTTTTAACATTATTTTGAAAACCGTGCTGTAATTCTCGAGCGATCAGTTCGCCTTCATGACTTTACCCATACTGATCTTCCTCGCATCATCCAATCTCGAGGATGGCAGGGTGTTCTTAAGTTGTCAGGGTGATGCCCCTTGATCCTAATTTGGGCGAACATCGAAAAGGATGACCTAGTTCATATGACCTTCACTACTGAGGTCCGTCGCATCCTTATTGAGGTTACTCCAGGCTTTATTGCCAGACTTCTATCCATTCCTCAGGTTCCTGATACCTACTTTCCAAATCATTATCGGACCGATTCCCATAGGCATCATATGGATGAGATAGCTACCATGATCTACGACTCTCAGACTTCATGGACTGGTACTCATTTGTTACAGAGTAGGTTGACCCCTAATGCTAGGATTCTACATCTCTTGATACCACTGACATTAGTTCTGATCGAGCTCCCTTTCTACATGCCCTGCTCATTGATGTGCTTATTGATCTTGCTTCTCATATTATTGACTTGATGATTAATGTGTCCCGCCTCAGTACTTGTACTATAGGACTGTCATTTGGCCTTTTGATTTGAGGTATACTTGTCTCTTATGGCATCCATCATTCAACCGATGACTTGGTTAGTACATCTAAAGGTCCTCTTATAGTGAAGGCCTACACCAGTAGTCTAGCACATGTTGTTGACCGTTCTACACCCATACCTGAGGAGAGACCTACTCAGCCTCCTCCTGCTCTGCTGACTACCATGGATATGTTGGCTGACCAGATGGCCCAGTGTGTTTCGAGCCAGACTATCTTTATTGATGAGACTCGCACATCTCAGGCTGCTTTTCATAGCATGATGGAAACTCAGTTCTCTAATTTTACAGTTGAGACCAGAGGCCACTTTCGGTATCTCACCACTGTTGTGGTAGACATGAGATCAGACATTATGCATCTCAGAGAGGTGTGGGCACTTCAGGGTGATGTTGATGCCACTCAGAGCGATGATGGAGATGGTGCTGATGTAGCTGCTCCTTAGATTATTTCTTATAGATGTTCTATTTTTCTATTTGTGGGATGTATATTGGCTTGTATCATGAGTACTATTTTGTTGGGATCTTATATTTTGTGATGTTTGACTATGGATCGCGTTTTATTATTTCCAACTTTCCTATCATGTTATATCATTCTATGTTTTATGGATATGGATTGTATGGATTCTGGTTTTCATGAATTATTTGTGATGTTTAGCTTTTGATGAATGACTAGTTCTTTTTGTCATTTGTTTGGAAACCATGTCTTGAGCCTATCTATCCTTTGTAATATTGTCATATCTTGTTGGATAGCATGTATTGAATGGATGTACTCTTAAAATCTGTTGAGCAATACTGCATTTCTTTCCTCATCTTTTTTGTGATGTGATGCTTTTGCATTCGTGTCAAAAAGGGGGAAAAATATTGAAGTACTTCATTGGTTAGTTTATATATAATGATTTTGTTCCACTTGGTGTTTTCCCCACTTTATTCTTCTCATGCTTCACTTGGTTGTGTATTTTAGTATGTGCAGGTGTTCAGAAAAAGTTGATATAAAAAGATCAAGCAGTTTAAGTTGAAAAAGGTTGTGCGCTGATTTTTTTGTCAAAATTATAATTCTGAGTCATGTAATTGATTAATCTCCATGTTTGGGAGTTTGTAGCAAATCATGTACTTCAGTTGGTATTTTGTTACAAAATTGCCAAAGGGGGAGATTGTAAGGTCATAGTTTGTATTGGCTTAATTCTTATGTCAAAATGATGTTAATGTAAGTCTAGTGTCAATGTTCCTCTGGTTGATTAATATTAGTGAAGATGAAACTGCAAAGACTCAAGAGAAGTAAATTCCAGTTTCAAGCTTCGCTCACACTATTAGGATGGTAACTGACCAAGATACCTAGTGGTGACAATAGGTAAAATTGACTTAGAACATCTTAAGCATACACCCTAGGTGATTAAAAATTTACCCATGTAATCTAAATAGCCTTTGGATGGTCTTAATAAGATATTGGATGTTGAAATAGGTGAGGCAGTGCAAATCAATCAAATTTGCACAGACCGTTCGAACGCCCAGCCTAACCGTTCGAACGGGTAATTAAGATAAAAAACAGTGGCTTGTATGCCCTCGCCCCCCCCCCCCCCCCCCCCCCCCCCATTTTTATTTGTTTCAGCCAATTTCAAGGCCATTCGAACGCCCCTCATGACCGTTCGAACAGACCTTATATTTTTGGTTTCTAAAATCATTCGAAATCTATTTGGGCAAGTACTATTGCCTTGGATATTTATTGGAAGTTCCCATTAGATCGTTTTAAGGAATTAAAGAGAGAGTTTAGAGACTACTCTGAAGATTTTAGGGCTCTTAAATCTCTACTTGGTGGATTCCCATAGTTCTCCTCTCTTATGCTCTAGTTAATGCAAGATCGAATTGTACTATCTTGAGTTGCATCGGTTGATCTCCATTGTTAGAGATCCCATTGGAGCTGTGATTCATTCGTTCATACTGGTTTAAACTCTATGTGAGTATTGGTTTGCATTGCCAAAGCTGTTGAGGACGGAGATCGATCGGTGGATCGTAGATTGATACTTTGAGAAAAGTTAGCTGGTGAGGTACCGGAGCTGCTGCTGCAAAGATCGAATGAGGAGTTCGTGTTTGTTCTACAAGATGGAGATTCTATATAGAGGAATAGTGTTTGGTGTTCGGTTGGGTAAGATTTGGTCTTGTGTCTGATAACTTATTCTCATAGTGGATTTCGTGTTCGACTAGGTCCTGTGGTTTTTCCTAGAAGGATTTTCCATGTAAAAATCTTGTGTATGGTGGATTGTTTGTCTTCTTTACTTTCCACACTTGGCTTTGTTTGCTATAACTCTGATTGTTAATCGATAGATTAAAAATTGGTAGACATTGCTAGTAAGACCGATTCACCACCTCTCTGGGTCAAATGAATCATTGAATAGGGATATTTTAGTTTCATAAATCACTTGTTTTGTACTTTAATTATTTTTTATATACTTATATTTAGAAAACTCGGTTCATACATACATGTGGGCATATTCTTATAGACAATGGAGAGCTTGAAGGAAACATGTATAGGTATTCTAGCAATTTGACATTCATGGGAATAACCTTAAAAGCATCTTAGTATTCATAGGAAACTTAAAACTTAGGGATCATGACAATAGGCGTCATTAAATTTACATACATTTTATAGATCATGGTTACTTAGCCTACTACATCCATATCCCACTTCATATTTCATACAATTTAGGGAAATCATGGTGGATTTAGGAATTAGAAAACACATATAAGCAATCTCAAAATTTCAAGCTTGGAAACTAAGTTTGGGATCAAGGTTATCCCTAAGTTAATTAAAAGGGTTTACTTTCAATTTCCTTTCTCAATCATACTTTACTCCTCATTTCAATATTTGTTTCATACAAAAGCTAGATAATAGGATGTACTTACCTCTTGCATTGGAGAAAGCTTAAGGAGGCTTGAGAAGATGAGATCCAAGCTTGAAGAAGGAACCAAGTTCCACCTTGATCCTTGCCAAATCCTTTGGCCAAAACCCTAGCTTTCCCTTTCTCCCTCTCTAACTCTCTCAATCTCTCTCTAATTTCTGCCTTGAGGGTTTATGAAACCCTCACGAAATTGGGGATTTATAGACAAAGGGGGTGGTCTACCCTCAATGAAATAGTGTTACAGATCAAATTGGGGAAAATCTCGGGAGCCCGATCAAATAGCTAGGAGGGGCGGTCGATCGGCCAAGCCAAACACCCTACCGTAAAAGCCCATTTTGGGCATTTTTGTGACAGTCGGTCAAGCGGCCTTGAATCCAAACTCTCTGTTAGCCCATTTTGGGTCCTTTTCCCACAATCAGTCGACTGGCCTTTACTAGAACTTGGTGATTTCTCTTGTTTTTCTCATTTTTCATACTTAGAGTGATTCTACTTTTCCCTTAACTCACCTAGAGTGCTTCCACTCTTTTACCTTGGCCTTAATACCCATATACAATTATATTTTTGGTTCCAACTCCTTTTATTCAGAATTCATAAACCATAACACATAGGAGCCCTTTTTGACTAAAATTCACTATTCACTGACACTATTCACCGAAAAAGAACATGAGTTCCGAGGTTCTACATCCTCCCCCCCCTTATAGAAATTTCTTCCTCGAAATTAGAACGAACCAAAAAACATGAAATACACTAAGCAAATAAGTGACACTACAAAATTTCAGACTTTTAACGGCGTTTTCAAATCGCCGTGAAAAACCCAAAAAACGCCGTTATAGTCAATAACGGCGTTTCAAATAAAACGCCGTTATTGCTCGCGTCGGGGAAGGCAAACGCGGCATTTATCTTGACGGCACTTTAAAAACGCCGTTATAACACTCTATGACGGCGTTTTGAGAAACGCCGTCATAGACTCCCCTTTCACGGCGTTTATATAAATGCCGTCAAAGACTCACCTTTCACGGCGTTTAGATAAATGCCGTAATAAACTCACCTTTCACGGCGTTTATATAAATGCCGTCATAGACTCACCTTTCACGGTGTTTAGATAAACGCCGTCATAGACTCACCTTTCACGGCGTTTATGACACGCCGTCATAGACTCACCTTTCACGGCATTTATATAAACGCCGTGAAAGGTGAGTTTATTACGGCGTTTATCTAAACGCCGTGAAAGGTGAGTCTATGACGGCATTTCATAAACGCCATTATAGTTACCAATATCAATTATGGCATTTCCCAAATGCCGCGAATAGTCATGACAAAAAAAAAATGAAAATATTTTTTTCAATTTTTTTTTAACCTGTTTTGTACCTATCAATAATATAAATATTTTTTTACCTATTTTGTACCTGTCAACAATATAAATATTTCTTTTACCTGTGTGTTGTACCTGTCAACAATATTAAATAAACAAAATCTTGTCCATAATGACATTATATATAAAAAAAAATTTCGACATGAAAATCAGTATAAAATAAATACATCCAATCATAGGTGCCCATCATAATGTAATAATACAATACACATGTCCATAAAAAAGTGTCAATAAATCGTAAGTCTAACTATCTTCATCTTGCTGGTTCCCTCCTGCACCTCTAAAACTCGACAAGTGTGTGCTCCCTGCTCCCTCCTACAACACAATTAAATAAAATTATTTATTAGAATATTGAAATGATAAAATTTACAGATTTCATAATTAATATGCAAAAAAGATTCAATCACTAACATGCATGCAAACATCAGTAACAGCACACCACACCAAATCTAAGCAATTTCACGCCATATTGAGGGCTTTACTTGAAAGCCATGAATGAAGCATAAAGCAGAACTAGCATCTCAAAAAAAAAATTTCTTGTTCAATCAGTGGGGGATGGCCCAAAAGACCCTATCAGTGTCTGCAATACCAACGACCGTGCAAATTCAAACTGGGTAGAAAATTATGTTTATTCCTCCTGTCATAGGTATTTCATACATTATATATATGGTGTTGGGTAAAATTTCATGCTGTAGGAAGACACATTTTGGAAAGATCAAAATACTACATGGTGTGATCATAGGTGCATGCCCCATTTAGATTAAGCCAGAGTTCTTGATGAAGCTTTAGAGCCCAACAAGCCCAGCGACCTTTTGACTCCGGTCTTGAAGCTTGATCCAAGAATATACTACTGCAGCTCTAAGATTGAAGGGTCTTTTTAAAGAGAATAAATCTCAGAGAATTCTACTAGCATCCAAAATTTCAGTACATTGATATTTGTATACTTGTCTTGTATATTCTGGCAATGAATAGAGTGGCGTAATAACCAGGAATAAAAACCTTGGACGATTAGGAAAGTTCAGTTAGTGATATTTTTGGGCTATGAAGCACAGCAGATCTGCTCCTTGATTAGGGGCCTCTCAACTTTATTTATAATGTCTTTTTCTCTCTTTGTCCGTCGTAAATGGCGTGACACCTTCGTTTGGGGTCCATTGTCTTTGTCTTCCTCTCACTAGGTTTCACCCTTTGGGACCCCTAGAAAATGCAGATAGTGCCTCACTAACACCAACCCTTTGTTGTATATGGATTCATAAGGGCCTCTGCTTTGAGACATAAGAATGTTGTATAGTATTTACCGATCAAAAAATAATGTTGTCTAAGAATTAAATTGTCCTTGGAAAATTC
Organism: Tetracentron sinense; assembly: GCA_015143295.1. NCBI lineage: Eukaryota > Viridiplantae > Streptophyta > Magnoliopsida > Trochodendrales > Trochodendraceae > Tetracentron > Tetracentron sinense. The sequence goes on from CM026569.1 coordinate 17,291,447, forward strand.
ATGTATCTCTATTTACCAACCAACCCTATGTTGGATGATATGTACTTAATACATATGTATGGATCTATACGTATATGCATATGCACATGCAATACGCATATATTGCAGTCGCAATTTTCATCGAAATTTAAATATGGAATCAATACAAAATTCGTGATATTTTGGTCCAGCTAGCCCTACTCTACTCCAATGGTATGGTGTGCTCCCTCTTATGAGGAAGGTCGAGGGATCTAATGCCTTACAGGATTTCTACTCCCATTTACAATCTACAGCAGATATTACGGCGTTTATTTTGAAATATGAAAATCTCAAAAAGTAAAGGCTTACCTCTTAGTAGATTTCTCACCTAAAAGAAAATCATATGTTAAACTTTCTAACGACTAAACTAGGACTAACCTATTACAGCCTTAATGCCAACCTAGCTAATGGAATTGACATGCTAATAACTTCACAAGACTAAGAATGAAATTTTGAACTATCATAAAACAGATTATTATTTTTTTTAACAAGCTAATTTAAGATTGACCCTAGGGTCTAATCTAAAACCAGATTTAGTAGAAACTAATCAAAATACATTTAATCCAATCTAAAAAAAACTGATCCAGAAATTGATTGAATCTAATTTAAAGCTACATAAAAGCTAATCAAAAAACAAACTGATTTATCCTAGTTTAAAACTAACCTAAGAACTAACCACAAGTAGATTTAGCATAAGTTAAGACTAATCCAAAGCTAACAAAACAAACTTAACATAATTTCTAACTAATCTAATTCTATCTAATTTAAAGAACATGAAAAGAGGACTCACCTGCTACTGCTGTGGAGAAAAGGAGAAGGATGGGACGTGGCCACTCGAGGTGTCAAGGAGGCAGCAGGATGGCCGTTACAGGGATTGTTCTGGGGCTGATACAAGCGTACACGCCGCTGTTTTATGGCGTGGACAGGTGGTGGCCGTTGTTGGCGAGCTGAAGAGGGCGATGGAGATGCACAGTGTGGTGGCCGTGGTTGCTGCTAGAGATGGCCACGAACGGAGAGGGAGGGTAAAGAGAGGATATCCCTCTCTTCCTTTCCACCACCAAATGGAGATGAGAGAGGGGCTCTGTCACTATGCCAAGGAAAAAACAAAAAAATAAAGTGATAGAATGGAGAGAGAGAGGGTGAAGGAACCTATGCCTAAAAGGGGTTCGGTGGTGAGCTCGGTGTGTGTCTTCCTCCAGAAATTTTTTTGGGGACAAGGATATTCCACTATTGAATATCCCACTATGCCTAAAAAAAGGGGAAATAGTTAGCAGTCCCTGTTTCCTCATAAGTCATATCACCTTTCTCCTTTTTTTTTTTTTTTTTTTTTTTTGATCGGTATATCACCTTTCTCATTTACTACTTGAACAATTCTATATTGTCACAGCAAATCTCAAATCTAAGATGTCTTTTTTTTCCCCTTTCGTTTTTAGATTGGTAAAGATGATCAATGCATATATGAAAAAGAAACATACAAGAGTTCACTGATGGGTGAACCAGGCAAAATGACCAAAGATGAACATGTGGAAAAAAAAAATCCAAAAAAAGCAAGGAAAAAAAAACCTTTAGCTAGTATCGAACACCATGCAAATAACCAGTCCGCATGATCTAAGATCTATTTCCCTACACCCAATTTTATGTTTCTTTTTCTTTTTCTTTTTTCGTGCAATATACATCTCCCTTACTTCGAACCTTATTTTGTTGCATCAATCAATCTCCAAAACTTTTTTCAACTCCCATGTACTAATTGAATCTCAAAATCTTCACAAAATCAAGTTCAACTCACTTCTTCAGCGTGTTCTTGAATGAGATGGACAGTGTCAGATTTATGTCACTAATACAAATCTACTGGTTTCTTCTTTTTTTCTTCAATAGGCGATTAACAGTTGATAGCTTACAAGTAAAGTATACTTAAAAAATAAATGCAACTTAAAATAGGCAATTAACAGTTAATAGCTTACTAGTAAAGTATACTTCAAAGAAATGCAACTCAACAAGAGAATGCAATAGATGGATCCCCACCATCCCAATAATTCCATCTGGCATTAGTCCGCAGCAGACTCACCACACCCATCAATAACCCTCTGCCCAAACAAGAACCATCTCTAGCCTCGGCCATATGCCCAGCAACTACAGCAGCCACCGTTAAGAAACAAAGGGTATCCTTATGGCACCAAAGCTAGCACACTAGGTGTGTGAATGTAAAAATTGACAAGCAAAAAGATCCATTGATGGAGATATCAAGTCAGGTTCCCAAAGTACATGTAAAGATCTACAAGATTTGCATTTCCTGATTTATTAAGAGATCTGGAACAAAAAACCATTTCTCAGTTGCTAAAAGCAAGCAACAAATATTTTAGTATTCTATTAGAATTCTAAGTTGAAATCAATGGGTTTCAAGCCCTCCTATACAAGTTACCAACATCAATCAAATCAACATGGACTCAATGCTCAAAACATTTGTGACTAAACAAGAAAACATGCTTTAACAGTTCACTAACATCAGACTCAGTACACATACTCCACTAGTCTCAGAACTGACCAAGTATGCGAACAAGCTGCATAACTATTTAGTAGTCAAATTTCACACTACCCCATTCCATCAAACACATTCCAATTAAGATGTGTCTATCAAGCAAACATATAATTTAAATGCAATGCAAATAAACCAAGCTAATGCATATCAATGATAGATTCAAGGAACAACCATGTTATAGCATTCCCTTTTGTCCTCAGATAAGAGTTCATGGTGTTATGCCAACATATCCAGATAGAAGATATCAGAATAGAACCTCAATTTTTCCTGAACCCACTATTAAAAGAATTTATGAATCTAAATTTTCCTAGCTAAGTTTCCATATGGATAAATCAATCCCACTACTATAATTATGCACTAGAATCACTCCATTGCTTTAAGAACAAACCCATACAACAATAGAAGTTTGTTAGCAGTAGTACATAGAGGGAGTGCATTTAATAACTGCTAAAGAAATCAATATTTTTTCCTCTTTTAGTTTTGGAGTCTTCTATTTCTTTCTTGAGATGCCCAAAAGCCCAAACCCTTTACATGAACGACGTCTATTCATCCACATAATCATTGTTAAATCAACAAAAGAGAAGCTGCAAAAGTCCCAAATCACTGTCCCTAGTCCACTACTATCAAAGAATCACAAGTTAAAATAAAAAAAATTAAGCTAATTAAGATCCAGAAACAAGAGACTTGAAAATAAATGCCATACTCAAGTCTGTCTAGTGCTACTGTATAACTAACCTAATTGAGAATCCCCCTTTGGAGCAACAACTTAGGCTTCCTTTTGCAACATAATCCAATGTCATGGCAAGCTACAATACCACTACACTATGTGTACCTTTACCGGCTATTTTTTTGAAAGAGATTACTACAAAAAGTAGCATCCATAACTTCATATTTCCACCAGTCTGGCCAATATAAAATGCAAAGCTAATAGAAAAACTTAGCTTTCAAATCATCTTCCTTTTCTCAACAATTCATGAACTCAATTATTGACGCTGTCAATAACTTCAATTTAACTAGCACGGAATGTTTCTAATTGTGTATATTGTTTTCTATTGTTATGATAGGTTTATTTTTCATATTTGATGCCCAAAGGACATTACAATAAAAACATAAGAATACGGGTTAAAGGGAAAATCAGCTCTGGAGAGTAGTTTCCATTGTGAGAGTTCTTGTTTCTCTCTTGAATCTAGATTTAAAGAACATGTGCCTAGGTGTGAAAGAATTTGATGCTAACAAGAAAAGTAAAAATGTTGAGTGAATTAAATCAATTGATATATTTTACGTGCATTGCACGTGCATTTTTACAAGTGTATATGTGTGTGTGTGTGTGTGTGTGTGAATATTAATGTTTTATACTTTGATTTGTTGTTTTAGGTGCACCATGGATTTTATAATGCTTACCATAATACGACTAAACGCCCTGGTGTTCTATATACAATGCAAATGAAAATGAAAACTAAAATCTTTTCAAATTAGCATTTACCTCTGGAGAAGCATGTGGTGCTGGAGTACCCTGACCTGCAACCTGTTGTGAAAAAATTGAATAAATAAATGAATGAAAATCTAAAGTTAAAAAAGGATTATTTAATGCTTGTTAGTATATATACCTACTGCCCCTGTAAGAACTGGTTGAACATCCGCTGCATTTCATTGAGCTGAGTTTGTTGGGCCTCCATCTGAGATTGTTGGGCCTCAATCTTAGCGGCTTGGGCCTCCATCTGAGCTTTTTGGGTCTCCACCTGAGATTTCGTCGCCTCAAGTTCATCCCTTAGCATTTGGGTCTCGCCAGATGAGGAGCCTATAGTACCGGAATGTCTCGAAGATGACCCCCATAACCTAGTGGGAGTCGGGCCCAATCCACATCTACGGATGCGTCCATCTCTCTCAGGCCCTATGACCTGAGAGAGAACATCATTTCGGCCTGTGCTATCTTGTGAGCCAACCGGTAACTGGCTGAGCACATCCTTCAACTTGTTCTGCAAACATTTTGAAACAATTACTATCTTGAATTTCAATTAAAGTGTTATATGATATAATGAATATTTAAATTACTTACAATCGTTTCTCCTGCTTGAGAGTTGACTGGCAATCCATCCTTCTTAGTGTGGGTCTTTATCCAGACCTCAGCACGGCTCGGAGCTATCCCTGATGGACTAGCCAATCGCTATGACAGTGACAAAAGTAGAAAAACAAATTTTTAACCCATATGCATCAAATTGTGATATAAATTATTAGAATGAAACCGAACATACCTCCTCCTCTTTGACTCTGGCGAAGCTCTTTGAGCCCGCCGTATGAGGAATTTCTTGGGACTCGCGACTCGCTTTGCCCACTGCCTTCCGTTTCTACAATATTACATTTATATATCATATGAGATAAGGGATAATTGAAAACGATATAAGCATAATTAACATTCAAATAAAATATACCTTGGCCTCATCAGTGTACAAGTAGTCGATGTACGTATGCCATTGCTCCGGGGGAATATCGGAGGGGCACCGCTCATAGTTGACAGCAGGAGGGGCGTCCAAATCAAAAAGTTTTCTCCCCATTGAGGACCTACTGTCCTTCCATTTCTTACCCAAAGACTTCAAAACGAAGTCCTCTGCGATAGGGGGGAAATCGAACTTCTCCTGCAAAAACGTTGTTAAATTAATCATATATCAACTAGTTACATAAGTGTGTTTTAATAATAAATGACCTATTTATTTTGTTCTCACCCGTGCGACTTCCAAACCACGGGTTTTATCCGCATCACTCATCGCACGCCAATTCCGGACATCGATACGAAGTAAGTGGGCATCTCGTGCAATATTGCCCAAATACCCAGCCAAAAGTTGTGCATTCTTACCCACAGGTTGTGCTCTCTCATTTACTTTCACCTTTTTTTTCTTCCCTGCAGGCATCTTATGTATTTCGATGCATTTTGCTTTACCGCGGACCTTCCTTGTGGCCGCGGTAGCAAGTGTGGAGGAGCTACCCGAATGAGATGGTGGAGTGTCTGTAGGATCCATCTGCAAAATATTGATATTAGCTTCTGATAGAAATGCATAATGAAAAGGAATCTAACGTACAAAGACATGAGATCTGACTAGCATACATCATTGTCGAAATACCAAAAATTAATTATACAAGTATAAAAATTATTCCCAGACATGGTCATACCAGGAAGAGTATAAAAGGGCATATATGGGGCAAGGTGCTGTTTACAAATGAATGTGCATTTATACCCTATTCCATTGCCATTCTCAGACATTTGCTGATAGTGGATGTACTTTTTTAGGCTGTAACAATGCTTTTTTGCACTGTCTTATCGTTGCCAATTCCTTCCAAGGCCCCAAATACTTGTAAAGAAGAAGTTACTAATATAGTAGATTAGTACAACATGTTCAATTCCAGGAAGGCCTTTCTTTGGAGATGATATTGGTGTTGGATGTATGATTAATTTTTATACTTGTTCCGCTAAAAAATGAAGGTGGCAAGTTGAGTTGAGATTTAGCAAGTCAAGCTATTAAACCAAGGCTGTAACATATTTTTGACCGTATAAAATTAATTATACAAGTATAAAACTATTAGTTTCATCTAAATAGTTTAATTATACAAGCTTGGCCTAAACTATTCCCACACATCAAGTTGAGTTGAGATTTAGCAAGTCAAGCTATTAAACCAAGGCTGTAACATATTTTTGACCGTCAGTTTAATCCAAAAACTTCATTATACAAGCTTAACCTTCCAAACTTCATTATACAAGCTTAACATACTATAAATATATCATTAAGAGCAACTTCTGAAGTTTGGATAAGGTAAAATAAGAAAATGGTGAGCACTCATTGCAATTGGCATCAAAGGTTGCAGTCAATTAAAATATAGAAATAGATTAATAGAAATAAATTCCAACAAAAATCTCTTCCATTGACACTATCATTATTGAACAATTGTTACTTGGTACACTGAGGTTATCCCCTTTCTCTTGCATATATACTTCTACATTACATCAAAAAATAATCATTATGTTTCATCGCTATATATTGATTCAACATCATCGGCATCACTAGATTCGGAAGAAGAAGCCTGTTGTTGTAACACTTGGGGAGGAGCATCAATAGTTGCTCCAGTAATTCCTAATCTCACCCAACCGACACCTCCGTCATCATCATGTTCAGCGTCATCTAATTGTTGGTCGTCGAATGGCTCGTTCTCCCTGAATGCATTATCGTCCACAACAGAATCTTCATTCATGTCGAAGAAGTCTCTTGGTTTAGTCTTGATGACAACATGCCAATCTTCTTCCGTTGGATCTTGAACGTAAAATACCTGCTCTGCCTGAGATGCCAACACATAGGGTTCGTTCGACACCAAGTGCGCTGGAACCAAGCGTGTGAAGTTCACAAGCTTAAACCCAAATGCATCGGTCTTTATTCCGCTACCCCGTGACTTCACATCAACCCAATCGCACTTAAACAATACAAATTTAAGGCTTTCAGAATACGTCAATTCGACTACGTCTGTTAAGCGACCGTAGTAGGTGATCTCTGTGACCTTGGGGGTTCTGTCCTTAGAAGTTGAATAGCTTGTAGTCGTTGCTTTGACCGCAACACCACTATTCTGACTTTTGCGTCCTCGCTCTCTATCCTTAGTACAAAACCGATATCCATTTATGACGTAGCCCTTAAACTTTTTTGTGACTTTACGTGGACCATATGCAAGACATGTAATCTCATCAGAAACTGGATTACCTGAATCTTGTAACCTTTGAACCTATTTCAAGACCAAATAGGATTAATATATATATATATATATATATATATATATATCAAAACATAACTAATGTGTTATGCAGAATTCACAAGTTAAGACTTACATAGCCCTTAAACCACTCAACAAACTCAGTGGTGTGCTTTTTTTGGATTTCGTGGGGGGTCATTCTAGGTCTTTGATTTGTCATTTTAAGTACATTTATGTGCTGCCTGCAAAGAATATCATTTTTCAATCATTGTAAGTAAAAAAAAATAAAAATAAATAAGTAACGAACAACATATATGAAGATTGTGCTCTTACTCTATATATTTTGTGACTTTATCGCAGTTAATCAACACATAACGATGTGCCTGCTGCCATTCCAAGTCACTTAAGATATATGGCTCTGTACTACCTATTACACTTTCATCGTCATTCCTCATCGGCCTGTTTAATCTCGATTCCATATTATTTAGATACCTGGAGCAGAATGTCATGCATTCTTCTGCCAAGTACCCTTCTGCAATGGAACCCTCTGGTCGGGCTCGATTGCGCACATAAGACTTCAGTGTATATAAGTACCTATATGAATTAAATTTTGTTAAGATAAGAGAAATTCTCGATAACAAGAAGTTTGAACACAACTATAAAATTATAATTGAAGGCATACCTTTCGATAGGATACATCCACCGGTATTGTACAGGTCCACCTAGTCTTGCCTCTGCGGCCAGGTGTATAGGCAAGTGCACCATAATATCAAAGAAAGCCGGTGGGAAAGTTTTCTCTAAATAACAAAGTGTAAGCGCAATTTTCTCCTCTAACCGTCTCAAATCCTCCACTTGACAGACTTTTGAACATATACCAAGAAAGAAGTTGCTCAATTCAATTAAGACTGAAGTTACATTATTCGGCAATGTTTTCCTCACAGCCAGTGGTAGGAATTGTTGCATTATAACATGAGAGTCGTGACTCTTTAGTCCATAAATTTTACGCTCTTTGATATTGACATGTCTTGCAATATTTGACGAGTAACTATTTGGAACCTTCACACTCTTCAAAACTTTGCAAAATAACTCTTTCTCATTCTTGTCCATCGAAAAGCATGCAGGGGGCAGATAAACTTTGCTTCTGCCAGGCAGCAACTGAGGGTGAAGTGCATGCCGAATTCCCATTTCAACCAAGTCGTTACGCGCTTTTAAACCATCCTTAGATTTTCCTTCCAAACCTAACAAAGTCCCAATCACATTGTCACATACATTTTTCTCAATATGCATTACATCAAGGTTGTGCCTCAACAAATTATGCTCCCAGTATGGCAACTCGAAGAATATACTCTTCTTCTTCCAATTATACGGCATATCCTCATGGCTCGTCTGCCTTCATCCTGTTTGCCCAGTTTGCTTACCAAGGGAGAAAGGAATACCCTCCAACTGACACAACACATCAGACCCAGAGATTGGAGTTGGAGCACATCTGAACTCTGTAGTGCCATCGAAAGAGTTTCTATTCCTCCGAAACTTGTGATCCGGCTTTAAGAAACGACGGTGCCCCATGTAACATTGCTTCTTGCTCTTAGACAAGTGTCGGCTACAAGTGTCCTTATGGCATGAAGGGCATGCCAACTTTCCTTTCGTGCTCCAACCTGACAACATGGCATACCCTGGGAAGTCGCTAATGGTCCAGAGCAATGCCGCACGCATTACAAATGTCTCCTTCTTTGACGCATCATAAGTTGTCAACCCATTCTCCCACAAGTCCTTCAACTCCTCAACTAGAGGCCTCATGTAAACATCAATTGCATTTCCTGGCCCAGAGGGACCGGGAATAAGTAAGGACAGAATAAAGTTCGGTTGCTTCATACACATCCACGGTGGCAAGTTATAGGGAATAAGAACCACGGGCCATGTGCTGTGAGCAATACTCATCGTCCTAAATGGATTGAAGCCATCACTCCCTAACCCAAGCCTGACATTGCGAGCATCTGAGGCGAACAAAGGATACTTTTTATCCAAATTTTCCCAAGCTGGTGAGTCTGCAGGATGCCTTAACATCCCATCCTTAGTTCGATCCTCATCATGCCATCTCATTTCAGTAGCGGTCTTGGATGATATGAACAACCTTTGTAACCTGGGTTTTAATGGGAAGTGACGCAAAATCTTTGCCGGAGTTTTCTTCTTGCGTTCCGCTTGATCATCCCCTGCCTTCCATCTTGATTCACCACACATGTCACATGTTTGCTTCTTTGCAGACTCTTTCCAGTAAAGCATGCAATCATTAGGAAAGGCATCAATTTTATCATAGTTAAGCCCCAAATCTGACATCACCTTTTTTGTCTGAAAGTAAGTATCTGGTAGTGTTGAACCCTCAGGGAGTACTTCCCTCAACAACTCAAGCAACATAGTGAATGACTTATTGCTCCATCCACTAAGACACTTAATGTGATATAATCTTACGATGAAAGACAACTTGGTGTGTTTCGTACATGCTGGATACAAAGGCTATCCCGCATCCCTTATCAATTGGAAAAATCTATCAGACTCAGGATTGGAATCCCGAGTACTAGTAGCCTCATCTTGGTTTGGGACCCCGAACACATCGTGCACCATATCTTCCATCTCATTATGTCTGTCTTGCACATAAGGATTTTGAGAAACTTGGACAGCAGGTGTGTGTTGCAATATGTCTTCCCCGTGATAAAACCAGATTTTATAATTCAAGTCGAATCCATTACATATCATATGGTCGAAAGCTGTAAGTCTATCTTGGTAAACCACATTGTTGCATTTGGGACACGGACACTTTATACCGCCATTGTTATTAGTCGCTCCACGAGCTAATGCAAACTGTATAAACTGCTTTACCCCTTCTATATATTCCTTTGACATTCTATGTAATACAACAATTGCATTCACAATTGCTTAGATACTAACAATACATAATTCATTTGATACTTCATAAAAACTTATAGATAAAAGTACCTTGACATTCCAATCCAACTCTTATCCATGAGTTATAAGATTAGATTTATAAGTCCGTCTTCGTTTGTTATTCTGAGAAATAACAAAAGTTTATCACATCAGTAAGTTTTAATAAAACATGTGTCAATTACTTGACCATCTACACAATCATATATATGCATGCATGCTTCCTATCATCATCAACTCTTCTTCTAACGGGTGGGGTGTTCCTATCCCATTCAGGAATGCATAATCCCCAGAAGTCAATAGCTCAAGTGTTTTGTTCCATTTCAAGGAAATTTCGGCAGCATTTCTCTATGGTTCTCTAAGTACACAACTTAGACTAGGGGCAAGCATGCATGCCACATTGTTTAAGTATGTACCCAGAGAACAAGAGAAACGACTGACAAAATTTTCCTCAATTTGGACCAACCATGAGCAACTGACTACACTGGAGATTATGCATTCCCAAACTGTCCAACCGGACAATTCAAGAATCATATACAGACAAATACATTTTATCACAAAGAAGACCGAAAAGTTGTTAACCAGCATTTAGCCCCGCAAGAGAACTAAACGACATAGTTTACAACTAATCCGTCCAAATAGGTGATACAAGAAATGCACTTGTCACACAATGATTCTTGAACGGGAGATCTAAGGTTTAATGCATGCATGAGTATGAACTTAAGCCAACACAGTCAATACTTAGTAAATAAACACTTTTAATTAGCAGTTTAAACATTTAACATAGACCACAAGCCCCTAAGTTTCTTATAAACATAACCTGTGGTAACAATTATGCAGCCCAATGGTGTGATGACATGTATCATGCCGTTATCACGACTTCGTACCTAGAAAGCACAACATGCATCAAAAGAAATAAAAGGATCTCTTCCCTGTGTAATTTCAATTAAACATACTAGGATTCCAAGCTAAACACCATCGAAATGGTGTGTCCCAACTCCCATTCATGTGTCATTTTTCTAGTCGGATACTTGAGAATCAACTAGCTAGCTGCATTGCATTTGAAGCTTGTTCCTGATGTAATTTATATGATTCTTGTTGGTTAGCCCTCCTATTTGATTGATGTAGTATCTTATCTATTTCTCACATACCCCATCAATATTTGTTAAAACCAGAAGGCCTGGCCACAAGAAGGTTCCTCTGATATAAACAAAGTATCTTGAAAAATTTTAGCAAAGGAAAACTGATACCAATAGAGTCTTGTATGTATATGGATTCTACTAACAGTCTATAGATTCTATGAATCAGAAAGTAGGGATGTTCAATTTGTTATAGGGTTTTGCATGCTGAACTGAGAAAATGGTTTCGAATGGAAAATCTCTCTTTTCTTATGTTTTGGACTCGAAAATTCTAATCCAGATTGATCTAGATTGACGCACAATTTCATGGATAAAAGAAGAAGAAAAAAGTTACACACTAATGTAGTCTCTCTCTAATTTTCCCTGATGCAGAAATTTTCATTTCAGCTAAAACTTATTTAACTTAATATCCCTTGGACACTACCAGGCTTCTGGCCTTCTACTACTACTTTATTTAAGATTGCCTAATTAATGGAGCAAGTCAATCAACTACCATATTCCAGCCCTATGGACATAAGAAATTTCCTTAGTTATCCTAGAGAGCATATATTGGTATATGACTAAAAGAGAAATAAATGTTAGAATCAGTTGAGTCACCCAATGAATTAAATAAAGGTTAAGATGCTGATTCTGAGCAGACATTGAAGATGATACAAAGAGCTTCTTTGGGGGTCAACCCTAATTTACCCCCAAAAAAGAAACAAGTAGAAATATCAAATGAACATGCATGTAAAACTAGAGATCTCCATATTCAAGAATCAGAAATAGATACAAAAAAAAAATCATCTCACCGTGTAGTCAATCTCCAGATTCCAAAACAGCAAACAAGCAAAACTAGTACTCGTTGGGATTAGATGCATATGAGCTAGCTTTGTCTTCCATATTTTGGGCTTGATTGGTCAATTTGATGTTTACCTGGTTTTCATCCTTAGGTCACCCAATTGGCAATTCTTGTTCATACATATCTTTTATTCTATATATTGATCTATTTTTACCAATCAACAAAAAAGATAAAATGTTGAGCACTGCCTAGGAATCTCCTAAGTCAAAAGGACCCAATTAGATAATTCCAACAATTGTTCAGTTTTTCAACAATATAAGTCCACTTGTCATATGATCAAAACCATGGGCTGCAGATCATATTGAACATGTATGGTAAGAAGATCAGAAATATTATAGGCATAAGTGATAAGTCTGCTCTGGTTCGTAATCCCTCTGTGAATGACATAAACAACCTCACGACTCTCCACAGATAAAAGCGGTCGAGATTTTAAATGTTATAAAAAAATCACAACATATCTCAATAATCCGAAGAACATAAATGCTCCGAAATACAATATTTCGAGGACAACAATGTTGCTTAACTATAATCAATATGTGATTGAATAATCGGTTTATGATTAAATAGCAACAGTTTTACTAATTTAAGCAAACACATATAAAATCATAACTCAAGTTAGCTGTTCAGAAAACAGCACTTCAATCCTATGAGACAAGCAACAAAACAATGAGCAAAGAATATACAAATTAGCGGAAACAGAAAAACGATTACAGGAACATAAACCCTATAAAATAGGAACGAACAGATAAACCCTATAAATACAGATAAGGATTAAACAAAAATGGCAAATGGAAGAACCCTAGTATCGAGAATCGATGGAGAGAGAGAGATATTACTTGAACGATCCAATCCGGATCTGAAAACCGTTGAAGAATCACCATCGCCCCATTAAGAAGGCGGTAAAACTCAAACCTAGATTCACTAGAGAGAGAGAGAGAGAGAGAAAATTACCGGAGAGAACAAGGGAGCCAGAGCAGCGCAGGAGGAGAAGGTGGCCGGAGCAGGTGGAGCACGAGCCGGAGGTGGAGCAGGGGAGCAGGAGAAGGTGGCCGGAGCTGGAAGCACGAACCAGGGGAGCCGAAGTAGAGAGCAGGAGGAGGAGAGGAAGAGAGGAAGGGAAAAAGTGGAGGGAAAAAGAAGAGGGAAAGGCTCGGGCCCTAAATCCCCAAATATGGGGCCTTTCGCGGCATTTTTTAAAAAACGCCATCAAAGGCTCATGTCTTCCGCGTCACTTTTTAGAAAAACGCCATTATAGAATCCCTCAACTACGGCACTTTTTGAAAAAATGCCATGATAGAGTCCCCCAACTATGGCATTTTTTCATAAACGCCGTAATAGAGTGTTCCCGCCATCTAATCGACGGCGTTTCTATGGAAACGCCGCGTTTTAATGTCTTTCGAGGCATTTTTAATCAAACGCCGTTAAAATATTGCCGCTAAATGCCTATATTTTTGTAGTGTGAGGGTACTTTTCTTTCACTTCGGCTTCGTGCTCCCATGTAGCTTCTTCCCTAGAGTGATGTTCCCATTGCACGAGCACTAGGGTAATAACCTTGGTGTGCAATACTTGCTCCTTGTGGGCCAAGATTTGGGCGGTTATTCCACCAATGTGAGGTCTTCCCGATCACCAAAGGATCCAACTCGATGACATGCGACGGATCCGAGATGTATTTCCGGAGCATGGAAACGTGGAACACATTGTGAACAGCCGCCATATGAGTGGGTAGAGCTACCCGGTAAGCACCCTCACCAACTCTGGTGATGATCTCGAATGCACATACCTAGGGCTGAACTTGCCGCTCTTCCCAAACCTCATAACACCCTTTGTCAGCGAAATCTTGACAAACACCAAATCACCAACAATGAATTCAAGATCTCTCCTATGGGTGTCGGCATAACTCTTCTGTCGATCCTGTGCAACCTTCAACCTTTCCCTGATGATCTAAACTTGATCTGCGGTCTGCTCAATCAACTCTGGACCTAAAATTTTCCTTTCATCAACTTCATCCCAATATAGAGGAGAGTTACAACTTCTCTCATACAAGGCCTCGAAAGGTGCAATTTGGATGCTTTCTTGATAGCTGTTGTTGTAGACAAACTCAACCAAAGACAAGTGATTCTTCCAATTGACCCAAAAATCCAACATGCAAGCTCAGAGCATGTCCAAGTGATCCTTCCAACTGACCTGAAAATCTAACATGCAAGCTCAGAGCATGTCCTCGATAATCTGGTTTACCTTCTTGGTCTTCCCATCTATTTGAGGATGAAAGGCGGTGCTAAAGTCCAAACAGGAACCCACGGTGCTCTGAAAACTCTTCCAAAACCTGGAAGTAAACCTCAAATCTCGATCAGACACAATACTGACTAGCACCCCGTGTAACCGAACCACTTCTTTGATGTACAGTGCTGCAAGTTGGTTCGAGTTGAACGTAGTCCAATAAGACAAGAAATGGACGGACTTCGTCAAATGGTCAACTACCACCCAAATGGGATCAACCGTCCTTGGCAACCCAACAATGAAATCCATAGAGATATTTTAACGCCCCAAAATACCCCCTAGGAGTTTAGGGATACTTTAGGCGTGACTATACGTACCTGCCAAACCATCCTGTCATGAACAAGATAATTAACGTACTAAACAATGATAATCAGAGCGCGGAAGCTAAACATAAATGCGGAAGCGTAAACTAACTTTTTCTTTTCTTCTAAGATTTCTAAAATAGTATTCCAAGTTAACATATATACAAAACATGTCTAAGTCTAAGGTGGACAGACCCACCTATCAAAATATCAAAATACATAAGACCCAACACTATCTCGATCAATAGTCACCCCCGTGAGGCCAATGGTCTAAGTCTCTCGCCTCCGCCTGAGGCTCGACTGCTAGATCCTCATCCGGTTCTTCCTCGCCGTAGTCCTCCTCTATCCAAGGACCCTGATCACATATGTCAAGAGGGGCTCGTGCACCTGCCGACATGAAAGTACGGCTGAGCATGGAATACTCAGTGAGTACACGCTACTAGCAAACCATAACAATAATAAAAGCACACAACAGTAATACCATACAAAGCAGTAATAGCATCACCAGAGAAATAGCATAAGGCATGGTAAAATGCAATCATACTAACGTGTGTGCATGAATGCTAAAACTCCGATAAAACTCATGCTTGAAATCCCATGTCATGCCTCGGTATGCCTCGTGGAAATCATGTATGCATGCATGCGTGAATGCATGATCATCATCTTGTAAACTTTCATTTTGTAACTTGTGAGCCAGAGGCTAGCACCCGAATCTCCCTGGGCTGCCAACCTCCTTGATATGTATGGTTTTCTTGTGAGCCAGAGGCTAGTACCCGAATGTCCCTGGGCTACCAACCTCCTTGACAATAGGTGATTTTTATTACTTGTTTAGTTTTTCTTGTGAGCCAGAGGCTAGTACCCGAATGTCCCTGGGCTACCAACCTCCTTGACAATATGTGTTTTAGGGGTTTTCTTGTGAGCCAGAGGCTAGTACCCGAATGTCCCTGGGCTACCAACCTCCTTGACAATATGTGTTTTAGAGGTTTTCTTGTGAGCCAGAGGCTAGTACCCGAATGTCCCTGGGCTACCAACCTCTTTGACATGCAATATTTTCTTGTTGGTTATTATATGCACATGCTCTTGAAATCTCGGTTCATGCTATCATGTGTGCTCGTGTACGTGTCAATCGTGACAACCATGGAATAAGGATAATAGGAGAGGTATGACATCACCATTCAATTCACAATATATGCATATGAGAATTTGAGTAATCAACATGGTATTTAAATCCATTCATCATTCATGAGAATACATGCATAAGGCCCCTTTCCATTTCTTCATTTAATCATTATTTCATAGTTTAGGTATTTTGTCAAACACTTAGCATGCAAGTTTCCTCACTGTTCATTTTCTCCTTTTTAGTGCATATTTTACATTCAATCACACAAGGTAAGTTTATTATTTGTGTAATGCCCATCCTCCATTTTCTAATCCACGACCCACACATACCATACATCACCCATTCGGCATCCAATCGGCACATCCAACATCCATCCAAACATCCATACCATTTCTTTATCTTGTTTATATTTATTAGGGATGATACATTTCACAAGAAAGCAACCATAATTGCATAAACCACATTTCATAAAGAAAACTTAGATTTATTGCTAGGGTAAGTTAGTAGGGTGTACTAACCTTGAATCAAGGCTTGATCCTTGGTAGAAACCTTGATTGAAGCTCCAACTTGCAAGAAGAAAGATCCTTGCTTGAAGAAGGCTTGGTGTGGGCATGAAACCTTGAAGTTGCCGTGGAAAACGCTGCTCTACCTTGGAGAAGAAGTCCCACACGAGTTTGAGGTTGGATTTTTGAAATCCAAGCTTTTAGGGATGCTCTTGGGTGCTTAAACCCTTGATCTTACCCCCAAATGGAAAGGGGGCTTTGGAACCCTAGTTTCTTCTCCCTCTCTCTCAAATATCCCTAAGTATAGTGAATGAGGGCTCAAAGGGTCGAGCAAGCTCTTATGGGTAAGGGTTTAACGCCCAAACGAGGAAAAAGCCCTTACTGAAATTTCTACAAAACACGGGGATCGAGCGATCGGTGGTTATGACCGATCGATCGGTTGCCTACCGAGCGATCGGTACTCTGACCGAACGACCGGTCAAAAAACTACTCTCTGGAAAATTTCCCCATACAAAATCTTTGACCGTGCGATAGCTACCGATCGATCGGTTTTGGACCGATCGATCGCTGACTGGACCGAGCGATCGGTTCTCTGTAGGTCTGGACTGTTTTGACCATATCTCTTGACTCGCTTGCCGGATTTCGACGATTCAACTTGCGTTGGGTTCGTCTTTCGAAAATGAACATTTTTGACATTTCAGAATTTCTGATTTCTCTCTTATTTATTAATTAGAATATGAGGAAGGCCAATTAGCTACGAAAACGGTATTCATTAAGTATAGAAAAGTCCGAGGTGCTACAGATATTCTCCTATTTCCACTTGAGAATTAGATGGGAATGCAAAAGACCTGCTAGCCTTATATGCTCGGCCTTGACCTACTGGCCTACCAAACACAGAGACACATATTCGACCACTTTCCTCTTCATGTTCTATCACCAGATGTGCCCCTTGAGGTTCCGATACATCTTTGGACCCCCAGGATGCACTGTATACTTGGACCGGTGAGCTTCGTCCAAGATTTCTCATCTAAGCTCCTTATCGGCTAGAACATATAACATTCCCTTGAATGTGATGGTCTCTTCACCATTCAAGGCAAACTCTTCACTGCCACTGCTAACCGACTTGTCTCGGTAAGGAAGCAACTCGGCATCTGACCCTTGTAACTCTCGGATCCGAACCAAGATGTAAGACCTAACAGTGATACTAGTCATCACCAGCCCATAGGTAGGAAGGCTGAAGCTGGTGTCGAGGTTAGACACATCCTCCAACAACTTCCACTCTCGCACCATCATGTGAGCCAAAAGCCCATGAGACTTTCTACTAAGGGCATCTGCCACCATGTTCGCCTTACCCGGGTGGTACGGAACATTCATAATCCTTCAAGAATTTCATCCATCGACTCTGCCTCAAATTTAGCCCCTTCTGGAAAAACAGATATTTCTGACTTTTGTGATCCGTGAACACATCGAATTATTCCCCATAAAGGTAGTACTGCCAAATCTTCAGTGTAAACACTATTGCGGCAAGCTCTAAGTCATGTGTAGGATAGTTCTTCTCATGGTCCTTCAGTTGTCGGGAAGCATAAGCAATGACCTTCCAGTGTTGCATTAGGACACATCCTTGCCCAAAATATGAGGCATCACTATGAACTACGAAACCGTCACTCCCAAATGGCACTGTGAGAACGAGGGCCGTAGTAAGCCACTTCTTCAACTCCATAAAGCTTGCTTCACACCTGTCACTCCAAGCAAACTTGACATCTTTCCGCGTCAAGTACATGAGTGGTGCCGCTAAACTGGAAAACCCCTCTACGAATCTTCGATAGTAACCTACCAAACCGAGGAAACTACGTGTCTCGATAACACTCTTGGGTCTCTCCCAGCTCATCACTGCCTCTATCTTCATTGGATCGACTGAGATACCCTCGGTAGCAACTATGTGGCCAAACAATGCCACCTTTTCTAACCAGAATTCGCACTTACTCAACTTGGCGTATAGTCTATGCTCTCAAAGAGTCCCAAGATTAAGTTGAAGGTCTCGATCATGATCCTCTTGTGACTGGGAATACACCAAGATGTCATCGACGAACACAATGGCATATCAATTGAGACAAGTTCTAAACACCTGATTCATCAAATCCATGAATGTCGCCAATGCATTCGTTAAACCGAAAGGCATGACAAGGAACACGTAGTGCCCTTACTAAGTCCTAAAAGCAGTCTTGGGAGCATCTTCAGCCTTGATCTTCAACTAATGATAACCCGATCGAAGATTAATCTTGAGGAAAAATCTCGCTCCCTTCAGTTGATCAAATAAGTCGTCTATCCGAGGTAATGGATAACGATTCTTGACCGTAACCTTGTTGAATTGCTTGTAATCAATGTATATCCTCATCGACCCATCCTTCTTCTTTATGAAGAGTACTGGAGCTCCCCATGATGACACACTTGGTCAGATGAAGCCAGGCTGCTACAGCTCTTCTATCTGCTCCTTAAGCTCAACTGGTGTCATCCTGTATGGAGCCCTAGAAATCGGAGCAGTGCCAGGAGCAAGCTCTATCGCGAACTCGATCTCCCGATCTGGAGGTAATTCAGGCAAATCCTCGAGAAACACGTCCAAGTACTCACTCACAACTGAAATGGTTGACGAGTCTTGTGCCTCTGAATTCGAAAGAATTAGAGCCTTTAGACGGGCTATATCTCTCCTCTGTAGTTTACAGAAGTGGAATGACTTGATGCTCTCTGGCTTAAAATTTACCATATTTTCATAACAAGCTACGTGCCCGTGGTGTGTAGTGAGCCAATCCATCCTGAGAATAATGTCAAAGTCTAGGACTACGAACTTAAGGATGATCAGATCAATCGACAATTCATGCTGCCCAACTTGGACTGTACAATCCTAGTATCCTTGGTCTGTATCAACCGACTTACTAAATGGAGTCAAAAAGGTCAACTTCTGACGTAGATGACTCGACTTAGAAGTGAAACCTTTGGTGAAGCTAGGTGACACAAAGGAATGTGTTGATCCTGTGTCGATCACCACACGAGCTAAACACTCATTCACTAGCAAAACGCCTGTGCATTATAATTAGCTATAGTTATTAATTTCAAGAACACCCATAAAGTATAAGTATAATGATATATACGGAAGCAGACATATACAATATAATAACCGTCAATTCATCCTTGAAGAATTTACAATTTTTGCGAACCTTGCACAATATCGTCAGATGCCTGTGCGTCCATTTCCATCACTCGACCCTAGTTTGCTTGGCGTGGTGGCCGTATAGACTATGAGGGCCTCGATGACTATGAAGAACCCTACCGAGAAGGCTATCTGATCAAGGGCCTACTTCCTTGAGATTGGGATTGCAATTGTCGACAGGGACAATCTCTAATCATGTGGCTCTAGTCACCATAGTTAAACTGAAAAATCAATTCGGTGAATCCCAAATCTAGGGTTTGAGTTGAAAATCTCACAAGTTCATGGGGATGTTTAGTTTCCCTAAAAGTCTATCTACCCTTTTTAATGTTTTAACAATTAAGTTATAAATTACGGGATGATGTACTTTAAGTGCGGAAAATAGAAAACAAAGCAAACCAACCCACAAGGATTTTTACGTGGAAACCCTTCCGGGAAAAACCATGGGACCTAGTCCAGCCAAGAGAAATCACTAAGACAAAGTAAACAAGAACTTACAAGACTCGAACTTGACTCCTTCGGACTCGACACTACGATCCTTTAGTTCTTAGTCCTCCATGCCTCGAAAAGTCATCACGTATTCTCAAGTCCTGTGATTAATCGCAGTTGCTAGTACTTCTCTTTGTGTCTCGAAAAAAATCCATGATATTCCGATCGATCTCCGTCAATGACGGCTTCGGATTACACCAACCAAATCACACTACCACGATCCGTCTCGGATCGATCTCCTTCGCAAAGGCTCTGGAACAATCCGGCCAAGGTGTTTTATCCAGAACGGGTTGATGGTTTGATTAAAATCAACTCCTAGATGGACTCCTTCAAAGGACAAGTCCAAACAAGCAAGTATGAAGCTTTAGGCTTGCAAACTCTAGGTTGAATGCATCAATCAAAGGGGAGGAGAACACTAAGTTTTCAGAGTTTTTACGAACCCTCGAAGGAGTTAGAAACCTTCTCTATACTCTCCCAAAGTTGTGTTCCACGAACTAGAAGGGTTCTTACTTTATAGGGAATCAAAACAGTGTTCTAGAAGTTGCTAAAAAGTGTTTAAAAACCCAAAATAGGCAAAAAAACAAATTTGGCAAAAATCCTATATCAAGGTCGACCCTCAAGGATACTTGGGTCGACCCAACTACCCCACTTGGGCTGACCTAAGTATCCTCTAGGGTCAACCCTGGGTTTTTCAACTCTCTGTCCAATTTTGGCTCTTCAGGGTCGACCCAAAACGCCCAGGGTCGACCCTGAGGTAAAAAACGTTTTTTAAACTTCATTTTTAGCTCTTGCTCCCTTCATGAAAGTTGTAGCTCCTTTCGATGCGGTCGATTTGATATATATAGAGGAGAATCCAAGCAACAGTTTGGGAGATATACCTCCTACAAGAAACCTAGGTTTTTTGAAAATTTTCAGCATTTTGAACTTGTTTTGCACTGCTTATCTCATCACCTAGGGTCCGTATGGTTAGTCTAGATCACTTACCGCCAGCTATGATATTAGGATTATTCTAAGTCAATTTCCACCTATGGTCACATGGTATCTAGGTCACTTACCATCCTATGAAGGAAATGATTAACCGAGTCTTCAACGGTTCTTCAATGGTCTTCAACTTCAGTTGTTTGCGGATGC
Source organism: Tetracentron sinense (assembly GCA_015143295.1). Taxonomy (NCBI): domain Eukaryota; kingdom Viridiplantae; phylum Streptophyta; class Magnoliopsida; order Trochodendrales; family Trochodendraceae; genus Tetracentron; species Tetracentron sinense. The sequence goes on from CM026569.1 coordinate 17,312,667, forward strand.
TTGACAGCAAAGACACAAGATACACACCTAGACACCTAGATTCACTTGCTTTGACACCAGAATATGCCAGCACAAAAACATGGACTTTACAATAACCCTTTGGTAATTCCGTGGTAAAACCAAACTGATGTACATGACTTGACACAAACTCACCCAAACACATCAAAACGGTAAATTACGACATTACATAACTCCAACATTATTACATGACGCCAAATGACAAATCATCTTAAATAAAGACACTGAAGCTCTTGTCAACTACAACCCTGCACCTGCACATGCTCATAAACAAAATACCTAATGAAGCATGTATGGAATATGAAAATACATAAACTCAGGTATTGCAAGGAATGTACTAAACTTGGGAAATACTACCCAACATTCTCCCCCTTTTGGACACAATTGCCAATGGTAATCATGATGCCAATATCACAAAGAATATACTAATTTCACACATGTGAAACATTAGGGCAATCACAGTACAACCAATAAAATGCAGACAATGTGGGGACTTAGAGCGGGGAACAAAAATGAATATAAAGGACAAACTCCCCCTCAACAGCTCAACTTGATATTCTCCCCCTAAGATCAAGGAAACCACTAAAAACAGGGCACTTATGCTAGAAAGGCCCATGCCAAACAAAAAGGAAACACACAAAAAATATAATTTGCCACACAAACATGCATCAAAAGCATTCCAAGCAGTAGTAATTTAAAATTACAAACCCAATGAAGAACATGATTAGTTAGTTCGACTAAGGATACACATCTAACTAAATCCCACAGAATGCTAAAGCATAGCCAATTCACTTAGTCACATTTAGTGAGCAGTTCAAAAGTGAAGCAATATGTATAGTGGTGGTCTAACAAGATACTAGGTCAAGGTTTCTTTCCCTTTCCAAGGATATGACATTAACCACTAAGGGGACTCCAAGAGACACAATTCTTAGAAGTCAAACCTAGTTACATCTAGATATGCTGATTTTTTTTTTACACTTTGGTGCTCCTTGTTCCATTTTATCTGACCCAATATTCTTCTTTTATTTTGGTCAAATACCTCTAAACATTGTAAGATTTCTATTGATTTTCTTTATTTGAACATATCTTTTCATGCAATGATGGCTTTCACACTATCCAGGTAGGTAGTCCTAGCTATTGGCAGCAGGGACTTTCACTCTAGTGACCTAGATAGATACCTACTATCCACCTAGGTATCCATTTCATACTGTTTGCATCCAATAGTGACTTTCACACTATCCCAGTAGGTAGCCATTTTCATTGCAACAATTTTAGCTCATGGAGGATACACAAAATGGGGATGACTAACAAATATGGTTATTCTAGATTGGTCATCCAAGGTCACACTATTGGGATAAGTTAAACACATACAGATTGGAAAATAGACCTCTTAATAGAATCAGTCAGAGTGCATGTGAAATTTGTGAAGCATACACACATGAATAAGTCTCTAGCTGTTCAAGGTAAAACTGGTCTAATTTTCAGCCTAACCAAGAGACTATGCAGGTGATATATCCTCAATCAGCAACAAACTCATGTTCAACCCTGGACAAGTTTAGAAATAAAGATCACACAAGGAATGTAGATCATGCAAGGCAAATAAGGGCAACATGAAGTAAATCGTTTTGGATTTTATGATTTTTCAATGTTTTTGGATTTTTCAAAATAAAGAAAACAGAAAAACATACCAAAGCAAATAAACACTAGTAAAAAGAAAAAAAAATACTAGTATACATAAATAGCATAGCACTAGGACAAGATAGAACATTAATAGCACACCCTAGGTTATGATAGGCACGGGCTAAGTAAAGCCCTTCAGGTCTTCCTTTCTCACCCAAACGGTTTTAGAAGTTTCATTGACCCTTTGGTCTCTAACCATTTCAGTTGGGATAGGTATGACCTTTTGCCTCTTCCTCTTGTTCCTCCTTTTCCAGGATTGAGACCTAGAATTATGACGGGCATAATGGTTCTCCCTGTTACCTCCTCTATATCTAGCATGAGGAGTTTCATGACCATGCCACTGTCTAGAGTTGTGAGCAATCTTCATCACATCTTCACACAAACTCTTAGACTTTTTCACTAGGACCTCAACTCTCCTTTGAAGATTCCCATTAAAATTGTTGTGGTTCTCAAAACCATGATTGGACATTCTTCGAAGTTTAGGACATTGAGGCTTAATATGACCCTTCACTCCACATTTATAACATGTAGGAATGAATTTCTGAGTAGAAGGGTCTTTCCCTTTAGTAGGAGGGTGCCCTTTAGCACCAGGCTCAGTGTTCGAGGTAGATGGAATTCCCTTCACATCTCTACACCTTTGATTTTGCTCAAGCTCAGCCAACTTGATTTCAAGAGTTGTCTTTTCATCAAGACAAACATGCAAATCAGATTCAAGAATCTGAGACTTGGCAAGGAGAGAAGCCTTCTCTTCCTCAAGTTGGGACACAAGAGGTCTCAACCCTGAAGCCACTTGGTTTAAGGCCACTTTTTTCATTTCAATAGATTAGATCTTTTTGGACATGGAAAACAAAACCTTTTTCAGCTTGAGGCATTCCTGTAATAGTTCATCGTAGGCTGCGTCAAGGTCTCCCTCAGAATCTGAGTCTTTCTGACTCTCATCATCCTCCTCAACATCACTACAGTGTTGGTTACTCACAGCATTTGAAGAAGATTTCTCAATCCCAGCTAACGATGCAGTGAAGGCCACATAGCCCTAGTCTCCTCACAAGAAGAACTATCTGATTCCCCAGATTCAGATTCACTGTCATCGTTGCCTTGCCCTTAAATCCTTTCTTATTAGAGTATTCAGTGGCAATATGGCCGTAGCCTTGGCATTCATAGCATTGAACACCTTGGGATTTCTTGTCCACACTTTTAAAATGTTTCTTGTTCTCAAAGTGCTTGGACTTTGGCTTCTCAAGAGATTTTTGTCCTTTCGGATTAAATCTCTTATTAAGTTTCAAAAATTTCTGAATTTCTTAGCAAATAAAGCCAACTCTTCTTCTTCATCCTTAGAGTCACTATCTGAATCATCTATGGATAGGCTTGACGGATTTCAAGGCAGTAGATTTTGGTTTCTTAGATGGGTTCAGATGTAACTCATAGGTTTGGAGAGAACCAATCAACTCTTCAATTTTGAGAGCATCAACACTTTTGCTCTCTTCGATGGCGGTAACCTTCGATCGAAATCTCTTAAGTAGCGATCTCCAAATTTTTCTAACAATTTTGGACTCAGGAATTCTTACCCCTAAATTGAAACTAGAATTGATAATGTCACTCAGATTAGCATAAAAACTGTCAAAGGTTTCATCATCATCCATCATCAACTTTTCAAACTTAGAGGTAAGCATTTGAAGTTTGGAGATCTTGATAGTTGTAGTCCCTTCATGGGTAATTTGAAGAATGTCCCATGCCTCCTTCGACATGTCACATTTAGAAATACGTCAAAATTCTTCGAGTGTGACAGCGGTAAAGATTGCATTTAGACCCTTACTATTCCATCTACAACTTTCAAATTTTACATTGGTCAATTCAGAAGATGGTTTAGGGATGGTCTGGTCATCTATGGTCGTTGGATGGGTTCAAAACTTTTCAATGGAGAACCATACTCTCTCATCTAATGATTTTAGAAATGCTCTCATTTGAGCTTTCTAATAGGCATAATTATTCCCATCAAATAATAGGGGACAAGAGATGGATCCTCCCTCTCTTTGGAGATTCATATTCACCAAAAAATATGTGTCAAGATCACATTAATAAATTAGTGAACCCGCTCTGATACAATTGAAAAATCAATTCGATGAATCCCAAATCTAGGGTTTGAGTTGAGAATCTCACAAGTTCAAGGGGATGGTTCAATTTCCCTAAAAGTCTATCTACCCTTTTTAATGTTTTAACAATTAAGTTATAAATTACGGGATGATGTACTTTAAGTTCGGAAAATAGAAAACCAAGTAAACCACAACACAAGGATTTTTACGTAGAAACCCTTCTAGGAAAAACCATGGGACCTAGTCCAACCAAGAGAAATCACTAAGACAAAGTAAACAAGAACTTACAAGATTCGAACTTGACTCCTTCGAACTCGACACTACGATCCTTCAGTTCTTAGTCCTCCACGCCTCAAAAATTCATCATATACTCTCAAGTCCCGTGATCAACCACAGTCTCTCGTACTTCTCTTTGTGTCTCAAAAACAATCCATGATCTTCCAATCGATCTTCATCAATGACGGCTTCGGATTCCACCAACCAAATCACACTACCATGATCCGTCTCGAATCGATCTCCTTCGCAAAGGCTCCAAAACACTCTGGCTAAGGTGTTCTATCTAGAACGGGTTGATGGTTTGATTAAAATCAACTCCTAGATGGACTCCGTCAAAGGACAAGTCCAAACAAGCAAGTATGAAGCTTTAGGCTTGCAAACTCTAGGTTGAATGCATCAATCAAAGGGGAGGAGAACAATAAGTTTCCAGAGTTTTTATGAACTCTAGAAGGATTTAAAAAGCTTCTCTACACTCTCCCAAAGTTGTGTTCCAAGAACTAGAAGAGTTCTTACTTTATGGGGAATCAAAACAGTGTTTTAAAAGTTGCTAAAAAGTGTTTAAAAACCCAAAATAGGCAAAAAAATGAATTTGGAAAAAATCCCATATCAGGGTCGACCCTCAAGGAAATTTGGGTCAACCCAACTACCCCACTTGGGTCGACCCATGTATCCTCCAAGGTCGACCCTAGGTTTTTCAAATCTCTGTCCAATTTTGCCATATAAAATTTTTGCTCTTCAGGGTCGACCCAGAACGCCTTGGGTCGACCCTGAGGTGAAAAACATTTTTTTTAATTTATTTTTACCTCTTGCACCCTTCATAAAAGTTGTAGTTTTTCGACCTAGTCGATTTGACATATTATAGAGCAAAATACAAGCTACGGTTTGGGAGATATGCTTCCTACAAGCAACCTAGGTTTTTTGAAAAATTTCAGCATTTTGAACTTGTTTTGCACTGCTTATCTCATCACCTAGGGTTTGTATGGTTAGTATAGATCACTTATCACCTAGGGTATGATATTAGGATTATTCTAAGTCAATTTCCACCTATGGTCACATGGTTTATAGGTCACTTACCATCCTATGAAAGAAATGATCAACCGAGTCTTTAACGGTTCTTCAATGCTCTTCAACTTCAGTTGTTTACGGATGCTTGATGACAAAGACACAAGATACGCACCTAGACACCTAGATTCACTTGTTTTGACACCGGAATATACAATACAAAAACATGGACTTTACAAAAAGCATCCACCAGACACCTTCCGACACTCTCCTGCCACATGTCTCCTACCACAATGAGAGCAGACCTCATAAGAGAATATAGAGGGTGCGAGAGGTGCATATCCCGTGGCCTAAGATGGAACGGGATGAGGAGCCTACATAGTAGTAGGGCGAGGCACCTGTGGTACTAAAGGAGGCCTCTATGTCTGCGCATGCCTTGATGCCTTGTATGGGGTTGTTCTAGCCCTCTTCTCTGGTGGCCCCGAGCCACTATGATGGCCTCTTGAAAAGCCTTTGTCTCTCCTCTTGAAGAACTCCTCAGAATTCTTCTTGGCGAGCTACGCCTTGCTCACCACTTCTCCCAAGGTGCCCACCTGGAACATCGAGACCCTATCTTGAATAGAGGGCTTCAACCCTTGTTCGAATTTTATGCCCCGCATGTGTTCTGATGTGATCAGGTGAGGTGCAAACTTTGAAAATTCTACGAAATTAGCCTCATAGTCAGCCACACTCAATTCTCCCTGCTCAAGAGTCATGAACTTGATCTCCTTCTGTTCTTTGATAGTAGTTGGAAAATATTGCTTGTAGGTTACATCCAGAAATTCTGGCCTTGTCCACGGCTCCCCACCCTGGTGGATTCCCTTTGCCTCTGTGCCACTCTCCACCAATGCTTGGCCACACCTTCCATCACGAAGGTGGCCCAGTCAACTCGCTGCTCATCAGTACAACAGAGCACTCTAAAAATATTTTCCGGTTGCATCACCCATGCTCCTACGACCATGGGGTTGGTAGTACCATAGAAAGTAGGAGGATGTAATCTCCTATATGCCTCAAGTCCTGAAGTATGTTGGACTGAAGGAGGTGTAGGTGTAGGTGTAGCAGGAGTAGCAATAGCAGGCCTGGCTACTAGCATAGCCAAGGTCTTTGCTATAGATGCAAAGGCTTGAGCAAAGTTGGGTGGTGCGTCCACTGATAGAGGAGGAGACGTCTCATTACTCCTAGTCTGGTGTCCGGGATCCCGTGTGCCACGTCTCATGACTTAGTCCTAGAACAATAACAACCATGACTCTAACTTGGAAATCAACTTTATCCCAATCATAACTTCAAGATCATTGAATATTTATAAGGTATATAATAGTAATGCATCGAGGTATACATTGCAGCATACAATTTGTGTTTCTAGCGTAGGCTACTAATTTTAGTTGGGTTCCAACTGGTAAAGGACTAAGACTAAATAATTAGTTTATACTTGGAATACAACTCTTTTCTCAAACCTAATGCCTTGTTTCAACCATGGTGTCAAATGCTAAGTGACCCTAAGGAAATCTAATGCCTAAGCTTTGATACCAACTCTATCGTGCCCCAAAATCTCCCCTAGGAGTTAGGAGAGACTTTAGACATGACTATCCTAACCTGGCAAACCATCATGTGAAATATACAAGGCATAAACATATTAAAAGCGTAAATCAAAGTGCGGAAGTGTGAACCCAAATTTCTATTCCATATATGAATAGTATTCCAAATTGTATACATCAACATGACTACCGTTAGAGTGAACATGCCCACCCATCAAAATACAAAACATAAAAATTCTCTCTCTTTTTCTATCTCTTAGTAGTCACCCTGATAGGGCCAAATATCTAAGTCTCTTGCCTCCACTTGTGGTGCTACTGCAGGCTCCACAAAAGGCTCCTCCTCACCATAGTCCTCGACCGAAGGACCCGGAGCACAAATATCAAATGGTGTCCCTACTGATATCAAAATGTATGGCTGAGTATTGAAACACTCAGTGAGTACAAGCTACTAGCTAATAGTGATATAATATAATTTATAGCATATTGGAAATTTAAACAATGCATTCATGAACATGCATGAAAACCCAAGTGCAAAACCTCATGTAAATCATGTGCTTATAATTTATAGCTTTTATTTGAAATTATTTGTTCATATTTTCAAAACTATTTATCGTGCTTAAAATCTTATTATTGTCTTTGTTCTTGTCTCATGAAAATCATGCTTACCGGGTATGTAAATACCATTCATCGACATTCTTGAAAGCAACTTGTGAGCTGTGTATGTAAATATCCTTCAACGAAATAGAAAATGCGCACCAACATCCTTGACTGACCCAAAGTTCAGCATTATCATTCTTACTTGTCTTGTTTTCTTGAAGCCAGATATAAAATATCTTTGGATATGCCCTATCCTTGACTGACCCAATGTTCGTCTTTATCATTTGTTTCATAATTCACTTGTCTTGTTTTTTGGTTGTTTTTCATGTACTTATACTTAGAAAACTCGGTTCATGCATACATGCTTGTGCATAGTGATTCGTGAACATCATAATGTCATGATGATACTTAAAGAAATAACATGTGGGTATTTGAATATTCTTATAGACATGGGAGAGCTTGAAGGAAACATGTATATGTATTCTAGTAATTTGACATTCATTGGAAAAACCTTAAAAGCATCTTACATGGTGTTTGGCAACACTAGTCTAAAAAGAAGTGCTTATTTGAAAATTATGCTTAGTTGGACTTTAGATTGTTAATTTGAAGGTTAATTGCATGTCTACATTTTAGTGATTTTAGGGGTAAAAACCTCTACTTTAAAAAGTACCTACGGAGTTACTTTTTAAAGAAGTGCTTTTTACCCCTAAAATCTCTAAATTGTAGATATGCAATTAACCAATCTAAAGTACAACTAAGCATAATTTTCAAATAAGCACTTCTTTTCAAACTAGTGTTACCAAATGCCACCTTAGTATTCATAGGAAACTTAAAACTTAGGGATCATAACAATAGGCTTCATAAAATTTACATACATTGCATAGATCATGGTTACTTAGCCTACAACATCTATATCCCACTTCTTAGTTCATACAATTTAGGGAAATCATCGTGGATTTAGGAATTAGAAAAGACATGTAAGCAATCTCAACATTTCAAGCTTGGAAACCTAAGTTTGAGATCTAGGTTATCCCTAAGTTAATTAAAAGGGTTTACTTACAATTTCTATTCACAATCATACTTTACTCCTTATTTCAATATTTGTTTCATACTAAAACTAGATAGTAGGATGTACTTACCTCTTGGATTGGATAAAAGCTTAAGGAGGCTTGAGAAGATGAGATCCAAGCTTGAAGAAGGAACCAAGCTCTACCTTAATCCTAGCCAAATCCTTTTTCCAAAACCCTAGCTTTCCCTTTCTCCCTCTCTAACTCTCTCAATCTCTCTCTAATTTCTGCCTTGAGGGTTTATGAAACCCTCACCCATGAAATTGGGGATTTATCGACAAAGGGGGTGGTCAAAAGACAACCCTACCCTTAATAAAATAGTGTTATAGACCAAACTGGACAAAATCTTGGGAGCCCGATCAACTGGTCAGGCCAAACACCAAAATGTAAAGCCCATTTTGGGCATTTTTCTGACACTCAATCGACTGGTCTAGAGGGGCGGTCTACCGGCCTTGAATCAGAACTCTCTGTTAGCCCATTTTGGGCCCTTTTCCTATAGTCGATCGACTGGCCTTGAAGGGTGGTCGACCGGCCTTCACCAGAACTTGGTGATTTCTCTTATTTCTCTCATTTTTCACACTTAGAGTGATTCCACTCTTCCCTTAACTCACCTAAAGTGCTTCCACTCTTTGACCTTGGCTTTAATACCCATATATAATTATATTTTTGGTTCCAACTCCTTTTCTTCATAATTCATACACCATAACACATAGGAGACCCTTTTTGGCCAAAATTCAATATTCACATACACTATTCACCAAAAAAGAACTTGAGTTCCGGGGTACTACACTGAACTTGGTCATAGTATACTAGATCCTTTCATATTATTTATTTAACTTGGAGACAGATACTAGTACCCGTACCTGGTCATAGTATACCAGTATCCTCTCATATTCTTGGAAACAAATGTTAGTGCCCATAGCTGGTCATAGTACACTAACATCCTTTCCTACTTGTTGGAAACAGATACTAGTGCTCGTACTTGGTCATAATACAGTAATATCCTTTAATGATTACTTCATTTTTTACTTGGAGACAGACACTAGTACCCGTAACTGGTCATAGTATACCAATGCCTTCTTATAATTTCTTGGAAACAGATGTTAGTGCCTGTACTTGGAGACAGACACTAGTACCCTTTACATTTCTTACTTCTTTTCTTATGAGCTTGCATTTCCTTTCTCATTAATTTTCTTTTCTTTTCTTACAACTTTAATTTCTCATTTCATATAAACCTTTTCTTATGATTCTTTTACTTATGAGTCTTATAAGACATCTTGATAATACTCCCATACACATGCATAGTGCTTGAGAGCATCATGGAGCAATTGTGAACATCATATTAATCATAGAATACATTTAAAACATGGAGACATGCATGGAATTACATTCATAGTATGGACATACAAGTACATGGCCTATTTAGCCTTATTCTATGCACAACATACTTTACAAATCATACTTAATACAACCACACTTTAGTTTAACATAGTCCATAACCATAGCTTGCAAGGAACAAGGTCCTATTCCTTGATTTCATTTCGTTTTCACAAGGCTAATTGGTAGAGTGTGTCTACAAGAGAACTAATAAGACCATCCAGGAGAGGGTAGTTACACTCTCTTTATCAAAACTCATCCCTCTTAGCTTTCCTTTTATTAATGAGTGATGACCTTGCTAATGAGTGAAGGGTATCTACCCTTTCTAATTAAACACCATGCCTCAATACTAGAAATCATAACATGGTAGATGATAGTTTGTCTACACTCTTTACCTCACAACACAAACTTTAAATCCTGTTTTTTCGTAGATGAATCCTAACATGGATGGCTAGTAGCAAGTAGCTACATATATAAGGCCATAACCTCGATTTCATTTCATGCTTTTCAATTGTTATACACATAAAAGGTTATATGCCTTAGGATATATGCCCTACTTGTGTAGTGCCCCAAAACATTCCGTACTTGATGAACAGTGTTTTCGTAGCCACTTGGCCTTTCGCGTAGTAAAATTAATAAATAAAAAAGAATTTAGAAATTCTAAAGTTATGGCCGAAATACCCCAAGGAGTCTGTAGGTGAAAAAGGATGAAAAATTTGGATTGACGATCGATCGCTACATGGCGACGATCGATTGTCCCGAGCCCAGAAACCTGGGCAATCTACTGGAACTTGGACAATTGATCGTCCAAAACTTGACGATCGATCGCCCTGAACCCAGAATTTTTATGGCTTTCGGGAAGTTGGATGATCGATTGCCCAACACTGACGATCGATCGTTTTGGAGACAAAAATCTGGGCAAGCTTACGGGATCGTGGACGATCGATCGTCCCAAGATCAACGATCGATCATCATCGTTGAACACTGTATTTTTTTTAGGACACGAAAATAATGCCAATAAATAGAAAGCATTTGGGGCTTTTGGGGGTGTGAGCGCGGAAAATCGCTCCCCAGATTCCTCACGGGTTTTTGAGGGTCGCCACCTATTCATTCAGAAGGAATAAGTCCCCCGAAGTTTTTGGATAAGGTCTTGATCCGCGATAGAGATCGGGGTAAAGGGTTTGGTTAAGTCTGGGGAAGGTGTTAGGCACCCCGAGGCTTCCATTTTATAACGGTTCTGTACTTCCCGGGTTTAAGCCAATTAAAGTTAATCTTGTTTAGAATGCCAACATATTTAAGTGAACACTAATCAAAGAAAGGAAAAGCTAACTGGGGTTGGGCCCGTGTTGGGCTGCCTACGTACTCACAGGGTGAGATCAGACCGAGCGTAGTTCTGGCACGTGAGCCTGTGCTGAGGCTAGGGGCGTGTGTGTGTACACCAAGGGTGGCTAACGTGGACTAGTTTGGTAGGCTAGGGTTGGTTGACTGAGGAGGTTAAGTGCAGGGTATGAAGCCCGGTAGGCTTAGGGAGTGGTCCGGTAGACTAGGAAGGAGTCCGGCCCGGCTTAGGATTGCTAACCAGGATTAGGCCAAACTAACTGCAGTTAGGGTTGCTAACCACAATAAAAGGGGAGTGATGTGTAGCCCGGTAGGCTAAGGCAGGGTCTGGTAGGCCAAGGTAAGTCTGGTAGATTTGGCTTTTAGGTCCAAAGTTTGTTTTATGAATGTCCGTTTAATTTTCCAAAGTTTGTGGGGTTAAGGGGTTCTTAACCGCGGTTAAATGTTAACCGGAGTTGGATTGAACCATGGTTAAGGGTCAGGTATAGTCCAAGGTGGGCCCAGGGGGCTAGGTAAGGCCTAAAGTGGTCTCCTTCCAGGCCTGGGCCCCTGCAAAAGCCCAAAACAAAAAACACAGTTAATGTCGGTAATGGAATTACCGACACTAATGATAGTGTTTTTGGTCAGTGTTTTTACCTCTGTTAACTAGGGTTAAACTGTAACCCGGGGTGATCCAAGGCAAGGGGAGTGTAGAAGGGACTCCTGGGGATGTTATGAGTCTAGTGTGGGGCCCAGGGGATGCCTGGAGTGGGTCCCACAGAGCTACAAAGCCAAAGCGACTGAAACAGCTTATTGGCGGTAAATGTTCTACAGTCAATCCAAAGGGAAGTAGAAGTTTCACCGACAGCATGGAAGTAAGCCTTACCAGGAATGGCGGTACTGAGACTACCGTCATTCTGGATTTTCCTGAAAACCGAATTTGTGGCTACTGGGGGTGTACACCAATGCTACCAGGGGTACCCTAATGATCTGAGGGACTCCTAGAAGCTTCGGTAATGGCTATCAAGCCTTGATGGAGGTGCTGTACCCGAAGGGGTTCACCACACCTACGGTTTAGGTGGGTGAACACCCTATGGGGGGTCTGTTTACTTGCTAAACATCACAACAAGAACAAATAACTCCCCTGGAATGGACCAGGGGCTCACAAGAGAGAGAACAAATGAAAAAAAATGGGTAGGGGTTGTCCCTACCAGTGCTCTGCTTTCTGCCAATACAGGGAGGTGCTGTACGTGAGGTGGTGGTGCACGGTTTACAGCTGCTGGGCGAGCTCGAAAATAGGTCTAGGGGAAGCCTAGAACCACAACCAAAGGTGGGAGAGGATGGGGATTACGATTTACAGCAAGGGTTTCACCTAGGATTTTTAGGATTTTTTCCCGACCGTTTACAGTGAAGGGGACATTGGGTTTTATAGGTATGGATACTAGGGACCTAAGAGGGATTAAAGGGAAGGCTAGGTATGTGTATGGACCAAGGGGAGGTCGACTAAGAGCTGAGAAGGGAGGAACCGAGGTGGGGGTTGAGTGTGCAGGGGTGTTGCAGGCCTGTAACTCGGTACTCACAAATGTCGATAGAAGTTCTACCGACAACACAAAATTAGGCTAAACAGAAATGTCGGTAGAACTTCTACCGACATTCTGAGACTTGTGTTTAATGGGCTGGGCCCTGCACACTTGGTTCTGGAGGCTTTGTTCTAAGGTTTTTGGGCCTTGTGGGCTCGAGGCTGAGGGTCAGGCCCTATAGGCCATGGGTTTAAGCTAAGGTCACCTAGGGTTTGGTCCTAAGGGTAGGGTTTAACTAAGGTGAGGGTTTAGGACACGGTTTTGAGTCTTAGGATTTACTAGGGTTCACCTGGGGTTTTGGTTATAGGGTTTTCTAGGGTTTGACTAGCGGCTTACCTAGGTTTAAGGGACTGGGGTAGGGGAGGTAACCATAGTTAAGGGATTTTTAACTACAGTTAGAATGGGGTGTAAAAATTTGGTGCTTACAGCTGCCCCTCTTTGCTGGAGAATGCCAAGGTAGGCAATTCGAACAGCAAAGACTAGAATCTTCCTATTTTTACACCGAGCTCAGATAACAAGGATGCAGAACGATAATATGTATGCATGCAGTGCAAAAATGGTGAGTGCAATGTAGTGGCAAGACCACGGCTGGGGGGAGCGGGTAACTCGGACTACTCACTGGGGCATGATGGATGAGGGGATGGCGTTGCCCGAAGGCGTTGGCCAGAAGGATTCGATCGAGTTACCCGGAGGCGTTGGCTAGAAGGATTCGATCGAGTTTGATCGAAGAGACACACAGAGTGTCAAGAACACACAGGGTGTTAAAGGGGGTGACATGCGGGTGGAGTACACTATAAAGGTAGACACGGGATGTCGAGGACACACAGGGTGTCAAAGGAGGGACATGCAAGTTGTATACACTGTAAAGGTATACACGGGATGTCGAGGGAAGGGACATGCAGGTGGTTTACGCTGTAAAGGTATACACGGGATGTCGAGGACACATGGGGGTGTCAAAAGATGAGACATGGTGGTATACGCTATAAAGGTATACGCGGGATGTCGAGGACACACGGGGGTGTCGAGGGTGAGACATATAGGTGGTATACGCTGTAAAGGTATAGACGGGATGTCGAGGACACACGGTGGTGTCGAGGCAGACATGCAGGTGGTATACACTGTAAAGGTATACACGGGATGTCGAGGACACACGGGGGTGTCGAGAGGGTGCGGCATGTCCGAGAGGCACTAGCCGGATGATTGAAATAGCCGAGAGGCGCTGGATTTTGATCAAATATGATGCTGAGGAGTTTGGTGACCAGAAGCGTGATGCTATGCAGGGATGTCATGCAGGGGATAAAGGCAATGATGCTTTCCTATGACTCTACTAATTGCGACTGACGGGGATGCATGGTGTCGGCTTCTTCTGCTTTGACTTACTGGGGCTGCTCAGTGCAGGCTGGCACGATCTGGTTAGGATACTAAAGAGTTTTTTTTGAAAACATTTTGTAAAGGGTTTTAGTCCTTTGTAAAAAAATTTCTTTCACCAGAAAGAATGTTCAACTAGCTATTAGTTTTGCCAGGAAAGGGCATTGGTTAGGGCTTTGGGGGTTTTTTAATCTGCCTTTCGCTCTTGGATAGTAAAGTATGACCCAGAAGAAGTTTTGTCACCACCGAGGAGGCTCATGGGTAGTCTTGTTTGTTTTGTCGTTGTTGGAGATTAGACTCTGACTGGGGAGAACCTTGCTGGGGGGAGCAAATAGGATGCTCCTGCTGGGGAGATCCGCTGGGGGTTGTAAAGCCATTGTAGACCGTTGCTGGGGATCTACTGAGGGATATGACACTGCCGTAGATCACTGCTGGGGATCTAAAATCCACTGGAGCCTAGTGTTGGGGAAGCTGCTCTTCCATGCCACCTGTTGGGGATTGCTGTAGAGGATTATCTGGCTAAACTGACTGCTGTCGGATGTTGTTGCCAAACTGCTCTTTAACTTTTCTCCCTTTTTTACCCTTGGAATGACCAAGGCATGGGGTTTGCATAATTTTTGCCCAATGAGTCCGTTGCAGGTTTTCCTCATACCTGCGAAGCTGATTAATTTTTGTCCCTTTTTTGCCTCTAGTCACAAGACTAGGTTTGGGGATCGCGTGATTTTTGTGCAATGAGACCGTTGCCGGTTTTCACTCATGCCCGCGACTTACTGGGGAGGTTTTGTTTATGTAGAGGAAAATAGATCTTCTCTCGTCATAGCCCTGAATGGCGCTCCTCTAGGATTTTTGAGGATGAAATTTTCGCTGGGGATTCAGATGTGATATTGCACTTGCACTCGTAATTCCTAAGGGATCGAGGAGGACTTAGAGTAGGACGAAATGTAGGATGAGGGACTGAAGTTTGGGACACCCTAGGATTTCTCCTGTTTGTTATTGATTTGCTCTCGCTTGGAGGTTTTGGTTTGATATAATTGGTTTTTCACTCTCTGGGGAGGATTTTTCTGTTTCGGGGGGATTGTTTGCTTAAGGCATGTGCCTTATGATTCCCGGTGATTTTTTTTTTTTTTGAGGAATGGGGGAGAGAGAGCGAGAAAGGTTGTCTCTGCTGGGGATAGAGAGGTTGTCTCTGCGAGAGGATTTTGTATTCTGGAGAGATTGTCTCTACTGGGTGAAGAGTTCGAAGAGATTATCTCTGTGGGGAATCTCTAACTGTTGAAAATGTTTTGACTTCTATTTTAGGCTTTCTTTTGATAGAAATTTTTGTACCCATGTGAGTCGATTTGCTTGGGAAGCTGGGAGAGTTTGCCTCCGCTTGGGGAGTGAGGGACTCTGTTTGGGGGAGAATCTGGGGGTGGATATCCCAAATGTGACCGCACCTGATTTGACAGGTTGCCTACGTACCTTTGCAGGATCAGGTCATGACGTAGTTCGGGCCAACGCCGCAGAGGGCGAGGGAGGGTGTCCCTGAAAGGTGTAATGAAAGAATGGCTGTCAGGCTCGAGGGGCTAACTAGCGAGATTCATTTGATTTGTAAACGGGTTACAGGAAAGGGGGATGAAGAGTGTGCCAAGGATGGCCTCTTGTCATTTCCCAGAGAAACTATAAGTGCAAAGCGCTATCAGATCTAGACCCTAAGTGTAATATCTTTTGACTTTGTCCATGTTGACGGGCTCTGGGAGGTCATTGTCATCTATACGTCCAAGTTGAAGGGCACCACCGGAGAATTTATCTTGGACGACGTATGGGCCTTTATAGTTGGGAATGAACTTGCCCCTTGGGTCAGGGCGGTTTGGAAACATTTTTCGGAGAACCAGGTCGCCGATCTCAATATTTCTTAGCTTGACCTTCCTGTTGAATGCGCTAGCCATGCGCCTCTGATAGGCCTGAGAGTGGTTGATGACTTTCAGTCGTCGCTCTTCGATCAGGTTCAACTGCTTATACCGGGTTTGTGCCCATTCCGCTCCTATGAGTTCTGCTTCTATTAACACCCGGAGTGATGGAATTTGTACTTCGACAGGGAGGACTGCTTCCATACCATAGGCTAAATCGAATGGTATTACTCCTGTGGAGGTTCGGATGGACGTTCTGTAGGCCATGAGTGCATAAGGGAGCATGTCATGCCAGGCAGAGTACTTGGTTGCCATCTTCTCTATGATTTTCTTCAGATTCTTGTTGGCGGCTTCAACTGCACCATTGGTTTGTGGCCTGTATGGTGTAGAGTTGTGATGTTGGATCTTGAATTTCTGGCAGAGATCAGTCATCCCCTTGTTACAGAGTTGAGAGCATTGTCTGTTATAATCTCATACGGGACCCCATATCGGTAGATGATATCCCTTTTCAAAAAACGTTGAACCATTGAGGCTGTGACGCTGGCATAAGAGGCTGCTTCGACCCATTTCGTGAAGTAATCGATTGCTACTAGGATGAATCGATGTCCGTTTGATGCTTTCGGAGATATGGGTCCGATGACGTCGATGCCCTAAGCTGAGAATGGCCAAGGAGCGGTGAGATTATGCAGCCTGTTTGGCGGTGCATTTATCTTGTCGGTATAGATTTGGCACTGGTGGCACTTCTGTACATGCTTGCAACAGTCTGATTCCATGGTGGACCAGTAGTAGCCTAGTCGTAATATTTTTTTAGATAACATCAACCCGTTCATGTGCGGACTGTAGGTTCCTCCGTGAACCTCTTTGACTACCTGTGCTGCTTCACTAGTATCTAGGCATCTGAGCCAGAGTAGGTTCGTTGACCTTTTGTACAAGATGCCCCTTGATAGGACGAACTGAATGGCTAGTCTTCTGATTGCCCGGTGGTCTATTTTGGTAGCATCGAGAGGGACGGTCCTGTCATAAAGATACTGCTTGATGTCTGTATACCAAAGCTTATTGTCTGATACCTCTTCGATCTGAAGGCAGTAAGCAGGCTGATCTTGTTGCTGAATTTCTATCGACCAGAGCATGATATCTGTAGGGATCTGTACCATGGAAGCTAGAGTGTCCAGTGCGTCGGTGAATCTGTTCTGGTTCCTGGACTAGTGGCTGAAGCTGATTCTTCTGAATTGACTGATTAGCAGATTGAGGTAGGCTAAGTACGGGACTAGCCTTGCTTCTCGGATGGCCCAAGACTCATTTTCCTAACAGATTACCAAAGATGAGTCACTATAGACGTCTACCTCCTCAATCCTGATGTCCAGGGCTTCTTTCAGTCCTGCTATGCATGCCTCGTACTCTGCTTCATTATTGGAGCATCTGAACTTCAGCTTGACTGAGATAGGGAGGTGTGCTCCTTTAGGCGAGATCAGGACTGCTCCTACTCAATGCCTATGACTGTTGGCAGCTCCGTCAAAGTACAACTCCCAACCGGAGTATTCTTGTTTGTCCACTTCGTATACAGGATGGCCTAATCTGGAAACTGATCATGTACAGACACGTAATCCTGGGTCGGACTGTGGGCCAGGTGATCTGCTATCGCCTACCCCTTGATTGACTTTTGTGTTATGTACGTGATGTCGAATTCAGACAACATCATGAGCCATCGGGCAGTCCTTTCGGTGGTGGCTGGCTTTTCCAGTAGATATTTCAATGGGTCCATCCGGGAGATCAGAATTACCGTGTAGGAAAGCAGATAGTGCCGAAGACGTTGAGTTACCCAGACCAGTGACAGACATGTCTTCTCAAGAGGGTTGTACCGCTCTTCGTACTCAAGCAGAAGCTTACTGATATAGTAGATGGCTTGCTCTATTCTGCCAGTCTCGTCATGTTGTGCCAGAATGCACCCCATGGAGGTTTCTTGCACAGAGATGTAGAGTAGTAGTGAGCGTCTCGATGTAGGAGGCAAGAGTACTGGAGGTTTTAGAAGATACTGCTTTATTCTATCAAAGGCTTCTTGACATTCTGTTGTCCAGACAGTCGATGTGTTCTTTCGGAGAAGTTTGAAGATCGGAGTTAGCTGAGAAATGAATCGACTGATGCATTGAATTCTGCCCAAGAAACCATGGATCTCCTTTTCAGTTTGGGGTGCTGGCATTTCGATGATCGCTCTGGATTTAGCTGGATCGATCTCAATGCCTCTTTTGCTGACTATAAAGCCAAGGAGCTTTCCTGATGAGGCTCTGAAGACACATTTGGCCAAGTTCAGTCTTAGGCCGTACTCTCGGAGTCTGTCGCAGAGTCTCTTCAAGTCTTCAGGGTGTTGCTCATCGGTAGGAGACTTAACGATCATATCATCCACATAGATTTCAGTGGACTTGTGCATCATGTCCTGGAACAAGGCTGTCATGGCCCTCTAGTAGGTAGCCCCTGCGTTCTTAAGTCCGAAGGGCATGACCTTGTAGTAGAATGTGCCCCAAGGCGTGATAAAGGAGGTTTTCTCCATGTCTTCTTCTGCCATCCTTATCTGGTTGTATCCGGAGAAACCATCCATGAATGAGAGAGTCTCGTGCCTAGCAGTATTGTCGACCAGAATGTCAATGTGCGGGAGAGAAAAGTTGTCTTTGGGGCTTGCCCTGTTTAAATTCCGGTAGTCAAAACACATACGGACCTTGCCATCCTTCTTAGGTACCGAGACTATGTTGGCCAACCACTCAGGGTAATTTGCAACTGCCAGGAAGCCTACGCTGATCTGCTTCTCAACTTCTTCCTTGACCTTCTATGACCATTCGAGCCTCATCTGTCTCAGTTTCTACTTTACTGGTCTGATGTCGGGGTTCATGGGCAGTCTGTGTACCACCAATGCATGTCAGCATATGACCAAGCGAAGATCTCACAATAGTTTCCCAGGAAACTGATCATGTCTGCTCTCTGCTGAGGGTTCATGCTTGTGCCGATCTTGACTAGCCGGGGATTCTTTGTGGATCCCAGATTGACTGTTTCAGTGTCCTCCCTGTTAGACTGCAGAAGTCCTTCACTGTGTTCGAGGAGGTCCAGAATTTCCTGAGGCGGTTCCTCTTCCTATTCTGAGTCATACTCTGCTTCGAAGAGTTCGAGGGTTTGAAGGGTAGCCTTGTCAGAGGTGATTTCTTGGCAAATCAATTAGCTTCAGTTTAGTAAGCTTTGATGATGATGACTTGTTGGCTTCAGGACACTAGGCCTTCTAGGGGAAGAGTCCGTGTGATTTCGTCATCAGCCGATATGAAATGTTTTGTGTTTTTTTTTTAAAACATAATTTTTGAGTCAAAACAATCTGATTTTTATTTAGCAAAATGACTTGTTACAAAAAGATTCAAATAAAAAGATGCCGACTGTGGCCTGACTTTTGGATTTTACAAATGGGAGCAAACGAGAAATAGATGGAGGAGAAGGGTGATGCTGGTTTACTGCTATCTCAGACCAACTTGTCCTGCACTGTGCTTGCCCCGGCCCTGGCTGGCCTCGATGGTAAGAGCCTCAGTCCACCAACGGATCAGTGGTTGGTGACTGGATGATGCTTCGGCGTTGTTGGAGAGGGTGCAGACCTGCTCTCCTACTGGATATTCTGCTTCAGTAGCATCTTCGACAGTCAGCTCGTCGAACATCTGGACCATGGCGAACACTTCCGGTTTTGGAATCCCTGAAGACTCGTCACTGGAATGGGGTGTTAAGGCAACGGGTGCAGCAGAGATTTCCGGGTAAGTTTCGAAGATTCCCACGGGGAAAGTTACAGAGATGTGTGGTCGGGGTTCAAGTTTTGCCGACTGTCTACTCTTCCTAATTAGCTTAGAAAGGTAGTCCTCGTATCTGGGTTGTACCCCAACCCAAATGGAGGTGTATAACGAGGAGGCGTATATCTCTTCTTCATGCCCTGGTTCCTGACACCAAGACCACTTCCGGGTTGATAGTTCATTCTAGCCATCATTTTGACAAACGGCGGCACTGCTTGCCTGAAATGTCATGAAGGCAGTGCCTTGCCCCAGCTCTTGGACGTCCCCAAAGGGACTTACTAACTCTTCAGAAGGATTGACAATCAGACGATCATCCTATATGAACTTGATTCTTTGATACAGAGAGGAGGGAATGGCCCCGGCCATATGGATCCATGGCCTCCCTAGGAGTAGTGTAGAGCCCCGGACTTTTTCATGCTTAATGCATGACACTTTCGTAGCCAATTTGCCTTTAATGTAGTACAATTAATAAATAAAGAAGAAATTGAAAATTTTGAAACGTTAGAAATGTTCCTTTTCGAAGTACAAACCCAACGCAAGTTGAATCGTCAAAATCTGACAAACGAGTCAAGAGATATGGCCAGAACAGTTTGGACCTGCAGAGCACCGATCGCTCGGTCCATGGAGTGATCGATCGGTCCAAAACCGATCGATATCAACTGGTCAAGATTTTTGTATGGAGAAATTTTTCCGAGAGTTGATTTTTGGTCAAGAGCTCGATCAATTCACCGATCGCTCGGTAGGCAACCGATCGATCGGTCATAACCACCGATCGCTCGGTCTTCGTGTTTTACAGAAATTTCATTAAGGGTGTTTTCGTCTTTTGGGCGTTTTACTCTTTCCTCTTAAGGTTTGCCCGAGCCTTAGGGCTCATTTACCACACTTAGAAGATATTAGAGAGGAAGAGAGAAGAGAAGGGTTTTCTTAACCTAGGGTTTGATTTTGAGAAAAAATCAAAGGGTTTGTGAACCCTAGATCACCTCAAGATTGGATTGCTTCAAGATCCCGATTCAAGCACGCGAGGAGTAGTTTCTCCAAGCTAGGGCAACGCCTCACGAACGTTTTGGAGGAGTTTCTTCCTCATTGATCAAGGTCAGTACTTCTTGCTACCCTCCTAGTCATAGTTCCTCTTTTCCTCCATGTTTCTTTGTTTTCCTTCATCTATACTTGTGCTAGGAGTTGGGATGTGTGGATGTTGTGAATGGAGATGGAATGGGCGATTGGATGCCAATGGTTGTGTTGTGATAATTGAAATGGGGAGGGCATTGTATCCATAATGAACAAACATATATGATGGAATTATAATCCACCTAGAAAAGCATATTGTAGGGTTAACAAATAATGAACATACCATGTTTGATGGAATGCCAAGGTGAATGAAATGAGTATAAATCTAGAAAATGCATGATAAATTACTTATGTAATTTATTAGGGATTATGCTAGCATGAGTTCTTGTTTTCCCTAAAATATTATAAATGTTTATTTGTTTAAAAATTGCTATATGCTATACATTGTAAAATCCCCCAAATGTCATGTTTAAATTCAAATGCAAGTATGCACCCGAACCCACGAGCATGGCATGCATGACATGATTTACCAAGGTTTTCAAGAACATGATTAGGGGTGGGACATATCCTACGATATGTTTTACCTCGCTTTTCACAAGAAAACAAGAACAAACATTCTACGAGGGGTCTCCCCTCACTCACAAGTGCATAGCATAAAGAAGGGCCTCCCTTCCCTCGCAAGTACAGACATATCATGAAGAAGGGTCTCCCTTCCCTCTCAAGTGCATTGCATAAAGAAGGGTCTCCTTTCCCTCTCAAGGCATCTCACAAGCGCATCTCACAAGTACATCTTACAAGTTTATCTCACAAGTTACATGATCACAAGCAAGCACGCATGACATGACACGATATACAAGAATCAAGCAAGATAGACAAGACGAGTTTTCAAGCACGAAAATGGTACTTTAAGTCAAGTCAAGTGCACAGTGTTTTCAAGGGTTTTATCGGCTTTCACGGAATGCAAGCATGAATATAAATTGCTTTACTTCCTTATATGACATGAATTGTTCCCGTTTTTCATATATGAATTGCTCTTGATTTATGTATTGCCATTTTTATACTATGACTATTGGTTAGTATTTGGTACCCGCTGAGTATTCCATGCTCAGCGGTACTTCTTATGTCGGCAGGTGATAGCGGAGCGGCTGCTCCTTTTGATGTCTGTGCTCCTGGGCCATGGGTGGAGGAGGAGTACGTCGAGGAACCCTTGGAGGAACCTCCGGTAGAGGGCTACTATTAGGTAGTGGTTGTAGATTCTGAGTGATAGAGGTGTGGGTGAGATGAGAGATATCTATTCATGTATTTTGGCGGGCCTATCCGCACTTTCTTCTGTTCATTCTTCTTTTGTACCAACATGGATCATGTGCGTATAGATACATAGAGGTTTGTTAGTCTTCCGCTCTGCTATGTTAGAGTATGTTTCCGCTGTTTCTATCCTCTATTGTATATGCTCTATGGGTTTTTACAGGATGGTTTGTCAAGCAAGTCATGTAAGCTATGATTAGTCGTCCAAAGTTCACTCTAACTCCTAGGGTGGGTTTCGGGTCGCAACAAGTAGAGTGAAAGAGGCTGGCACGCTTACAACCTGAAAGTTTATTGAGACCTGAGCAGGTCTGACCCCGATGGTCAGGTCGATGTCACCCAGGTTTTGCCTGTGGTATTATCAAAGGCCCTGATGGTCATAGGTCTCTTCTTCACTTAACTGAAGTCCAGGCTCAGGTTTTACAGCGTGGAGAGTGTGCAAATGTTCAGGCCAGAGCCATTGTCGATGAGCACTGATGATAATGTTCACTCCATGCACTGTACTGCAATGTACAAAGCTCGGGTATGGTCCCTATCCAAGTCCGGTATCTCCTCTTCTGTGAAGGAGATGATTTTGGGTTCAAGGATTTGTCCTACCATTTGCCCCAGTTTCTTGGGCGTTATGTCTGGCGTTACATGAACATTAACAAATATTCGAAGCAGTTGCTTCCTGTGGTGCTCTGAAGTGAGAAGAAGACCCAAGATGGATATCTGTGCTAGGACCTTGCTCAGTTGCTGAGTGATATTAAACTCCTCTGCTTTTTCCAGGATTTTCAATAATACTGCTGAATCAACTGCCTCTTTCTACAGGTCTGACACCCCTGCTTTCTGTTTCTCTGCCTTTGTACTCTTCACCTTTGCCGGCTCAGTTGCAGGAGGTTGATATACCTAGCCAGATCTGGTTAGGTAGGCTATGCTCTCGCTCTCGAGGATGAGATAGCAGGGAGCGGATACTCGGTTGAGGTTGAAGAGAGGCTCTGGGATGTAGGCGATCTGGACAGGGCCTGAAGAGGTTGAGGCGTGAGCTAGAGCTGTGGGCCAATTTGCTGGGCAAGGAATGGTGTAGATGATCTGCTTAGGGACATGTATCTGGGTTGGAGACTGAACAGTCTGTATGTTTGACTGGGGGAAGGGGATTATGACAGGTGATCGGTAAGAGGGCCTGATGATGCCATCATTTACTGTGGGTGTCCTGGGCCTGGCTGCCCTACCCCAGGCTCTTCCCACTGGATAAAATTGATTTGATTGTTATGTGGGGGCAGTGGCACCTGATTAATGCTGGTGTTGCTGGGAACCAGCTCAACCCTTCCTTTATCCAAGAGATCTTGGATTGCACACTTCGGGCCTATGCAATAATCTGTAGCATAGCCTGGGCCTCTGTGAAAGGCACAGTGATGATCAGCATTATAGTTCTTGCCATGCTTGTCTGGAGGTAGAAGAGGTGTAGGACCTCTCAACTCAAGAAGGCCCTTCTTGGTAAGGAATTCCAATAATTGGCTGAGGGTATATGGAAGAAGGGTAAAGTTTATGGGAGGACGATTTTGCCCTTGGACTGGTCGGGCTGGCCAGGTATTCCTGCTAACTGACTGCTGCTAAGCTACTAGAGCTAGTAATCTGATGGGTGCCGTAGAAGCAACCATATGTACATCTTCCTTCTTTCTATGGTCCCAATGATCAATATTTCTACTAGACGAGGCCGTCGCCTTGGGGGGATCAAGTCCTAGACTGGAATGAATGGCCCCGCTCTTGATAACAGTCTCGATACTAGCACCTATCCTGACGATAGTGCCGAAGTCCACTATCGGTAAGGTCACCATGAGTGTAGAGTAGGACTGCTTCAGAGTGCCCATGAACATGCCTGTCAATTCCTCCTTAGGGATAGGAGTTGGGATCTTTGCTGCCATTTCCCTCCAGTGGGTAGCGTACTCCAGAAATGATTCGTTGTTGCACTGGCTTAGTTGTTCAAGCTAGCTCCTCTGAGGGCGGAGCTCCTAGTTGAAGGAGTACTGCTCTATGAAACTGTCAATGGCATCCTACCAGGTCTTGACTTTCTGCTTGTCCACAGACATCCACCACGTAAGGGTTGCCCCCTTCAGACTCTTCTGAAAGTACTAGATGAGCAAGGGCTAGTTCTTGTTATGCTGCAGCATGTCCCCGAAGTATAACTGGAAGTGTTGTTTTGGACAGCCTGAGCCATCATATTTATCAAAGTCTGGGACCTTGAAACCTGCGGGAACAGCATCCCCTGATGAGAAAGTCAAGTCCTCCAATGATAGACTTGTACTGGTGGATGTACCTTTCATTCTTTTCATCTCCTCTTTCATCTGCTTGATCTCGTCTTGTAAGGAAGGGGTTAGATCTGAGGATGATGGCTGGTCCTGGTGTACATGTGAGATCTTTGGCTACTCTTCGTACTGGTCATATTCCTCTCCTCCATCTGTTGCTGGTATTGGATTAGGTATGATGAAGGGGGAGGCTCAGGTGTAGGTCGCTCGGCTGTTTCTTCGGTTGGGATCCAGATGGAGGGTTCTTCGGTTCGGGTGCCAATCAAAATCTTTAGGGATTCCAGAACACTGTCAAGCTTCGCCTGCATGGCTGCTATTTCTCTGTCATGTGACTGTAGGATCTCAGTGGTCCGCTGGTGCTGATCTGCAAGTTCTGCCATCGATCCTGTACTGCTTTCTGATTGTACTGTGTAGGAGTTGTTCTCTGATCGGACTGTGCAAGGGAATACCTCTGTGATTGGTATTTCCGTCAAGATTACGTCGGCAGCTGCTGCTTCCACGAGAATCGCAGTCAAAGAATGAGTCACAGGTCGGCTCATGCAACTGAAAAGAATGCAACGGTTAATCATGATTATGCATGAGGGCAAAAGGCAGATGCTAGAAAAAGATTTTATTGATGCATGAAGAGTGCAGTGAGTTCATGGATAGTGTGACTCAAAGAGGAGGAAAAAGACTCGATCCTAGGCAGGCCCTTCAGGGATCGCAAAGTCAAGTGGACGAGGCACACCCTCAAGATCCATGATTTACTGCTGGAGGGATGTGACTTCTAGGCAGGCCCTTCGGCTGCTCTTTGCACTATCAAGCTGTTCTTGGTGGAAGTGAAGCTGGGCCCTGATGATGACTGTTTCCCTAGCGTCACCTCTGCGTCTCCTGTGAAGAGATTGGATTGTCTGCTCCAATTATTCAACCTGTTCTTGCACAGCTTGGAGTTCACGGCCTTGTTCTACTTCCTGCTGCCTGAATGCATACTGGGCTTTCCATAGCTTCTTCTATTTCTGTTGGATCTGAAGCTGTCTCTCCAGGAAGAAGTCTGTCCAGGGAACCACCATCTCTGCTAGGGGTATGGTCCCTTGTGATGGTGGTGCAACTGGTGTGGGCAGTTCCCTAGGTGCAAGCATGCCGGGTAGAATGTTAGGATTATCCACCCATTGTTAGTATGCCGAGTTGGTTGTTGGCCCTGATAAGACCATGAAGTCTGGCCATTGGTCTCGCCTGGAGCTGCGCCAAGCTGACTAGAAGTGCCGGGTGAGGTTTTCGGAGTGCACTGTGAAGGTGATCCAATCATTTTCTTGCTGGTCTATCATGGGGATACGCTGAGAGAGTCTAAACTGTCAGAGGAATCAGAGTAGTGTATAGACTGCGGAGCCTGTTAGACCAGCAAGAATCATGCATCGTCTGCCGGTGATGAAAACACGGGGTAGCCTGTTCAACACAAGCCAATTGCAATGCCAACTGATTTCTTCCTCTGAAAGGTCTTGGAGGAGCTGGTAGAGCTCTCCAACATCTGTAGTTGCTATCGGCCCTTGATTCTGAGAAATCTTCTGAGGCAGACTGTAAGCGTCGCGGATGTCGTTCGGTACTGAAATGATTGTATGCAAGTGACTTACCAACCAAAGGTGCAGGAGAGGTGTACTGGCATGGAAGATGCCTTTTCTACAGTTTACAGACTCGTTGAGAGCTCGGAGAAGCTCGGTTAAGATGACTGGTACAACCGAGCAGGAGTTGTGCATGTCCTCGATGATCCTGACCAGAACTGCTTCGACGAGCGAACGGCACCTTGGGAACCCCAATTGAGACATGGCTATAAGTGTAAGGGCATTAAGACTGGGAAGTTTTGCTGAATTGGAGTCAGGGTTCCATTTGTGCTTGTACTTCTTTTCGAGAAAATACACAGATATCTGATCAAAAGTGTAATGCCCCGAAATACCCCCTAGGAGTTTAGGGATATTTTAGGTGTCACACTGCGTACCTATCAAACCATCCTGTAATGCACAAGATAAAAATACAGTACTAACAACGATAATCAGAGCGCGGAAGCTATCATATATGCGAAAGCGTAAACAAATTTTCATTTCTTCTGATGATCCAAAATAGTATTCCAAGTTAACATAAATACAAGACATGTCTAAGTCTAAGGTGGACAGGCCCACCTATCAAAATATCAAAATACACAAGACCCTCTCATACTCTCCCCTCAACAGTAGTCGAGGTATGGCCACGAATTGAGGTCTCGGTCCACCTGAGACTGTAATGGAATAGCCGGCTCTCTCTCCTCTATATACTCTTCCTCGACCCAAGGCTCCGGGTCGAGGGCTCCCTCAGTACCTGCCGACATGAAAGTACGGCTGAGCATGGAATACTCAGCGAGTACAAGCTACTAGCAGACCATAACAATAATAAAACACACAATAGTAATATTATACAAGCAGTAATAGAAACATCACAAAGAAACAGTATAAGGCATGACACAATACAAGCATCCTGACGTGCGTACATGAATGCGAAAACGCCGATAAAACTCACGCTTGAAAACCCCTGTCATGTCCCGGTATGCCTCGTAGAAATCATGTATGCGTGCATGCATGAATGCATGATCATCATCTTGTAAACCTCCATCTTGTAACTTGTGAGCCAGAGGCTAGCACCCGAATCTCCCTGGGCTGCTAACCTCCTTGATATGCACTGCACTTGTGAGCCAGAGGCTAGCACCCGAATGTCCCTGGGCTACCAACCTCCTTGTTATGCAATGCACTTGTGAGCCAGAGGCTAGCACCCGAATGTCCCTGGGCTACCAACCTCCTTGTTATGCAACGCACTTGTTGTTTATTATATGCACATGCTCTTGAAATCTCGGTTCATGCTATCATGCGTGCTCATGTGCGTGCCAATAATAACAATCGTGGGAATGCGCTTAACAAAAGAGATATGGCATTACAATTCAATTCATAATATTAGCATAGGTAACTTAAGTAATTCACATGACATTGGATCAATTCATCGTCTATAAGAACACATGCATAAAACCTATTTCCATTTTCTTCATCTAAGTCGTGTATTCATAGTTTAGGCATTTTGTCAAACACAACACATGCAATGTTTCTTAATAATTCATCTTGTTCTTTTTAGCTCATATTTTCCATTCAATCACACAATGGTAAGTTTGTTATTTGTACAATGCCCATCCTCCATTTTCCAATCCACAACCCACACATCATACATCACACATTCGGCATCCAATCGCCGTATCCAACCTCCATCCAAGCATCCCTACCCTTTCTTTATCTTGTTTATATTTATTATAGATGACACATTTTGCAAGGAATAAAACACACTAACAAGAATCATATTTCATAAGGAAAAACCTAGATTTATTGCTAGGGTAATGTAGCACCCCGGACTTTTTCATCCTTAATGAATAGCACCTTCGTAGCTAATTGGCCATTTTTGTAGTCTAATTAATAAATAAGGGAGAAATCGAAAATTCCGAAACGTCAGAAATGTGCGTTTTCGAAAGACGAACCCAACGCAAGTTGAATCGTCGAAATCCGACAAGCGAGTCAAAAGATATGGTCAAAACAGTCCAGACATACAGAGAACCGATCGCTCGGTCCAGTCAGCGATCGATCGGTCCATAACCGATCGATCGGTAGCTATCGCGCGGTCAGAAAGTTTGTATGGGGAAATTTTCCAGAGAGTGAGTTTTTGACCGGTCGATCGGTCATAAACACCGATCGCTCGGTAGGCAACCGATCGATCGGTCATGACCACCGATCGCTCGGTCCGCGCGTTTTACAGAATTTTCACTAAGGGCATTTTCGGCATTCGGGTGTTATACCCTTTCTTATATAGGATTGCCCGAGCCTTTAGGGCTCATTCTCAACCCTTAGAGTCTTTTGAGAGATAGAGAGAAAGGAGAAGGTTTTCCTAAACCTAGGGTTTTCATTTTGAAGAGAAATCAAAGGGGTTTGAGACCCTAGATCATCCTCAAGCACGTTTTCCTTCAAGATCTCGGCTCAAGCTCGGGTGGAGCTCGTGTTCCAAGCTAGGGCAGCAACTCACTGTCGTTTGGAAGAGGGATTTCTTCCTCATCTTTTCAAGGTCAGTACTTCTTACTACCCTCCTAGTTATAGCTTCTCTTTTCCTTTATTTCTTCTTGTTTTCTTTCACCTATATATGTGTTATGAGATTGGTGGTATGAATGGTGAATGGAGATGGATGTTGGCGAATGGATGCCGTGTGGATGATGTGATGAACAAATGGGAAAGGGCATTGTACTAATAATGAACATACAAGTGTGATGTGAGCATAACCCACCTAGAAAAGCATGATCTAGGTTTAAGTGAATAATGAACATACCCCATGTTTGATGAAATGCCAAGGTGAACAAAATAAATGATAAATTAAGGGAACCCATGCTTAATTGCTCTTGAAATTTGTTAGGGTTCATGATAGTGTGTTTCCTACATTTCTTAAAATGCGTAGATTATTACTCACTTAAATTGCTATATGCTATGCTTTGTGAATTACCCCAAATTGCTATATTTAATTCCAAATGCAAGTATGCACACGATTTCACGAGCACGCATGAAATGACGTGATTTACCGATGTTTTAAGTATGGGGCGTAGAGGTGGGGCATATCCTAAGATATGTTTCACTTCGCTTTTGACAAGGGCAAGACAATCATGCATTCCATAGGGAAAGGTCTCCCATCCCCTCGCATGACATGCATAGCATCGCATGACACGCATAGCATAGCATGGCATGACACGCATAGCATAGCATCACACATCACGCATGGAAGCTAGTTGCGACGGGCTATGAACGGCAACTAGGCATTCACATTCCGCATGGATAATAGTTGCGACGGGCTATGAACGGCAACTAGGCATTCACATTCTGCATGGATGATAGTTGCGACGGGCTATGAACGGCAACTAGGCATACCCATCTGCATATAGGGTACTAGTTGTGACGGACTATGAACGGCAACTAGGCATGTGAACATGTTTAAATTATGAACAAGCAAGCATGATACTCGCATGACATGACATGACACGCATGATATGACAAGATAAGACAACATAACAAGTTTCAAGCACGGAAATGGTATTTTCAAGTCAAGTCAAGTGCACGATGTTTTCAAGAGGTTTCATCGGCTTTCTACGAAATACAAGCATGATTATAAATTGTTTTGTTTCCTTGTATGATATAAATTGTTCATGTTCTATATATGCAACTTGCTTCCTCCTTTATGTATGCTATCTGTATGCTATGACTATTGGTTAGTGCTTAGTACCCGCTGAGTATTCCATGCTCAGCCGTACTTCTTATGTCGGCAGGTGACGGCGGAGCAGCTGCTCCATTTGATATCTGTGCTCCGAGTCCATGGGTGGAGGAGGAGTACGTCGAGGAGCCTTTTGAGGAACCTCCAGTAGAGGGTTACCATTAGGTGGTTGTAGATTCTGAGTGGATTAGCTGTGGGTGAGATGAGAGATTATATCCATGTATTTTGGCGGGTCGGTCCGCACTTTCTTCTGGTTACTTTTTGTATAAACTTGGACCATATGTATATACTTAGAGGTTTGTTAGACTTCCGCTGTGTCTTACAGTTATGCTTCCGCTATAATGTCCTCTATTGTATATGCTCTGTGGATTTTTGCAGGTTGGTTTGTCAAGCAAGTCATGTAAGTCATGATTGAGTCGTCCAAGATTCACTCTAACTCCTAGGGTGGGTTTTGGGTCGCGACAGAAGTGGTATCAGAGCTTAGGCTTTAGGTCTCTAGGGTCACTTAGAATCTTATGCCACGGCTTGACAAGAGCATATGTCAGGAAACAAGTTAGGAAGGAAGTAAGTCGGGAGCGAGTCTGGTTCCAAGTGTAAGACTAAACTTTAGTCTTAAGTCTAAAATGGTTGCTTTAACCAAGTACGGGTCCTAGGTACGCTAGAACACTAAAGTATAAGTATAATGTGATGAATACTCTGATTACTTGATGTGATGAATATTAGTGTTATACAACTAATACAGATTGAATTATTGTGAAACGACATTGAAATAAACTGTGTTTTCAAGTGAGACTCATGTGGTGCTATTGTTCTCAGGACTTTAGTCATGAGGCGGGGCACACGGGGTCGTGGACCACACACCAGAGCTTCATCTTCTTCTAGAGATGAGGATGAGCAGCCGGACCTCTCTCAGGTCTTAGGCTCTATTGCTGAGACACTCGCCATCCTGGCGGCTCGGCAAACTATACCGGCATCAGCGGCACCTACTCCACCGCCCGCAGCTCCAGTACATCGTACAGCTGGAGTTGAGGCATTCAGGAGATTGAGGCCTCCATCCTTCCATGGGAGTGTGGACCCTCTTGCTGCGGAGGCGTGGATCCTCCAGATGGAGAAGATTTTTGCGGTCCTCTCGCCTACAGAGGAGGATAGAGTAGCATGGGCAGTTTTCATGCTAGAGGGTGAAGCCCACCATTGGTGGTTGTCCGCATTGAGGACGCGAGACTTGACCATGCAGGGTCAACCTTGGACTTGGGAGGAGTTCAAGGATACTTTTTACAAGAAGTATTTTCCGATCGGTGCACGGGAAAAGAAAGAGAGAGAATTCATCAACCTTGAGCAAGGTTCGATGTCTGTGGCTGCTTATGAGGCCAAGTTCTCGGAGCTATCACGCTTCGCGACACATATGATTGCCACCGAGGCAATGAAGGCGAGGAGGTTTGAGCAAGGGGTCAAGGATGTCATCATGGAGAAAGTGTCGGTTTTCAGGCATGCCACTTACGCCGAAGTAGTGGATAAGGCCTTATTGGTTGAGGCCAATTCTGAAGCGGTGTCTAAGAAGAGAGAGTTGGCGAGAGGCCAAGCCAGTAGTTCAGCACCTCCAGAGAGACGGGCTCGTACCGGCCCTTATCAGTATACATGGCCAGCACCACCGATGAGGCCGACTTATGCGGCCCCAGCACCACGGCAGTACGTGCCACAGGCACCTCGACCTCAGGCTCTCCCGGCCCCATGGCCAGTTGTACCTCAGGTGGCGAGATATGCTCCATCTCAGGCCCCTCCTACCCGCACGCACGAGCCCTGCCCTTCATGCGGCCGAAGGCACCCAGCAGGGGATTGCCTAAGAGCATCGGGTGGATGTTTTCACTGTGGTCGCCAGGGCCACGTGATTAGGGATTGCCCTATCCGGCATTTACCAGGCCAGTCTCAGGGGATTAGGCCACCAGCACGCCCAGCAGGATCACATCAGGCGTCATCTCAGACTACCCGGTCCACACCTCAGTCTCGCCAGGCGAACCAGGGGCGAGTTTTTGCCTTGACAGAGGGTGATGCACTTGCATCTGACGATGTGGTGCAAGGTACGCGTTAGGAGTTATTTTCCTTATTCGTGATTGTTATGTTATGTTTTATTCCTTGTGTACGTAGTTGGTATGCTATATATATATTTACCTACGTGTATACACCGTTGAGGCTTGAATTGACGTAACTAGCTAAAATTTCAGGAACCCTACTAGTCAATGAGTATTTGGCTCGAGTGTTGATTGATACCGGGTCTACTCATTCGTTTGTCTCGCCGAGTTTTTCAGAAGGCTTTTCTGGGGAGCCAAGTCAGCTAGAACCGGAGTTAGCCATTTCGACTCCTCTTGGCAAAACAGTATTGGCAGATAAAGTGTATAGAAATGGTGTGGTCCAAGTTGGAAGCCACGAGTTGGCGGTTGATCTCATCGTCCTTGGATTCCAAGACTTTGATGTTATATTGGGAATGGATTGGTTAGCAGCACATCATGGGCATGTAGCTTGCTTTGAGAAAATGGTACTCTTCAAGCCAGTAGAAGGAAAACCATTCCACTTTCGCGGGTTGAGAAGCAGATCTATTGCTCGTTTTGCGGCGTTGGGCGTAGCTAACCCCGAGGCAAAGGACTCATCAACTATTCCGGTTGTGAGTGAGTTCCTGGATGTATTTCCAGAGGAGTTGCCAGGATTGCCTCCAGACAGGGAGATTGAGTTTATGATCGAGCTTGCACCAGGCACAGCTCCTGTTTGCAGGGCTCCGTATAGAATGGCCCCTATTGAACTCAAAGAGTTAAAGACTCAGTTGGAAGAATTACAAAGCCTTGGCTTCATTCGACCAAGTGTCTCACCGTGGGGTGCCCCAGTGTTGTTCGTTAAGAAGAAAGATGGCTCGATGCGGATGTGTGTCGATTACCGGCAATTGAACAAAGTCACTATAAAGAATAGGTATCCATTGCCTAGGATTGACGACTTGTTCGATCAGTTGAAGGGAGCGAGATTTTTCTCAAAGATAGATCTTCGATCGGGTTATCACCAGTTGAAGATTAAGGTGGAAGATGTTCCCAAAACTGCCTTCAGGACTCGATATGGGCACTATGAGTTCTTGGTGATGCCTTTTGGTCTCACGAACGCGCCGGCAGCCTTTATGGATTTGATGAACCGGGTGTTCCGACCATACCTAGATCGGTGCGTGATTGTATTTGTTGATGACATTTTGGTCTATTCCCAGACACGGGAAGATCACGTGCGCGACCTTCGCCTTGCATTGGAAATGTTAAGAGAGCACAAGCTATACGCCAAAATTAGCAAGTGTGAGTTTTGGTTGGAAGAGGTGGCATTCCTAGGCCACGTTGTTTCCGCGGAAGGCATCTCCGTTGATCCGAAGAAGATAGAAGCTGTTATGAGTTGGGCGAGGCCCAAGACTGTTACTGAGATACGCAGCTTTCTTGGGTTGGCAGGCTACTACAGGAGATTCGTAGAGGGTTTCTCTAGCCTTGCAGCACCGCTTACTTACCTGACAAGGAAGAATGCGAAGTTTGTTTGGAGCGACAAGTGTGAGATCAGTTTCACGGAACTGAAGAAGAGGCTTACTACAGCTCCTCTCCTTACAGTGCCATCCGGACCTCTTGGGTATGAGGTGTACAGTGATGCCTCACACGTTGGACTTGGATGTGTACTTATGCAACACAAGAAGGTCATTGCCTATGCATCGAGGCAATTGAAGGAGCATGAGAAGAATTACCCCACGCACGACTTAGAGCTTGCCGCAGTCGTGTTTGCACTCAAGATCTGGCGACATTACTTATACGGGGTGGAATTCTATGTGTATACGGACCACAAGAGCCTCAAGTACCTCTTTTCCCAAAAGGAATTGAATCTAAGGCAGCGGCGTTGGATGGAATTTCTAAAGGACTATGATTGTACCATTCAATACCACCCGGGTAAAGCAAATGTAGTGGCTGATGCTTTGAGTAGAAGACCTCAGGGGTTGTTAGCACACATATTGGTTCAAGAATGGAAGCTACTAGAAGATTTGGCAAATCTGGACATTAGTGTGAATGACTCTGTCCGTAGTCCTATCTTGGCAAATGTCACGGTTCGGCCATACATTATAGATTTGATCCAAGAATACCAAGCCACGGATGCTGAATTGTTGGCTTATCGGGACAAGGAAGTTGCTAAGGGTAGTGAGGACTTCTCTCTCACTAGCCGAGGTGCTATCACATTCAAGGGAAGGCTGTGTGTTCCAGCCAATGCAAATCTTCGGAGGGAGATTATGGATGAAGCCCACCGGGCAAAGTACACTGTGCATCCAGGGGGTACGAAGATGTACCGGAACCTCAAGAGTCACTTTTGGTGGCGGAATATGAAGAGGGAGGTTGCGGAATATGTAGCACGGTGCTTGGTGTGCCAACAGGTGAAAGCAGAACACATGCGGCCCGCAGGTCTATTACAGTCCCTTCCGATTCCCGAGTGGAAATGGGAGAACATATCCATGGACTTCATAGTCGGCTTGCCAAAGACGGCAAGGGGTTCAGATGCGATATGGGTAGTAGTGGATCGTTTGACGAAGTCCGCTCACTTCTTGCCTTACCGAACTACTTTCAACTCTAGTCAGTTAGCTGCTTTGTACATCAAGGAAGTGGTGAGGTTGCACGGAGTGCCTGTCAGTATTGTGTCGGATCGGGATCCAAGATTCACATCACGATTCTGGAAAAGCTTTCAGGAAGCTATGGGTTCCCGACTTGATTTCAGCACTGCTTTTCATCCACAGACGGATGGACAAACCGAGAGGGTGAACCAAGTAATAGAAGATATGCTTCGGGCTTGTATGCTGGATTTCAAAGGCAGTTGGGAAGAGCACTTGCCTTTGGTGGAGTTCGCCTACAACAATAGCTATCAGGCGAGTATCCAAATGGCCCCGTTCGAGGCTTTGTATGGGCGAAGCTGCAGGTCTCCTCTCTACTGGGATGAGGTAGGAGAAAGAAAAGTACTTGGTCCGGAGTTGATTGAGCAAACTACTAGTATAGTCAAGATCATCCGGGATCGGTTGAAAGCCGCTCAAGATCGCCAAAGGAGCTATGCAGACACGCGCCGCAGGGACTTGGAATTTCAAGTAGGGGATCGAGTCTTTGTGAAAGTATCTCCTAGCAAAGGGATTATGAGATTCGGCAAAAGAGGCAAGCTTAGTCCTCGCTATGTTGGACCGTTTGAGATTATCACGCGGGTTGGTGAAGTTGCTTATCGAGTAGCTCTTCCACCTCACATGGCCGCGGTTCACAACGTTTTCCACGTGTCTATGCTTCGGAAGTACATTGCGGACCCTTCGCATGTACTAGAATTGGAGCCGTTGGAAATTCGAGAAGATCTCACGTTGGTTGAGAAGCCGATTCACATATTGGATCGGAGAGATCAAGTGCTTCGCAACAAGACAATCCCTTTGGTTCTCGTGCAATGGCAACATCATGCCCGAGAAGAAGCCACGTGGGAGCGTGAAGCTGAAGTCAAAGCAAAGTATCCCGAGTTGTTTGAATAGACTTGTGCATATGGCTTGTAATTTTGTTTTGATTTTGTGCATGTATGTATCGTTCAAATTTCGGGGACGAAATTTTTGTAAGGGGGGGAGAATGTAGCACCCCGGACTTTTTCATCCTTAATGAATAGCACCTTCGTAGCTAATTGGCCATTTTTGTAGTCTAATTAATAAATAAGGAAGAAATCGAAAATTCCGAAACGTCAGAAATGTGCGTTTTCGAAAGACGAACCCAACGCAAGTTGAATCGTCGAAATCCGACAAGCGAGTCAAAAGATATGGTCAAAACAGTCCAGACATACAGAGAACCGATCGCTCGGTCCAGTCAGCGATCGATCGGTCCATAACCGATCGATCGGTAGCTATCGCGCGGTCAGAAAGTTTGTATGGGGAAATTTTCCAGAGAGTGAGTTTTTGACCGGTCGATCGGTCATAAACACCGATCGCTCGGTAGGCAACCGATCGATCGGTCATGACCACCGATCGCTCGGTCCGCGCGTTTTACAGAATTTTCACTAAGGGCATTTTCGGCATTCGGGTGTTATACCCTTTCTTATATAGGATTGCCCGAGCCTTTAGGGCTCATTCTCAACCCTTAGAGTCTTTTGAGAGATAGAGAGAAAGGAGAAGGTTTTCCTAAACCTAGGGTTTTCATTTTGAAGAGAAATCAAAGGGGTTTGAGACCCTAGATCATCCTCAAGCACGTTTTCCTTCAAGATCTCGGCTCAAGCTCGGGTGGAGCTCGTGTTCCAAGCTAGGGCAGCAACTCACTGTCGTTTGGAAGAGGGATTTCTTCCTCATCTTTTCAAGGTCGGTACTTCTTACTACCCTCCTAGTTATAGCTTCTCTTTTCCTTTATTTCTTCTTGTTTTCTTTCACCTATATATGTGTTATGAGATTGGTGGTATGAATGGTGAATGGAGATGGATGTTGGCGAATGGATGCCGTGTGGATGATGTGATGAACAAATGGGAAAGGGCATTGTACTAATAATGAACATACAAGTGTGATGTGAGCATAACCCACCTAGAAAAGCATGATCTAGGTTTAAGTGAATAATGAACATACCCCATGTTTGATGAAATGCCAAGGTGAACAAAATAAATGATAAATTAAGGGAACCCATGCTTAATTGCTCTTGAAATTTGTTAGGGTTCATAATAGTGTGTTTCCTACATTTCTTAAAATGCGTAGATTATTACTCACTTAAATTGCTATATGCTATGCTTTGTGAATTACCCCAAATTGCTATATTTAATTCCAAATGCAAGTATGCACACGATTTCACGAGCACGCATGAAATGACGTGATTTACCGATGTTTTAAGTATGGGGCGTAGAGGTGGGGCATATCCTAAGATATGTTTCACTTCGCTTTTGACAAGGGCAAGACAATCATGCATTCCATAGGGAAAGGTCTCCCATCCCCTCGCATGACATGCATAGCATCGCATGACACGCATAGCATAGCATGGCATGACACGCATAGCATAGCATCACACATCACGCATGGAAGCTAGTTGCGACGGGCTATGAACGGCAACTAGGCATTCACATTCCGCATGGATGATAGTTGCGACGGGCTATGAACGGCAACTAGGCATTCACATTCTGCATGGATGATAGTTGCGACGGGCTATGAACGGCAACTAGGCATACCCATCTGCATATAGGGTACTAGTTGTGACGGACTATGAACGGCAACTAGGCATGTGAACATGTTTAAATTATGAACAAGCAAGCATGATACTCGCATGACATGACATGACACGCATGATATGACAAGATAAAACAACATAACAAGTTTCAAGCACGGAAATGGTATTTTCAAGTCAAGTCAAGTGCACGATGTTTTCAAGAGGTTTCATCGGCTTTCTACGAAATACAAGCATGATTATAAATTGTTTTGTTTCCTTGTATGATATAAATTGTTCATGTTCTATATATGCAACTTGCTTCCTCCTTTATGTATGCTATCTGTATGCTATGACTATTGGTTAGTGCTTAGTACCCGCTGAGTATTCCATGCTCAGCCGTACTTCTTATGTCGGCAGGTGACGGCGGAGCAGCTGCTCCATTTGATATCTGTGCTCCGAGTCCATGGGTGGAGGAGGAGTACGTCGAGGAGCCTTTTGAGGAACCTCCAGTAGAGGGTTACCATTAGGTGGTTGTAGATTCTGAGTGGATTAGCTGTGGGTGAGATGAGAGATTATATCCATGTATTTTGGCGGGTCGGTCCGCACTTTCTTCTGGTTACTTTTTGTATAAACTTGGACCATATGTATATACTTAGAGGTTTGTTAGACTTCCGCTGTGTCTTACAGTTATGCTTCCGCTATAATGTCCTCTATTGTATATGCTCTGTGGATTTTTGCAGGTTGGTTTGTCAAGCAAGTCATGTAAGTCATGATTGAGTCGTCCAAGATTCACTCTAACTCCTAGGGTGGGTTTTGGGTCGCGACAGGTAAGTTAGTAGGGTGTACTAACCTTGAATCAAGGCTTGATCCTTGGTAGAAACCTTGATTGAAGCTCCAAAAGGGTAGGGAACAACCCTTGCTTGAGGAAGACTCGAGTTGGGGAAGAAACCCCTTTCAAAACGTACGTGAGATGGCTGCCCTAGCTTGGAGAGTGGCTCCCACACGAGCTTGAGCCTTGAACTTGAAGCAAATCCAAGTTTGAGGACGACCTAGGATGGTCCACCCTTTGATTTCTTCCTCAATACCAAACCCTAGGTTAGAGCTTTCTCCTCTTCTCTCTCTATCTCTCAAATCCCTCAAATGTTGTAAGTGAAGCCTCAAAGGGTCGAGCAAACCCTTATGGGTAAGGGTTTAACACCCAAAAGACGAAAACGTCCTTACTGAAATTTCTGCAAAAACGCGAAGACAGAGCGATCGGTGGTTATGACCGATCGATCGGTTGCCTGCCGAGCGATCGGTGTTATTGACCGATCGACCGGTCAAAAACTCACTCTCTGGAAAATTTCCCCATACAAAATTTCTGACCGTGTGATAGCTACCGATCGATCGGTTATGGACCGATCGATCGCTGACTGAACCGAGCGATCGGTGCTCTGTAGGTCTGGACTGTTTTGACCATATTTTTTGACTCGCTCGTCGGATTTCGACGATTCAACTTGCGTTGGGTTCGTCTTTCGAAAACGCACATTTCTGACGTTTTGGAATTTCCGATTTCTCTCTTATTTATTAATTAGACTATGAGGAAGGCCAATTAGCTACAAAAACGGTATTCATTAAGTATAGAAAAATCCGGGGTGCTACATTCTCCCCCCCTTACAAAAATTTTGTCCCCGAAATTTGGACGATACATACATGCACAAAATCTAAACAAAATTACAAGCCGTATGCACAAGTCTATTCAAACAACTCGGGATACTTTGCTTTGACTTCGGCTTCACGCTCCCAAGTGGCTTCTTCTCTCGCGTGATGTTGCCATTGCACTAGGACTAGCGGTATAGTCTTGTTGCGAAGCACTTGGTCTCTTTGATCCAATATGTGAATCGGCTTCTCAACCAACGTGAGGTCCTCTCGGATCTCTATCGTATCAAGTTCGACGACATGTGAAGGATCCGGGATATACATCCGGAGCATGGAGATATGAAACACGTTGTGGACCGCCGCCATATGAGCGGGTAAAGCAACCCGGTAAGCTACCTCACCAACTCGAGCAATGATCTCGAACGGACCCACATATCTCGGGCTAAGCTTGCCTCTCTTCCCGAATCGCATAACACCTTTGGTCGGTGAAATCCTTACAAACACAAAATTACCGACTCTGAATTCAAGATCCCTCCTTCGGTTGTCGGCATAGCTTTTCTGTCTATCTTGTGCGGTCTTTAACCTCTCCCTGATAAGCTTGACCCTATCTGCGGTTTGTTCAATTAACTCGGGGCCCAAAATCTTTCTTTCTCCCACTTCATCCCAATACAACGGGGATCTACAACTCCTTCCGTACAAAGCCTCGAAAGGCGCCATTTGTATGCTTTCTTGATAACTGTTGTTGTAAGCGAATTCCACTAAAGGTAGGTGATCTTCCCAACTTCCCTTGAAGTCTAGCATACATGCTCGGAGCATATCTTCAATAACCTGATTCACCCTCTCGGTTTGCCCGTCGGTCTGTGGGTGGAAAGCTGTGCTAAAGTCTAACTGGGAGCCCATTGCACCTTGAAAACTTTTCCAAAACCTGGATGTGAATCGTGGGTCTCTATCCGACACAATACTCACTGGCACCCCGTGTAATCGGACTATTTCCTTGATGTATAGTTCCGCTAACTGATTGGAGTTGAATGTAGTCCGGTACGGTAAGAAATGAGCGGACTTCGTGAGTCTATCAACAACTACCCATATAGCATCGGTCTTCCTAACCGTCTTCGGCAACCCCACGATGAAGTCCATAGAGATATGTTCCCATTTTCACTCGGGAATGGGGAGAGACTGCAAAAGACCCGCCGGTCTCAAATGCTCTGCTTTCACCTATTGGCACACCAAACACCGTGCCACATACTCCGCAACCTCCCTCTTCATGTTTCGCCACCAAAAGTGACTCTTGAGGTTCCGATACATCTTTGTCCCCCCGGGATGCACTGTATACTTAGACCGGTGAGCTTCGTCCATAATCTCTCTCCGAAGGTCTGCATTGGTTGGGACACAAAGCCTTCCCTTGAATGTAATAGCACCTCGGCTAGTGAGAGAGAATTCCGTACTACCCTTGGCCACTTCCTTATCCTGGAAAGCCAACAAGTCAGTGTCCGTGGCTTGATACTCCTGGATCAAGTCTATAAGGTACGGCCGAACTGTAACATTTGCCAAAACCGGACTGCGGACAGAATCGTTCACACTGATGTCTAGATTTTCCAAATCGTCTAACAGTCTCCATTCCCGCACCAACATGTGAGCCAACAACCCCGATGGTTTCCTACTCAGAGCGTCTGCCACCACATTTGCTTTTCCCG
This sequence comes from Tetracentron sinense, assembly GCA_015143295.1. Taxonomy (NCBI): domain Eukaryota; kingdom Viridiplantae; phylum Streptophyta; class Magnoliopsida; order Trochodendrales; family Trochodendraceae; genus Tetracentron; species Tetracentron sinense. Next base: position 17,352,762 of record CM026569.1, read on the forward strand.
GGTGATATTGGATAGTGCACTCGTAGTCCTTTAAGAACTCAATCCAACGCCGTTGTCGTAAGTTTAGCTCTTTTTGGGAAAAGAGATACTTGAGGCTCTTGTGGTCCGTGTACACATAGAACTCCACCCCGTACAGATAATGTCGCCAAATTTTAAGTGCAAACACGACCGCCGCAAGCTCCAAGTCGTGAGTGGGGTAGTTCTTTTCATGCTCTTTCAACTGCCTTGATGCGTAGGCAATGACCTTCTTGTGTTGCATTAGGACACACCCGTGTCCAACTTGCGAGGCATCACTGTACACCTCATACCCAAAAGGTCCAGATGGCACAGTAAGGACAGGGGCTGTGGTGAGGCGTTTCTTCAACTCTTGGAAACTTACTTCACATCGGTCACTCCAACTGAACTTTGCATTTTTTCTTGTCAAGTAGGTGAGAGGTGCAGCCAAACTGGAGAATCCCTCCACAAATCTCCGGTAGTAGCCTGCCAATCTGAGGAAACTACGTATCTCCGTGACGCTCTTGGGCCTCTCCCAACTCATGACGGCCTCAACCTTGGCTGGATCTACAGAAATGCCCTCGGCCGACACCACGTGTCCCAGAAATGCGACCTTCTCTAACCAGAACTCGCACTTACTCAATTTGGCATATAGCCTATGCTCTCTCAACATCTCCAGAGCAAGGCGGAGGTCTCGTGCGTGATCTTCCCGTGTCTGGGAATACACCAAAATGTCATCAATGAATACAATCATGCATCGATCCAAGTAAGATCGGAACACCCGGTTCATCAAATCCATGAATGCCGCCGGTGCATTCGTCAGCCCAAAAGGCATGACAAGGAACTCGTAATGCCCATACCGAGTCCTGAAAGCCGTCTTCGGAACATCCTCCGACTTGATCTTTAGCTGATGATAACCCGACCTAAGATCAATCTTGGAGAAAAATCTCGCTCCCTTCAGTTGGTCGAACAAGTCGTCTATCCTTGGCAAGGGATAACGATTCTTGATAGTTACCTTGTTCAACTGACGGTAGTCTATACACATCCTCATAGACCCGTCCTTCTTCTTCACAAAGAGAACCGGAGCTCCCCACGGTGAGACACTTGGTTGGATGAAACCAAGTTGTTGTAACTCCTCAATCTGTTTCATCAATTCTCCAAGCTCTATAGGGGCCATTCTATATGGTGCCCTTGAAATTGGAGCGGTGCCCGGAGTAAGCTCTATAGCGAACTCAATCTCCCGATTCGGAGGTAACCCGGGAAGTTCCTCCGGAAACACGTCCAAGAACTCACTCACGACCGGAATGGCCGAGGAGTTTTGTGCTTCTGGGTTTGCTATACTCAAGGCTGCGAGGCGAGCAATGTCCCTCTCTCTTAATCCTCGGAAGTGAAAAGGCTTACCCCCTTCCGGCTTGAAATTCACCATCTTCTCAAAACACGCAACATGCCCGTGATGGTTTGACAACCAATCCATCCCTAAGATGACATCAAAATCCAAGTCTTGAAAATCTAGGACGATGAGATCGGCTAACAGTTCATTCTCCCCCACTTGAACCACACTATCCCTGAATATCTTGTCCGTATCAACTAACTTGCCGAGTGGAGTTGCAATGGTCAACTCCTGCTTTAACGGAGTAGCCTCAGTCAAAAATCCCTTTGCGAAACTAGGCGACACAAAGGAGAGTGGATCCTGTGTCGATCAACACTCGGGCAAGACATTCGTTCACTAACAAAGCGCCTGTGCGATTAAGTGACTACTATTAGTAGGTTTCAAACAACAAGCATCATACATAGGTAATCCCTAGTATAGAAACTCACAAAACAAACCATAGAAATTTTACACAATTTAAACTCTAGAATTCGTGCGTAGCTTGCACGACATCGTCGGATGCACGTGCGTCTCTCTCTGATAGGGCGAAAACTCGACCCTGTGTGGCTGGGCGAGGAGGCCGTGTAGACGCTGAGGCCCTCGAAGCCTGAGAAGAGCTAGGCTGAGATGTCTGCCTAACCGGGGGCCTACTCCCTGAAGACTGAGTTGGCAATTGACGCCGGGGACAATCTCTGACCATGTGGCCTTGGTCACCACAATGGAAGCAACTTCCTGAAACTCTCCGGCATTCTCCCGTTGGATGCCTCCTCCCACAAAGAGTGCAAACATCATGCAAATAGGAGGAAGGAGCATATCCCGTAGCCTGAGTAACTGCGGGGCGAGGAGCATATGAGGTAGCCGAGCGAAAGGCCGGTGGAGCAAAAGAGCGGGGAGCCTGTGGTGCTGAATACATCCTCTGTGACTGAGCCGGCCTTGCGGACTGATACAAGCTCGTCCTTGCTCTTTTCTCCCCTGAACTACTCGTCTGTCCTTTTTCCATTCCTCTCCTTTTGAAGAACTCCTCGGAGTTCGACTGGCCAATAGTGCTTTATCAACAACTTCGGAATATGTCTCATGTCTAAACATCGAGACTCGGTCCTTGAGATAGGCCTTCAACCCCCTCTCGAATTTTCGGGCTTTCATAGCCTCGGTCGCTACCATATGTGGAGCAAACCGAGATAGCTCCGAAAACTTAGCCTCATAAGCGGCTCCTGACATATTACCTTGCTCCAAGGTAATAAACTCAACTTCCATCTTCTCTTTAATCCCGACCGGGAAGTATTTCTTGTTGAAAGCTTCCAAGAATTCCTCCCAAGTCCAATCTCGACCTTGCCGGGTCAACTCTCGGGTCCGAAGTGCGGATTTCCACCAATGGTCGGCCTCGCCTTCAAGCATAAAGGCGGCCCAAGTGACCCTTTCCACTTCCGTAGGTGCCAATACCGAGAATATCTTCTCGAGTTACCGAATCCAATCCTCGGAGACAAGTGGATCAATACTTCCACAAAAAGTTGGAGGCCTCATCCTCCGAAAACCTTCTATCCTGGCTTGGGCTCGGTTAGGAGGAGTCGGTATAAGTGCCGCATTAGGCGGAGTGGCCGGTGGCCTTGCCGCCAACATAGCCAAAGTCTCGGCTATGGATGCGAATGCTTGGGCAAAGTCGGGTTGATCATCACCCGATGGAGCATCACCTCCATTACCCCTCGTGTTGTACCCGCGACCCCGGGTATTGAGTCTCATGATTTCTCCTGAGAACGACAATACAACGTGAGTCTAACTTGGATACGCATTTAGTACAAATTTCGCAATTCACTCAATACATATTCATCAAGCATATTTAATAAGCACAACACAATTAAAGCACATATGGTATAAAACACAACATCATCCTTACAATCCGTGTTCCTAGCGTAGGACTCTAAGTTTGGTTGAGATTCAACCTATTTTGAGTAGGACTAACTTGTTAGTACATACTTGGAATACAACTAATGCCTTGTTCAATCATGGTCTCTAGTACTATGCGACCCTAGGGACTCTAATGCCTAGAGCTCTGATACCACTCTGTAACGCCCCGAAATACCCCCTAGGAGTTTAGGGATATTTTAGGTGTCACACTGCGTACCTATCAAACCATCCTGTAATGCACAAGATAAAAATACAGTACTAACAACGATAATCAGAGCGCGGAAGCTATCATATATGCGGAAGCGTAAACAAATTTTCATTTCTTCTGATGATCCAAAATAGTATTCCAAGTTAACATAAATACAAGACATGTCTAAGTCTAAGGTGGACAGGCCCACCTATCAAAATATCAAAATACACAAGACCCTCTCATACTCTCCCCTCAACAGTAGTCGAGGTATGGCCACGCATTGAGGTCTCGGTCTGCCTGAGACTGTAATGGAATAGCCGGCTCTCTCTCCTCTATATACTCTTCCTTGACCCAAGGCTCCGGGTCGAGGGCTCCCTCAGTACCTGCCGACATGAAAGTACGGCTGAGCATGGAATACTCAGCGAGTACAAGCTACTAGCAGACCATAACAATAATAAAACACACAATAGTAATATTATACAAGCAGTAATAGAAACATCACAAAGAAACAGTATAAGGCATGACACAATACAAGCATCCTGACGTGCGTACATGAATGCGAAAACGCCGATAAAACTCACGCTTGAAAACCCCTGTCATGTCCCGGTATGCCTCGTAGAAATCATGTATGCGTGCATGCATGAATGCATGATCATCATCTTGTAAACCTCCATCTTGTAACTTGTGAGCCAGAGGCTAGCACCCGAATCTCCCTGGGCTGCTAACCTCCTTGATATGCACTGCACTTGTGAGCCAGAGGCTAGCACCCGAATGTCCCTGGGCTACCAACCTCCTTGTTATGCAATGCACTTGTGAGCCAGAGGCTAGCACCCGAATGTCCCTGGGCTACCAACCTCCTTGTTATGCAACGCACTTGTTGTTTATTATATGCACATGCTCTTGAAATCTCGGTTCATGCTATCATGCGTGCTCATGTGCGTGCCAATAATAACAATCGTGGGAATGCGCTTAACAAAAGAGATATGGCATTACAATTCAATTCATAATATTAGCATAGGTAACTTAAGTAATTCACATGACATTGGATCAATTCATCGTCTATAAGAACACATGCATAAAACCTATTTCCATTTTCTTCATCTAAGTCGTTTATTCATAGTTTAGGCATTTTTTCAAACACAACACATGCAATGTTTCTTAATAATTCATCTTGTTCTTTTTAGCTCATATTTTCCATTCAATCACACAATGATAAGTTTGTTATTTGTACAATGCCCATCCTCCATTTTCCAATCCACAACCCACACATCATACATCACACATTCGGCATCCAATCGCCGTATCCAACCTCCATCCAAGCATCCCTACCCTTTCTTTATCTTGTTTATATTTATTATAGATGACACATTTTGCAAGGAATAAAACACACTAACAAGAATCATATTTCATAAGGAAAAACCTAGATTTATTGCTAGGGTAAGTTAGTAGGGTGTACTAACCTTGAATCAAGGCTTGATCCTTGGTAGAAACCTTGATTGAAGCTCCAAAAGGGTAGGGAACAACCCTTGCTTGAGGAAGACTCGAGTTGGGGAAGAAACCCCTTTCAAAACGTACGTGAGATGGCTGCCCTAGCTTGGAGAGTGGCTCCCACACGAGCTTGAGCCTTGAACTTGAAGCAAATCCAAGTTTGAGGACGACCTAGGATGGTCCACCCTTTTGATTTCTTCCTCAATACCAAACCCTAGGTTAGAGCTTTCTCCTCTTCTCTCTCTATCTCTCAAATCCCTCAAATGTTGTAAGTGAAGCCTCAAAGGGTCGAGCAAACCCTTATGGGTAAGGGTTTAACACCCAAAAGACGAAAACGCCCTTACTGAAATTTCTGCAAAAACGCGAAGACAGAGCGATCGGTGGTTATGACCGATCGATCGGTTGCCTACCGAGCGATCGGTGTTATTGACCGATCGACCGGTCAAAAACTCACTCTCTGGAAAATTTCCCCATACAAAATTTCTGACCGTGCGATAGCTACCGATCGATCGGTTATGGACCGATCGATCGCTGACTGAACCGAGCGATCGGTGCTCTGTAGGTCTGGACTGTTTTGACCATATTTTTTGACTCGCTTGTCGGATTTCGACGATTCAACTTGCGTTGGGTTCATCTTTCGAAAACGCACATTTCTGACATTTCGGAATTTCCGATTTCTCTCTTATTTATTAATTAGACTATGAGGAAGGCCAATTAGCTACAAAAACGATATTCATTAAGTATAGAAAAATCTGGGGTGCTACAAAAAGAGTCGTTAAGACCGGGCTGTAAGCAGGCATGCTTAATATGCAAGAACCTGGATAGGTCTGCCTGGTATATTGTCTTATAGCATGATACTATGGCTTCGCCATCCATGTTTAACCCCAGAATGTGTTGAATCTCTTCCAGTGTTGGGCAGAGCTCGTTTTTACTAAAATGAAACACCGTGTGAGATGGGTTCCAGCACTGGATAGTAGTGTTCATGAGGCGCGAGTCCGGGTTAACCACAGATAGGTCTAGGATATTTCTATTTTTGTAGTACTGAGCCCAAATGAGACACTGACTCGAGGTGAAAGCCCCAATTGAAGCCTGAAGGTTGTCATCACATGCCCCCTGAGAAGTTAGATGCACGGGTCGTGACTGTCGGCCCATTGACTAAGTTATCCTTGAAGGACCTGCCATCTACCTAGACAATGATACAGACTCTGTGAGTGCACTGCGCATGCAGATGGGATACAAAATGATGATGCAGATTTTGGTTTGATGTGACACGGCACACGTGATCCGATAGGGCAGACAGACGGGGGTCCAACGTGCTTTAGCCCAGGTTGTTTGGAAACCGAGGGACCTATCAGATCAAGGTTGGGACAGGCCCAGTGAAGGCTTGTCTGCCTGAGATTTGGACCCCATATGCTATGTCAGGAAGCAGGGTTGGATGTAGTTTATTACAAGCACAGGTTTAGCTCATTACACACCCCTGAGTGGGTGGTTTTCCGGGTAGAATGTGCCCGGGTAGTCAACCATGATTGGGGACAGGTATAGGGTGCAAGCAGGTTTAGGGTTTGTAGTAGCCCTTCCAGAATGGACTGTTTGTAGACTATACCAAAACCTAGACTACATGTATGAATGCTGGTTTGATGCAAGGGTGTTCCTAGTAGGATGGGGGATCACTTAACAGCGTATATGCGACTCCCCGGTATAGAACATACCTGAAAATGGACGATTGGTGTAAGCGAGAGCGTTCAGAATCCTTTCCTGAGGGATATCACCCAACAGCAGTAACTCCGCGGACCTCCAAGACGCTTAAGTCACTAACACTGAGGATGATCATCCAGCAGCCGTTAACGTAATAAGTCTGTCTACTGGGTTGAATGAGATTAATTATACTACTATGACATGTATGAATGCACAGTACACAATTAATCAAGATATGTAAAATGATTAGTGTTTAGTTAAACGCTTAGGCATTTTATACAAGCTTAAGGTTTAGTTGGCTTAAACCCGGGTTGAACCCTAAAGATGTTTTAGAAACTCGCTGTCCCTAGCAGAGTCGCCAGAGCTGTGAGCGCGAGAAAATCGCTCCCCAGATTCCTCACGGGTTTTTGAGGGTCGCCACCTATTCATTCAGAATGGATAAGTCCCCCGAAGTTTTTTGATAAGGTCTTGGTCCGCGATAAAGATCGGGGTAAGGGGTTCGGTTAAGTCCGGGGAATGTATTAGGCACCCCGAGGCTTCCATTTTACAACGGTTCCGTACTTCCCAGGTTTAAGCCAATTAAATTTAATCTTTTTTAGAATGTCGAAATGTTTAAGTGAACACTAATCAAAGAAAGGAAAAGCTAACTGGAGTCGGGCCCGTGTTGGGCTGCCTACGTACTCATAGGGTGAGATCAGACCGAGCGTAGTTCTGACACGTGGCCTGTGCCGAGGCTAGGGGCATGTGTGTGTGCACCAAGGGTGGCTAACATGGACTAGTCCGGTAGGCTAGGGTTGGTTGATCGATGAGGTCAAGTTCAGGGTATGAAGCCCGGTAGGCTTAGGGAGTAGTCCGGTAGACTAGGAAGGAGTCCGGCACGGGTTAGGATTGCTAACCGGGATTAGGCCGAACTAACTACAGTTAGGGTTGCTAACCACAGTAAAAGGGGAGTGATGGGTAGCTCGGTAGGCTAAGGCGGGGCCCGGTAGGCCGAGGTAAGTCCGGTAGACTGGGCTTTTAGGCCCGGTAGGCCGTAAACCGAAGTTAACTACGATTAGGATTGCTAATCGCAGTTAAGGGGGTCTAACTGTAGTTAGGGTGGCTAACCAGGGTTAGAGAGAGGGCCAAAGTCAGGATTATGGTCCGAAGTTTGTTTTAGGAATATCCGTTTAATTTCCCAAAGTTTGTGGGGTTAAGGGGTGCTTAACCGCTGTTAAATGTTAACCGGAGTTGGATTTAACCGTGGTTAAGGGTCAGGTATAGTCCAAGGTGGGCCTAGGGGGCTAGGCAGGGCCTAAAGTGGCCTCCTTCCAGGCCTGGGCCCCTGCAAAAGCCCAAAAAAAAAAACCCAGTTAATGTCAGTAATAGAATTACCGACACTAATGACAGTGTTTTTGGTCAGTGTTTTTACCTCTGTTAACTAGGGTTAAACTGTAACCCGGGGTGATCCAAGGCAAGGGGAGTGTAGAGGGGACTCCTGGGGATGTTATGAGTCTAGTGTGGGGCCCAGGGGATGCCTGGAGTGTATCCCACAGAGCTGCAAAGCCACTGCGACTGAAATAGCTTATTAGCAGTAGATGTTCTGCCATCAATCCAAAGGGAAGCCAAAAACATACTGTCGGTAGAAGTTTCACCGACAGCATGGAAGTAAGCCTTACCAGGAATGGCGGTACTGAGAGTACCGCCATTCTGGATTTTCCTGAAAACCGAATTTGTGGCTACTAGGGGTGTACACCAATGCTACTAGGGGTTCCCTCATGATCTGAGGGACTCCCAGAAGCTTCGGTAATGGCTGTCAAGCCTTGACGGAGGTGTTGTACCCGAAGGGGTTCACCACACTTACGATTTAGGTGGGTGACCACCCTGTGGCGGGTCTGTTTACCTGCTAAACATCAAAACAAGAACAAATAACTCCCCTGGAATGGACCAGGGGCTCACAAGAGAGAGAACAAATGAAAAAAAATGGGTTGGGGGTGTACCTACCCAGTGCTCTGCTTTCTGCCAATATAGGGAGGTGCTGTGCGTGAGGTGGTGGTGCACCAGTGATGGTCTATAGCTGCTAGGGGAGCTCAAAAATAGGTCTAGGGGAAGCCTAGAACTACAACCAAAGGTGGGAGAGGATGGGGATTATGGTTGGCAGCAAGGGTTTCACCTAGGATTTTTTCCCAACCGTTTACAATGAAGGGGACATTAGGTTTTATAGGGATGGATACCAGGGACCTAAGAGGGATTAAAGGGAAGGCCAGGTTTGTGTATAGACCAAGGGGAGGTCGACTAAGAGCTGAGAAGGGAGGAACCGAGGTGGGGGTTGAGTGTGCAGGGGTGTTGCAGGCCTGCAACTCAGAACTCACAGATGTCGGTAGAAGTTCTACCGACAACACAAAATTAGGTTAAATAGAAATGTCGGTAGAACTTCTACCGACATTTTGAGACTTGTGTTTAATGGGCTAGGCCCTGCACACTTGGTTTTGGAGGCTTTGTTCTAAGGTTTTTGGGCCTTGTGGGCTCGAGGCTGAGGGTCAGGCCCTATAAGCCATGGGTTTAAGCTAAGGTCACCTAGGGTTTGGTCCTAAGGGTAGGGGTTAACTAAGGTGAGGGTTTAGGACACGGTTTTGAGTCTTAGGATTTACTAGGGTTCACCTGGGGTTTTAGTTATAAGGTTTTCTAGGGTTTGACTAGAGGCTTACCTAGGTTTAAGGGACTGGGGTAGGGGAGGTAACCATAGTTAAGGGATTTTTAACTACAGTTAGAATGGGGTGTAAAAATTGGGTGCTTACAGGGGGTTTAACCTAAACCTAAGAGAGAGGAAAGGAGAGAAAGAAGGGAGGAGAGATTTGGGGAAAATCTCCAAGGGGGATAGCATCCAAGATCAAGAAGAGATCAAGATCTTCCCAAAATCAAGCAAGGCTTCTTCATATTCAAAGATTGATTTCTCCTCTCCCTAGTAGGAGCTTAAATCAAGGGTTTTCTTCCAAGATCAAGCTTGATCGCAAGGTTAGTATACCCTATTAACTACTTTGGTAGTAACCTAGGATTTCTTAAGTGAATGTGTATTTAATATCCTCCATTTCTCCTTTATGTTGAAATATGTTATTTCCCTAAAATATAATCAAGATAATATCAATGGTGGGATGTATGGATGGATGAGGGGATTGAGGCGATTGGATGACATGTTGTGATGTGTTAAATGATGGAAAATGGTGGAAGGGCATAGTACTCATAATGAATACACCATGTGTTTGATGAAATGTTGGAGTGAGGAAATGTGAAATAAATGCTTACAAGAATCTTGATCACTATGTGTTTGATGGAATGCTTGAATAAGCTTAAAAACCTAAGGCTAATAACAAATGAATAAAAGTGGAGAGAATGTTGCATGCAATGTGTTTGATAAAATGCCTAAACAAGAATTAAATGGATTTAATGAAGAAGATGAAAATAGGATTTATGTAACTTTTCTTATAAATGATAAATTGATCAAATGCGCTATATGTTGCCTAAATTCTCATATGATTATGTTAAGAATTGAAATGCTACACTCATGTGATCCTTCTATTTAAGCATGTCATAATGTTTACTCCAAATGTTACACACACACACCCATGCATGCATGAATCGGTTTTTCTAAAGTATATATATACAAGAAACAACAAGAACAAGAATGTGATTCACGATATGATTGATAAAGCCGGACATTGGGCCCATCAAGGGTAGGGCATATCCCTAGGATATCTCATACCTGGCTCACAAGGAAAACAAGCAAGTTCATAAAGTCGGACATTGGGCTAGTCAAGGGTAGGGCATATTGCAAGATATGTCATACCTGGCTCACAAGAAAACAAGACATGGAGGTTGGTGTACCCTTTTCTATATATATATATATTTCGCTTAAGGGAATCTACACTCCTGACTCATAAGTCACTTCAAGGGCACTAACCTCTGGCTCACAAGTGTACAAGCAAGTCAAGTCAAGAACATGTCAAGTCATGACAAGAACAAGCAAGGCAAGTGATTCCAAACAAGAACAAGACAAGCATTTGTGATTCTTACGAACAAGACCAAGACCAAAACAAGTTTCCAAGCACGACAAGCAAGTTTTGAAATAAACACGAAACGGTATTTTCAAGAACAAGATATGACTTGGAAAATATGAGTTTTATCGGAGTTTTCGCATTCATTCAAGCATGTCAAGATTCGCATTCATTCAAACATGTCAGGATTATTAACTTGCTTTACTTTAAATGCTATGCATGGCATATGTAGCTAGTATTGTTTTAAGTTGATGTTGTGTATTGTGGTTATTATTGTTGTGCTTTGTTATTGCTATTGTTAGCTAGTAGCTTGTACTCGCTGAGTATTCCATACTCCACCGTACTTTTATGTCGGCAAGTACCGAGGATGCCCTCAACCCTAAGCCTTGGGTTGAGGAAGAGTATGTAGAGGAGAGAGAGCCTCCTATCCCAATGCAGTCGTAGGAGGATAGAGACCGAGATGTATGGCCATATTTGGATTACTGTTGAGCATTGTAGGCTTGATATTCCTTTTGTATTTTGATGGGTGGGCATGTCCACCTTTGACTTGATATGTTTTGTATATATTCAATTGGAATACAGACCACCTTATATAAAAAGGAAAATTTTGGCTTACACTTCCACACTCATGTTTAGCTTCCGCACTCTGATTATTGTTGTTATAGTATTATGGTTACCTTGTTCATTGCAGGATGTCAAGTATGCCTTATGTGTCATACGGGATGATTGACACGGCGGTCACGAACTAAAGTATCCCTAACTCCTAGGGGTTATTTTGGGGCACGACTGCTTGTCATCAAACACATATATCAAGGCTCACAATACCAAGAACAAGATCCTATACCTTGATTTTACTTCATTCATTTCATTATTATGCACATACTAGGTTATACACCTTAACTTCATCCCAAAACATGGTTTACATCTTACTTTTCAAAAAGGAGTACAATAATAACAATATATATTAATGGATTATAACAAGGAAGGTTAGTAGAATGTATCTACCTTGACAAATTTAGGGAAAAGACTTGAGAAGGCTTGAGAACACTTGTGGAAGTGAGATCCAAGCTTTAAGTTGTGAAATACATGCTTGAGGAAGAAGATCCAAGCTTGAGGAATGCCTTGGACATGAAATCTGAGCTTGAGGAAGAAGATCCCAGATCAAGGAAGAAGATCTATGCCTTGGGGAAACTTGGAAGTAAGATTTGGGCTCCTCCTTAGTCTTACACGAAAAGCCCTCTTAACCCTAGCTCACTCTCCTTCTCTCTCAAAAATGTCTCTCCAAGTAGTAGAATCCTTAATCCCTTGAAATTTGGGTATTTATAGAGTTAGGTTTGTGAAAACCCCAGAATACCCTTTTATTTTTATGGTTTACAGGTTTTGGGTCGGTTTGGGCATTTTTGGACCCATCTAGTGGACTAGATGATGTTATGGGGTCGGTTTGAACATTTTTGCCCTCATCTAAGTCGACTAGATGCATGATCTAGTCGAATGGATGATGTTTTGGGGTCGGTTTGAGAATTTCTGGGCTCATCTAGTCGACTGGATGCATGATCTGGTCGACTGGATGATGTTCTAGGGTCGGTTTGAGCATTTCTAGGCTCATCTAGTCGACTAGATGCATGATCTAGTCGACTGGATGATGCTCTGTTTTGTTTCCTCTGGTATTTTGATCATAACTTTTGACTGGCTTATCAGATTTAGACGATTCAACTTTCATTGAATTCAAAATTCAAAGGGAAACAAATTTGTGGCTAATGTTCAAATCCTAATTCTATAGTATTATTAATGGTGTAAAATGGCCCTAAAGTTGACTATTCTTGGGATGAATTACAGCAAACCAGCCTTCAGAAAACTCACATTTGATCTAACTTCGACTAAAAATATGGAAAAGTGTTAAACATGAACATCGAAGAGGGTTTCCATATCTTTCTAATGGTTCAAGAATCATTTGATTCTGTTCAATGGTGACAATACTAGAGTTCCTACAGTGGAGGGTATGTCAAGACATCCCTCTTTTTTTTCTACACTAGTATTTTATACTCTTGTTCCTTCATCTCAAACACCCAGAACAATACCACACACACTCTAACTCATTCAAAACACTTGATTTGATTTCTAAACATAAAACCCTAATTAAATCAATGCTTTAGGCCTTTAAAAGCACTATTCACAACACTATTCACATGAACAGTGAACCCAAGTTCCAGGGTTCTACATCCTTCCTCCTTTACAGAAATTTCGTCCCCAAAATTAGGACGCTGCGTGAACAAGTGAGGATACCTTCCCCCACTTCATTTAGCTCAAACGAGCCTACGTACTTAATAACGCTAAACATGACAAAAGGACATGTGAATCCCATCACATATAAATAGCATGTTTATACACATTGCATACTCAGAATTAAGATAGAATACCATATGAAAATCATAGCTGGATGTAACTTTAACCACATCAGTAGATGCATGGGAATCCTGTTTTGATATGACGAAGGTTCTGCCCTGGTTTGCTTAGCGAGGCAACTATGTGGCTGCTGGGGCCTCGAAGCCTGAAAAGACTCCTACTAAGTGGGCAATCGAACTAGGAGTCTACTCCCCTAGGTTTGGGACCATAGCCAACGGCGTGAAAAATCTCTAACCCGATGTCCTTGGCCACCTCAGCGGTAACATGCATCTGTGAGCGCTCGGCAATCCCCAACCAAGTATTTTCTCCTACAGTAGCTGCATAATTCAGACGTAGATGCAGGCTGCTCATGTCAAATGACTGGTGTAGTAGTAGGGCGAGGAGAATGAGGTGCCATAGGAGGCTTCTGCACCTGCGTAGGTCTAGAGGATTGGTATAGAGCCGTTCTGGCCCTCTTCTTCGGCTGTGCTGAGCCACTAAACTGGCCTCTCACAATTTCTCTCATCTTGAAGAATTCTTTAAAATTCGTTTCTGCCAACTGTACCTTATCCACAACCTCTGTGTAGGTCTCATGCCTGAAAATAAAGACCCTATCTCTAATATAGGCCTTTAATCCCCTCTCAAATTTCCTGGCCTTTTGCCTTTGTGGCTATCAGGTCTGAAGCGAACCTCGACAATTCGGAGAACTTGGCCCCGTACTCGGCCACTGTCATGTTCCCCTATTCCAAGGTAAGCAACTCCACTTCCTTCTTCTCCCTCATGCCCAATGGAAAGTCTTTCTTGCAAAACACGTCAAGAAACTCCCCCCAAAACCATTCTTGATCCTGTCGAGTCAAGTCCCTCGTTCTGACGGTATATCTCCACCAGTGATTAGCCTCACCTTCCATTATAAAGGTGGCCCATGTGACTCTCTCTGCCTCAATAGGCAACAGTTCCGAGAACAGCTTCTCCAGCTGCATGATCCATGCTTCTGCAATCAATGAATCTATGCCACCATAAAACACCAGAGGCCTTGTCTTCCGAAATGCCTCTATCCCTGCCTATGCTTTGTGTGGAGGAGTAGGTACAAGTGCTGCAGCAGGAGGAGTGGCTGGTTGCCTTGTTGCAAGTATAACCAAGGTCTCGGCTCCTCGTATGATACCATGACCTCGGTTACCGCATCTCATGATGTGAATCCTGAGAACAATAGTAAACCATGAGTCTAACTCAGAAACATATGTACCAACATAACCTCGTCATAGCTTACTTAGTACATAATAATATAATACACATAGTTATATACATGAATTAGCCTTAATATACAATTGAGGTTTTTTTAGCATGAGACCCTAAGTTCGGTTGAGATTTCAACCAGTTTTGACTAAGACTAACTTGTTAGTCTACACTTGGAATACGACTCCCTAGATGAACCTAATGTCTTGGTTTAATCGTGGAATTAAATTCTAAATGACCCTAGAGAACCTAATACCTAGGCTCTAATACCAAATCTCTCACGACCCAAAATCCCATATTGGAGAAATGAGACTTTGGCGTCGTGACATATACTTAAACTATCTTGTTAGAGTGTATACAAGGCATTTCAAATAATGAACTTGAAAATTTCTTGTACATAAAAGTTCTTCCAAGTGTTGACATAGGCAAAAGACTAAAGACTGAATAAAAACTACAACCTGTATACAAGATCCAGTACTTGAGTTACCAACTCAAGCCTACATGAAATCCCCCAAAACAAAATCCCAAAATACATATATCTCTCACTCAAACTCCACCATAAGGCCACATGTCAAGGTGATCTGTATGATAATCCCAAGCAAGCTCCTACTCACCATGAACCTCCTAGACCCCTAACTTCGGTGCATGACCATCCAAATTGGAACCTACCGAAATAACAGTTTGGCTGAGTATTGAATACTCGGCATATACATACTACTAACTAACCATGTTAAAACACATTAATATGTCATACAAGATACAGTTCATCATAACATGTACATAATCAGAGTGTAGAAATTTAAAACAAGATAACAAATGCATATTCTCGAAAATCATACTTTGAGTTCTTGTTTTAACCAAAGGTATTTTGAATATCTTATGAGTCTTGTGAGTTCTTTATGCATCTTATGAGTCATGTGAGTTCCTTGTGCATATCATGAGATTCTTAGCTTATGAGATCATTCTTTTCACTTATCTTGTACTTACTTTAAGACAGATGCTAGTACCCGTACCTTTTCATAGTATACTAGCATCCTCTCTTACTTACTTGGAAACAAATGTTAGTGCCTGTACATGGTCATAGTAGACTAACATCATTTCTTATTTCTTAGAAATAGATACTAGTGCCTGTACTTAGTCATAGTACACTAGATCCTTTCTTTTTTTTTATTTTACTTAGAGACATATACTAGTATCTGTACCAAGTCATAGTATACCAATATCCTCTAATAATCTTGGAAACAGATGTTAGTGCTCGTACATGGTCATAGTACACTAACATCCTTTCATACTTGTTGGAAACAGATACTAGTACTCGTACTTGGTCATAGTACACTACTATCCTTTTATGTTTACTTCATTTTTTACTTGGAGAAAGACACTAGTACCCGTACCTGGTCATGGTATACTAGTGTCCTCTCATTCTTTCTTGGAAACAAATGTTAGTACCCGTACCTGGTCATAGTACACTAACATCCTTTAATGCTTTACATTTCTTACTTCTTTTCTTGTGACCTTGCATTTTCTTTCTTATGAATTTTCTTTTCTTTTCTTACAACTTTAATTTCTCCTTTCTTTTAAACTTTTTCTTATGATTATTTTACTTATGAGTCTTATGAGACATCTTGATAATTCACCGATACATTTGCATAGTGCTTGTGAGCATCATGGAGTAATTGTGAACATCATAGTAATCATATAATGCATTTAAAACATAGAGACTTATGCATGGAATTTCATTCACAGTATGGACATACAAGTACATGGGCTATTTAACCTTATTCTATGCATAACATACTTTACAATTCATACTTAATGCAACCACACTTTAGTCTAACATATTCTATAACCATAGTTTACAAAGAAAAAGGTCATATTCCTTGATTTCATTTCATTTGCACAAAGGCTAATTAGTAGAGTGTGTCTACACTCTTTCTATAAAAACCCATCCCTTAA
Organism: Tetracentron sinense; assembly: GCA_015143295.1. Lineage (NCBI taxonomy): Eukaryota > Viridiplantae > Streptophyta > Magnoliopsida > Trochodendrales > Trochodendraceae > Tetracentron > Tetracentron sinense. The sequence goes on from CM026569.1 coordinate 17,369,002, forward strand.
ATATTACTTAACCTACATGGGACCTAATTATAGGGGGATCCAGATAAAAATTTATGCGGAAACTGGATCCCGATGATCTTTACATCATTTAAAGCAACTAAGATTATCTATGAGTTTTAATCATATTACCTCGGTGAATGATGTTCACCGGTGAAGCTAAATCCACTCAAACCGGCAGAACTCTTTGTAGAGATTTCTCAAAGAAATACTCGAAGCTCGATTCTTGCCTACTTCGAATTGAAGAAGCAAGAAGAAGAAGATGGAGTAATGGTGTAGACTTTCTATCACCCAAAACCCTAAGGTTCAAAACCCTAGAACCCAACTTGAATGCACCCTTATAGCTCACGAAAATCCCTAGGGACTCTCCCTAGGGGCTCATGGTTTGGAGAGGAGGAGAGGGAGAAAAAAAATTCTGGCGAATTATTGAGAATTCTTCTCCATACGTTTTGGGTGTTGGGGTATTTATAGATTAGATCAAATCCAAATCCTACTCCAACTACAGCTTATCCCTTTCGGAGTTATTTATTAATAATAACTCTTATTATTAATTTAAATAAATTCTAGTTTAACTATAACTACTTTAGTTATAGTAATCCTACTAATTAAAGAGTCATTTTCCAAAAGGGATTCCTTAATTAAAGGGATTAGTCAACAACCAACTAATCCTAATCCAATTAAGATTTCTCCAAAGGGGGAGCATGAGCCAAGGATGGGCGTGAGCTATAGAGGAGTTAAAACTCCTAGTTGTAATCCAATTACAACTCTTCTTAATCCTACTTGCATTCCAACCATTGGAATTTAATTTCATAATACATAGAGTTATTATTCAATAATTATTCAAGTAACCAAGTCCTAATCCAATTAGAATTACTAAAGTGGGTGCCCCATTCATGGGTTTTAATCCATGGGTTTAGGCCCATATTAAAGGTCCATCCTTATGGGTTTATGGATATGGGTCAAACCCATTTCCCCTTTAATTAGGTTAATTAAATAATTACTAATATAATCCCTTAATTTAAATTAACAATTAATTTAAACCATAGATTAATATTTAATCCATTTAATAGTGATTAACATTTAATCACTTAGATAATTGATTAACTTTTAATCAATTTATTATCTTGTATTTCTTATGTGAGCTTTTCCATAGATTGCTTTGGGACATTCAAACCCTGGCTTACCCAATGTTATCCCATTTACGCTAAATAGGAATTTCATTGGAATTGCAAGTGACGTGAGATATCCATGTTGCAATTGAATCCCAGTGTATGAACATTAACCAATATGGATCCCGCCACATGAACTTTTTAATTCAATTGATCCTTCCAAATACATTATCTCTAATGGGCCTTTGGGATTATTTATATTATCTAACTCATAGCCCATTGCACATCATCCGGGTTTCCAAGACTTCTAATTAAGCCATGAGAAACAATTTCTCATGTAAAACATTTTGAGAAAAACATTTTTATAAGTATAATATATTTTAAATAAAATATATTTTAAACTTGTTTGATTTCAAAATCACCTGCACGGGATTTAAGCTTAATCGACTGTCTTACCCGGAACTTGGATAATCTCTCAAATTAATGAGTATAGATTTCTTGTTTGAAATTCATTATGACTCGAATAGCTTTCTGACTATCCAACTGTCACTGTATCGTATTCCCTAAGGTAGAGAATACTTTGCTAGTGTAACGCCCCAAAATACCACTTAGGAGTTAGGCGATATTCGGGCTCATTATTTATCACAATCGCCATCCTATAGAAGAGTGTAAGGAAAGATAAATAGTGAACTGAAAATTTCTTTAATAACTTAATTGTATTCCAAATGCAATCATTTACAATAATTGAATGTAAACTAAGACATGTACATAAAATTCTTAACATGAGTTACCAACTCAAACTGATGCAAATATCCCTAGAAATAAAAACCCAAAATACATGTCTCTCCCTCTGTATCACTCAACCATAAGGTCATATGTCAAGACTCTCTTCATCCTCAAGAACATCCCAAGAAGGTTCTCACCCTCCATAATCCATCTCGATCTAATGCCCTGGGGTATAATGTCAAATGAACCTGCCGACATAAAATATACGGCTGAGTATGGAATACTCAGCATCTACAAACTACTAGCTAACCATGTTATGAACTTCACATTATATATCTATTAAAGTAGTTCACAATCTAAATACCATAATCAATAATAATAATCAGAGTGCGGAAGCATAATACAATTTTATAAGGCTTGATCCTTGTCTTGATCTTTGACTGGTGGAACTCCTTTGTGTCTTGTCTTGCTCTTGAACAGATCATAGTAGTCTTGTCCTAGTTCTTGTCATGTAACGATCATAATTGTTCATCTTTTCTTGTCATGTGTACATCGCGTATCTAGTTCGTGCTTGTTTTATCTCATTCTTGCGTAGATCATGCTTGTTTCATCTTGTCTTGTCTTATTCTTTGTGTATCATAGTTTTCATGTCTTGTTCATTTCATGCTTATCTTATGTTTCTTGTCTCGTGTTTCTTGTCCTGTGTTATTCTTACTTGAGACAGATATCAGTACCCGTACCTGGTCATAGTATACTTGCATCCTATCTTGTATTCTTGTTAACTTGCTTGTGAGTTTCTTATGATCTTGTTTGCATGGAAACAGATGATAGTGCCCGTACCTGATCATAGTACACTAACATCTTTCTTACTTATCTTTGAGACGTATGCTAATGCCCGTACCTGTTCATAGTACATTAGCATACTTTATTGCTTGTCTTGGAAACATATACCAGTACTCGTACCTGATCATAGTACACTGGCATACTTTCATATCTGAAGAAAAACACTAGTACCCATACCTGGTCATAGTATACTAGTATCCTCTAATGCTTGTCACTGATGTTAATGCCCGTATCTGGTCATAGTACATTAACATCATTTATTACTTGTCTTGGAAATAGATGATAGTGCCCGTACCTAGTCATAGTACACTGACATCCTTTCATATTCTTGCTTGTGAACTTTCTTTTCATTCCTTATGAATTTGTCTTGTCTTGAAACTGTATGTTAGTGCCCATACCCTAGTCATAGTACACTAACATACTTTCTTATTCTTTCTTGTGAGTCGTGCTCTTTCTTGATCTTGGAAAATCATGTTTGTTCTTGATTTAGCATACTCGTGTTGATCGTGAGAAATCATGCTTGTTCGTGTTCTTAGGAAATCATATTTATTCTTGATATTAAGAGAATCATGTTTCATTCGTGTTCTTGGTTTATCATACTCGTGTTGATCATGGGAAATCATGCTTGGTTTGATCTTAAGAAATCATGTTTGAGTGGCGTCATACACAAGGAAATGTCAAACACATAGTAGTGGGTGTGTGCAAATGCTTGGTGTACAATTAAGGAAAACAAGAAATCATACCAATCCATAAGCATAGTTAGGGAATACTAAGAAATCATCCTAATACATATGCAATTTAGGAAAAACAGGGAAATTGTATCCATACAACATACATAGCATATGTTTTATGTATACAAGGCCCTAGGCCATAGATTAACCCAAAACATTCATCAACCCTGGATCTAACATGATTTTATTTGTGAGATTTGCACAAAATGGAGAGTGAGTGGAATGTCCTACTCTCATCAAAACCCATCCCTTCATCCTTACTTAATTTCAAGAAATTTTAGAGAATGTATTCACATTCCCTTTGTTTAACCCTTCCCTTTTATCTTATTTAATCAAAATCATACATCAAAACGTATTTTGCATACATGAATCATAACCTAGTTAGGTAGTGACTAGTATTGCCTCAATCATCAAGACAAGGGTTTATCATCTTAGAAATTATGGGGAAATCCCAACATGAAAAACTAGTAGAGTGTTATACCTTAAGGAGATCAAATCTCCACTTGAGGATGCCTTGGACCTGAGATCCAAGCTTGAATGACCTTGGTGGAGAGGATTCGAGCACCTCTTGATCTTCTCATGAAATCCCTTTTGTGATTGTTTACTCGTGGCTTAGCTCGTGAGAAAAGCTTTGGCTTGCACGATCTCTTGCTTCCCTTTTGGTCTTGAGAAGCTTGAATATTGAATTTGGGGCTTTTCTTGATCCTGAGAAAAACCCCTTTGAGAACCCTAGTTCACTCCCTTCTCTCTTTCTCTAATCCTCTCCCAAAAACAAGTTTGAGGGTGTATGAAACCCTCAACCCACGAATTTGGGGTTATTTAGAAAAGGGGAGGTGAAAAAACCCATCTATCCTTAAGGATTTGGCTTTAAAATGACAAAAAAAAAGACCAAAAATGCGAGGTTCGGTCAACCGGTGGTACCCATCGGTCGACCAGTTCAAAATAGGCTCTCTGGAATAATTTCCCATACAAAAGTTTCACTGTTCGGTCGACCGGATAGAGGGTCGATCGACCAGATTTGTGTTCGGTCGACTGGTTGCTGACCTGCCTTAGTATTTTGGCCATAACGTTTGACTTGCTAATCGGATTTCAACGATACAACTTGTGTTGGCTTCATCTTTGAAATGGGAACAACTTTTATGTTTTATACAACTCTTAATTTTGAGTTTTACATAGTCAAAATTGGCCTACAAGTGGACTAATCCAACATGACTGCTGAATTAACAGCAAACCACCTTTCGGAAACCTCACATTTGACATAACTTACACTCAAAATATGCAAAAGCATAAAGTATGAACCTCGAAGAGAGTTTAAATACCTTTCAAAAAATTCAAGAATCACTCAATTCTAATTAACGGTGTGAATTCTAGAGCTCCTTAAAGTTGAGGTATGCTAAGACATCCCTCTTTTCCACAATTAGCACTATTCCATACTCCTACTCCTTCATCACAACCACCCATAGCATGTTCTTTAGTACCCTCACATACCATAAAACCTATAATAGCCTCCTAACATCACTCACAAACACCTAGGGAACCTTGGGTCTCAAAAGCACTGTTTACAACACTATTCACCTACAGCCCTTTAAGAACTTGGGGTATTTTATATCCCTTTGCTTCTATACACAGAGAGTATATTTATAGTCTCTTTTTAACTTTTTAAGACTCAACACCCGCACTTAAAACTCTCACTTAACTTACCATACTACCAAGAACAAAATGAAAGGCCTTAAGCCTTTACACACACAATCCAAGGGTACTATTCACTGCCACTTTTCATAGTACAGTGAACTCAAATTCCGGAGTTCTACAACTGGAATCAAAACAGTCAGATTACTACACAGTTATAAATGAACTTATCAGATCTAAGGATCATTGAAACTATTCAATGTGAATGAAAGACCAACTATCTGATAGTATGTTTATGCAAGAGGTCTCTCATTGAATGGAATCAGTCAGTGTACATTTAAGCACCCATATGCTGATGTGTAGTCTCCACTACAATAGTTTGAGATAGAACTACATCTCAACTATTGAGAACATCTTAGCATAGTGGTAGTCATATAAGTGAAGTGCCCAGCTTCACCTATAGCTGTGGCTATATAAGGTATAAGGAACTGGAAAGTTATATCTGCCTATGATAATCCAATCACATAACTTTTCTACAATATATCCTAAGGACCTTTATCGATATCACATATCGTATAGATCATCTCATGATCATGGTCAATTAACCATAATGAATACACAATAGATAAAGAAGAAGTCATTATTAATCAAATGAATAAGAATCTTACAATCTAAATAACTTTTCTGGGCATCATGTCTAACACTAATAAGACCATCTAGGAGAGGGTAGTTACACTCTTTTTATCAAAATCCATCCCTCTTAGCTTTTCTTTTTATTAATTAGTGATGACCTTGCTAACGAGTGAAGGGTATCTGATCAATGCTAATTGTTATACATTTAAGCACCTCAATCTAAACTTCTTAGTTCCTTAGAGTAATCTTTTGGACTATCTTACGGTACTTGGTTGTCTTTGTTGATTTCAGGTTCATACGAGGAAAATAAGTTAAAATTGAATATTTAAAGGCTCTCAAAGACTTAGAAGAGTTTCAACCATGTAAAAGACCAAAAGAAGGAAGAATCCAAGAAATTCTGTACCTGGCAATCGATTGTAGGTGGTCTACGATCGATTGCAGGTCATGCTGCGATAGATGAAGAAGCTATGATGGATCGCAAAGAAGGCAGAGTGCTTCTGGAAAGTTTTGCTGTGTGCAATCGATCGTAGTTTCTTTGCAATCGATCGACATTTTTGCCTTGTAAACAACATCCGGAACAGAGGACTTCGAGTCCTAATGGGTTTACAACAACCCTAATCCAAATGGACTCCCTCTCTCTATAAATAGAAGAACCTTTGGCCATAAATAAATATAGAGATTTTGAGATTTGAAGAATAGAATCTCTGGAGACCAAGGAAGCCAAAAGGATGAGTTCTTCGTTTTTGTCTAAGAAGACGGCGTGCTCCTCCCTCGCGATGAACTAACTTTCCATTCTAGGGTTTCAAAGAAACCATAGCCAAGTAACTGTGTCGTTCTTTGTTTCTATTTAGATTTCTTATTTGTATAACATTGATTGCATAATGAGAGGGTTGTTTTAACAACCGGACTTATTGGATTTAAATTTGTTTTCAATGAAATTTCTATCCTTGTCTTAGGTGTTAGGAAATTGAACCCACTTGTGTTAATTTTTGTTAGAATTTTAATATAAGTTTTATACATTGGTTTTAATATATCAAGAGATTAAATCCTAAGATATTTTATGTCAAGGGAAGATGAGTGATCATACTACCCTAGATTAATGTATATCATTCGTGCTAACCGAAGATACGATATGTCCAAAATTTGATCTCTTGTAATTTTCTAGATCAGTTGAGAGGGGACGTGTCGTCAGTCTCACTATATGTTTGCAATTTGAGAAGTTTGAATAAAATCAAAGTAAGATTAGTTATGAAGCTAGTGGTGGATTCAAACACCTTGGATCTTCTCCAACCGATATATAACCAAAAGATCTTAGTAATTGGGTTAAATAAAATCTGATAGTTTAATTAGGTTAAAATCAATTAAATCAATTAATTTTCTCACTCATTATTTTAGAATTAATCTTGCTAAAAGGCAACGAAACCAGCACAGTCCTCAGAGGTTCGACACCCTTACTAGTACTATTCTAAAGAATTATTACTATAAAGAATAATTAAAATTGCGTAACGACAACTTAGCTCAACTTTCAGTAAAAGATCTATCCTTTTTAATTAAACGCCATGCCTCAATACTTGAAATCATAACATGGTACATGATAGAGTGTGTCTACACTCTTTACCTCACAACACATACTTTAAATCCTGATTTTTCATAGATGAATCCTAACATGGATGGCTAGTAGCAAGTAGCTACACATTCGAGGCCATAAACCTCAATTTCATTCCATGATTTTCAATTATTATACACATACAAGGTTATATGCCTTAGGATAAATGCCCTACTTGTCTTCTGAAACATACATCAAAACTCACAATACCAAGAACAAGATCCTGTACCTTGATTTTACTTCATTCATTTCATTAGTATACACATACAAGGCTATACACCTTAACTTCATCCCAAAACATGGTTTCCATCTTACTTTTACAAAAAGTACAATAATAGCAATACATATTAATGGATTATAACAAGGTAGGTTAGTAGAATGTATCTACCTTGAAAATTTTAGGGAAAAGACTTGAGAAGACTTGAGAACACTTGTGGAAGTGAGATCCAAGCTTCAAGTGGTGAAATTCATGCTTGAGGAATGCTTTGGACACGAATTCTGAGCTTGAGAAAGAAGATCCCAGCTCAAGGAAGAAGATCCACGCTTTGGGGAAACTTGGAAGTAAGATTCGGGATCCTCCTTAGTCTCACACGAAAAGCCCTCTTAACCCTAGCTCACTCTCGTTTTCTCTCAAAGATGTCTCTCAAAGTGTTAGAACCCTTAATCCCATGAAATTTGGTTATTTATAGAGTTAGGTTTTTGAAAAACCCAAAAGACCTTTTTTTTTAATGGTGTATAGGTTCTAGGTCGATTTGGGCATTTATGGGCAAATCTGGTTGATTGGATGCATGATCTAGTCGACTGGATGATGTTCTAGGGTCGGTTTACACATTTCTAGGCTCACCTAGTCAATTGGATGCATGATCTAGTCGACTGGATGATGTTCTGGGGTCGTTTTGAGTGTTTCTGGGATCATCTAGTTGACCAGATGCATGATCTAGTCGACTGGATGATGCTCTGTTTTGTCTCTTCTGGTGTTTCGACCATAACTTTTGATTGGCTTATCTGATTTAGGCGATTTAATTTGCATTGGACTTGAAATTCAAAGAGGAACAAATTTGCGGCTAATGTACAAATCCTAATTCTAACGTATTAATAGTGTAAACTGATTCTAAAGTTTACTGTTCCTAAGATGAATTATAGTAGACCAGCCTTCGAAAAACCCACATTTGTAGAGTCTCGGAATTTGGTTCACTGTTTATGTGAATAGGATAGTGAATAGTGCCCTTACATGTTGTATGTAAAGGCCAAGGTCTTCCATGTGACGTTGGTGTTGGTTTAAATAGGAATGAGGTAACTCATTTTAAAATGAGTGTTATGGTATGGATTTGGTGTGTGAAACATAAGGTTAGATATATGTGTGCTTGGGACCCAAAAGGAGAGTATAAAATACTCCAACTGTCGAAGAACGGAGATGTCTTATCTTGCCCTCAACTTGAAAGAACTCTAGCTTTCTCACCGCTAATCAGAATCAAGTGATTCTTGAACCATTAGAAAGATATTGAAACTCTCTTTGAGGTTTATGTTTAATACTTTTTTTAGATTTTGAGCCGAAGTTGGGTCAAACATCGGATTTCCGAACACTAGTCTGCTGAAATTCTGGTCTGCTGTAATTCATCCCAGACCAGTTACATTTAGAGCCAATTTAGACCATTAAGAACTCATAATTAGGATTTATTCATTAGACACAAAAAATTTTCCCTTTGACTGAAGAGTCCAACGCAAGTTGAATCTCCTAAATCTGATAAGCGAGTCAAAATTTATGGTAGAAACAACAAGTGAGGGTAAGGGGGAAACTGGCCTAGCCGTTGAAATTGGCTAGAGGCCGTTTTGTGCCGTTCGAATAGCAATGAAGGCCATTTGAACACTATGTAGGCAGAATGCCCTGTTTCTGACCTTGGAGATCTTTTTAAGGGTGTTTGGGTCTTTGGCCAAACCCCTATATAAGAGCCAATTCGTGGCTTAAGGGTTACAAGAACCCTAAGAGAGATTCCAAGAGAGATTTTGAGAGAGAGGAGAGAGTGAAGCTAAGGTTTCTTGAGTTGTTCTTGGATGGTTCCTTGATCAAAAGTGAAGCTTTATCTTGATTCCTTGGCGTATTCTAAAGCGCTAAACCAAAGGGGATTTGGTTTGAGAAAGGTAGATACATTCTACTAACTGACTGTACTATAAATTGTTAATGAATAGTAGAAATTGAATTGTGTTCTTGAATGAAAATTGGGTTGATAAACCATGTCCTCTATGCTATGAGTCTTACCATGATTTTTAAAGTTTTACATAGCTATTGAATTGCTCACAGATACTCTATGAACTCATATGCTTGTAATTGGATTTTCGTATACGTCTAAGATTGGAAAGAGGGGTTTTGCTCAAATAAATGTTTTGTCTCAAAGAAGGATTTTGATTAAGTAAGGTGTTGCTCAAAAGGGGTTTCTCAAAGGTTTCTTTGCTCTAAGAATGATTTTCGAAATTCAAGGGCTAAGGCCTTGAACTTAAAGTATAGTTTTGTTTTGAACCCAAGGGTGTTTACCACCTTGCTCATAAAGTATTGCTTTGATTTTGAACTCAAGGGTGTTCACCACCTTGTTTGTAAAGTAACGCTTGGTTTCAACTCAAGGGTGTTTACCACCTTGCTTGTAAAGTATCGCTTTGTTTTGAACTCAAGGATGTTCTTAAGGGACAACCTTTCTTGTAAAGTATCGCTTTGTTTTGGAACTCAAGGGTGTTCTTAAGGGACCCCCTTGCTTGTAAAGTATCATTTCGTTTTGAACTCAAAAGTTTTTACCACCTAGCTTGTAAACTATCGCTTTGTAATCGGTTCTGTGAATCACTCTAAGTATCGGGTTTGTTATGGCTCGAAGTATATGTTTAGTGAAATGCTCAACGATATGTACCTTATAAAGAAATGCTCACATGCTCTCTGTTTTATGAACTGCTCTAAGTTATATGCTCGTTCCGCTTTGCTTTCTCTTTTTCACTCTCATAAAAACATGTGCTATTGTTAGACATTTCTAGTATTTCTATTTAGTAGTTTGTTTACGCTGATTATTCCATGCTCAGTTGAATTGTCACTTCGGCAGGTCCAGTTTACGCTCAAGAGCCTTGGGTTGAGGAGACTTACGTCGAGGAGGTACCTACTTTGGGTGAGCTTCAGGAGCAGAGGGCACTCGATAGGTGGCCCTATCCTTGAGTGATGAGAGGGAGAGGGTTATGTATTTTGAAAGTGGGGAATGTCCACTTTAGACTTTATATTTTGTATAATCTTTTGGTTCGGACTTGGGATACAAATCATAGGTTTATGTTATAAAGAAATTTTCAATTCCGCTTTTTAGTATGCCTTGTATGTTATTACAAGATGATTTTGATATGGCAGCTCACGAGCTAAAGTACCTCTAACTCTTAGAGGGTATTTTGGTTCATGACAACATTTGACCTAACTTTGACTAAAAATCTAGAAAAGTGTTAAACATGAACATCGAAGAAGGTTTCCATATATTTATAATGGTTCAACAATCATTTGATTCCAATCAACGGTAACAAAACAAGAGTTTCCTAAAGGTAAGGGTATGTCAAGACATCCCTCTTCTTTTTCGACACTTAGAGTATTTTATACTATTGTTCCTTCATCCCAAACACCCAGAACAATACCACACTCACTTTAACTCATTCAAAACACCTCGTTTTATTTCAAGATATAAAACCCTAATTACATCATGGCTTTAGGCTTTTAAAATCACTATTCACAACACTATTCACATGAACAGTGAACCCAAGTTCCGAGATACTACAGCAAACCTCCAAGAAGAGAGATAGAGAAATTGATGGTGAGAAGGGCGTTGCCATGGTGATGATAGGGCTGCTATGTGAGGTGGGGGCTTTCTTCTGCACTTTCTTTCTTTTTCTCCTTCTTTGCAAGAGTCACCAAAGTGAGAGATTTACTGATAGATAGAGAGAGAAACAAAAGAGAGGTGAGAGATAAGTAGTGAGAGATAGATAGAATAGGAAAGAAAATGGGGACACCGTGAGGTAGGGAGATGGGGTGAAGTGAGAGATCCTAGAAACCATGAGGTAGAGATTAGATGAGAGGTGAGTTATGGTGAGAGAGAGGTAGTGGGGTGAGGAAGAATAGTTTGATGAAGGGTGTGTGAGGTAAGAGAGGGGGTATAAGTAGTGGGAACAAGGGTTAGGGTTAGGGATTGGACTGAGGAGAAATGAGAGATCTTGTATGTGTGGCCGTGAGTTATAGAGGTGGGAATGAGATTTGTGAAGATGTGGCTACCTAAGAGGGATTAGGGTTTAGGGTCTTGGGTGATTGAGAGAACTAGGGGCGGCTAGGGTTAGGAGAGAGAGGTGTGGCAGCTTAGGTTAGGGGAATGGATGGCTAGCTATTGGATTAGGTTTAGGATTTTTACTAAGGTGAGATTAAGATTTTGAAAAGTTAGAGAACAAGGTGGGAGGAATGGCTAGAATTTTTTAGAGTTTAGGGTTTTTGAGTGATGTAGTGGCGGCCAACCCAGAGAGAGATTAGTGTTTTGTGTTAGTGAGTGGCTAGGGTTTTGGAAAAGGGGAGGTGGCGACTAGATTGTATGGGAGAGAGGTATGTGAGTCATTCAATGGTTAGGGTTAGATGTTAGCCTATACGTTTTCCACCTAAGGTAACATCATTGATTTTGACGATAACACAACAATGGAATAGGATACGTGTTACTAATGCTTCTATTGAGTTTAAGTGAAAATCATAATATAAAGAACATTAGCAAAGTCACTCAAGGAAAAAGCATGAAAGTGACACCATCTATGAGAAGATCCTTCATCAAGTCAAGGCAAGTCATTTAGATCAAATTGAAGATCAATGAAGATTGAAGAAGAAGGATGATCTTGAAGCTAAAGAAGTCAAATCAGAAGTTCCAAGATCAAGTTGAAGATCAACTCTCAAGAAGGTTTAGAGTATCATTTTTTATTTTTTAAAGAGAGTTTAGGACTTGTGTAAAAAGTCCTTAAAGTTTGGTTATTTAAAAGCTCATAAACTTAGATTGACCCTAAGTTCCTTAGGATCAACATGAAAAAACTTAAAGGACCTAAAAAATTGGTAATCCTCTTGATTAAGATGAGGGAGAAGACCTTGAAATCAAATCCCATCATTAAAGTGCCAAAAAATGGATTTTGTGCAAAATTGGGCCATCCAGATGCCTGGATAGGGTCATCCAGTCAACTGGATGAGCCAATTTTTTTCTGGCCATTTTGTTCCAAATCTAGAAATCTTTGAGACCCATTTTGACCATGAATAAAGTAAAATTAGGATTTGATCGTTAGATACAAAATTGTTACCTTTTGAAATTTAAGTCAAATAGGAAGTTTAATCACCTAATTCCATTAAGCCAATCAAAAGTTATGGTCGAAATACTAAAGAAGACAAAACATAGCACCATCTAGTGACCCACTTAGACTACAAATAGAGCAGAATTAGGATTTTTACATTAGATACAACATTGTTCCCCTTTGACTTTTGAGTCTACTGGAAGTTGAATCACCTAATTCTGATAAACCAATCAAAAGTTATGGTCTAAACACCGAGAGACAAAAATGGAGCACCATTTAGTCGACTGGATGGACTCATCCAGACGACTGGATGGGTTGGGATAGAGTATTTTCACTCTGTAATGGCTCTTTTCTAACGGCTCTTTTTGCATTAAATACTACTCCAAAAGCCATAAAACTTCTTAGGCTATAAACAGATGATTTATGAACAAAATAAAAACTCGTATCATTCTAGATCATTCAATCAATCACTCACAAGCATAGATTTCCAAATCTATTGAGTATACCCTAGAAATCCCAAAAGCCCAATCTTGAGCTATTCAACTCCAATCTTTGGGAGATTTTTAAAAAACTTTAAAGTCATCATCCAGCTCGTGTTAAGCAGCATTTTATGATTATAAAAACACTTCTATACAAACAGTGTATGAAATAAAGAATTGATGGATTCTTGTACTTGAAGTGAGGAGCTTCATTGTAAGATTGGATCTTCACCAGGAAAAAATTGTGGAAGTCAGGAGAGGGGATTCTCTTGCAAGTGTAACGGTTTGGTCTTCTGTAAGAACCGAGAAAAAAAATATATATATATATGAAGCAAAAGAGATTTATAGGCCTAAAGTGGAAAACCCATGGGATAAAAGCCCATCCTTTGTTTTAAATTTGAATTAAGGAGATAGAGACTGTTTTAGATTAAGTTAGTTTAAATTAATTAGGTCTCTTTTAGAGACTTTAAATCACAAGGAAAAACATAGGGAGAGAGAGAAAGAAAACGTGGGAGGGAGAAGGATAGAATGTGGTGGTAGAGAGAAAGGAAGAAGAACAAAAAAAAAAGTAAGGTTTTCTTTTAGCTTTTCTTCTTCTTCTTCATTTTTTTTCTAGGTTTTCCTCACTCCGATCCATCTTTCCCACATATTCTATCTTTTTAAATATTTTTCATTTTTGTGCACTAAAATAATATTCTCTCTAGGAGTAGATCAAGCCCGAGAAAACGAGTGAAAAGATCGAGTCAAAAGGATTTTGGGAGGAAATCAATAATCGAGAAAAAATTAAGGTAGGTTTTTGCCATTCTTTTTGTTATAATTAATTTGTAGTAAAAAAAAATCAAATAAATGTTTGATAGTGATGATATTGTTACAAAAAAATTATAATTAGATGATGACATGTTATTTGAAATTTTCATAATTATATTAGCATGCATTAATTTTTATTTGTTTATTATTGCATAAATAAAGTAGAAATCTGTAACATGAGATTTATAAATAGATTAAACAAAATGTGATACAATAATTGTTATGTTGTAAATAGCATGTTATGCATGATTGATGCATTAAGGACGGTTATATGATGCCGTGGGTGAGAGCCCCTGAAATGATGAGCAAGCCAGGATCGTGGATCCTTGGGTGAAAGGCCCTAAAGCCCTCGAGGAAGATCCCTTGCTTGGGATAGTCAGTTTGACCGAATTGGTACTAAAATCGGTGATGATAGTAAGGCCGAGCTGGTGCGAAAATCAAGCCATTGTACTTGCATGAATCATAATGTCAATTTATATATTTCTCAATGTATTTATATTATATGCCTTTTTATTGTAAATTAATTGTAAGAAAGAGAGTGGATTTTTCCTATTGGGCTTCATAGCTCATTAGACATTCATGTCAATATTTTTAGGTATGGAGTACTGGATGCCTGGAAGTGAAGAAGAAATATGAAGACTCATGATTTAGAATAAATTACAAAATTAATGGACCATGTTTTAGTGGATATTTTTAATGTTTTTTGTTTGCTTAATTGAAATTAATGAATATTGTATGAACTTTGGAAGTAAATTTATTTTCTGGAATATGAATTAGTTTCATTTATATATCTTAGAAAGTCATGATAGGTATAGAGACCAAATTTTAGTATTAAATATTTTAAATAAAAGTAATGCGACATTGTTGTTTTCTTGAAATTTTAAGTTTAGTTTCGGAAAAATATTTATAGAATATTTTCCATTATTAGAAAATTCTGAAATTTTATACGTAGTTCATAGACTCATAAAAGTATGTCCTTGTAAAATTGCAGGTCAAAATAATTTCATTTACTATTTATTTCATAATTATTTATAAAAAAAACAAAAAACATTAGGAACCAGCAAAATGGTCGTCAAGATAAGACATGTTATGGGTGTGGCCAGTAGGGACATATCAAGACGGATTTCCCGCGTGGAGGTGCACAACAGATGCAACAGCGACAAGGATTCCAACGGCAGCAACCGATGCGTCCACAATATCCGCAGCAACAACAACTACCCTATCAACCACCACCACCTCAACAACAGTTTCAGCAGAGACCTCAACAACAGATTCAGCAAAGACCTCAGCAGCAATTACAACAGAGGCCTCAACATCAGCAACAGGATGATAATCGGAGACCTAGGGATTAGGGTCGAGTGTTTGCTTTAGTCCAACTGGACGGCATGGCCCAGAATAGTGTGGTGGAAGGTACTTTTCTAGTGTATAATTCTTGGGCTAAGGTTTTATTTCATCCCGGTTCTTCACATTCTTTCATATCAACATCTTTTGCATCTATGTTGGGTCTGGAGTTCGAACCCCTTGAATCAGCTTTGTGTGTGGCTACTCCAATAGGAAATAGTGTAGAGACCGATAGGATATGTCGGTCTTGTTCTATTCGAATAGGAGACCAAGATTTTATGATGGATCTAGTTCTCCTAGGAATGTTTGAGTATGATGTACTCTTTGGTATGGATTGGTTGGCAGCCTATCATGCTATGATGGATTGTTTCAGGAAGAGGGTTTCTTTTCGTATTCTTGGAGGACCAGTGATTCATTTTTATGGCAATAAGAATGTTTCTTCCTCGCTTCCAAAGTTGGAACCCCGAATTCATCGATCAAAAGATGTGGGGTATTCAAGTTTCTTAGCTCATGTGATTGATGAAGAGGGTGAAGAAAAATTGTTAGATCGTGTCCCAATTGTTCATGATTTTCTAGATGTATTTCCAGAAGAGTTGCCTGGTTTGCCTCCTAGAAGAGCATTCGAATTTGTAATCGAAGTGCAGCCTGGAATGGCTCCAATATCCATTGCGCCCTACCGCATGGCACCTATTGAGCTCCGAGAGCGGAAGGAACAACTCCAAGATCTCCAGGATAAGGGCTTTATCCGGCCTAGCACCTCACCCTGGGGAGCTCCAGTTTTATTTGTGAAAAAGAAAAACGGTACTCTTCGTCTCTGGATAGACTATTGCCAGTTAAATAAGATAACCATAAAGAATAGATACCCGTTACCACGAATAGATGACCTATTTGATCAATTAAAGGGATCCCGATTCTTTTCAAAGATTTATCTTCAATCGGGATACCATCAGTTGAGGGTAAAGGACGAGGATGTTTGCAAGACGGCTTTCCGCACACGCTACAGACATTTTGAGTTTCTAGTTATGCATTTTGGATTGACAAATGCTCCGGTAGCTTTTATGGGCCTAATGAACCGGGTGTTCAAGCAATACTTGGACCGGTTTGTAGTAGTGTTCGTGGACGATATCTTGATCTACTCGAAGACTCGGGAGGAGCATGAGCAACATTTGAGGATTGCACTACAGACTTTAAGAAATCACAAATTGTATGCAAAGAGGAGTAAGTGCGATTTTTGGCTTATGAAAGTGCAATTTCTAGGACATGTAATTTCGGAGGATGGTATCTTAGTGGACCCAGCGAAGATTGAGGCCGTTCTGAACTGGGATAGACCAAAGAATGTGTTTGAGGTCTGAAGTTTTCTAGGACTGGTAGGATATTACCGATGGTTTGTGGAAATTTTTTCTCGTCTAGCAGCTCCCATGACTCACCTAACCAAGAAGGGAGTAAAGTTTGAGTGGAACGAGGAATGTGAGCAGGCCTTCCAGGAGTTAAAACAAAAGCTTACTTCTGCTCCAGTTCTTATTGTACCGGCTAGTGGAGAAGGTTATGTGATCTAGAGTGATGCATCTTTGAGGGGTCTTGGGTGTGTACTAATGTAGCAAGGTAAAGTAGTGGCTTATGCTTCTCGACAGTTAAAGAATCATGAACAAAATTATCCCACTCATGATTTAGAGTTGGCGGCGATTGTGTTTGCCTTGAAGATCTGGCGACATTACCTTTATGGTGAAAGGTTTGAAGTATATTCTGACCACAAGAGTTTAAAGTATATATTCACTCAGAAAGAGTTGAACTTGAGGCAGAGAAGGTGGATAGAGTTCCTAAAGGACTATGACTTCACTCTACATTACCATCCGGGGAAGGCGAATGTGGTGGCAGATGCTTTGAGCAGAAAGTCTCAAGGACTAATGGCTAGACTAGCTTTGCAAAAACGAAAAATGTTAGAAACGATCGAGGACTTTGATATATATGTGGGGAGGCATAATACTGGGGCCTATGTGTCCAACTTGATAGCTCAATCGACTCTAGTCCAGAGAGTGATTGAGGCACAACAGAAGAACCAAGAGTTGGAGGATGGATAGACAGAGATTGAATTAAGAAGTACATCTAAGGATTATGTAGTGCATTCAGATGGCAGTTTACAATTTTTAGGGAGACTATGGGTATCGAATAATGATTCTCAGTTGAGAGAAGTTATCCTTAGTGAGGCTCACCGTTCGAAGTACACCATCCACCCAGGAGGTACTAAAATGTACAGAGATCTAAAACGTCAATTTTGGTGGAAGGGAATAAAAAAGGATATTGCAAAGTACGTGGCCAGATGTCTTACATGCCAGCAAGTGAAGGCAAAGCATCAGAGGCCTGTGGGAATGTTGCAATCATTGCCTATTCTGGGAAGTGGGAGCACATCACTATGGATTTTGTATCTGGGTTGCCGAGGACTCAAAAGGGGGAGAACGTAGTTTGGGTAATAGTAGATAGATTGACCAAGTCAGCTCATTTTCTAGCGATGAAGACCACCGATTCTTTGAATGCTTTAAGTAGACTGTATATCCGAGAGATCATAAAATTGCACGACGTTCTGTTATCGATCGTATCTGACAGAGATTCACGCTTTACTTCACAATTTTGGCAGAGCTTACAGAAAGCCTTAGGAACACAACTTTGCTTCAGTACTGCATTCCATCCTCAGACGGACCGGCAATCTGAGAGAGTTATTCAGATCTTGGAGGACATGTTGAGAGCATCTGTTTTAGATTTCAAGGGTACCTGGGTTGAACACTTACCGTTGGCAGAGTTTGCCTACAACAACAGTTTTCAAGCGAGTATTGGAATGGCACCATATGAACACTATATGGGAGACCTTGCAGATCTCCTATCTGTTGGGCAGAAGTTGGAGAGCGGGCATTACTCAGACCAGAGTTGATTCAGGAGACCACCAAAAAGATTCGTCTGATTCGACGGAGAAGACCTTTAGAATTCCAAGTTCGTGACCATGTGTTCTTACGAGTGACCCCACGTAAGGGTGTGTTTCGGTTTGGTAAAAAGTGGAAGCTATCTTCGAGATTCATTGGACCTTTTGAGATCCTCTAGAGAGTAGGAGTTGGGGCTTATAAGTTAGCTCTACCACCACAATTTTCAGGAGTACACAATGTATTTCACGTGTCCATGTTGCGCAAGTATGTACCAGATCCAAAACACATCGTTGAATGGCAAGAAGTGGAGTTGCGGGAAGATGCAACATATGAGGTGAGACCAATCTAGATCATAGACACCAAGGAACAAGTGATGCGCACCAGGACCATTCCTATGGTTAAGGTGTTATGGCAACGACATGATGTGAATGAGGCAACTTGGGAGTTAGAGTCTGAGATTCGCGATAAATATCCAAACTTATTCGACAACAAAGGTACGTCTTAATTTCGTGGATGAAATTTTTTTTTAGGGGGTTAGGTTGTAAGAACTGAGAAAAATATATATATATATATATATATATATAAAGCAAAAGAGAGTTATGGGCCTAAAGTGGAAAACCCATCAGATAAAAGCCCACCATTTGTTTTAAATTTGAATTAAGGAGATAGAGACTGTTTTAGATTAGGTTAGTTTGAATTAAGTAGTTTAAATTAATTTGGTCTCTTTTGGAGACTTCAAATCACAAGGAAAAACATAGGGAAAGAGAGAAAGAAAACGTGGAAGGGAGAAGGATAGAATGTGGAGGTAGAGAGAAAGGAAGAAGAACAAAAAAAAAGTAAGGTTTTCTTTTAGCTTTTCTTCTTCTTCTTCATTTTTTTTCTAGGTTTTCCTCACTCCAATCCATCTTTCCCACATATTCTATCTTTTTAAATATTTTTCATTTCTGTGCACTAAAATAATATTCTCTCTAGGTGTAGATCAAGCCCGAGAAAACGAGTGAAAAGATCGAGTCAGAAGGCTTTTAGGAGGAAATCAATAATCGAGAAAAAATTCAGGTAGGTTTTTGCCATTCTTTTTGTTATAATTAATTTGTAGTAAAAAAAAAATCAAATAAATGTTTGAAAGTGGTGATATTGTTACAAAGAAATTATAATTAGATGATGACATGTTATTTGAAATTTTCATAATTATATCAGCATGCATTAATTTTTATTTGTTGATTATTGCACAAATAAAGTAGAAATCTATAACATGAGATTTATAAATAGATTAAAAAAAAGTGATACAATAATTGTTATGTTGTAAATAGCATATTATGCATAATTGATGCATTAAGGACAGTTATATGATACCGTGGGTGAGAGCCCCTAAAATGATGAGCAAGCCAGGATCGTGGATCCTTGGGTGAAAGGCTCTAAAGCCCTTGAGGAAGATCCCTTGCTTGGGATATTCAGTTTGACCGAACTGGTACTAAAATCGGTGATGATAGTAAGGCCGAGTTGGTACAAAAATCGAGCCATCATACTTGCATAAATCATAACGTCAATTTATATTTTTTTCAATGTATTTATATTATATGCCTTTTTTATTGTAAATTAATTGTAAGAAAGAGAGTGGATTTTTCCTATTGGGCTTTATAGCTCATTAGACATTCATGTCAATATTTTCAGGTATGGAGTAATAGATGCTTGGAAGTGAAGAAGAAATATGAAGACTTCTCTCATGATTTAGAATAAATTACAAAATTAATGGACCATGTTTTAGTGGATATTCTTAATTTTTTTGTTTATTTAATTGAAATTAGTGAATAATTTATGAACTTTGGAAGTAAATTTATTTTCTGGAATATGAATTAGTTTCATTTATATATCTTAGAAAGTCATGATAGGTATAGAGACCAAATTTTAGTTTTAAATATTTTAAATAAAAGTAATGCAACATTGTTGTTTTCTTGAAATTTTAAGTTTAGTTTCAGAAAAATATTTATAGAATATTTTCCATTATTAGAAAATTCAGAAATTTTATACGTAGTTCATAGACTCATAAAAGTATGTCCTTGTAAAATTTCAGGTCAAACTAATTTCGTTTACTATTCATTTCATCATTATTTATAAAAAAAAAAACAAAAAAACAAAAAAATTATATACTTAAAATACCAATTATAAATTAAATTATTAATAATCCTCACCCCTGAATTCTAGATCTCAGGCTGGACCATAGATAATGGGCCGAGTTGTGAGTTTATAGAAATCGAGGCATGACATCTTCATCCGTAAAAAGACTTGCGATTGGGAATAAATCGTGTTGAATCCTCTAGCGGGTATAGCTTAAGGCAGGGACGTAGGTAGGATTGCTAAACCTCATGAACAAAATCTTTGAGTTTGAATTCGTTAACTCTTTCCTTATTTCTCTATTTCTTTCATTTTAGAATTGCAAGTTGCATTCCTTTGATTAATTTAAATTCTGTAAAAGTGACTAAGTTAGAACTTTAAATTTGCCAAGACCATATTCAGTCCCTCCCTCTAGGGTCAATACTTGGGCAACAATTGGTATCAGAGCCTACGTCTCTATTTTTATAAAGATTTAACAATCTTAAAGAAAAGATAATTTGGAAAAAGTGTTTAATATATGTGCATCTACCCTTAGAGAATGACAATCAACTCTTAGACCTCCCCTGTTCGAGGGAGAAAACTATAACTATTGAAAAGTTAAAATGATGTACTTCATTCAAGCTTTAAACTATAAATGTTGGAAAGTTATTGTTAATGGTCCCCTCATCCCCACTAAAATTGTAGATGGTACTCAAGTACAAAGATTAAGGATGAATGGATAAAGGCCGATATAAGGCTTGTGCAACTCAATGCTAAGGTTATAAGCAACCTATATTGTGCATTGAGTCCACAAGAGTTTAATCGAGTTTCGACTTGTAACTCTGCTAAGAAAATTTGGGATAAAATTCAAATAACTTATGAGGGAACCAACCAAGTTAAAGAACAAACAATTTTCATGTTGGTTCATAATTATGAATTATTTAAAATGGAACCAAATGAACCCATTTCCTTTATGTTTGCTAAATTCACTAACATTATTAATAAGTTGAAATCTCTTAGAAAGATTTATTCTAATACAGAGAACATAAGCAAAATCCTCCGATCACTACCTAGGGAATGAGCTCCTAAAGTGACGGCCATCCAAGAAGTCAAAGATCTCACTACTCTATCCATGGATGAGCTTCTAAGATCCTTAATGACTCGTGAGATCATCATGAGAGAACAAGAAGATGAGCCAACACCAAAGAGAGGGCAAGCCTTGCAATCCTCCCATATTTGTGAAGAAAGTGAAGAAGAGGAGGAGATTGATAAAATGGTAAGAAAATTCAAAAAAAATTTGAAGCACAAGAAGAACATAAAGAAAAGAACTTACAAGAAGAAATTTTCAAAAGAACTCATCAAGGAAAAAGCAAGAAGTGAAGAGGACATAGTGTACTACAAATGAAACAAGCCCAGACATATCAAGCCGTAGTACCCCCTACTCAAGAAAAGTCAAAGAAGGGAAATCCCACTCTCAGTCTTACCTACTGAACAGGGTGATAGAATAGTTTGTGGATGTCTCCAAGTGCTTCAAAGTCTCTCGCTATTGTTCTTTTTTGCTAATCAGATAGTTCTTGAAGCTCTGAACATAAACACAACAGAACCTCAGAGATCTCCTTTGAGAGTCGTCAAATGGAATCGGCCATACAAGAAGAGGGCAATGAAGGCTACTAGGGATGACTTCGACGAAAGTGAATCGGAGATGAGCTCAAATGATGAAATGGCCAATGCATGCCTCATGGCAAATGAGGATGAGGTAAATTCTTCCCAAGATAAATTCTTCCCAATCGGAGATGAGGCCAATGAACTATATGAAGAATTTCAACAAATAGCTTCCAAGAACAAAAAGATTAAAAATGAAAACTCATCTCTTTCAAATAGAAATTAATTTTTGCTAAATAAAAATGAAATATTAAAAGAATAAAATGAAAAATTGAAAAAGAAAATTTTATCTATTCAAAGTGAAAATGAATATGTGCAAAATGAAAATTATAAATTAGTAAAAGAAAATGAAAACTTGAAAATGGAAAAAGAAAATCATTCATCTAGTTCTCAAGTTTCAACTCTTGAATGCAATGAATGTGACAATCTTAAAACTAAAGTTGAAGACTTATTTAAAATTGTCACTAAATTCACTAATGGTAAAAAGACCTTAGATACTATGTTAGGTCAACAAAGGTGTGTATTTGGTAAAGCCGATCTTGGTTATAACTTAAAAATTAAGCAAAAAAGATTATCAAAACTTATTTACCTCTAACTCTTGAAGTACTATTTATACCTATATTGGAAAAAAGAGGATGAAGCAAGTTTGGGTGACTAAGAGAACAAGTCTTCCTAATGGTAACCTTGTAGGACCTTAGATGGTTTGGGTGCCAAAGGGAGCTACTTGAACTTATTCATATAGGCTTCAATCATACAAGAAGGAAATGTGCTCATTGATAAAATTGAATAAATTCCTTATATGATTAAAGCATGGTGTGCACTGAAAATAAATCTGAAAATGTGGATGCTTGATCATGCTTGTTTTTGCTTAAAGTGAATTGTGTATGCCTTGAATGATACTATGATGCTTAATTAAGCTATTTTGATGATTATTATGTGTTTTGAAAATGAATGATGCTTGAAATATTAATGATATGAATGCATGATATGTTTTGATGATATAATTGGTAATATATGCCTATGATTGACAAAGCCGAAGTTTTGAATGTCTAAATGTTTTGATCAAAATGAATGTTTAAATTGATGTTATGAGCCTAGTATGTAATGCTTGATGTGATGGATACTACGGTATGAGATGATGTTTGTTTTGTATGATGTGATGTAGTGAAATGTAATGAAATAGTCTAAGCATCATTGCACAAATGTTCAACTAAGTGGTGTCGTAAGCCTTTGGTATCCGTACTGCCTATTACAGAGCAACTACCTAAAAAGCTCAGGAATTAGAAC
Source organism: Tetracentron sinense (assembly GCA_015143295.1). NCBI lineage: Eukaryota > Viridiplantae > Streptophyta > Magnoliopsida > Trochodendrales > Trochodendraceae > Tetracentron > Tetracentron sinense. The sequence continues at coordinate 17,392,174 of CM026569.1, forward strand.
ATTTTTTTGATCACTATGTGACGATTGTTTTTGCCTAAATTGAAAATGATGTATATTGGTATGTTTTGTTTGACATTATTATGTTTGGTATCATGTACTATTTTTTTATGTTTTTTGATGATGTCAGGGGGAAAAATAAGATAATGGAATGATAATTCCTAAAATCCTAACTTTAATTAATCTAAATTAATTGAAATGACTTAATCTAATGGTGAATGGTCTATCTAAAATATACAATTGAAATATATCTTTATGCATATGTTTAGGGGGAGCTTACCTCAAAATTTGCATTAAAATTCTATATTGATGGAGAGCTTGCATTACCTTAGGTAGAAAACCTATAGGCTAACAATCTCTCCCTTTTTGATGATGACATAATAATGGAATAGGATATGTTACTAATGCTTCTATTGAGTTTATGTGAAAATCAGAATATAAAGAGCATTAGCAAAATCACTCAAGGAAAAAGCATGAACGTGACACCATCTATGAAAAGATTCTTCATCAAGTCAAGGCAAGTCATTTGGATCAAATTGAAGATCAATGAAGATTGAAGAAGAATGATGATCTTGAAGCTAAAAAGTCAAATCAGAAGATCTAAGATCAAGTTGAAGACCAACTCTCAAGAAGGTTTAGAGTATCATTTTTTATCTTTTAGAGAGAGTTTAAGACTTGTGTAAAAAGTTCTCAAAGTTTGGTTATTAAAAAGCTCATAAACTTAGATTGACCCTAGGTTCCTCAGGATTAACTTAAAAAATACTTAAAAGACCTAAAAAGTTGGTAATCATCTTGATTAAGATGAGGGAGAAGACATTGGAATCAAATCTCATCATTAAAGTGTCAAGAAATGGATTTTGTGCAAAAATTGCACCATCCAGATGTCTGGATGGGGTCATCTAGTCGTCTGGATGAGCCAATGTTTTTCTGTCCATTTTGTTCCAAATCCAGAAATATTTAGGACCTATTTCTATCATGAATCAATCAGAATTAGGATTTGATCATTAGTCACAAAATTGTTTCCTTTTAAATTTTAAGTTGAATAGGAAGTTGAATAACCTAATTCCATTAATTCAATCAAAAGTTATGGTTGAAATACTAAAGAATACAAACATAATACCATCCAGTCGCCTGGATGGACTAGTCAACATTGGGACCCACTTAGATTAAAAATAAAGAAGAATTAGGATTTTTACATTAGACACAAAATTGTTGCCCTTTGAATTTTGAGTCTACTGAAAGTTGAATCACCTAATTCTGATAATCCAATCAAAAGTTATTGTCTAAACACCGAGAGGCAAAAATAGAGCACCATCCAGTCGACTGGATGGACTCATCCAGACGACTAGATGGGTCGGGACAGAGTATTTTCACTCTGTAATGGTCATTTCTTAACAGTTCTTTTTGCATTAAATGCTACTCCAATGGCCATAAAACTTCTTGGGCTATAAAATGAGATGATTTATGAACAAAATAAGAACTCTTATCACTTTAGATCATTCAATCAATCACTCACAAGCTTAGATTCCCAAATCTATTGATTATACCCTAAAAATCCCAAAATCTCAATCTTGAGTTATTCAACTCTAATCTTTAGGAGATTTTTAGAGAGCTTTGAAGTGATCATCCAGCTCGTGTTAAGGAGCATTTTATGATTGTAAGAACACTTCTATACAAAGTGTTTATAAAATCAAGAAATTGTGGATTCTTGTACTTGATGTGAGGAGCTTCATTATAAGGTTGGATCTTCACTCGAAAAAAAGATCGTGAAAGTTAAAAGAGAGGATTCTCTTGCAAGTGTAACTGTTTGGTCTTCATCCGTAAGAATACTTACGATTGGGAATAAATCGTGGTGAATCCTCTAGCGTGTATAGCTTGAGGCGGGCACGTAGGCAGGATTGCCAAACCTAGTGAACAAAGTCTTTGAGTTTGAATTCCTTAACTCTTTCTTTATTTCTTTATTGCTTTCATTTTAAAATTGCTAGTTGCATTCCTTTGATTAATTTAAATTCCGCAAAAAGGACTAAGTTAGAACTTTAAATTAGCCAAGACCCTATTCACCCCCCTCTAGGATCAATACCTGGGCAACATTAGATAGATCAGATTAGGAGAGAGAGATTAGGGTTTTGAGAAATAAAATGGAAAAAGAAGAGAAAATGATGGCAAAGGGTTCTGAACCCTGAACTCTAGTATTATCCTCCATATACTTCACCAACTGAGCTAGCAGACAACCTGTGTCTTCAATTGTGGCTTTTAGTACTTTGGTCTCTCTTCTTGCAGATTCACTCTTCTACTCTCCTGGTCTTCGTTCTGACTCTATGATCTTCTGTCTCATCCCATACTTGGTCTGTATCTAAATGGTATTGCCTGTTGGCTCTTTAGTCTTTAAAAATGAGCTTCGATGATTGATTGCGGCCCCCGATCTTTGAGAATCGTCCGAATAAAGATCCTGAATAGTAAAACATGTAATGAGAGTTCATCAAAATGACTTTGTATCTAGACTTTCAAAAATGTGTCTGTAATCGCAAATTTCGTTGCATAGCAAATTGCCTTCACTGTTGTATGGAGTTTATTGTTTGTGTGGGGGACAATCCTTCCAATCCGAGTGGATCCAGATTGTTAATTACATTCCTGATTTGGGGAAGAATCTCTAATTAAGAAGAAGAATAAAGGGGAATAAAGCTTTGAGTAAGATATATTTATTTATTCAAAGGGGGTGCCTAATTCCCATGTAGGCATTAAGGGTGCCTCATTGAGGTCTTGAAATTCATAAAAGAAGAGAGAAGAGAGGGGCCATTTTAAGAGGCTCACTTGATATTTTCCATATCGCGGGATCATCCTTCTTCTTCAAGAGCTTGCCTCTTATATGCTATTCTTTCAAGGGAAAAATAGTTTTCTCTTTTCTTCTCTATATTCTCAAGGGGGTTCTTGTGAGAAACCCTCTTATTTATAGATTTGAGAGAGTCCTCTTTGGTCTCTCTCTTTTGACTCTCATATTTCAGGTTAGTTAAACTTAGTCTCTCCTCTTAGAGGAGGACAGCTCACGTTCTCCCTTGTCTGGGAGACTCCTAGAGAAATAGAGTCCTCTTTTTAGAGCACTCTGTATTAGATTTTTCCCTTTTGGGGGAAAACCCCTGATCCTCTTCGAAAAGAGGGGGAGATAATATCCTCTCCCTAATGAGTGGATGACATATGACATCTTTTCCTAGGATAAAGGATAGAGTCCTCATCCTTTCCCTCCCTAGGGTGCCATGTGAAACCCCATCATGGGATTCAAAAGAGGGGATCCCTATCTTGGGATCTCCAAAGTCAGGAAGATCCCCTTTTTGAGATCTCCTGCACATGGCAGTCAGTAATTGACTGCCATAACCCAATCAAAAGAAAGGTTCGTGGGCCAACCCCATTGACACATGTTAGTCTCTCGGAGCCTGGCACTCAAGGTGGATCCGTGGAGATTTTATCCTCACATATTTGACATGTATCAGCCTCTCAGATGCTGACACTCAAGATGGATCTGTGGGGTTTTATCCTCACAGATTGGACACGTGTAAGTCTCTTAGAGGCTGACACTCAAGGTTGGATCCATGAGTTTTATCCTCACGGATTAAACACATGTCAGCCTCTTGGAGGCTGACACTCAAGATGAATCCGTGGAGTTTTCATCCCCACAGATTGGACACGTGTTAGCCTCTCAGAGGTCTACACTCAATGGTAGATTCGTGAGGTTTATCCTCTCGGATTGAACACATGTCAGCCTCTCAGAGGCTGAAACTCAAGATAATCCGTGAGGTTTCGTCCTCACGGTCTAGACACGTGATAACCTCTTAGAGGCTGGCATCTATAGGTCATCCATGAGGTTTTGGTCCTCACGAACTGAACACATCCATCCTCTCAGACTGGTGTATGGCTAGCCCTTGTGGGGTAGTTGGCAAGCCATCAGCAATAATTATTGACAAGCTAAAGGACTTGGCACGCATGAATTTTAATCGCCTCTCTGAGAGATGATGATCCAATGTGTGCAGGTGCACCAGGACTTACACAATGGGCAGTGAAATTTCACTGCCCACAAATGCCCCCTCAGGATCTGGACGGTTGGAAATGCTCCATCCATCTGGATCCTGACATTTGGCAATGCCATTTGAGAGGCATAACTGTCCTCCACTTAGGATGTTAGTGGGAAACCCACGATAAGGTTTTCTTTAAGGCAAAACGGAGGGAAAAAGTTCATACCATCTAAACCATCCATTTTGAAATGGATGGTCAAGATATGACCTGGGGGCTCCTTATAAAAGGGTGCCTTAGACTTGGGGAAGACACTTTGTCTTCCCTAACCTCCGAACCCAGAATTTTCTTCGGAGTTCAGAACTTTTGAGTTTAAAGAAGAATTTCTTTTCTTCTTTCCCTTTCCCTCTTTGTTTCGAGGTGAGCTGTCATCCCAATCATGGTTAAAGGAAGGGAAGAGCATTGGCTCTTTCCTAAAAGAAGATTCCCTAAATCTTAACACCATAAAAAGCATCAAAATTATCTAAGAGTTTTAGTCATATCACCTCGGTGAATGTTTTTCACCGGTGAAGCTTAATCCACTCGAACCATCAAAACTCTTTGTAGAGATTTCTCTGAAAAAATATTAGAAGCTCGATCCTTGTTCTTCGCTATCCCCACAAAGCTTTAGAATCTCCTTTGAAATTATAGAAGCAAGAAGAAGAAGATTGATCAATGGTATAGACCTTCTATCACCAATAATACTAAGGTTCAAAACCCTAGATTTGCAAAACCCAACTAGGACCACCAATACAGCTCACGAAAATCCCTAGGGGTCTCCCCTAGGGCTCACGGTTTGGAGAGAGAGAGGAGAGGAGAGAAAAAATTCTGGAGAATTCTACTTAATGGTCTAGGGTGTTGGGGTATTTATAGACTAGGATCTTATCCTAATCCTACTCCAACTTGATCTTATCTAGTAAGATTTATTAATTAATAGGAACTCTTATTATTAATTAAATAAACTCCTACTTAATCTATAATTACTTTAGGTAAAGTAATCCTATTAATTAAAGAGTCCCTATTATAAGAGGATTCATTAATTAAAATGGATAAGTCAACATCCTACACCAAAGTAGGAAACCTAGTCAAACTAGGAATCCACAAGGGGGGGCGTGAGCTTCTATGGGGCGTGGGATTTGAGGAGTTAAAAACTCCTTATTGTAATCTAATTACAATAACATCTTAATCCTAATTGCAATCCAACACTTGGATTTTAATTCCGTAATAAAAGGAATTATATTTCAATAATTATTCAATTAAACAAATCCTAATCCAATTAGGATTCCTCAAGTGGGCGCCCCACCCTAGGGTTTAAACCCATCAGCTTTGGCCCATATTAAAGGTCCATTTTAATGGGTTTATGGATATGAGTCAATCAAATAATTACTAAAATAATCCCTTAGTTTAAATTAACAATTAATTTAAACAATAGATTAACTATTAATCTATTTAATTAAATGATTAACTCTTAATCACTTAAAATAATTGATTAAATTTTAATCAATTATTGAGCTTGTATTTCTTATGTGAGCACCTCCACAGATTGCTCTGGGACATTCTTACTCTGGCTTATCCAATGTTATCCCATTGACCCTAAATGGGAATTACATCGGAATTGTAAATGACGTGAGATATCCATGTTGCAATTGAATTCCAGTGTATGAACATTAACCATTATGGATCCCACCACATGAACTTTTAAATTCGATTTATCTTTCCAAATAACATTATCCCTAATGGGCCTTCGAGATTGACATACTATCTAACCCATAGCCCATTGCAAATCATCCGGGTTTCCAAGACTTATGATTAAGCTATGAGAAACAATTTCTCATGAAAAACACTTTGAAAAAATCATTTTATAAGTATAACACCTTTTTAATAAAAGTATATTTCAAAACTTATTTTGTTTTCACAATCACCTGCTCAGGATTTGAACTTAATCAACTGTCTTACCCGGAACTTAGATAATCTCTCAAATTAATGAGCATGGATTTCTTGTTTGAAAATACGTTGGTAGAATCAAAACAGTCAGATCACTGCCCAGTCATTGATGAACTCATCAGATCTAAGGATCATCGAAACCTTTCAATGTGAATGAGAGACCAACTATCTGATAGTATGTTTATGTAAGAGGTCTCTCATTGAATGCAATCAGTCAGTGTACATTTAAGCACCCATATGCTAATGTGTAGTCTCCACTACAATAGTTCGAGATAGAACTATATCTCAACTATTGAGAACATCTTAGCATTCTGGCAACCATAGAAGTGAAGTGCCCAACTTCACCCATAGCTGTGACTATATAAGGAATAAGGAACCGGAAAGTTATATCTACCTGTGATAATCTAATCACATAACTTTCCTATAATATATCCTATGGACCTTTATCGATATCGCATATCGTATAGATCATCTCATGATCTGTCACGCCCCAAAATACCCCCTAGGAGTTAAGGGATACTTTAGAGGTGACTACGTGTACCTGTCAAACCATCCTGTAATGCAAGAGGCTAAACATAATATAATACAATGATAATCAGAGCGCGGAAACTAAACATAAGTGCGGAAGCATAAGCCAACTTTTTCTTTTCTTCTATAACTCCAAATAGTATTCCAAGTTAACATATACCAAATACAATCAAAGTAAGGGTGGACATGCCCACCTATCAAAATACCAAAAAAAAGGAACTCTCTAACACTCTCCTCTCAACAGTAGTCGAGGTATGGCCACACATCCAAGTCCCCGTCCTCTTGAGACTGCCATGGAATAGGTGGCTCCCTCTCCTCTACATACTCCTCCTCGACCCAAGGCTCAGGGTCGAGGACATCCACGGTACCTGCCGACATAAAAGTACGGCTGAGCATGGAATACTCAGCGAGTACAAACTACTAGCTAACCATAACAATAACGAACGCATAACAACAGTGAGCAATACAAGATATTAAGTTAAAGCAATAGTGAAAGCATAAGATACATAGCCATATCTTGACATGCGTATATGAATGCAAAAACCTCGGTAAAACTCATGTCTCGGAAACCTTTTTCGTGTCTCGGTCAAATCATGTATGTGTATCGTGTCTTGTCTTGTATTTCATGTCTTGATTTGTTCTTGACTTGTATACTTGTGAGCCAGAGGCTAGCACCCTTCCTTGGGCTACCAACCTCCTTGTCATGCTCTTGTTCCATTTCTCTTGTGAGCCAGAGGCTAGCACCCTTCCTTGGGCTACCAACCTCCTTGTCATGTTCTTGTTCCGTTTCTCTTGTGAGCCAGAGGCTAGCACCCTTCCTTGGGCTACCAACCTCCTTGTCATGTTCTTGTTCCGTTTCTCTTGTGAGCCAGAGGCTAGCACCCTTCCTTGGGCTACCAACCTCCTTGTCATGTTCTCTCTTGCATTTCACTTGTGAGCCAGAGGCTAGCACCCTTCCTGGGGCTACCAACCTCCTTGTCATGTTCTTGATTCACTTCATATACAAATACAATCTTGGAAAAACCCGGTTTCATGCATGCATGCGTGCTTGTGTGCTTGTCAATAGTGGTAATCATGATGACATACTTGAATGGGCGGATCACATGGCTATGGCATTTCAATCCTTAACATAGTGGTATAAAAATTTAGGCAACATATAGCACATTTGAGCAATTTATCATTTCTAAGAACACTTACACAATTTCTATTTCCATTTTCTTCATTAAGTCCATTTATCCCTTGTTTAGTCATTTTATCAAACACCCGGTGGGCCACATTTCTTAGTCCTTCCATTTCCCTTATTTAGTGCATATTTTTCATCAAGACATCAAGGTACATTCTTTATTTGTAAAGTGCCCATCTTCCATTTTCCTTTTCACACATCACACAACATCCATACGGCATCCAATCGCCTCAATCGACATCCCATCCACACATCCATACCTTTTTCTTATCTTGTTTATATTTAGTGAAGATGATACACTTTATAAGGAAGAAAACATACTATCAAGAGTCACATTTCACAATAGAAGATCTAGACTATTGCTAAGGGAAGTTAGTAGGGTGTACTAACCTTAGATCAAGGTTTGATCTTGAAGAAACCTTGAAATAGAGCTCTATTTGGAAGGAGGAAGCCTTTGCTTGAAGGGGACTTGAGTTGGGGGAAGAAACCTCTTTCAAAACGTGAGTGAGTGCTGCCCTAGCTTGGAGAATGCACCTCCACACGAGCTTGAGTTGAAATCTTGAAGAAAACGTGCTTGGGGACGATCTAGGGTCTTCACCCCTTTGATTTCTTCTCCAAAAGCAACCTAGGTTTAGGAAACCCTTTTCTCTTCTCTGTTATCTCCCAAATCTCTCTAAGTATAGTGAATGATGCCCTAAGGCTCGGGCAAGCCTTAAGGAGAAAGGGTTTAACCCCCAAAAGACGATAAAGCCCTTACTGAAATTTCTGCAAAAACGCGAAGACCGAGCGATCGGTGTTCATGACCGATCGATCGGTTGCCTACCGAGCGATCGGTGTTTATGACCGATCGATCGGTCAAAAACTCACTCTCTGGAAAATTTCCCCATACAAAATTTCTGACCGTGCGATAGCTACCGATCGATCGGTTATGGACCGATCGATCGCTGACTGGACCGAGCGATCGGTGCTCTGTATGTCTGGACTGTTTTGACCATATCTTTTGACTCGCTCGTCGGATTTCGATGATTCAACTTGCGTTGGGTTCGTCTTTCGAAAACGCACATTTCTGACGTTTCGGAATTTCCGATTTCTCCCTTATTTATTAATTAGACTATAAAAACGGCCAATTAGCTATGAAGGTGGTATTCATTAAGGATGAAAAAGTCTGGGGTGCTACATGATCATGGTCAATTACCCATAATGAATACACAATAGATTAAGAAGAAGCATTTATTAATCAAATTAATAAGTTTCTAACAATCTAAATGAATTTTTTGGGCATCATATCCAGCAATCTCCCACTTGCCCTAAAAGTCACTGTGCCATAGATTTCAATCCCATACTGTCTAAGTGTATTACAAAAACTTTATCTGATAAAGCCTTGGTCATCGGGTCTGCAACATTAAGTTGAGACCTAATCTTTGTAACCACTACATCTTGCCTGTCAATGATCTCACGAATGAGATAATACTTCAGCTCCACATGTTTCATCCTTTTGTGGTTCCTATGGGCTACTGCACCGTTACTATCACAGAAGAGAGTGATAGGTCTGAGTGCTGAAGGAACATTTCCTAGCTCTTGCAAAAACATTCTGAACCAGAATGCTTCTTTTGCTGCTTCTGAAGCTGCAATATATTCTGCTTCTATGGTGGAGTCAGCAATACTCTTCTGCTTTATGCTGCGCCAACTGACAGCAGCACCACCCAATGTAAACACATATCCAGATGTGGAAGCTCTATTGTCCGGATCAAATTAGAAATCAGAATCAGTATAACCCAATCCAACTAAATCTTCTGATTGAAAGGTAAGCACATAATCCTTAGTCCTTTTCACGTACTTCATAATGTGCTTCACTGCAGTGCAATGATTAACACCTGGATTGCTTTGGAACCGACTAACAACTCCCACTGCATGACAGATATCCGGTCTAGTACATAACATGACATACATGAGGCTCCCAACTGCCGAAGCATAAGGGCACCTCTTCATCTGCTCGATCTCATCAGCTGATGTAGGGGCCATCTTTTTAGACAAAGTGACACCATGTCTAAAAGGAATGAGTGTTGTCTTACAATCACTCATACTGTACCTAGACAATATCTTGTCTATGTAGGAAGTTTGGCTCAATCCCAACATTAGGCATTTTCTATCTCTTAGAATCTTTATTCCGATATGATGTCTCTCCCAAGTCTTTCATTGAGAAATGCTGATAAAGCCATATCTTAACTGATGACAACATCCCTACATCATTCCCAATGAGTAGGATGTCATCTACATAAAGAATTAGGTATACTACCGCTCTCCCACTGTCCTTCTTGTATATACAAGATGCTTCCAAATTCTTTTGGAATCCAAATTCTTTGATCGAAAGATCAAATCTTTGGTTCCAGCTTCTTGAAGCTTATTTCAAACCATATATCGACTTGTTGAGCTTGCATACTATGTTCTCCTGGTTAGGAGCAATGAAGCCCTTTGATTGTTTCATATAGATGTCTTCATCTAACATTCCATTAAGGAAAGCAGTTTTGACATCCATTTGCAATATCTCATAGTCATGGTGTGCAGCTATAGCTAGCAATATCCTGATGGATTTAAGCATAGCTACAGGTGAAAAGGTATCCTCATAATCAACTCATTGAATTTGAGTATAACCTTTTGCAACAAGTCTAGCTTTATAGGTCTCCACGTTACCATCGGCACCCTTCTTCCTTTTGTAAATCCATTTGCATCCAATTGGCCTTATACCATCTGGTGGATCTACTAAAGTCCAGACACTGTTGTCATACATAGAATCTATTTCAGCATTCATGGCTTTATTCTATTGAGATGCATCTACATCCAATGTAGCTTCCTGATAAGTATTAGGATCTTTATCCTCATCATCAGGGGTAACTAGATAAACTTCATTATTGTAATACTGAAGTCTATCAGGTGGTCTAGAAACTCTTTCAGACCTTCTCAGTGGAACAGAATTAGGAGAATTTAAAGTGAAATGATTAGGGTCAGTTTGGATACTGGCTGTGTCGTCTTTCATCTCAGGATATTCAACTTTCTTAAGGAGATCTATTTCTTCCTCCAAGAAAGTGGCATGAAGCCTAACAACTATTGTTTGGTCTGCCTTGGAGTAGAAATAGAAACCCTTAGTTTCTTTTGGATATCCTATAAAATTTCATTTCTCTGTCCTAGATTCCAATTTAGTGGGTTTGAGTTTGCAAACATGCTCAGGACAACCCCATACCCTTAGATGTTGTAAACTAGGTTTTTGCCCAGTCCACAATTCATAGGGTGTAAACGGAATAGACTTAGATGGAACCCGGTTTAGAATATAAATGGCAGTTTGTATAGCATATCCCTAAAGATACGAAAGAACATCGGCATGGCTCATCATAGAGCGAACCATATCTAATAAGGTCCGGTTTCTTCTTTCAGAAACTCCATTTTGTTGAGGAGAGGCAGGACTTGTCCATTGCGAGATAATCCCATTATCCTTTAAGTAATCCATAAACTCATTGGTGAGGTATTCACCACCTTGATCTAATCGAAGTGTCTTTATGGTTTTATCAGTTTGATTCTCAACTTCTAATCTGAATTCTTTGAACTTTTCAAAGGTGTCAGATTTGTGTTGCATCAAATAGACATATCCATATTTGGAATAGTCATCGGTAAATGTGACAAAATACCGGTATTGACCTAGTGCAACAATGTTAAATGGACCACATACATCACTATGTATTAGTCTTAACTTTTCTTCGGCTCTTCCTACCTTTTTAGGGTAAGGCTTCTTGGTCATCTTCCTTTCGAGACAAGACTTGCATGTAGGGAGTGGTTCCACCTTGAGGAAGTCAAGGGGATCTTTTACTAACCTCTTGATCCTATCAAGATTAATGTGACCAAGTCTCTTGTGCCAAAGATAAGTAGACTCAGTGTAATGTCTCTTCATTCCAAACATTCTAGATGATGAGACATTGTCACTTTGCAGACATTCATTATTTGCTAATGGAAATATCAAATAAAGACCATTAATTAGATTACCAGTTATCAAGATCATTCCAACTTTCTTTATTTCAACAATTGAATTAAAATTGATAGAGAATCCATAAAATAAGAGTCTAGTTACTGAAATCAAATTTCGATGTTTTGAAGGCACATAAAAGTAGTCTTCTAAAATTAATGTCTTTCCATTAGGTAAATAAAGAGTAAACAAGCCGATTGACTTCACTGCAACATTTGCACCGGAGCCAACTTTAAGCTTCTGCTCCTACTTGGTCGACTTTCTGGTTTCTTTGAACCCCTGCAAAGAATTGCAAACATGTACAGTAGATCCAGAATCCACGCACCATGAGTTAGAAGGACCGTCTAGAAAGTTAGACTCAATAGTAATATGTACTTCAAAGTATCTCATACCTTGAGTACTTACGCTACCCTTCTTAAAAGTTTCGAGGTAAGTCCTGCAATTCCTCTTCCAGTGGCCTATTTTACCAGAGTGGAAACACTTTCCATTGCCTTTGTTTTCTTTGCCAATTGTCCTTGAAGCACCTTTGGCAACTCTTGCCTTACCCTTATTGTCTTTAAACTTTCTTTTGTCTTTCTTCCCTTTTCTAAACTTTTTAGATTTCTTGGAGGTATCAGGTTTATCGACGATTAAAGTTTCATCTTTAGTTGACTTTTTGATCAAATCTTCTGCAACCACAAGTGAGTTCATAAGCTCACTTAGTGACATTTCACTCTTTTTCATGTTATAATTTAACACGGACGAATTAAAGGACGGAGGGAGTGACTGCAGAACAGTGTCAACTTGAGTGATGGCATCCATCTCTCTACCAAGAATTTCCAATTCATTCAATAATCCCATCATCTTTATGATGTGTTCCCTGACTGGAGTTCCCTCAACCATCTTGGTATTAACAAGGGATTTCAACTTTACTTGTCGAGCTGACCTATTTTGCTCACCAAACATCTCATGAAGGTTTTGCAAAATGTCAGAAGCCTTATCCATCTGTTCATGCAGGCTTTGTAAAATGTTAGACATTGAAGCCAGTATGTAACACTTAGTCATCTGATTGGACCTCTCCCATTGCTCTAACTCAACCTTTTGGGCCGGTGAAGCATCTGGAGGAATTTCAGGCTTAGGTGTCTTAAGACATAGGTCAAGGTTATCCATGGCAAACATAATTCTAATCTTTCTTTTCCAGTCTACATAGTTAGTTCCTACTAACTTTTCATCACGAAGAATTTCAGTTAATGGGTGTAGGTCTGTCATGTCTAATCAAATGACAAATAAGACAGTATTAGGAATCTATTGTATTCATTAATACTAATTAGATTATGGGTCTATTTCTAATGGTATTGCCAATTTGGGAAGAATTAATTGGCATCGAAAACCTAGACACTGGCTTATTGTGATCCTGCCTTTTGGCACATCATCACATCACCTTGAATAGGCAGATAGAAACTATCTTCTCCAATTTCACAGATCTCATCTTGTGAATTCTGGAGTATTCGATCTACTGTCTGATCTATAAGGGATGTTATACTCATGCTTTGGCGTTATTGTATAATATCTCTTATTTATGTGCCTACCTATCATGAACCTAATAAACCCCTAATGAAAGCTCACGCTTTGGCATTATTACTCCCACTATTTGCTTATTCAGTTTTCACCATGTTCACTCATAGGTGAGAGCGATTGGGCCCGGCTTTGGCCTGTCATTGCTCCTACTATTTGCTTATTCAGTTTTCACCATGTTCACTCATAGGTGAGAGGGATTGGGCCCGGCTTTGGCCTGTCAGCTTACACTCCTCACTATATGATCACATTGTGTATGGTAGAAAATCATAATACTTAGGGACTTGTCCCCAGTCTTATATACACATGATATATCAAGAACAATTATTTCAACAGAATAATTAAACATATAAGCAAATATCATCTCATGATAAATAAATAGCAGTTATCATCTTATGATAATAAAACATTAGTATACAAGATTAATCGTTATGGGTCAATAAATTAAAATGCATGGATGTAAGGGAATATGATAAGAACAAAGGTATCTCGCAAACTCCTTCGCGATCCCTTCCTTAATCATCTTATCTAGATCACATCGCAACATCCTCCTTCACAGCATGTCCACCAATGCATTAAATAGAATTTAAATGGCATTAGGGAAACCAGTATTCTATTCGCCATTTTCAGGGAAACCGAATGAATCTGCCCTTTACAGATTGCCAAAAACTACTACATATTAACCTCTAGTATGAATGCATAAATGATAAACAATTTATCATATATTATGACCCATAACTATAATCTCATAGAAAAAAAGATGTTACATGGTGATGGAGTACTTTTTCTTATTTTTAAAAGGATTTAAAATTTGATAACAATTATCAAATCGCCCGATAAAAATCTATATCTTACATAGATGAAACCCCAGAAAAAATAAAAAAATTATATTTTCCATAAAACAATTTTCATAATCAAATAATGCAATTTAGGAAAAAATTTGAAAGCCTCTTGGAAAATTAATTTGGAAAACTCTTTTTCCTACTTTAGATTTTTTACTCAAGTTTTGACCCTCAAAAAGATTGATTCTGAAAAAACTTTCTTCACAAAAGTTGTAGATCTGTTCGATGGCTTCAAAATGATATACTGACGGACCTAAATCGGACTTACGGTCATAAAGTTATGGCCAAAATACCAAAACTGTATCGATTCTTCTAATCAAATACAAATCCGAAAATCCATGAATCAATTTAAATCGAAATAAGTTTTAATCTCCAAGAACGCTTAAGCAAGGGTGTCAAACACCATGGGATTTATTAATTAATGATCAAATCATTTAAAAAGAATTTCAAAATAAACTCTTTGTTTTGAATTTAATTATATCACATATAATACTAGTTTTTAAAATTTATTTAATTATCAAATCTCATTCAATAATATAATAAATATTTATTTATTCATCTTACGAACAAATAAAATAATAAAAATTATGAGCAATATTAAATAGATTTAAATTAATTCATCTCATGAATTAAATCGTCCATTTAATTACCTTATCAAAATAAACATAAAATACTCCTAATCATGCAGTCTGATACCAATTGAAGGGGAATCCGGATAAAAAATTATGCGGAAACTGGATTCCCTAAATCTTAACACCATAAAAGCATCAAAATTATCTAAGAGTTTTAGTCATATCATCTCGGTGAATGTTTTTCACCGGTGAAGCTTAATCCACTCGAACCGTCAGAACTCCTTGTAGAGATTTCTCCGAAAAAATATTAGAAGCCCTAGTCTTGTTCTTCACTATCCCTACGAAGCTTTAGAATCTCCTTTGAAATTATAGAAGCAAGAGGAAGAAGATTGATCAATGGTGTAGACCTTCTATCACCAATAATACTAAAGTTCAAAACCCTAGATTTGCAAAACCCAACTAGGACCACCAATATAGCTCACGAAAATCCCTAGGGGTCTCCCCTAGGGCTCACGGTTTGGAGAGAGAGAGGAGAGGAGAGAAAAAATTCTGGAGAATTCTACTTAATGGTCTAGGGTGTTGGGGTATTTATAAACTAGGATCTTATCCTAATCCTACTCCAACTTGATCTTATCTAGTAAGATTTATTAATTAACAATAACTCTTATTATTAATTAAATAAACTCCTACTTAATCTATAACTACTTTAGTTATAGTAATCATATTAATTAAAGAGTCCCTATAATAAGAGGATTCCTTAATTAAAAGAGATAAGTCAACATCCTACACTAAAGTAGGAAACCTAGTCAAACTAGGAATCCATAAGGGGGGGCGTGAGCTTCTATGGGGCGTGGGATTTGAGGAGTTAAAACTCCTTATTGTAATCTAATTACAATAACATCTTAATCCTATTTGCAATCCAACACTTGGATTTTAATTCCATAATAAAATGAATTATATTTCAATAATTATTCAATTAAACAAATCGTAATCCAATTAGGATTCCTCAAGTGGGCGCCCACCCTAGGGTTTAAACCCATGGGTTTTGGCCCATATTAAAGGTCCATTTTAATGGGTTTATGGATATGGGTCAATCAAATAATTACTAAAATAATCCCTTAGTTTAAATTAACAATTAATTTAAACAATAGATTAACTATTAATCTATTTAATTAAATGATTAACTCTTAATCACTTAAAATAATGAGATAAGTACCGAATAGTCACCCTAAATCAAAAATATCATCTAAAAGGACATGGTTTGAAAAGTTTTACCAAATAGGGTATGTACTCCAATATTACCCTTATCCGTGTTGGGTTTATATGTGTAGCTAAGGGGTTACTATGTCAAAAGCATACCCTATTAGGTAATAAAAATACAAAGTATGCCTTTTTTGATAAATATGTTAAATACATGCCCTTTAAGGTAATAAAAAAACAAAGCATGACCTTTTAGATGAATCGCCCTAAAATAATTGATTAAATTTTAATCAATTATTGAGCTTGTATTTCTTATGTGAGCACCTCCACAGATTGCTCTGGGACATTCTTACCCTGGCTTATCCAATGTTATCCCATTGACCCTAAATGGGAATTACATCAGAATTGCAAGTGACGTGAGATATCCATGTTGCAATTGAATCCCAGTAAATGAACATCCCGCCACATGAACTTTTAAATTCGATTTATCTTTCCAAATACATTTTCCCTAATGGGCCTTCGAGATTGATATACTATCTAACCCATAGCCCATTGCAAATCATTCGGGTTTCCAAGACTTATGATTAAGTCATGAGAAACAATTTCTCATGAAAAACATTTTGAAAAAATCATTTTATAAGTATAATACCTTTTTAATAAAAGTATATTTCAAAACTTATTTTGTTTTCAAAATCACCTGCGTAGGATTTGAACTTAATCAACTATCTTACCCGGAACTTGGAAAATCTCTCAAATTAATGAGCATGGATTTCTTGTTTGAAATTCATCATGACTCGAACAACTTTCTGACTATCCAACTGTCACTGTATTGTATTCCCTAAGTTAGAAAATACGTTGGTAGAATCAAAACAGTCAGATCACTGCCCAGTCATAGATGAACTCATCAGATCTAAGGATCATCAAAACCGTTCAATGTAAATGAGAGACCAACTATCTGATAGTGTTTTTATGCAAGAGGTCTCTCATTGAATGCAATCAGTCAGTGTACATTTAAGCACCCATATGCTGATGTGTAGTCTCCAATACAATAGTTTGAGATAGAACTACATCTCAACTATTGAGAACATCTTAGCATTCTGGTAACCATATAAGTGAAGTGCCCAGCTTCACCCACAGCTGTGACTATATAAGGTATAAGGAACCGGAAAGTTATATCTACCTGTGATAATCTAATTACATAAATTTCCTACAATATATCCTATGGACCTTTATCGATATCTTATATCGTATAGATCATCTCATGATCATGGTCAATTACCCATAATGAATACACAATAGATTAAGAAGAAGTATTTATTAATCAAATTAATAAGGTTCTAACAATCTAAATGACTTTTCTGGGCATCATGTCCAACAATTCATCCGTGGACTTTTGCCCATGAATACTTCTTAATATCTATGGATTTTTTTCCATGGAAAAAATTAATGCCCACAGATCCCAGCCTTAGCATATGTCTGTGGACATTTGCCTTAGCAATTGTGTCCATGGATATTCACCTTGGCAATTTTCCGTGGATGGGTCCAACCTTGTTCAACCGAGATCCATACTCTCTCATCCAAAAATTTTAGAAAGACTCTCATACGAGCTTTCTAACAAGCATAATTATTCCCATGCAATAATGGGAGACAAGAGATGGATCCTCTCTCTCTAATGGAATTCATATTCACCGAATATAAGAATGATATCGCACTAATAAATTAACCCGCTCTAATACCATTTAAAAAATCTGGTGAACCCCAAAAATAATATTTGAGTTGAGAACTCACAAATTCAAGGGAGTGGTTAGGTCTTCCTAGAATATCTATCTATCATTTTTAAGGTTTAACAATTAAGTTATTAACTAAGAGAGAATGAACAATAAAGTGCAGAAATAGAGATAAGACAAGCAAACCACAACACAAGAATTTTTATGTGAAAACCCTTCCGGGAAAAACCACAGGACCTAGTCCAACAAAGAGATCACTAAGACAAAGTAAAGATACTTATAGACTCGAACCTCACCCAAATAGGACTCGAACTCATCGATCACGGCTAGTCCTACACACCTCAATAAGTAATCACGTTCTCATAAGACCCGTGAACAACCTCAGCAGCCTCTACTTCTCTTGTCTCTCAACAACCACGATCTCAAAAGATCGATCTCCGTCCTCCACGGCTTCAAATTCTACCGACCAATATCCACTATCCTTCTCAGATCAATCTCCTTTGCAAAGGCTTCAGAACACACCGGCCAAAGTGTTCTTCACAGAACAGGTTGATGGTTTTAATTAATCACACAATCCCTAGGAGAATCCCAATCAAAGGAATAACCAAGCAAGTAAAGATGAATCAAAAGCTTGCAATCTCTAGGGTGGAAGAAGAGTGGAGAATAGGTTTGAGCAACCCCAATAATCCTTTAGAAACACTCTAAACTCTCACAAACTTCCTTGGTTCGAATGGGAAATCAAACCCAACTTATATAGAAGTAAAAAAAAAAACCAAGTTTAGAAACAATAATAGGTTGAATTCGTGCTTTCCGGTCAACCGACCTTCATGGGCGGTCGACCGGCTGTCAAACTTTTGGGAAAAAATAAAAAACAGTAGCTTATTTACACCTGTCGGTCGATTGCCCATAAATCCGGTCGACTGACTTTTAAAAATCAATTTTTTGCTCTTTCTTTCTTTATGAAAGTTTTAGATCTTTTCGATACAGTTAATTTGATAAATTATGGAGAAGAATCAGAGCTACGGTCAATGAGATATGCGTCTAAAATGGAACCTTGGTTTTTATGATCCTCTAACACTCTCAAGGCTACATATCTACCTATGGTTCATATAATTATTCTAAGTCAATTTCCACCTAAGGTAGCATAGTATCTAGGTCACTTACCATCCTATGAGTGAAACGAAGGCTCTGATCGGAATGTCTTCAACTTATCTTCTTCGGTCTTCATCTTTACTTGTTTTGGTCGCTTGTAGACAATGGCACAAGACACACTAGACTCACTGTTTTGACAACAGAATAATCCAACACTAAAACATTGGCTTTACAAGCCAGAAAGAGGAGCCATACCCATCTTTAAGGATTGCATTTTTTCAAGTAATTCAAATTATAGTGCTAGATAGTTTGGAGAAAATGTGGATGCCAACATTTGCCACACTTCAGCTGAGGTTATTGAACCTACAGCTAGCAAGTCCAAGAACCTCTTCAGAGAGGGTCCCTATGATCCAGATAACATCCATGACATCAAGTTTGTATTTGGACTCTTCCCTTCATCAGTAGGTGATTCAATTTCTATAATGGGTATGGAGATATCTCCATTTATAAAACCAAGCATGTCTTGACTTTCTATTTGGGAGAGAATTTATGTGTCTCAAAGTAAGTAGTTGGTATGTGTTAACTTGAGAGACACAAATCTAGACACTTTAAGATTTGTTGGGTAGGGATACTTGGAAGCCATGATAGTTGTGGGTTTGAGCAGTAAGCTCAATACCAAGAAACTAGAAGAGGGATTTGGTTGAATGTTTTGTCTCTTAGTTTGAGAGGGAACGGTGTGTCTTGTATATGTAATGTAGATACATTTACAAGAGATGGAAAATAATATTGAGTTTCCTTATTTAAGGATAATTCAATTAAAGGATAAAAAATATAAGATTACAAAGGATTTACATCTAAAAGGAAACATAACAACTCAATCATCTCTTGATGTGCTGCTTCAAACCCTGGGGACTCTTGGCATGACTCTATTTCTTCTGTAAGTCATTCTGTGGAGGCTTCTTCTCCCGACGCAGGGTCTTGTTTAGCCATCACTGTATATATAGTTCAAACTTGGTCTTTATCAAAAATGAAAACAAAACCATCAAACCCAAATCCTATTGGAGCTGTGCTGACATAATCACTAGTGGCCAAGGGTTTATGTTGGTCCATATCGAGTGATGCTTCATAAGTCGGAAAGAGGACGCCTTTGACCTATTCTCCTTCGCCATAATTTAGCCCATGAATTTTTAGGACTGTGGTGGTTGGCCCACCATAGCTTTTTTTCTTTTTGTAAGGGTTGATTACTCTATGCTTTTCATCGGTCCATGGAGAGTTGATTTTTTCGTATTGATCAAAAGAATTGAAGAGTATGGGCTTTTGTCCTCTTTCTTTAGCTGGGATAGTATACTCGGAGATAGTGTCTACCATTGTACAATCCATCATCCTCAGAGGGACATGGTGATCGACTTTAAGGGCTCGGAGAGGGTCGGCTGGATGATCGACTTTGGGGTTCTGGAGAGGGTCGACCAAAGTCAGGAGACACTAATTTCATTAATTATGCCTGTGATGAACAGAGGACGGTTGTGTTGGAGTGTTTGAGCTCGCATGACTTCATCAGTGAAAGTGACTTCGAAGAGGCATGAGGTTCCTATTTGGGGAGGCTGGTGCGGTGGTTGACTCGTGACTTATTCAAAGAAATCTTCCAGATTGGAATGAACATATATGAGAGACCTTCTTAATTCCAGAGATATTTTGAGAGCATCATAGACACTCAAATGAGCAAGGATGTCATATTTTCCCCTTTCATTGCCGGGAGCTGCTTGGGTAGGGGCCGGTTGAGGCTGTGGCCTGGTCCGATTTCGGCCTAGATTGACACAAATCTTGGTTACAGTCTTCTGCCCGATCGGAGGTTAGCTAGCAAACCTCAACCATCGCTTGCTCTATTGGTTCGGATGGCTCACCTTCCAAAAGTTGGACCATGTTCATAGAGGTGAAGTCTATCTTCCTCTTTTTGATTCGAGATAGAAATTGTTTTTCCATTTCGTATTGCTCATTCAAAGCTTCATCTGAACTAGTTGAGGCAAGTGAACCTTGATTGGTGGGTTGGCTCACGATCGGTGTTGACCATTGTGTTTGATGATGGCATTGATCTGGAGCTTCAGGTGTGCTTGGTACCTCCTGAGGGGAAATCGAGAGCTCTAATCTTGGAGTCTCGGGAGAACCGGGTTGTACCTCCTCACTGTCTTCCTCATGTTCTCCTTCAGACTAAAATCCTTCGGAGAGATCTGAGAGCCCCATAGGTGTTCGTCCTGGTGTGGATGGCCTATTGCTCAATCCTGGGAATTGAATAGGCCCAATTTGAGATTCCAACCAATCCTGTATTAAATGGCGTAATTCTGGGTCTCGGGTTGTTTCTCCTGCTGGAGCATTCATCTCAGATGATTCTTCACCTTGCACAACATTGACAAAGTGATAGGGGAAGAATTTGGCTTCGTCTTCCGAGTCTATGGACTTATTAATGTTGTAGTTGCAGTCAGAATGAAGGCCTGGAGGAATAAAGTCCTCGAGAGTGATCGCCATCAGAGGTTCTTGTTTTAATAGATTGTTTGAGGCAGGACTATTTCTCTTAGCTTTCTTTATTCTCTTTGTCTTCCAACAATCATTCACAATCCTATGGATCTAACAACTGCATGGTGGCTAGGGCCTATGGTGTCTTTGGGCTGAAAACTATTGCTAAAACAATGCCAACATTTGAGAGAATCATGATCCTTTTTATGTTTTTTTGCAAATCTGACATATAGGGAAATTATACTATTTGGATTCTAATTGGGACGATTACTTTGTTGTCTTTATGATCAAATTTGATCTTGTGATTCACGCTTAGGGTGGTGTTTTGACCTGTTTGAGTGAATTGAGTGAAGCCTCTTCCCTTTTATGTAAAATACTGGCCTCTTCTTCTATTATTTTTGTTGTTTCCTCCCCCATATTATTGATTATAGAAGTCCATAGAATGATTAATTGACTCACTCCGATGTCCGTTATTATGCAATTCATGGCTTTGAAGGAGAGGAATCAAGTCAGCATAAGATGGAACAGGAGGTTTAACTTTTGTCATTGCAAACGACTCATATTTGGTACAAGACTGTTTAATAGCCAAAACACCTTGCTTTGATCTGGTATAGGATTACCAATGCCATTTAATTGATCACAAATTGACTTAAATTCTCGTAAATAGTGAAAAAGAGGAGACAAACCCATCTTTAAGGATTTTATTTTTTCAATTCAAATTCTAGTGTTTGATAGTTTGGAGAAAATGCGGCTGCCAACATTTGCCACACTTCAGCTGAGGTTATTGAACCTAGAGCTAGCAAGTCCAAGAACCTCTTCAAAGAGGGTCCCTATGATCCAGATCACATCCATGACATCAAGTTTGTATTTGGACTCTTCCCTTCATCAGTAGGTGATTCAGTTTCTAGATTGGGTATAGAGATATCTCCATTTATAAAACCAAGCATGTCCTGAATTTCTATCTGTGAGAGAATTTATGTTTCTCAAAGTAAGTAGTTGGTATGTGTCAACTTGAGAGACACAAAGCTGGACAGGTTGAGATGGGTTGGATGGGGATACTTGGAAGCCATGATAGTTGTGGGTTTGAGCAGTAAGCTTGATACCAAGAAACTAGAAGAGGGATTTGGTTGAAGGTTCTCTCTCTTAGTTTGAGAGGGAACGGTGTGTCTTGTGTATGTAATGTAGATACAGTTACAAGATATGGAAAATAATATTGAGTTTCCTTATTTAAGGATAACTCATTCGAAGGATAAAAAATATAAGATTACAAAGGATTTACATCTAAAAGGAAACATAACAACTCAGCGGGTCTTGTGTGGATTGAGTCAATCCATTGATTATAGCTTTGTATGGAGTGTTTAGTGTGTGACATGTAATTTGTCACGGGTCATGTTTCACTTGATCAGGGCCATCCGGTTGTGTGATGAGATTTGGGTCTTCTATAAATTGATGGGTTAGTTTTGTTGTAGTATGGTAGCGTTATCTAAGATTTCGAACTGTATCTATAAGAAGCTTTCCAATCAAAGTAGAAAAGCATGTTTATCACTCTAGACTAGCTCTTCTCCTTGCACAATTTCATCTTGCTGGAATTGCGTTCACTGAATGCTTTCTTATATTTCTCTTTTGCCTTATTTATCGTCTACATGGTCACTAAAAGGTTGGAAAATTAGGTGATGAGGAAAGGTGAAGAAGGAGACGAAATAGTGCCCATCGGCGAGAGTGTACCGACGCTCTACTACTGATTTAAGGAGGCATTTCTTCTCTCTGCAGATGGACACCACCTCTTCTTCTTCCTCTAGCTTAGAGTCATCACATCCCATCACTCTCCTGCTGAAGTTAGTGATGGTTCTGCTAAAATGCTTGTGATGCTTCTTTTAGCAAAGTGTAATAGGAGAGGAGAATAAGAAAGGTGTGTTTAGAGAAACTCACCTCTTTCCCTGATAACTGAAGTTGTGTTCTACTAAAATAGTGGCTGTGTTAGTTTATGCAGTGAGTTTTCTTTCTGTTAGTCAAATAGAGTGAGAAAAGTAGTTTTGGAAGAAGCTATTGAACAACCCCTTTCATCTCCTAATAACATAGAGGTGGTTTCTGTTAAATAATGAAAGTTAATTTTGATAATTTTAGTAGTCGTTTCAGAGAAAGAAGTTGGTGGTCCTATCAAATTTAGAGAGATTTGAGAGAGAGAGAGATTAGGAGTCATAACAGCACAGTGGAACCCACTTTCCATCTTCATCTTTCCAATTGCCAACCCTTGTTTTACTCTCCAAATGTTATCAGGATCCCAACATGACCAAGAGCCATCATGACTTCCCATCATCCTCATAGCTATTTTCCACCCCTCCATACATCACCCTATGTTACTATCCATGCATCGCTCGAGCCGTTTACTAGTATATATTTATTTTGGTTGGATAAGGTTAAAATATAAATTAAGGAAAATGCTAGTGAGACTGCAAAGGGACAAGATCGCAGCAAGACCATGCATGTGATGCACGGATCTCAAAATTTTAAAAATGTATTTAATAAAATTTTGAGGTGTGGTCTCTGCCCTTTACCCTATCACCCTATCAGTAGCAAAGTCCTATAAATTATAGCTAAAAAGGACACTTGATGAGTTTTAAGAAGCTGAAACCAACATGGGCATCTCAAAATTTCATTAAGTCGGTTTTTGAAATTTTGAGATCCGTGCTTCACATGCACGGTCTCATCTAAGTGTGGTTTCGGCCCTTTGTGGTCTCCTAGCATTTTCCTTTTTTTTTAAAAAAAATAGAATTTTCACATTCAAACCTTTTCTTATTTAGTTGAGTTGTTCTAATCTTACCCTCTCGCATTCCCTACTCCATAAAAAACTAACACATGCAAAAAAACAATAATAATAATAATAATCAGTTTTTTCTACGAACCTCTTTCTTTTTTTTTTATTCTTTCAGTTCCCTTATAATTCTAATTTCTTGAAATCCTAACTTGGTCTTAAACTTTTGATCGACTTATTCCCTAACCCTAATACTATGATTATTTCTGACACTTTGATTACAATTTTAGGTGACATTTGGTAACACGAATCTAAATAGGTAGAGCTTATTTAAAAATTGTGTTTAGTTGGACTTTAGATTATTAAGATTATTAAGTTGAAGGTTAATTTCATGTTAACATCTTTTTGAAGTAGGGTTTTACCTCTAAATAAAAAGTAGCTATGAGCTACTTTTTAAAGTATAAGTTTTTGGCTCTAAAATCTCTACTTTAATGAGATCATTTCTTTTGAAGAAAGGTGAAATTGGCTGACAGTGCTCATTAGGGGCTTCTCTTTTTTTCTTTTTTTTCTTCGGTTTTTCTTTTTCACTTGTGAGCATTACAGAAGATCATTTGCTTTGAAGAAATACTAATGAAGACGCAAACACCCAAGCTCCCTGCCCTATTAGCTTGAGAATCAATATAAACCATAAAGTGGCAGCAATGTAAGGTGTTGCACCCACAATCAAAGCTTGACAAAAAATTGAATTATGCAGGGGGGGCTAGCACTCTTCTTTGGTTTTATATTTACTGTGCGCAGATTTTGAACAATGCACATTACGAAAGATTTGGGATTCTGAATTTATAGCCGGTCTCAAAGAGAGACTGGATACTCTGAAAATGACATTTGTCCACCTTGTTGTGCCCTTAGTATTTAATTTAATATTGATGAAAAAGGGATAGATGTCATCTGATCTTAAACCTAAGAGTTTCTTGTCATTATGAAATAGTAGACGGCCCCTAAGAGCAATTTTTTTCTAGCAAGGCAGACACAAACAACCCAAAAACTTTAAAAATGAAGAATAATATCAAAAACCAAAGACACGGGTTTTCTTCAGTAGTTGTTAGTAGTTGTTAACGAAGAGACCGTCAACTTCCACTTTGGAGGCGTCACATTATCATGTGCACACCAATTGAGGCCTTGTTTTGCATACATAATGCCCCGATTGACACACGTAAAAGTATGTAGCTCCTCCTATTTAAGTATTGCTAATGGTCTATATCCTCATCAGCAACTACTAGACAATATCTCTAGTTAAAACTTAAAAGGAAAATAGTTAATGTACCTGTGATCTCCATTTGCAAATCTAAGGTTAGTCTTCATTGGTTTGTATCCTACTTTAAAATTCTCACCACAGTTGATTGGTGAGTTTTTAAGAATAGGGCATACAACATTGAGGTCAGCCTTCGGTGCAAATGGAAATCCTAAGTATGTGTTCCGTACGCGCTCAACTTAAAAGTCATTTATCCTATCACCATTCTTGACTTTGGTACTTAAGCTCAGGCTTTCAATCAATTCTGTCAAGCTATTGTCAGACGACCCACCTTTTTGTACGGCTTTTTTGGCCATTCGCCCTACCACCTCCACCCTCTCCCTAGCCTTCCTCCCCTTCTCTCCCCCCATCAGCTCCCTCACTACATCACATATCGCCTCACGTCCTACCAATCCACTCTTCTCCCCAAATGGGACACACATCCCTACTTCGAATCCCTCCACCACAATCTTCGCGTTTAAACGTTGCTCAGCCATCATCGGCCATGCCAGTAATGGGACCCCCATTGACAAACTCTCCAACACCGAGTTCCAACCACAATGACTCAAAAACCCTCCTGTGGCAGGGTGTGCTAAGATACGCCGCTGATCCACCCAGTCCCTTACAATTAACCCCTTTTCTTTCGATATCTCTTCCAATCCATCTGGTGGGGTCCACGTCTTCGATCTTATAACCAATATGAACCGATGCCCAGACTTGTGTAGCCCGAAAGCCAACTCGTCAAGTTGCGTGTCCGACACGTGGGCTTGGGAGCCGAAAGACACGTAGATCACAGAGCCCGACACTGCTTGTTCATCTAGCCATTGGATGTAAAGCTGATTGTCGGACGCGGAGCCGTATCCCATTTCGTCGTAAAGTAGAATCGGACCGACACACCAGGCTTTGCCACCGTTTTCAATGAAGGACTCTAGAGCAGACACGTGAACACCTTCAAGCTCGGTGAAGCTATTAACGATGACACCCCAGCTCCCCGCGTCGTAGTGTCCAACCGCGGAAATGAAACGATGGAAGGAATCATCGCAGTCGGGGACTCGGAATGAGTCCGGCAAGTCTGCTCGTGTCAGGGCAAATGGAAGTGTCAGCCCCGGCAAGTCAAGCGTATCCGAATCTGACTTACTAATTAGGTTTGGCTTCTGTTCCCATGCGGTCTTGGTAATGGCCATTGAAAGCACACCCATCCCGGTAAAGACGAGTCGCGGGACACCGAAGAGACGACACGTGACGAGTGTCCAACCAAGAAAGAAGTCAGAGATTACGCAGATGGGAAGACACCCAGTGTCGGACATTTCTCGGAGAATCCGCTCGAAAGGCTGTTGGAGCTCCATTGTGGCTGTCAAGAATGAAGGCATAAGGTCCATGGAAGGAAGATGAGAAGTGTTTTCGCACCCTTTTGGGAGACCTTCGACTACTGGGAATGGTATTACAGTGAGGGAGATTAGGGGCTGTTTGGGTATGTACTGTAGGATTGTTGGAGCGTTTGATGGGGTTGTGATGATCGTTACTTTGATGCCTCGACATAAGAGAGCCTTTGATAGGTCCAGTAAAGGGAGGGTGTGGCCTTGAGCCATGAAAGGGAAGATCACTACATGGGGTGGTGGTAAAGAACCCATTAGAACTGTTGATAGACTTTTGAGATTTCTGAGGGTTTGTTTGTACTTGTGTATTAATAGAGGATAGTGATGGCCCACTCTCCTCTTGTTGCATCTCCCGGGGGGTGTTGGGCGTTGTGGGCTCGTTATGCAAACCTCGTCTTCTAGAATGCAATAATAAATAATATATATTTAAATCTATCTATAAATAAGACTCTCTACTTTCTAATCTCTAAAATCCAATTCTTGAAATTTTACATTTGAGAGATTTTAGGATATATTGTGATGCGAGAGATCTATTAATCAATGAGAAGGATTTTAGAAGATTGTGAACATTTATTAGAGAGATTTTAACAGATTGTGGATGTTTGTATTATGATTTGTTAGTTCTATAATATATTATTCACACTCATGCCTCATACAGAGTCTTTACTATTTTATATATAGAGAGAGAAATATCGACTATGAATAGGAGCTCATTTTGACTGGTCAACTAGAAAAATCCAAAAAAATACCATAAGAAGTGATAATTTGGTAATTGCAAAAACAAAGACATAATTTTTAAATAAGATTAGAAATTCTTAACAGTTATAACTGGACTCATTGGAGTCTCATTACAAGACACAAGTCGACACGTGTTCCTTCTAAAACCCCTTAACTATTATTAAGATTCACTAACCCTAGGATTTAACCATCTAACCTTGTATTTAAAAAATATATATATTAAAAAATGAACTCTACGAATTAAAGTTATTATTACCATAGAGGATTCCAGGTCTTTTCATGAAGTGTTTAAATATGAGCCGAAACGCTGCTTTCAAGCATGAAAGAAGCTTCCCATTTCAATGCAATATTTAGGTGGCAATATTGTAGTTATGAGAAAATACAGTGTCAATTTTGTTTCCTCATAATTACAGAACTGCTATAAGTTTAATAAAAGAGAGGAGCTCTACTTCAACGCGGCAAAGCAGAGCTCTGGCTCATATTAAGACTCTTTCATAAATGCCTCTTTTCAAGACATTTTTTGGGTTGCATCAGTTGACAATTCAATTAAAGCTCTTGACCGTGATTAATATTTTATATATTTATATATATATAATTGGCTTTTAAGGAAATGGTTAAACACTTTAGGCAAGCTCCACTAAAAGTTTGATTATTTTCTTTTATGCTGCAATTGAAGTTTGATATGATTGCGCTAGCTAGCATATATGCCCATATTCTATCTATACACATACATATAGTAATGGTTGCCTAATTTCACTGTCGCTTTAATTACAGGAGATTATAAGTCCGAGTAAGCAAGGTTGTGGAATCATAATTTTCCTAGAATATGTCTTAAGAAAATCAAAGATCCCAACTAGGAAGAAAATTAATTATCAAAATTCGCATTTACAAGGGAAGATCCATGTTAAGATTATTCATATCCGACCAAGATCTAACAGGATTCTATGAATTATTTGAATGTCGATAATCATGTTTACTTTGGTAACTCAATTATTTTTCGTAGTAGGCAAATTTTGTTGTATCCAAAACCCAAATCCGAGTGTAGGTAACGTGTTCCGAATCAACCCAGATGATAAACGGGTTAAGAAAATCTAACCGGATTCCAACCCACATGCCCAAACATAAACCCTAAGAATTCAAATTCTCTATGGTTGTCACGGGACTCAAGGAGTCCTTCCTGTTATAGCACTGAAGTCTTCTTTGAAGTCTCGTTAATAACTTTAACCCTTAGAAGTTTGTATTTTTTAAAAATATTTTTTTATAAATCGAAGTTAGATGGTTGAACCATAAGAATTAGGAATTTTACCATAGTTAAAGGATATTAAAAGGTACACGTTTTGACCTATGGGTTATCACATGACTCGAATACGTCGAACCCTAGACCCGTGAGAAGCCCAGGCATTTATGTCTAAGCTTTAATATCTTCCACAGATGTGATAAATGAGCATATAATAATAGAAAATAATCACCTCCTTAGTGGATGACACGAGAAGGGGTCTCGAGGTCTCTTTAAATTGTGGTTAGGATTCATTCACCCTTAAGGTTCACCCATCTACCCTTTAGATTTTAGTGGAAAAAAATTAATCAGATTTCATGCGCAATTAAAGTGGCTTTGTGTGATCTAGAGCAATAATTCATCCTCGCTTGTGGAGCAAACTATTACTTTTTAATAATAAATATTTAATTCGCCAATTTGATGCATGTCACACATGTGAGAGTCCATTTGAAAGAATTCCCATGGTGTGCCTCTCACGTTTATATATATACTGGTAGTTGATGACAATGGGTACTCTCTTTTTTTTGTTGAATGAGTTATAACTTCTCGATAGTTATACACACCAAAATAATTAAGAGTTTAAAATATTCAAAATTATTAGATCCAATAAAGAGTGAAAATTTTGTAAATAATAGATGGCAAATTTGTAAATTTGTCTGGGTTTCTTGTTAATTATTACATTATCATAATCCAATTCCAAGCTAAATTAAATATGTAAGTGACAGCCTCCAAAGAACAGATGCTTTGGACCCTTTATCCATGTTATATATAATGGCTGCTATCCCTTTATTTATTTATTTTAGTGTTATTAGAGTTGTAACGACCCAGGCGTAGCCCAATGGAAACCGTAAACCTAGAAGTCTCTAGGTCAATTCCTGTAGCTCCCCTTAATATCGATTGAATGGGATGGGAGCAGGGGTGGAGCCAGGATTTTCTAGTATTGGGGGCACATAATGGTTGATGGAAAATAATAGTAATTTTTCCTCTGTTCTTCATCCAATTTGGGATGGAAAATGGTAGCTTTCTTTGCTTTTTCTCCAGTGGAGAAAACCTCTTTCTCTGTCCGAACTCCGACAGCTAATCCAGCCGCATAGGCTGCCCCCGGTGCTGTTGTCTCTATGTCAGTCGGTCTCACCACCGAACTCCCCAACAAATCCGCCTGAATCTGCATCAAAAGGTTGTTAATGGTTGCACCACCACCTACTCTAAGCAAGAACTCCCCTTTCTCATCCTTAACCTTACCCTTCTCCCCTGCATCCTTGTGCATTGAATCCAACACATCCTTCACCTGAAAACACACTCTCTAACACAGCTCGCGCAATATGGGACTTATTCGTAAACCTCGTGATCCCAATACAAACTCCTCGTGCATCTTCGCGCCACCATGGAGCAAACAATCCATTGAATGCTGGCAAGAATTAAGCCCACCCGAATTCTCTACCTTCATTGCCAACTCTTCAATTTCGCTCGCGCTCTTTATTATGCCAAGACTATCTCTAAGCCACTGAACTGCCACTCCGGCTATAACATTGGAGCCTCTAAGGCATAATTCACTGGCGCCTCAGGGCCGAGCTTGTAAGCAATGGTGCTTAGCAGTCCAATGTAGGTCGATCCCAATCAAGAGTCTTAAGGTTCATCAGCATCGTTCGAGTTGCATTTGAGACATCGGTAACATGTAATCCTTTTACCTTGTTCTGTTTCAGATCTTCACCATCATAGCCTCCAGTTAGATTCCAGATTAACCAAGTATCTATTGTTCCAAACAGAGCATCCCCTGTTTTCACAGCTTCTTTAACAGCTTCCACATTTTCTAACAGCCAGAAGAGCTTCAATGCGCTGAAATAAGTGCTGATTGATAATTCTTTCTCTAATTTCCTGCAGATAGAACTGGTTCGAGCGTCCATCCAAACAATGGCGTCATAAAGAGGAAAACCAATAGATTTGCTCCAAACAAGAGTCGTCTCTCTCTGATTCGTGAGACCAATCACCTTTAATCCTTTATCCACGTTGTGTCCATCTGCAGTAGCCTTATCAAGAGCTTTCGCAATGCAAACCTTCACACTCTCCAGAATCTCCATTGGATTGTGTTCTACCCATCCTGCTTCTGGATAGAACTGTGTAAACTCAACCTGATGAGACCCAACGGCCCTAGCAGACCGATCATAGATTATAAATCTCGTACTGGTTGTTCCCTGAACAATCGACCCAATAAAAACCTCATTTTTCGATAAAAACCTCATTTTTCGACATTTTTTCTCCTCTTTGGCCCCTCAGAGCTCTCTCAGAATCACTTAAATCAGCTTTCGCAATGAACATAATCGTAATTGTTAATGAGTTTGTAAAGAATTATTAGGCTGGTAGGAAATAATTGGGTCTAAGGGAATGGGGATTTGGGGGCTTAGCCCATGAAATTTTTTTTATGACCAAGATTTTGGGCTATTTCATATATATATTTGCGGGTATTATTTCTCCTTGTTTATAGGATAGCTATCCCCTTGCTCTATCACTTTTCCCTATTAAATAATTAAATAACATGATATAAAATATATATTTTGTTTTCAATAGTTCAGGAAATGTTGCCTTGGCTCTTACCCCGTGGTTATACCTATTAAATAATTAAATAATATAATATAACTTTTTAGGACAATTCTCTTACCATAATTATGTCCAATAAAATAATTAAACAAATTAGTATATAAATATATTTTTTTTAAAGTTCAATGACACCTGCATGGAAATCAAATCATAGTCAATTGAACTCGAGGAGAGTTAAAATGCACCTACAAGTCAACAAGTATCCTTTTTTTAACCTTTATTAATTAGCTGTGATTAAGATTTACTAACACTTGAGGTTCAACAATATACACTTGGTTCTTAGAAGAAAAATATTTAACTGAGGTTAGGAATTTTAAATCTTAGGGTTAATATATATTTTTTTAAAAATCAATATTATATTGTTGAACCCCAAGAGTTAGTGAATCTTGACCACACTTAACAAAGGTTAAAAGAGACATGTGTTGATGTGTTGACCTGTGAGAGTGATTGAACTCTCACAAAGTTCAATCGCAATTGAGTGATCAAATCTCATTGCATGTCTCCATTCCCATGACTATGCCTAAAGAAACGGAAAAAAATTCAAAATTTTAGTAGGGTCACTTGCTCTCATAGGCCCCCACCTGGCTCCGCTCCTGAACAGGTCCCAATGCAGCACGTAGGACTAATAAGAGTTATTTAAGTCGTTAGGATATCTACTTTTATCTAAAAGAATAAAAGTGTGTCTAATGAAGGATTTGAAAATGAAAATGTTCTCTTCCAAATTGATAATCCAATTGCAAATTGACACGTGAAATTATTAAATTTATTTTTAACGTTATTTCTCTTCCTCATGTATTAAAACTTGATTGATGTGATTAACTTGGAACAGGACCTTAACTCATTTTAGAACGTTGGCTGCTGCTCAACATGGTCTGTTTACTTGAAAGATTAAGAAAGGCACATGGCCTTTTAAAGTTGTAAGAGGACGCATGCATGCACTAAGAAAGTACAGCAGATGTAATCCCAGTCGCTTCTCGATAACTCAGTTTTATACAAAAGATGGGAAGTGAATTAAAACCCTCGATTAGGGCATCACTTAAAGTACGGACATGGAGCCTTAGGATTTCAATCCAACTGTCTATCTCTAGATAACAAATAAGTGTCTTATTATCACCTTCCACAAAATATTTAGTCAAGTTGGCTGCCCACGATGGTCTACTTTGCATTATAGAGAAAACAAAAGGAGATCGCTAACTTCCGACTGATTGACTCTTCTAACATAGGTAAATGATATCTTTCATCAACAAAAAAAGAAGACAGCTTTAAGAGTTTAGAAAGTACCACCACCATATTCATACAATTTTCTATCTGCAAACAATATATAATAAAATCATCCAATCATATATAATACATGTCCAAAATATAATAATAACAATACATGTCATAAAATGTTCAGGGTAGTAAAAAGAAAAAAACCCTCGTCTGCTTAGCTCACTCCTGGTGGTCGAAAACCCGACAGGTGCCTGCTGTCGGTTCCCTCCTACAAAAACAATAAAATACAATTTATTTATTAAAATATCGAATTGATAAAATTTAAAGATTTTATAATTAATTAATATGCAAAGAAACCAAGTCATCTCAGTTTTTAAAATTTTCAATAATAGTTAGCCGTAAACGTACAATCGTGCACCAAATACTAACCGGGACTCAATTTTTTATGTGATTTCTTCTAATACGTGTATTTCGACCCAACCTAAGTGTGAGCATTGGTTTCGATGGAATCTGAGGTTGTTTGCCTGATTTGAGCACCGATGAGCCTGCTTTAAATAGTTTTAATGAATAGTTAGGCCTAAACCTACAACCGCGCACCAAATCCTAATCGGGGTTCAACTTTTTAAGCGGTTTCTTCTAACGCATGTATTTCGAACTAACTTAAGTGTGGAAATTGGTTTCGATGGAATCCGAGGTTGTTTACCCGATTTGGGTACTGAGGAGCCTGAAATCCATAGTTTTCAATAATAGTTAGGCCTAAACTTACAACCACGAACCAAATTCTAACCGGGGATTAGTTTTTTATGCGATTTCTTCTAATGCGTGTATTTCAACCCAACCTAAGTATGTGAATTGGTTTCGATGGAATCCGAGGTCGTTTGCTCGATTTGGGCACTGAATAAGCCAATTTTCATAGTTTTCAAAAATAGTTAGGCCTAAACCTAAAACCGCGCATCAAATCCTAACCGAGGCTCGGTTTTTTATGCAGTTTATTCTAACGCGTGTATTTCAACCCAACCTAAGTGTGGGAATTTGTTTCGATGTTTTGCCCAAGTATTGACACGAGAGAGGGGCTGAATAGGGTCTTAACAAATTTAAAATCTAACTTAGTCCCTTTTTGTGAAATAAAAATTAACAAGGCAAAGCAATTAGTAATTCTAAATTATAACAATAAAGAAAAGCAATGAGAAAGGTAAAGAGTGTAAACACAAGATATTTTTCACGAGGTTCAGCAATCCTGCCTACGTCCCCGCTTCAAGCTACCCACTAGAGGATTCACCATAAATTCACTAATCGCACAGACTTTTTCCGGGTGAAGCCCAAACCTTGACAATTCTCTTCCGGGTGAGAATCACACCTTTACAATCATTTTCCGGGTAAGAATTAGACCTTTACAATCCTCCTTATGAGTGAGGATCAAACCTGACTTTGCAAGAGAACAATCTTCTCTTGTCTTCTTCGAAGCTTCCACTTCAATACAAGAATCTACGATTCTTGACTTCACTTTACAATCTGAAATTTGGATGTTCAATCCGAAATTTTGCTCCTTAAATGAGCTAGATAGATTGACTTTGAAGCACTGTAGAAGATCTCTCAAATGATAGGAGTTGAATAGCTCAAATAGAGATTTGGGATTTCTAGGTTTCTCAAAATGATAATACGGTGAAAATCTTGGTGAGAATTGATGAGAGTTAATGATTGTCTATGTTGGATCAAGAGTTGTTTCTAGTTCATCAATGAACTTTATTTATAGTTCTTGAATCAATATGCCCGTTGGGGAAACATTAAAACTAGCCATTAGACGAAATTAGGGGTTTCCCGCATGAATTTGTCGACGAGATTGGGATGCCCATCTCAATTCATCGCTAAGATCAGTGGCAGTAAGAACAGTGGCTTTCCTAAGTCAGTTTCGTCGCCGAATTCAAAGAAGCCCTGTGAATTTGTCAACGAGGTCAGAGTAAAAACTTTATTTTCTCATCTTAACAAGACCTTAATGGTAAGAATGAATTCCTAAGTATTTTGGCATTCCTTTAGCATGATTTTCATGATTTTCTAGGGCCTTAGAATGATATCCAATATATGCCTTAGGTTCCTATGGTTAATCTAAGTATTTAAGCATTCATGTAAGCATACTTTTAAGGACTTCTTACATAAGTCCTAGACTCTCTCAAAAATAAAAAAATAAGACATTAAGGCTTCTTGAGAGTTAGTCTTCAACTTGATCTTGGATCTTCAACTTTGTCTTTGAATCCATGAACTTCTAAGAGTTTTTCTATTTAGCTTGGAATGAAGCTTTTTCTTCAATCTGGAACATGAATCTTCATTTTGACTTTGTCTTCATGATCCTTCATTGTTCTTCATGACCCGACTTGGACTTTGGTACAATCATCGATATCTTCAACGTTATTTTTGACTTTGGTTGAGTGATCTTCATCTTGATCTTTGATGGCTTGCATATGATTGAAGGACTGGCTTGTGGGGATCCATTTTGATTTGCCTTGGATCATTTTCATGCTTCATACCTTAAATGATGTGCTAATGTTCTCATATTCTGAATTTTATAAACACTTGATAGAAACATTAGTACCACAATGGACATTCTATTACTGTGTTATCATCAAAATTAATAAGGGTACCCAAGGTTGTAACATTAATACTAACAATGTCCCTATTTTGATGATGACATAGTAATGCAATGAAATAGAATTAAGCTCCCCCTAAATATATATTTTCAATAAAAATTTTGAGGATAGCTCCCCTTAAACATATGTACTTAAATAATTTTGACATGTTCATTTTATTTTGCATACTTTAGACAATTCATTTCAAGGTCATGATACCAAAAAAACTAAAAATTATCATGTCAAGCTTTTTAAGGTACATGAGGCAAATTTTAGCAATGTTGGACAAGTCTAGCAAGCATTTAAACCATTTAAGTAGTTATCAAATAATAATATCAAAGATAGGAAATGAGACATGTGTAGTGAAAAGTCAACTTTCATTCACAAAAAGTATATGTAGTTGAATCATTCATTTCATAACAAGTATTTTCCAAACAAAATTACATTCCATTTCATAAAGTCTTCTCCCCCTTGGCATCATAAAAAAAAACATACAAAAACACAAGGGAGGTCTTCATTTTCTTCTCTTTTTCTCAAACAAACTCATGCCTGAGACTTTTTGGTCTTTTTCTTCATAACTCCCCTTTTCTTTCTCATAAGAAAGAGGGCATCATCATCATCTGAATCTAGAGGAGTGACTACAGGTTCCTTGGAGGCTCTGGGTGCCTCTGATGCTAGGGGTACAACAGTGATAGGGGGTTTCCCTAGGGTTTGGAATGCTAGAGGAACGAGGAGGAGCACTCAAAGAGGAGGAGCACTCATCACTGCTATGGCCAACTGATTGACCTGACAGGCCATCTGATGAATAATAGGGGCCTAAGCACCCACCAAAGAAGCTAACTATTGAAGGATGGAGCCTTGAACTCTAACAACCTGATCAGCTACATCAACTCTACCTCTGAGGAGGGAGACATCATCACTCAACTTCAAGCTTTGCTCTAAGGCATCTACTGCCTTTCTCTCAATTAGAGAGAGAATGGAGTCAACTCTGTTCTTCACCACCTCTCCGGCAATGCTAATCTCATCCAAGTGAGGATCCACTGCCTCAGATCTCACTCTTATCTCATTCTGGATACTATCCACTCTAGTCTTGAAGTACTCAATCTCTCTTGGACTTCAGTCTGAAAATTGATCATGCTAAAACTCATGGAGTCTATCTTCCCCATCAGCAAACTCATAAAGTCCTCATCAAATGTAGATCTTCGGGGTGACTGAAAAGAGGGTCCAGCCTCATCTCTAAAATGTGGATCCTCTCTCTCTAGTGAGGACTCCTCTCTTTGAGGTGACTGATCTGGAGAAGGAGGGGATAGATGCTCTACTGCTATTGCTGAAAATGATGGAATGTCTGAAGTAATAACTGAAGAAGCTGAAAGAACAGGAGCAACTGGAGTAGGAGTAGGTATAGGAGGCTCACTGGGAGGAGCAGACTCAGAAACTGGAGGCGCTGAAGAAGACTGACTAGCTAGAAGATTGAATAATAGAAGGCTTAGGTATCCAAACCTCAATGACACTATGCCAATAATAACCCATCCTTTGGATGGTGGCTTTGCTGTAGATGTCGAAGTCATCGACTTCTACTTGATTAGAGAAGGAGGAGAGAGGGATTTTGAAATATCTAAAAATTTTGGTTAGTGCTTGACCATAGGGGAGACACCCTGATTTTCTTTTTCGGGCATCATCCATATAGTGGACTATGATGTATGAGAGGTTGATGGATTTGGAAGTAAGAATGCACCACATCAAAAATACATCAAAATATATCAAGTAGTCCCTACCGCTTGCTCTAGGGACTAGATCATATGTGATGGAGAATCCTAGAGGTGAGGGTGAGTTCTTTGACTTTTGGTTGAAAGGATTTGGTGATGTCTTGGTTCACACACATAAGCTTGAGAGCTTCAATTACATCAAACCCTTCATGGGAGGTCCATCTACCATTGCAAAGGACTGGAAAGAACCTTTGGGAATTCGGAAAATGGCTGAAAGATTATCTCTATGAAATGAGATTTCTTTTCCATGAACATAAAAAGTCACGGGTTGGGTGGATTGATCAAAATTAAAGTGGGTATAGAAAATCCGAACAAGTTCGGGGTACATGACTTCATTGGAAGCTACGAAGGAATCTAAGTTAAGGAATTTAAAGAGATTTTTAATACCCCCTAAACCATGAACCTCTAAATTACCAAAATCTATAACCTTACCGTATAGAGGAGACCGAGATAGGAATTTTCCTTGAATTTATGCTAGTACTTTTCAGATTTGAACTTGGAAGGAGCAGACGAAGAGGAAGCAGCCTCTTTTCCTTTGTTTCCATTAATTGTGCAAGCTCTCTTTTGGGGTGGCTCTTCATTCACGTTTTTCATTCGTGGAGGCATTTTGAATCAAGTAGAATGATGGTAGTTAGGGCAAGAGATGATTTAGAGTAAGTTTGGATGGATTGGAAGTACAATGGAAAGGGTTTGGATGAAGAATCAATGAAATAATGAAAAGGAGGGAAGAACCTAACTTAGGGTTCAAGAGAAATGATTTGATAATTTTTGGATTTGGGGGTTTTACTTATGGTTAAGATCAATTTTGTCGCCAAAATGAGCTTAGCCCAGAGAATTCATCACCGAATTGGAGACATGAAACTTACTGTTTTCTGTTTGAAAAGAATTTGTCGTCGAAACTGAACAGTGAATTCTGTTTTGTCGCCGAAATGGATACAAGAAATATTTTGTTTCCTCTCATTCAAGGATTCTTCCCCGTATCTTAAGTGCTCTCCTGATTTCGTCGCCGAAATCAATGTAAACATTGAGAAGATTCTATTTTTCAAATCTAAATCCATTTTCCTTAATTCTTTGACTATTTTAGCATCTAAATATTGTATAAAGCATCCAAAACATACAAATATCATAATCAAACAATTTTAATTCATTTTTTTATATATCATGAGATAAGATTTCATCATGAAACACAATTTGGCATAAATATGATCAATTAAGTAATTTGGTCTAGTCATGCCTAATTCTCTTCTTAGAGTATTAAACCTTTCATATTGCAGGGGTTTTGTAAATATATCAGTAAGTTGGTTATTTGTATCGACAAATTCCAACATAATATCTTCATTTGGCACATAATCTCTTATGAAATGATATCTAATTTTAATATCTTTTGTTCATGAAAATTGAATAGGATTCTTTGTTATGCATATGATACTAGTGTTATCACATTTAATTGGAATTTAATTATAGTATAATTTAAAGTCTTCCAATTGTTGTTTCATATAAAGTGTTTGATCATAACAACTTTTGGCAACTATATATTCAGCCTCAGCTATAGACAAAGCTACTGAGTTTTGTTTCATGCTAAACCATGAAACTAGTGATTGCCCTAAGAAGTTACAAGTGTTACTTGTGATTTTTCGAGTTAGCATCAGAATAACTAACTAGTTCTAGAGAAATGTTTTTTGGATACCACAATCCTAATTAAATGGTGCCTAGTAGGTATCTAAAGATTCTTTTAACAGCTGTCATATGTGATTCTTTAGGATTAGATTGAAATCTTGCACATATGTAAACACTGAACATTATATCAGCCCTACTTGCAGTTAAATATAGTAGATTACCTATCATGCCCCTATATTTCTTTTCTTCAACATTTTTGTCTTTTTCATCTTTATCAAGCTTAGTTGATGGACTCATTGGTATATCTATTTCCTTGGCATTGTCCATCCCAAATTTCTCTAATAGTTCTCATATATACTTAGCTTGATTTATGAATGTCCCTTCTTTAGTTTGCTTTATTTGAAGTTCAAAGAAGAAGTTAACTCTCCCATCATGCTCATCTCAAAGTTATCTTCCAAGTTCTCATATATACTTAGCTTGATTTATGAATGTCCCTTCTTTAGTTTGCTTTATTTGAAGTTCAAAGAAGAAGTTAACTCTCACATCATGCTCATCTTAAAGTTATCTTCCAACAAACTCTTGACAAAGAGATTCATTTGTTGACCGAAATATGATATCATCTACATATATTTAAATTATTAGCATATCATCATTTTTGGTCTTCACAAATAAAGTTGTATCTATTTTTCCTCTAATGAATCAATTATCAAGTAAGTCACTTAGCCTATCATACCAAGCTCTAAGAGCTTGTTTTAATCTATATAAGGCTTTTTTGTGTTTGAACACATGATTTGACAAATTATGATCTTCAAAGCATGGGATTGTTCTACATATACTTCTTCTGAAATATAACTATTTAGGAATGTAATTTTTACATCCATTTGAAAATTTTTAAAGTCTTTATAACATGCAAAGGGAAGTAGCATTATTATAGCTTTTAGTCTAGCAACCGGGGCAAATGTTTCTTCATAATCTATGCCCTCTTCTTGGTTGTAACCTTGAGTTACTAATTTTATCTTTTTTTTTTTTATTATATTTCTAGATTCATCATTTTTATTCCTAAGCACCCATTTAGTACCAATAGTAGATTTATCTTTTGGTTTAGGTACTAAATCTTAAACTTGATTTCTTTCAAATTGATTTAATTCATCTTGCATAGGTGCCCCATGATTCATCTTCAATGAATTCATTGACATTCTTGGGTTTAATTTGAGATAGGAAAGTATGGTTGTTACAAATATTTTTTCTTGTTCTAACCCCTTGTTCCATATCACCAAATATGAGATCTTTAGGGTGATCATTTACTAATCTCCAAATCTTAGGAAGTTGATACTTATTTTCATTATCATTTTCTTCCTCATTTTCAACTTCAATAGATTTATCAGTATTGTTGGAGCCATCTTGTTCATTATTCTTTTCCTTATCCATTTCTATATTTGAGATTTCATTTGATAGTTTTTCAACCTTATCACTAATCTCATCTTCATCATTTTTAGTCTTTTCAAATTGATTTGATTTATCAAAGGCTACATGAATTGACTCTTCTACCACTAAGGAAGTTTCATTAAATACCTTATAAGCTTTGCTATTTATTGAATATCCTAAGAAGATTCCCTCATTTGACTTAGGCTCAAATTTCCTTACATGGTGTTTGTAATTAAGAATTAAGCATTTACAACCAAACACCTTGAAATATCCTATGTTGGGTGATCTTCCTTTCCAAAGCTCATAAGGAGTCTTGTTTAATTTGTTTATAATTACTACCCTATTAATCACATAACAAGAGCTGTTAATGACTTCGACCCAAAAGTAGTTTAGTAGATTATTTTTATTTAGCATAGTCCTAGCCATTTCTTAAAGTGGCATATTTTTCCTTTCAACTACTCTATTTTGTTGAGGAGTTCTAGGAGCAGAGAAGTTATGGTTAAAAATATTTTCTTCACAAAATAATTCAAGTTCTTTATTTTTAAACTCTCATCATCTATCATTTCTTACATTATTTTTAGCATAGCCCTTTTCATTTTGCACTCTTTTATAGAATTTTTCAAATAGAGTGGGTACTTCACTTTTGCCCGAAACTATATGGCTCCTCCTGAGGTTCCACTACCGAATCTACATATGGCTCCTCCTCGCCATAGTCCTCCTCTATCCAAGGATCCTGAGCATAGATGTCAAAGGGAACATGTGTACCTGTTGACATAAAATGTACGACTGAGCATAGAATACTTACTGAGTACAAACTACTAGCTAACAATGCTATAATACAATAATACCACATACAAGTACTTAAAAGAATACAAATCACAAAATTCATGCTTAAAACCCGTCATGAAAAATCTTTCATAAAAACTTATTTTTCATGAAAAATAAACCACCTTGTTCATGCTTATGAGTTCTTATGAATGCTTATGAGCCTCGTGAGTTCTTATGAGCTTTCTTGTGAGCTTCGAGTTCTTATGAGTTTCTTGTGAGCTTTCGAGTTCTTATGAGCTTCTTGTGAGCTTTCGAGTTCTTGTGAGCTTATGATCATTGGAGACTTATGCAAGATCTTAGACTTATGGATTTCTTACGAGTTCTTGAAAGTCTTGCGAGACTTATGATCCTTGGAGTTTATGCAAGATCTTAGACTTGATCCTTGTGAGCATGAGGTAACCAATCTTAGAAATACCAACCCAAAGTTTGGCCTTGTCAATGCTTATGCGCTTATGCTTCTTCTTATGAAATTTCCTTTGAAAAACCTTGTTTATGATTCTTGAAATACAGGCTTATGAGAAAACCTCGGCTAAGTGAAACATATCATGCGTGGAGTGCCTATGAGCATCATCATGTATATTTGGAAAGCTTTAAATATTTCATATTGTTCATACAAGACATATTAGCATCATATTGTACTTAGACAATTCTAGAAACGTAGAACATTTCCATTCAATGCATCACATCATCAAGATCATGGCTTTTAAACCTATTTCATTACATCATATTTAGAATCATTATTTATTGGAAAATAATAACACTCACATCCAAGCATAACTATATTTATCCATTTATTGAAAAACCCTCAAATCATAAACCCTTATTTACTCATTTGATCATAATCTAGTTTATCCAAAATCTTACATTTACTATTTCTATCATAGTAAAGCTAGGTAGTAGCATTACTTTACCATTTTCATTCAAATGATACATTCATCCTCATTTCAATTTTGAAATCATAGCAAGGCTAGATGGTAGAGGTGCTTACAATGTTATTCAAAATTATGTATTCATCCTTATTTCAATCTTGGAATCATAGCAAAGCTAGATAGTAAAGTGTCCTTACCTTGCAAAGACCAAATCTTAGCTTAGAAGGATGATTGAACACGAGCTTGAGCTTGAAAATGAGGACCCACAATCGAGGA
The DNA here is from genome assembly GCA_015143295.1 of Tetracentron sinense. Taxonomy (NCBI): domain Eukaryota; kingdom Viridiplantae; phylum Streptophyta; class Magnoliopsida; order Trochodendrales; family Trochodendraceae; genus Tetracentron; species Tetracentron sinense. Next base: position 17,434,016 of record CM026569.1, read on the forward strand.
TGAAGATCCAAGCTTGTGGAAGCTTGAATTTGATCTCCACTTGATCTCGAACAAAAACCCTTCTTTGGAATCCCCACTCTTCTCCTTTTCTCTCCCAAGGTCTCTCTTTAGGTTAGTGTAACCCAAAAACCCCCAATTTAGATCTCTATTTATAGGCCTAGAGGGTTAAAACCCTAAAAAAATCCCAAAATAAAAAAACTAATTCGCGCACCTACGATCATTCGTAGGCTTCCTACAAACGTTCATAGACTTTCTAGAGAGTTTTCCCAATTTCTAGGACTCTACGATCATTCGTAGAGGGTCTACGATCGTTCGTAGGGTGTTTACGAACGATCGTACTTGCGCAAAAATTTCCCAACATTTTCATTCTTTGGTATTTCACCCATAAATTTTGACTCGCTTGTCGGATTTGGACGATTCAACTTGCGTTGGACTCGTCATTCAAAGGGAAAAAAATTTGTGTCGAATTGACAAATCCTAATTCTGAGTTTTTAATTACCTAAATGGGCTCTAAAGCTGACTGGTCTGGAAATGGATTTCAGCAGCCCAGACTTTCAACAGACCCGACTCCGGAAATCCAACTTTTAACTTAACCCCGACTCAAAATCTGGAAAAATGATAAACATGAACCTCAAAGTGTGTTCCAATAAATTTTTAAAAATTCAAGAATCACTCGATTCTGAGAAGCGGTGAGAAAACTAGAGCTACTTAAAGTTGAGGGTATGTTAAAGTATAACCCTTGTTGATACTTAAGAGTATTATATACTCTTACTTCCTCATCTCAAACACCCATAAACTCAAAAAAATATTCTTAAAGCTTTAATACATCTCATCAAACATCATACTCCTAAATATACCAAAACAAGGTTCTCATTATCATTGATAACCATTCAAGGCATTACATTAGGTTTTAAGCCTTCGACACTATTCACATACCAAGCCATCAAGATCCAGGGTTCTACATCCTCCTCCCCCTGTAAACACCCCAATTTTGCACCCCCTTAATCTATTTGCACACCTCTAAAAACCCTTTTAAAAACCCTCCTTTCAGGTGCTTCGATTTTCAAAAACTATCCCTAGGGTGAAAAATGACTAAAATGCCCCTAGGGTTAAAAATATCCAAAATACTGCTGAAAATGTGCTAAAAAGTTTTCATTTGGTTCAAAATGATTTTACGAATTTTTTGATGAATTTTGGCTATTTTTAGGATTAAATTGGACTTAAAATGGTAGAAAATGACCAAAATGCCCCTAGAGTGCAAAATGACCAAAATAGCCCTAAAAAGTTCTGAAAAAATCATGTTTATCTAAAATATTATTCTGGATTTTACCAATTCAATTTTGACTATATTTGGGCTCAAAATGTGCTTAAAACGATAAAAACAGTTTTTTGACAAATAGGAGTATAAACAAAAAAACCCAAAAAATCAGTTATTTGAAGGGCCAACAGGCCCTAAGGGGCAATCTCGCCTTTTTAAAAGGCGCGGGACCATGTGGGCCCCACCTACACTGCAAACTTCATTTTTTATTATTATTTTTGTTCATGATAAAATATATTAAAATCTCGCCCTTTAAAAAGGCGTGGATTTAGTAATATCCCCATTGCCGACTCACTGTTCACACCGCTTTACTATTCATTAAAATATAGTAAATCGCACCCTTTAAAAAGGTGCGGGCACTATTCCGAAACCCTATAAATACCCCCCCTCTCTTCCTTCAAAAATCATCCATTTCACTCCTCTCTCCTTGGTTTTTTGAGTTCCATTTCCGAAACACTAAGTTTTTAGTTTTCTTGGAGAATCTCTCTTTGTCCAAAAGTTCACCGTACTTTCGGGCAGGTAATCCCTCAATCCCTAGTGTTGCTTTTAAGTTTTTAGTTTTATTAAATTACTTAATTTCTAGTTTTGTCTTTAATTTCTAGTTTAGACTGCTAAGCCTCACCTAGTCGAACCTCTGCCCAAATCCCAGTTCAAAACTAGCCCTGCCTAGTCGAAATCCTGCCCAAATTCCGGTTCAAATATAGCCTCGCCTAGTCAAACCCCTGCCCAAATTCCAGTTCAAAAACTAGCCCCGCCTAGTCGAACCCCTGCCCAAATTCCAGTTCAAATATAGCCTCGCCTAGTCAAACCCCTGCCCAAATTCCAGTTCAAAAACTAGTCTCACCTAGTCGAACCTCTGCCCAAATTCCAGTTCAAAACTAGTCTTACGTAGTCGAACCCCTGCCTAAAATCCCAGTTCAAATATAGTCTCGCCTAGTCGAACCCCTACCCAAATCCCAGTTCAAATATAGCCTTGCCTAGTCGAACCCCTACCCAAATCCCAGTTCAAATATAGTCTCGCCTAGTTGAACCTCTGCCCAAATTCCAGTTCAAATATAGCCTCGCCTAGTCAAACCTCTGCCCAAATCCCAGTTCAAAATTAGCCCTGCCTAGTCAAACCTTTACCCAAATCCCTGTTCAAAACTAGCCTCGTCTAGTCAAACCTCTATCCAAATCCCTGTTCAAAACTAGCTTTGTCTAGTCGAATCTCTGCCCTAAAACCCTAGGTAATCCTAGTTAAACCCTAGTTAAATCCTATTTAAACCCTAGATAAATCCCAGCTTAACCCTAGTTAAACCCTAGGTAAATCCCAGCTTAACCCTAGTTAAACCCTAGGTAAACCACAGCTTAACCCTAATTAAACCCCAGCTTGACCCTAGTTAAACCCTAATTAAACTCCAACTTAACTCTAGTTAAACCCTAGGTAGACCCCAGCGAAACCCTAGTTAAACTCTAGTTAACCCCTATCTACCTCGATTCAAGCCCTGTTCAAATACTCACTTCCAGGCTCCCCTGCACAAGCTTAAACTGCCTCATCGCTCCTCAGCACGAGCTTAAAAGGCCATTTCGCTGCCAAATCAGCGAAATCCATCAAATCAAATCCTCCAACCTTTTGCTCCTCAGCACGAGCTTAAAGGCCACCTTGCTCCTCAAATAGGAGCAAAAACCCTCAAAGCTTTCAATCATCCATAACCCAGTCCAATCAAATCAACTCAAACCATCATTCCTTCCGGAACTACGTGCAGCTTGATTCCACTAACGGTGGATACGTAGGCAACCCTGATCGGGTTCAGCTCCCCTAGGATAGAATCCCTATTCTGTTTCTATCTTGTCTATCTCAATTCATTTATTTCATTTAATATTATATTGCTCAGCATATAGATCGAATTGCAAACTTCTTTATGGTTTCCTTTATTTAATTCAGACTTAGGGAGTATGTAACCATCTCCGGATGGGAGTTTAGGGGTGCCTAACACCTTCCCCTAACTCAACTGAATCCCTTACCCTGACCTCTGATTTCCAGACCATGCCTTATCCAACAATTTCAGGGACCTATTTCCCTCAGAATTAGATAGGTGGCGACTCACAACCCAATTACAATTTATCACTATTCCTTATCAGATTTATCCTGATCGGGAAGGGAGGGTAAAATCCAGGTACTCACAGCTGGCGACTCTGGTTTCGCAGACCAGTATTCAAGCCAAAACCTAAGCCTGAATAAAATACCAGAAACCACATCAGAATTTTTCAATTTCATCTATATGTTATTTCATTCATTTTTTAATTAAAATCTCAGACATTTGTTAGCAAAACTTAGCAACATGCCTAGGGTTCCATTTTTATTTATTGCTGGATTTTGATTGATGCATTCATATTCATTGCATAATAGAATAAAAACCCTACACCTATCTAGATTGGATCCGATAAGCTTATAATCGAGGGATGGTTATCCCCGATGCTGGAGCCTAAAGATCTGTGGAAAGTACTGGTTGTAGACCGAGAGGTGGTTATCTCCGGTAAACACGACTGATCTTTCCCGCTTGCACCAATCGTCCCTTTTCAGGTATGTTCTATACCGGGGAGTCGCATATACGGTCAAGTGCTACTCAACCATAGTCAAAAACCTGCATACACCAGCATAAGCATGTATATCATAAATCGTTGTTTGGGTATAAACCAAGAGCTACCCATCATGAGGGACAACTTTATCCCTATTCTGCTCTTGGTTCAAGCCGCTCCCTCATTTCTGCTTAGATATAGGGATTTCCTTATCCCTATACCTAACCTATTTTAGAGCTTGTGTGAGCCCTATTTGATGTTAGATAGGTGTGAACCCTAACCCTTCGTAGCCAACTCAACACATATGTGAGGCTAATACCGTAGATCAAACTGGTCAAGGGGCAACCAACCAACCCGCATTAAAATGGGTTGTATGGACTCTCATTTTGTCAGTTTTATCTTAACTCATTTGGGCTCTGGTTTCCTACAACCCAGATAAATGAAATGGACTCCTATCCACTCACCCCAATGGGTTACACATGTTGAATTAGCTCACCCTTAAAATTTTTTAATTCTTTCAATTCAATTCATTAAATTTCGTTTCAAATCTCAATTCCTATCAGCATCATTCATTTTCTGAGTTTGCATCTAAATTCAGGTTTTTTAGTCAAAATTTATTTTGATTAACCTGGCATTATCCATTTTTCTGAGTTATATCTAACTCAGGTTTTTTTTTTAGTCAAAATTTATTTTGATTAATCCATACCAACCCATCCATTTGCTGAGTTACATCTAACTCAGGTTTTTTTTTTTAGTCAAAATTTATTTTGATTAATCCATACCAACCCATCCATTTTCTGAGTTACATCTAACTTAGGTGTTTTTTAGTCAAAATTTATTTTGATTAATATCCAATCCATACCAACCCATCCATCTTCTGAGTTACATCTAACTCAGGTTTTTTTAGTCAAAATTTATTTTGACCAATCCATACCAACCCATCCATCTTCCAAGTTACTTCTAACTCAGGTTTTTTTAGTCAAAATTTATTTTGATTAATATCTCTTCCACTTGTCTACATCACCCTATTCATCATCTGAGTTTCCATTTAACTCAGGTTTTTACCAAAACTCATTTTGGTCAATTCACATTTAATCAATTTCAATTCATTTCATTCCTATTCTTTATCTAAGTGTACATCAAACTCAGGTATTGTTTTTTTAGTCAAAATTTGTTTTGATTAATTCACATTCAATCCATTGGACTTAATCATTCTCATTCAATTTCATTTCAAAAAGTTCAGTTCTATTGTTTCCATTAAGATTTAATTCATTTGTTAGCATCATCAGCATTCATCATTTTATTCTCAGTTTAATCAGTCATTTCTTTCAAAATCCAAAATCATTATGCTCAAAAATTCAATTTCATCATGTGTATATTAGTCAAGTCTGATCCATCTGCATGCAATATCACATTGGCAACTGGTCCTTCAAAATTGGGTAATTTCATCAAGCCACAGGGATTCCCCTAGGCTATGAACTAATGATGCTAGCAAAAAACAAAAGAGGTCCAACACTCACATCAATGTCCTAGACCAAGAAATCAGAGATCCAAGGGGCATATCACGGTTGCTTGATTTTGTTACCCCTTTATTGAAAGATCAGTAATAGGATCCGACCCAAGCACACAACACTCAACACCCATTCCTTCATCATTGTATAAACAGAATGTTGTTCATTTGTATGAAGGGTCCATCAACATGTCTTGCAACACATCTTGTGCATGATCATCATCACCCTGTATATCACCATCTCACATTTTATGCATGCTCTCGTTATCTTCTATGTCATGCATGCTGTGTACCATCCTTTAAGTTATCATGTCATCACTTACACCATCATTTCATCTTTTGAGTCTCATGTCTAGCATCAACTCGCTCTATGTTCTCAATTCTTATCATTTCCGAGCAAACGATCCAGAGGCAATCATTTGAAGAAATGGAACGTGAGGAAGCATTAAATGATCACGAAGAAATCATAGAAACCTTTCGCAGGGAAGAGCTCAGAGCCCTTCTGAGTGACGTCGCCTATATTCTGAATGGATTCCAAGAAGTACAGGGGCAAAACCTAAACCACTCACAGATCATCGAACAAGTCAACCAAAACCAAAACCAAGTTCTCACAACACAACAAGTGCGGACGTTACCTAGAAACTTTACCCCACTACCGTGTAAGCTCAACCAACTTTTACCCTTGCTCATACAGAAGAACCTGGTTCAGCCTCAAGATCCTACACCACCACCAACCAGTCCCTCACCTGGTTTTCGCATGGACCAGTATTGTTCATTCCATCAAGCCATTGGGCATGACACTGACCAATGTATGCTTTTGAAGCATGTAGTCCAAGATTTAATTGACCAAGGCGATATTATAATAGGACCAGATATCATCCTTGGAATTGGGTACCCTTTTCACCAAAACAGGTCCATCCATTCGACCCAATGAGTTGCCTCTGTACCATCTAAGCTTCCAAGACAGAAGAGATGATTGAAGCATCACCAGCAAGCTTGCTACTATGAGATTGATCAGACCATGTTTCAAACTTCCTCTGTTCAAATTTCTTTTTGTTTTTTGTTGGCCCCAGTGGTCAAGGAAGTCTGTAAAAATTCCCTTTTTTAGTCAAGCCTTGTATAGTCCTTTTCTATAAATGGTACTTTTTTAAGCATGACTCAACCTTTTTGAAAATTGCCAAAAAAGGTTCATGAGAGTATGACCTAAATCTTCCCGTGCTAACTAAGCTTGTTGGTCTAAATGAGGGATTGCCCCAAACATTCACCAAGCCATCCACTTCAAATTCATAGTACCCAGGGGCAGCATATGTCAATAAGCAAGAAAAAAGGAACCTCCCGAAAAGAGACCTTTGACCTCGCTAAGCCAAACAAGTAAGAGAAAGCTCAATAATGACCCTAAGCATGCAAAGATTAGCACCTTGCTAAGCCAAGTGTTGAGGCCGCACGGACACTACCTGCAGTATGCTTGCATGATCTCTTGAAGCACTCAATTCGCTCCGTCAATTTCAAGCTTCCAATCGTCAATATAAGCAGAGCATTCATTAAGCAGATTGGGGCATCATCAGGATAGACATCTTGCAGTCTAAGACATGGTCAATGCCACCATTTGAAGCTTGATCATTCACACTGAAGAAATACTATACAATACGAGAGGTCAAGCTATCAAACCATAGATACTTGTATGAACAAAATCAGAGGAAGCAAAGCAAATTCTAGTACATCTCAGACAATTAAGCTGCCACATCAGCCAAGGCCACAAGTCAGAGTATAGAGGAATATGATCACATCATTACACAAGAATCATCGGCTTATTCAATACCAGGGGCAAAATATGTCCAGCTTTAAAGGCCCATGCGGTTGGTCAAAGATTCTCTGAATATTCTTCGACTCAGTCGCATGGATGACGAAGACCTCCCAAAGCCCGTCTTCATAGATTAGATCAAAAGAAAGCACCATGCTCAAGATCTTGTCAAGAAACTGCCTGTACTCTTAGTCACTTTGGGAAATGAAAGAAGGCCATAGTTGGCACACCATTCCTCCTTGTTTATAACCCATCAAATTCATGAAGACCGCTAGTTAGCCCTTCGAGCCTAATAGCCATTCTTTTACTAAACCTTCGTAGCGGGACGTCCCATGCAAAAATTTTTTACATACCTGAACTACGTCATGACCTGATCCTGAAAAGGGTACGTAGGCAGCCTGAAAAACAGGCGCGATCAAATCAATCAGCTTTCTTAAGCAAACTAAAGTGTCTCAAAAAGAAAAATCAATCAAAAGCCAAAGGGAAAGAGGCAAAATTCAAAGTTCAAAAAAAAAAAGGGTTAAAGCTCTACAAAAATGCTCAAGAAAGCTCAAAGCGAAAAGGGTGTCCCAAGATTTCGACCCCCTAGCCTACGTTTCGTCCTATCCTAAGTCTTCCTAGATCCCTCAGAGATTAAGAGTACTGGCAGATTGACAGACAAGTATCCAACAGCTGTATCAAATCCACCAAGCAATGACAGGAGAGGACAGTTCGACTCAGAAAATCGCAGGCCCAGTGAAAACCAGAAATGGCACTAAGGCGCAAAAATCATGCGAGCCCAGCCCTAATGTTGTTATCAGGGGCAAAAAAGGGAACAAGTAAATCAACTTCGCAGGCATGAGTGAAAACCGGAAACGGCCTCATTGCGCAAAAATTATGCGATCCCCAGACTTGGTCATTCCAAGGGTAAAAAAGGGAAAAGTTGAACTCCGGTAACAGGATCCTGACAACAGTTATCCCAGATCCCCTACAACATATCTGCAAGCAACTCAGATTGAAGAACTCAATGTCGTTTGCAATCCGAAGCCCTTGGCTCCATGCAAGACCATATTCATTATGCAATAAAGTCAGAATTGAGTAACTATCTTCTTTGGCTGAGCCCAAAAGATCGACATTGCTCGTTGCTATATCCAGCCCTATGGGGGCAAAGCATTAAAATCTTCAGTAAGGGCGAATCCCTCACAAACCAACGAGCAAGGAAAACACTTATTTTGAAAAACTCAAAAGCCATTTGTTTTCAAAACGGTTTTATTTGGTCTATAATCAGTGTCCAATGTGTCTTATGAATTGGTCGAAATCAATTTCTCTATAGCAAGCTCGCCAACTAAAGCAGGCAAAGCGTAGGATCTCAAGTTATCCTGAAGCAAGAGCAAGACTGGATTATAGAGCGAGTCATGTTTTTCATATTCATCGCATGTCATGCATATGCATATGTCAACTACATTGCAAATGCTTCACAAATCACACACCAACACATGCACATTCTCACCCCTTTTCATTATATCTGTAAGTCACATCATTCGGTGCACCCCAGATACATCATATTTGATGCGTCACTCTTTGTTAGCCACCCTCATTCGGTGCACCCCAGATACATCATGTTTGATGCGTCGCTCTTTGTTAGTCACATCATTCGGTGCACCCCAGATACATCATGTTTGATGCGTCGCTCTTTGTTAGCTACCCTCATTCGGTGCACCCCAGATACATCATGTTTGATGCGTCGCTCTTTATTAGCCACCCCCATTCGATGCACCCCAAATACATTATGTTTGATGCATCACTCTTTGTTAGTCACCTCATTCAGTGCACCTCATGTTGCATCTCATCCGATGCATCGCTCTGTGTTAGCCACCTCATTTGGTGCACCCCTTGATATGTTTTATTTGACACATTTATTGTGCACATATATTTACAATGTTATCTACACTACATGCTTTCACATAGTTTGTCACACTACGCACACACATTCGCCATGTTAGCTCACTAGGCATGCACATTAAGTAAGTCACACTCTGCACATACATCTACATAGATTAATTGCATTATGCTTACATCCACGTAGGTGCATACTGTATAGCCACCACACGTGTTTCCACTACACACACACATTTGTCCCTCACTGCGCACGTGCATTCAAAATGTTAATAACACTTTGCACACACATTCACAATGTTAACCGCACAACATTCACAATGTTAGTTGCTCTCTGTACACACATTCCACGTGGTCAATCACGCTCCACACACATAATCACGATGGTAGTTGTACTATTCACAAACATCTGCACCATAGACACTCACAAAATAAGTCACACTTTATGCAGACACACCCACGTAGTTGCACTATGCACTCATATCACACGTAACAAACTACACACACGTCCACTAGCCAGGTGAAATAAGTGAAGCTTAAATCTCAAAAGCGGTTTCTGAGCATCCCATAGAGCATTTCCTGCGCTCCGTGCGCATCTCAGCTTTCCGTAAGCATTTTCCTGCGCTCTGTGCGCATCTCGGCTTTCCGTAAGTATTTTCCCACGATCTGTGCGCATCTCAGCTTTTCGTAAGTATTTTCCCACGCTCCGTGCGCATCTCGGCTTTCCGTAAGCATTTTCCCGCGCATCTCGGCTCTCCGTAAGCATTTTCCTACGCTCCATGCACATCTCAGCTTTCCATAAGCATTTTCTTGCACTCTGTGCGCATCTTCGCTTTCCATAAGCATTTTCTCGTGCTCCGAGTGCATCTCAGCTTTTCGTAAGCATTTTCCTGCACTCTGTGCGCATCTCAACTTTCCGTAAGCATTTTCTCATGCTCCGCGTGCATCTCGGCTTTCCGTAAGCATTTTCCTGCACTCCATGCGTATCTCAGCTTTTCGTAAGCATTTCCCCGCACTTCGTGAGCATCCTAGCTTTCCGTAAGCATTTCTCAGCACTCCGCGTGCATCTCGGCTTTTCGTAAGCATTTTCTCATGCTCCATGCACATCCCAGCTTTCCGTAAGCATTTCCCCACGCTCCGTGTGCATCTCGGCTTTCCGTAAGCATTCCCCGCGCTCCGTGCGCATCTTGGCTTTCCGTAAGCATTCCCTGCACTCCGTGCGCATCTCAGCTTTCCGTAAGCATTCCCCGCGCTCCATGTGCATCTCAACTTTCCATAAGCATTTTCTCGCACTCCGTGCACATCTCTGCTTTCCGTAAGCATTTCCTCATGCTCCGTGCGCACCTCAGCTTTCCGTAAGCATTTTCTCGCGCTCCGTGCACATCCCAACATTCCATATGTACACCCTGGTACCTCAAGTACACCATTTTGGCATTCCTGTGCATGCATAACACCTGCATACTAAAATTCATATACTTCTCGCTCAATCCTGTCGGTTGACATCGTAATGAGTTGTCATCCACCCTTTCATTCAGGCTGACATTGCCGAGCTTGTCATCCACTCTTTTCAGTCCGATTGACATCGTAATGTGTTGTCATCCACCCTCCTACCACCCATTTGGTTGACATCGGAATGGTTGTCACCCATCATTTCAACTTTAACATTTCAAAAGCGATCCCTCCTGTGAAGAGGCTAAAAGCAACATTTCAAAAGCGATCCCTCCTGTGAAGAGGCTAAAAGCAACACTTCAAAATCGATCCCTCCTGTGAAGAGGTTAAAAGCAACATTTCAAAAGCGATCCCTCCTGTGAAGAGGTTAAAAGCAACATTTCAAAAGCGATCCCTCATGTGAAGAGGTTAAAAGCAACATTTCAAAAGTGATCCCTCCTGTGAAGAGGCTAAAAGCAACATTTCAAAATCGATCCCTCCTATGAAGAGGTTGAAAGCAACATTTCAAAAGCGATCCCTCCTGTGAAGAGGTTAAAAGCAACTCGTCAAAATTGATCCCTCCTGTGAAGAGGTTAAGAACAACACAGATCCCTCCTGTGAAGAGGCTAAAAGAAACATTTCAAAAGTGATCCCTCCTGTGAAGAGGTTAAAAGCAACACAGATCCCTCCTGTGAAGAGGCTAAAAGCAACACGTCAAAATCGATCCCTCCTGTGAAGAGGTTAAAAGCAACACAGATCCCTCCTGTGAAGAGGCTAAAAGCAACATTTCAAAATCAATCTCTCCTGTGAAGAGACTAAAAGCACATTTCAATCAGCTGACATCGCCTAGCTTGTCATCCACCATTTCAATCTGGCTAACATCGCCAAGCTTGTCGTCTGTCCTGCCAATCTGGTTGACATCGCCGAGCTTGTCATCCACCCTTTCAATCTGGCTGACCCTAAGCTTGTCATCCACCCTATTTCCCCCATTTCAGATGTTACTTCACCGAAGTTTGAACCAACCATTTCTCCTCTCTATCCCTAGTAACTAAATAGGTTTTCCCATCAACCCTGTCCTCTAGGATCCCATTTGTGGTAAGCAGTCTAAGCATAATTTAGCTTTTTATTTTTTTTGATTCTTTTGTCTTCAAACTCACAAGTTTTTCGCACATGGAAAATTGAGGTCTTATAACCTTTGTCGTTCACGTGCCCGCACCCTCCGACAAAGAGGGGCAACTGTAAACACCCAAATTTTGCACCCCCTTAATCTATTTGCACACCTCTAAAAAACCTCTTTTAAAACCCTCCTTTCAGGCGCTTCGATTTTCAAAAACTACCCCTAGGGTGAAAAATGACTAAAATGCCCCTAGGGTGAAAAATACCCAAAATACCCCTGAAAATGTGCTAAAAAGTTGTCATTTGGTTCAAAATGATTTTACAAATTTTTTGATGAATTTTGGCTATTTTTAGGATTAAATTGGACTTAAAATGATAGAAAATGACCAAAATGCCCCTAGAGTGTAAAATGATCAAAATACCCCTAAAAAGTTCTAAAAAAATCATGTTTATCTAAAATATTATTCTGGATTTTACCAGTTCAATTTTGACTATTTTTGGGCTCAAAATGTGCTTAAAACGATAAAAACAGTTTTTTGACAAATAGGAGTATAAACAAAAAAACCCAAAAAATCAGTTATTCGAAGGGCCAACAGGCCCTAAGGGGCAATCTCGCCTTTTTAAAAGGTGCGGGACCATGTGGGCCCCACCTAAACTGCAAACTTCATTTTTTATTATTATTTTTGTTCATGATAAAATATATTAAAATCTCGCCCTTTAAAAAGGCGCGGATTTAGTAATATCCCCATTGTCGACTCACTGTTCACACCGCTTTACTATTCATTAAAATATAGTAAATCGCGCCCTTTAAAAAGGCGCGGGCACTATTCCAAAACCCTATAAATACCCCCCTCTCTTCCTTCAAAAATCATCTATTTCACTCCTCTCTCCTTGGTTTTTCGAGTTCCATTTCCGAAACACTAAGTTTTTAGTTTTTTTGGAGAATCTCTCTGTCCGAAAGTTCGCCGTACTTTCGGGCAGGTAATCACTCAATCCCTAGTCTTGCTTTCAATTTTTTAGTTTTATTAAATTACTTAATTTCTAGTTTTGTCTTTAATTTCTAGTTTAGACTGCTAAGCCTCACCTAGTCGAACCTCTGCCCAAATCCCAGTTCAAAACTAGCCCCGCCTAGTCGAACCCCTGCCCAAATTCCAGTTCAAATATAGCCTCGCCTAGTCAAACCCCTGCCCAAATTCCAGTTCAAAAACTAGCCCGGCCTAGTCGAACCCCTGCCCAAATTCCAGTTCAAATATAGCCTCGCCTAGTCAAACCCCTGCCCAAATTCTAGTTCAAAAACTAGTCTCACCTAGTCGAACCTCTGCCCAAATTCCAGTTCAAAACTAGTCTCACCTAGTCGAACCCCTGCCTAAAATCCCAATTCAAATATAGTCTCGCCTAGTCGAACCCCTACCCAAATCCCAGTTCAAATATAGTCTCGCCTAGTCGAACCTCTGCCCAAATTCCAGTTCAAATATAGCCTCGCCTACTCAAACCTCTGCCCAAATCCCAGTTCAAAACTAGCCCTGCCTAGTCAAACCTTTACCCAAATCCCTGTTCAAAACTATCCTTGTCTAGTCAAACCTCTACCCAAATCCCTGTTCAAAACTAGCTTTGTCTAGTCGAACCTCTGCCCAAAAACCCTAGGTAATCCTAGTTAAACCCTAGTTAAATCCTATTTAAACCCTAGATAAATCCCAGCTTAACCCTAGTTAAACCCTAGGTAAATCCCAGCTTAACCCTAGTTAAACCCTAGGTAAACCACAGCTTAACCCTAATTAAACCCCAACTTGACCCTAGTTAAACCCTAATTAAACTCCAACTTAACCCTAGTTAAACCCTAGGTAGACCCCAGCGAAACCCTAGTTAAACTCTAGTTAACCCATATCTACCTCGATTCAAGCCCTGTTCAAATACCCACTTTCAGGCTCCCCGACACGAGCTTAAACTGCCTCATCGCTCCTCAACACGAGCTTAAAAGGCCATTTCGCTGCCAAATCAGCGAAATCCATCAAATCAAATCCTCCAACCTTTTGCTCCTCAGCACGAGCTTAAAAGGCCACCTCGCTCCTCAAATAGGAGCAAAAACCCTAAAAGCTTTCAATCATCCATAACCCAGTCCAATCAAATCAACTCAAACCATCAATCCTTCCGGAACTACGTGCAGCTTGATTCCACTAACAGTGGATACGTAGGCAACCCTGATCGGGTTCAGCTCCCCTAGGATAGAATCCCTATTCTGTTTCTATCTTGTCTATCTCAATTCATTTATTTCATTTAATATTATATTGCTCAGCATATAGATCGAATTGCAAACTTCTTTATGGTTTCCATTATTTAATTCAGGCTTAGGGAGTAAGTAACCATCTCCGGATGGGAGTTTAGGGGTGCCTAACACCTTCCCCTAACTCAACTGAATCCCTTACCTTGACCTCTGATTTCCAGACCATGCCTTATCCAACAATTTCAGGGACTTATTTCCCTCAGAATTAGATAGGTGGTGACTCACAACCCAATTACAATTTATCACTATTCCTTATCAGATTTATCCTGATCGGGAAGGGAGGGTAAAATCCAGGTACTCACACCCCCCTTACAAAAATTTCATCCTCGAAATTAGAACGATACAAGAAAATACAAAGAAGACAAAATATATAAGCTGAAACTATAAAAACAATTGAGGGAATTTTTCCTCATTTCGGCTTCTCTCTCCCATGTGGCTTCTTCCACTGAATGGTGTTACCACCTAACGAGGACTAAAGGAATGGTCTTGGTTTGCAAGACTTGTTCTTTAAAATCCAGTATCTGGACCGGTTGCTCCACTATAGTGAGATCCTCTCGAATCTCTAAATGATCGAGATCAATGACATGAGATGGATCTGGGATGTATTTCCAGAGCATAGACACATGAAACACATCGTGAACCGCTACCATATGAGTGGGTAGAGCAACCCGATAAGCAACCTCACTAACTCGGGTGATGATCTCAAATGGACCCATATATCTTGGATTGAACTTTCCTCTCATGTCAAATCTCATAACACTCTTTGTCGATGAATCCTTAACAAATATCTTATCGCCAATACGGAACTCAAGACTCGCCTATGGGTGTCGGCATAACTCTTTTGCCTATCTTAGGCAGTCTTCAACCTTTCCCTGATGATCTTGGCCCTATCCGCAGTCTGCTCAATCAACTTAGGACCCAACACTTTTCTCCCCCCAACTTCATCCCACTATAGAGGAGACCTGCAACATTGCCCATACAAGGCCTCGAAATGTGCCATTTGGATGCTCGCCTGATAACTGTTAGTATACGCGAACTCAACCAACGGAAAGTGGTCCTCCTAACTACCCCTAAAGTTCAACATGCAAGCTCGGGGCATGTACTCTATAATCTGGTTCACTATCTCGGCCTGTCCATCTGTTTGAGGATGAAAGGCGGTGCTAAAACCCAAAAGGGAACCCATAGCACTCTGGAAGCTCTTCCAGAACCTAAAAATGAATCTCGGATCTCGATCTGAAACAATGCTCACTGGCACCCCAGTGCAATTGAACCACTTCTTTGATGTATAGTGCTGTAAGTTGGTTTGAGTTGAACGTAGTCCGATATGGCAAGAAATGGGTGGACTTCGTTAAATGGTCAACCACCACCCAAATGGCATCTGAGTTCTTCACCGTCCTTGACCATCCAATAATGAAATCCATGGAGATATTTTCCCACTTCCACTCGGGAATCGGAAGGGATTGTAAAAGCTCTGCTGACCTAAAATGCTTGGCCTTCACCTGTTGGCACACAAAGCATCTTGACACATACTATGTGACTTTCCTCTTCATATTCCACCACCAATAGTACCTTTTCAAGTTCTGGTACATCTACGTACCATCAGGATGCATAGTATACTTGGACCGGTGAGCTTCATCTAAGATCTCACTCTTCAACTCCGCATCCACAAGAACACATAACCTTCCTTTAAATGTGATCACTTCGTTACCATTCAAAGAGAACTCATCACTCCCCTTGCTAACCACCTTATCTCTATAAGAAAATAACTTCGCATCCGAATCCTGCAAGTCTCGGATCCGAACTTGCATATAAGGCCTAATTGTAAGATTAGCCATGACTGGCCCAAAGGTAGGAATACTAAAGATGGTATCGATTTTTGCTACAAGTCTAGTAGGATTTTTGCTCAAAGAATCTGCCACCACGTTAGCCTTACCTGGATGGTACTGGATAGAACACTCATAATCCTTCAAGAATTCCATCCATCGACGCTGTCGCATATTCAAGTCCTTTTGGGAAAATAGATATTTAAACTTTTGTGATATGTGAAAACATCAAACTGTTCTCCATAAGGGTAATACCGCCAAATCTTTAACGTAAATACTGAAGGGAGATCCAAATAAAAATTTATGCGGACAATAGGATCCCCTAGATCTTAACACCATAGAAAGCATAAAAAATTATCTAAGAGTTTTAGTCATATCACCTCGGTGAATGATGTTCATCGGTGAAGCTTAATCCACTTGAACCGTTAGAACTTTTTGTAGAGATTTAAAAATACTAGAAGCTCGATCCTTGTTCTTCGCTATCCCCATGAAGCTTTAGAATCTCCTTTGGAATTGTTGAAGCAAGAGGAAGAAGATGGAGTAATGGTGTAGACCTTCTATCACCAACAACCTTGAGGTTCAAAACCCTAAAGTAGAAAAAACCCAATAAGGAACACCCTTATAGCTCACGAAAATCCCTAGGGGTATCCCCTAGGGTTAATGGTTTGGAGAGAGAGGGGAGAGGAGTGAAAAATTTTTGGAGAAAAGTGAAATCTCTCCACACGGTTTGGGTGTTGGTATATTTATAGATTGGATCTAATCCTAATGTTAATCCAACTACAACTTATCTTGTAGGAATTATTAATTAATAATAACTGTTACTACTAACTAATTAAACTCCTACTTTATCTATAACTACTTTAGTTATAGTAATCCTACTAATTAAAGAGTCCCTTTTGAATAGGATTCCTTAATTAAAAGGGATAAGTCAACATCCAACACATGGAAGGAAACCTAGTCAAACTAGGAGATCAAACCAAGAGGGGAGGGGCGTGAGCTATTGTGGGCGTCAGCTTTTGGGGAGTTAAAACTCCAAGTTGTAATCTAATTACAACACTTCTTAATCCTTAATGCAATCCAACCATTGGATTTAAATTTCATAATCAATTATATTTCAACAATTATTCAACTAACCTAATCCTAATCCGATTAGGATTGCTCCAAGAGGCGGCCAACCCTAGGGTTTTAATCCATGGATTTGGGCCCATATTAAAGGTTCATTGTAGAGCCCTAGATTTTCTACAAGCACTGTTCATGTGCAAGCACTGTTCATGTGAGTGAATAGTGCCGAGGGCACTAGTAATGGAAGGGCCAAAGGCCTTTATTATAAGTTGGGTTTGGTTAATGAGAGTGAGGGTTCCTCATGGCCTGAGTGTGAGGTGAGTTGGTGGATGAATCAAGGGATGAGAGATGTCTTTGAGAAAATAAGCAAAAAGTATAAGACATACCCTAAGTGTTAGGGTGTTAGGGTCACATGAATCTTGATGTTCATGGGGGCTTTTGCCTTCCGTGGATGTGTTAGAAATTATTTTAGGGTCCTATGGACCTTTATGAATAGCTTAAGGACGTTAAAACAAGAGTGTGAAACACTCTAAGTGATCAAAATATGATCGAAGTTGAAAAGAAAAAAAAGGTCTTCGCATACCCTTAACTTTGAAAAGCTCTAGTTTGCTCATAGATGATCAGAATAGAGCGATTCTTGAATTTTTGGAAAGGTATTTAAACCCTCTTCAAGGTTCATGTTGATCACTTTTCCGGATTTGGAGTCAGAGTTAAGTCAAACGTCCGATTTCCAAAATTGGATCTGCTGCAATATGGGTTGACGGAACCTATTGGCATATCAGTCAGCTTTAGAGCCATTTTTGGAATATTAAAACTCAAAATTAGGAGTTGTATAAAGCATAAAAGTTGTTCCTCTTTGAAAGAAGAATCCAACACAAGTTTAATCATTAGAATCAGACCACCAAGTCAAAAGTTATGGACAAAATACCAAAAGGTGTTTTTGCAGACAAACTCGCTCGAGCGAGATCCAAACCCACTCATGCAAGATTGACCAAATTGCTGTTTTTGAGTATCGGGAGCAACCCGATCGAGCGAGATTGAAGCCCGCTTGAGCGAGATTGCCCAGAAATGTTTTTTTTAGGGTTTTTTTCAACCCAAACACCTATATATATCCCATTTTTGAGGGACCAAGATTTCTAACACCTAGAGAAGGACTTTTTGAGAAAAAAATGGGGAAACTTAGGTTTCCAAAAGGAGGGTTTCTCTCAAAATCAAGGAAACCCCCAATTTCAATCTTCAAGCTTCTCAAGACCAAATAGGGGAGCAAGGATCGTGCAAAACCAAGGCTTTTCTCACGAGCTAAGCCACGAGGAAAGGATCACAATGGGGATTTTGTGAGAAGAACAAGAGGAGCTTGAATCCTCCATTGCAAGGCCATTCAAGCTTGGATCTTGGGTCCAAGGCATCTTCAAGTGGAGATTTGATCTCCTTAAGGTATAACCCTCTACTAGCTTTTCATGTGGTGATTCTTCCATGATTTCTAGTATAATAAGCCCTTGTTTGGATGATAGAAGGATAATAATATACCACCTAACTTAGTTATGATTACTCAATGCAATATTAAGTTTTGATGCATGATTTTGTTTAAATAAGATGAAAGGGAAGGGTTTAGACAAAGAGAATGTGAATGCACTCTCTAAATGGATAGTTAGAAATTCTTGATATTAAGGAGGAATGGATGGGTAATGATGAGAGAGTAGAACATTTTACTCACTCTCCATTTTGTGCAAAGCTCACAAATAAAATCATGTTAGATCTAGGGTGGATGGATGTTTTGGGTTAATCTATGGCCTAGGGCCTTCTATACATAAAACATATACTATGAATGTTGTATGGATATAATTTTCTTGTTTCCTTAAATTGCATATCTATTAGGATGATTTCTTAGTCTTCCCTAACTATGCTTATGGATTGGTATGATTCCTTGTTTTCCTTAACTGTACACCAAGCATATGCACACACCCACTACTATGTGTTTGACATTTCTTTGTGTATGACGCCACTCAAATATGATTTCTTAAGATCAAACCAAGCATGATTTCCCACGATCAACATGAGTATGATAAATCAAGAACATGAATGAAACATGATTCATCTAAGATCAAGAATAAATATGATTTCCCAAGAACACGAACAAGCATAATTTCTCACGATCAACACGAGTATGCTAAAATCAAGAACAAGCATGATTTCGAAGATCAAGAATGATCACGACTCACAAGGAAGAATAAGAAAGTATGTTAGTGTACTATGACTAAGGTACGGGCACTAACACACGTTTACAAGACAAGAATGAAAAGATGTCAATGTACTATGACCAGGTACGGGCACTATCATCTGCTTCCAAGACAAGTAATAAATGATGTTAATGTACTATGACTAGGTACGGACATTAACATCAGTGACAAGCATAAGAGGATACTAGTATACTATGACCAGGTACAGGTACTAATGTTTGTCTCCAAATATGAAAGTATGCCAGTGTGCTATGACTAGGTGTGGGCACTGGTATAGGTTTCCAAGTCAAGAAATATAGTATGCTAATGTACTATGACCAGGTACGGGCATTAGCATACGCTTCAAGATAAGTAAGAAAGATGTTAGTGTACTATGACCAAGTACGGGCACTATCATCTGTTTCCAAGCAAGCAAGATCATAAGAAATTCACAAGCAAGTTAACGAGAATACAAGAGAGGATGCAAGTATACTATGACCAGGTACGGGTACTGGCATCTGTCTCAAAGCAAGAACAACACAAGACAAGAAACACGATACAAGAAATATCAGGTAAACATGAAATGAACAAGACAAGCACGAACTAGACATGACAGCTATGATACACGAAGAATAAGAGGAGACAAGTATGATCTATGCAATAATGAGATAAAACAAGCATGAACTAGATACGCAATGTACACATGACAACAAAAGATGAACAATGATGATCCTGACATGACAAAAACTAAGACAAGACTATTATGATCCGCTCAAGGGCAAGACAAGGTAAAATGAGCTCCACTAGTCAAAGATCAAGACAAGAATCAAGGCTTATAACATTGTATTATGCTTCCATATTCTGATTATTATTATTGATTATGCTATTTAGATTGTGAACTGCTTTAATATATATGTAATGTGAAGTTCATAACATGGTTAGTTAATAGTTTGTAGACACTGAGTATTCCATGCTCAGCCGTACATTTTATGTCGGCAGGTTCATTCAACATTGTATCCCAGGGCATTAGATCGAGATGGATTATAAAGGGCAGGAGCCTTCTTGGGATGTTCTTGTGGATGATAGGGGTCTTGACATATGACCTAATGGTTGAGTGATGTAGAGGGAGAGACATGTATTTTGGGTTTTATTTATGGGGATATTTGTATCAATTTGAGTTGCTAACTTATGTTAGGGATTTTATGTATATGTCTTAGTTTATATCCAATTATTGTAAATGGTTAAACATGGAATACAGTCAAGTTATTAAATAAATTTTTAGTTCACTATTTAGCATGCCTTGTATACTCTTTGCAGATGATTTTAAGTGTAAGTGACGTCGCCAAAGCCTCGTAACTCCTAAGGGGGATTTTGGGGCGTTACATCCATGTTTAATGGGTTTATAGATATGGGTCAAACTCATTTACCCTTTAATTATGTTAATTAAATAATTACTAAAATAATCTCTAGATTTAAATTAACAGTTAATTTAAACCATAGATTAACTTTTAATCTATTTAATTAAATGATTAAATTTTAACTAATTAAATAATTGATTAACATTTAATCAATTATTGAGCTTGTATTTCTTATGTGAGCGTCTCCACAGATTGCTCTCAGACATTCTTACCCGGACTTACCCAATGTTATCCCATTCACCCTAAACAAGAATTACATCGGAATTGCATGTGACGTGAGATATCCATGTTGCAATTGAATCACAGTGTATGAACATTAACCATTACGGATCCTGCCACATGAATTTTTAAATTCGATTTATCCTTCTAAATAGATTATCCTTAATGGGCCTTCGAGATTGACATACTATCTAACCCAAAGCCCATTGCACATCATCCGGGTTTCCAAGATTTATGATTAAGCCATGAGAAACAATTTTTCATGAAAAACATTTTAATAAAATCCTTTAATAAGTATAATATCTTTTAATAAAAGTATATTTCAAAACTTATTTTGATTTCCAAAATCACCTGCACAGGATTTGAACTTAATCAACTGTCTTACCCGGAACTTGGATAATCTCTCAAATTAATGAGCATGGATTTCTTATTTGAAATTCATCATAACTTGAATAGCTTTCTGACTATCCTACTGTCAGTGTATTGTATTCCCTAAGTTAGAAAATACTTTGGTGAAATCAAAACAGTTAGATCACTGCTCAGTCATAGATGAACACATCAGATCTAAAGATCTTCAAAACTGTTCAATGTGAATGAGAGACCAACTATCTAATACTATGTTTATGCAAGATGTTTTTCATTGAATGCAATCAGTCAATGTACATTTAAGCACCAATATGCTGATGTGTAGTCTTCACTACAATAGTTCAAGGTAGAACTATATCTCAACTATTGAGAACATCTTAGCATTCTGGCAGCCATATAAGTGAAGTGTCCAGCTTCACCCGCAGCTGTGACTATATAAGGTATAAGGAACAAGAAAGTTATATCTGCTTATGATAATCCAATCACATAACTTTTCTACAATATATCCTATGGACCTTTATCGATATCTCATATCGTATAGATCATCTCATGATCATGGTCAATTACCATATTGAATACATAATAGATTAAGAAGAAGTGTTTATTAATCAAATTATTAAGAGTCGAATAATCTAAATGACTTTTCTGGGCATCATGTCTAACAAAATCTCACTTGCCCTAAAAGTCACTGTGCTATAGATTTCAATCCCATACTATCTAAGTGTGTTACAAATACTTTATCTGATAAAGCTTTGGTCATCAGGTTAGCAACAGTAAGTTGAGACCTAATCTTTATAATAACTACATCTTGCCTATCAATGATCTCACGAATGAGATGATACTTCCGCTCCACATGTTTCATCTTTTTGTGGCTCCTAGGTTCTTTGTTGTGGGCTACTACACCATTACTAGCATAGAAGAGAGTGATGGGTTTAAGTGCTGAAGGAACATTTCCTAACTCTTGCAAAAATCTTCTAAACCAGACTGCTTCTTTTGCAGCTACTGAAGCTGCAATATATTCTACTTCTGTGGTGGAGTCAGCAATACTCTTCTACTTTATACTGTGCCAATTGATAGCAGCACCACCCAGTGTGAACACATACCCTGATGTGGAAGCTCTATTGTCCGAATCAAATTGAAAATTGGCATCAGTATAACCCAGTCCAACTAAATCTTCTAATTGAAAAGTAAGCACATAATCCCTAGTCCTTTTCAGGTACTTCATGATGTGCTTCACAGCTGTCCAGTGATTGATACTAGGATTACTTTGGAACCGACTAACAACTCCCATTGCATGACAGATATCCGGTCTAATACATAACATGGCATACATGAGGCTCCCAACTGCCGAAGCATAAGGGCACCTCTTCATCTGCTCGATTTCATCAGCTGATGTAGGGGTCATCTGTTTAGACAAAGTGACACCATGTCTAAAAGGAATGAGTGTTGTCTTACAATCACTCATACTATACCTAGACAATATCTTGTCTATGTAGAAAGTTAGGCTCAATACCAATATTCGGCATTTTCTATCTCTTAGAATCTTTATTCCGAGAATATAGGATGCCTCTCCCAAGTATTTCATTGAGAAATGCTGAGAAAGCCATATCTTGACTGATGAGAAGATCCCTACATCATTCCCAATGAGTAAATGTCATCAACATATAGAATTAGGTACACTACTGCTCTCCCACTGTCCTTCTTGTAAACACAAGATTCTTTCAAATTCTTTTGAAATCCAAATTCTTTGATCGAAAGATCAAATCTTTGGTTCCAGCTTCTAGAAGCTGGTTTCAAACCATATATCGACGTGTTGAACTTGCATACCATGTTTTCCTGATTAGGAGCAATGAAGCCCTCTGGTTGCTTCATATAGATGTCTTCATCTAACATTTCGTTAAGGAAAGCAGTTTTGACATCCATTTGCCATATCTCATATTCATGGTGTGCAGCTATTGCTAGCAATATCCTGATGGATTTGAGCATAGCTACTGGCGAAAAGGTATCCTCATAATCAACTCCTTGAATTTGAGTGTAACCTTTTGTAACAAGTCTAGCTTTATAGGTCTCCACGTTACCATCGGCACCATTCTTTCTTTTGTAAATCCATTTGCATCCAATTAGCCTTATACTATTTGGTGGATCTACTAAAGTCCAGACGCCATTGTCATACATGGAATCTATTTCAGCATTCATGGCTTTATTCCATTGAGATGCATCTACATCTAGTGTAGCTTCCTGATAAGTATTAGGATTCGTATCCTCATCATCATGGGTAACTAGATAAACCTCATTATTGTAATACTAAAGTCTATCTGGTGGTCTAGAAACTCTTTCAGACCTTCTCAATGGAATAGAATTACGAGAATTATTAATAAAAGGATTAGGTTTAGTTTGGACACTGGCTATGTTATCTTTCATCTCATGAAATTCAACCTTCTTAAGGAGATCCATTTCTTCCTCCAAGAAAGTGGCATGAAGCCTAACAACTATTGTTTGGTCTGCCTTGGAGTATAATAGAAACCCTTAGTTTCTTTTGGATACCCTACAAAATTCTATTTCTCTGTCCTAGATTCCAACTTAGTGGGTTCAAATTTGCGAACATGCACAGGACAACCCCATACACTTAGATGTTGTAAACTAGGTTTTTGCCCAGTCCACAATTCATAGGGTGTAACCGGAATAGACTTAGGTGGAACCCGATTCAGAATATAAATGGCAGTTTGTAAAGTATATCCCCAAAGATATGAAGGTATATCGGCATGGCTCATCATAGAGCAAATCATATCTAATAAGGTCCGGTTTCTTCTTTCAGAAACTCCTTTTTGTTGAGGAGAGGTAGGACTTGTCCATTGCGAGATAATCCCATTATCCCTTAAGTAATCCATAAACTCGTTGGTGAGGTATTCGCCACCTCGATCTGATCGAAGTGTCTTTATGGATTTTTCAGTTTGATTCTCAACTTCTAATTTGAATTCTTTAAACTTTTCAAATGTGTCAAATTTGTGTTGCATCAAATAAACATATCCATATTTGGAATAGTCATCGGTAAATGTGACAAAATACCGGTATTGCCCTCGTGCAACAATGTTAAATGGACCATATACATCATTATGTATTGGTCTTAACTTTTCTTTGGCTCTTCCTACCTTTTTAGGGTAAGGCTTCTTGGTCATCTTCCCTTTGAGACAAGACTTGCAAGTAGGGAGTGGTTCTACCTTGAGAAATTCAAGGGAACCATATTTTACCAATCTCCTGATCCTATCAAGATTAGTATGACCAAGTCTCTTATGCCAAAGATAAGTAGACTTAGTGCAATGTCTCTTCATTCCAGACATTCTAGATGATGAGGCATTGTCACTTTGCAGACATTCATTATTTACCAAAGGAAATATTAGATAAAGACCATTAATAAGATTACTAGTTATCAAGACCATTCAATCTTTCTTAATTTCAACAATTGAATTAAAAACGATAAAAAATCCATAATGTAAGAGTCTAGATACTGAAATCAAATTATGATGTGCAGAAGGCACATAAAAGCAGTCTTCTAAAATTAATATCTTTCCATTAGGTAAATAAAGAGTAAACAAGCCGATTGACTTCACTGCAACATTTGCACCGGAGCCAACTTTAAGCTTCTGCTCCTATTTGGTCGGCTTTGTGATTTCTTTGAACCCCTATAAACAATTGCAAACGTGTACAATCGATCCAGAATCCACGCACCATGAGTTAGGAGGATTGTCCAGAAAGTTAGACTCAACAGTAATAAGCACTTCAAAGCATCTCATACCTTGAGTACTGCCGTCACCCTTCTTAAGAGTTGCGAGGTAAGTCCTACAATTCCTCTTCCAGTGGCCTATTTTACCACAGTGAAAACACTTTCCATTGTCCTTCTTATCCTTGCCAGCATCCCTTGATGAACCTTTAGCAACTTTTGCCTTACCTTTACTGTCTTTAAACTTACCTTTACCCTTATTTTTCTTTCTAAACTTTTTAGATCGATTGGAGGTATCAGTTTTATCAACAATTAAAATTTCACCCTTTGTTGACTTTTTGATCAAATCTTCTGTAGACACAAGTGAGTTCATAAGCTCACTTAGTGACATTTCACTCTTGTTTATGTTGTAATTTAACACGAACAAATTGAACGACGAAGGGAGTGACTGCAGAACAGTGTCAACCTGAGTGATGGCATCCATCTTTCTACCAAGAATTTCCAGTTCATTCAATAGGCCCATCATCTTAATGACGTGCTCCCTGACTGGAGTTCCCTCAGCCATCTTGGTGTTAACAAGGGATTTCAATTTAACTTGTCGAGCTTATCTATTTTGCTCACCAAACATCTCATGTAGGTTTTGCAAAATGTTAGAAGCCTTATCCCTGCGTTCATGCTGGCTTTGCAAGATGTTAGACATCAAAGTCAGAATGTAACACTTGGTCATCTGATTGGACCTCTCCATTGCTCTAACTCAGCCTTTTGGGCCGGTGAAGCATCTGGAGGAATTTCGGGTTTAGGTATCTTAAGACATAGGTCAAGGTTATTAGCAGCAAATACTATTCTAATTTTTATTTTCCAGTCTACATAGTTAGTTCCTACTAACTTTTCATCACGAAGAATTTCAGTCAATGGGTGTAGGCCTGTCATGATCTAATCAAATGACAAAAGATAGTATTAGGGATCTATTGTATTAATTAATACCTATTAGATTATGGGTCTGTATCTAATGGTATTACAAATTTGGGAAGATTCAATTGGCATCGAAAACCTAAACACTAGCTTAATGTGAGCTTGCCTTTGGGCACATTATCACATTGTCTTGAATAGGCAGATAGAAACTATCTTCTCCAATTTCACAGATCTCATCTTGTGAATTTTGGAGCATTCAATCTACTGTCTGATCTATAAGGGATGTTATATTCACGCTTTGGCGTTATTGTATAATATCTCTTATTCATATACCCACCTACCATGAACCTAATAAACACCTAGCGAAAGCTCACGCTTTGGTATTATTGCTCCCACTATTTCCTTATATAGTTTTCACCATGTTCACACATAGGTGAGAGGGATTAGGCTCAGCTTTGGCCTATCAGCTTACTCACAGTCCCCACTATAGGATCACATAGTGTATGGTAGAAGATCATAATATTTAGGGACTTGTCCCAGTCTTATATACACATGATATTTCAAGGGCAATTATTTCAACAGAATAATTAAACATATAAACAGATATCATCTCATGATAAAATAAACAAGTATCATCTCATGATAATAATAAAAAATAATATACGAGATTAATCGCTATGGGTTAATAAATTAAAATGCATGGATGCAAGAGAATGAGATAAGAATAAAGGCAACTCGCAAATTCCTTCATGATCCCTTCCTTTATCATCTTATCGAGATCATCATCGCAGCATCCTCCTTAATAGCATCTCCACCAATGCATGATAAAATAATGGCATTAGGGAAACTAGTATTCCATTTGCCCTTTTCAGGGAAACCGAATGAATCTATCCTTTACAAATTGCCAAAACCTACTACATATTATCCTCTAATATGAATGCATGAATGATAAACAATTTATCATAAAATATGACCCATAACTATAATCTCATATAAAATAGATGCTACATGGTGATGGAGTACTTTTTCTTACTTTAAAAGGATTTAAAATTTGATAACAATTATCAAATCGCTCGATAAAATCTATATCTTATATAGATCAAACCCTGGAGAATAAAAAAATTGTATTTTCCATAAAAAAATTTTCATAAAATTATTTTTTAAAATATTAAGATAGAATTTTCTTAAAATCTCTACAATATTTTATTTCTTTCTCGAATGCAAGATCCTTTCATATAGATTGGTTCTACTATTATCCAAGATTAAAATAAATATTAAGAGAATCAAAAATCCTAAATATCATCTCATCATAAATTAGGGTTTTATAATTTTCCGAATAAAATATATTTATGGGAAAATTTATTTATTAATTATTTTAAACAATTAATAAATATATATTAAATGATCAAATCATTTAAAAAGGAATTTCAAAATAAACTCTTTATTTTAAATTTAATTATAATACATATAATGCTAGTTTTAAACATTATTAAATTCTCATTATCAAATCTCATTCAATAATATAATAAAATAATTATTTAGTTATTCATCTCATGAACAAATAAAATAATAAAAACTACGAGCAATATTAAATAGATCTAAATAAAATTCATCTCATGAATTAAATTATCCATTTAATTATCTTAATAAAATATATAAAAAATACTCCCTAACCATGCTCTGATACCACTTGAAGGAGGATCCGGATAAAAATTTACACGGACAATAGGATCCCCTAGATCTTAACACCATAGAAAGCATCAAAAACTATCTAAGAGTTTTAGTCATATCACCTCAGTGAATGATGTTCACCGGTGATGCTTAATCCATTCGAACTGTCAGAAATCTTTATAGAGATTTTTCCAAAAAATACTAGAAGCTCGATCCTTGTTCTTCGCTATCCCCATGAAGCTTTAGAATCTCATTTGGAATTGTTGAAGCAAGAGAAAGAAGATGGAGTAATGGTGTAGACCTTTTATCACCAACAACCTTGAGGTTCAAAACCGTAAAGTAGAAAAAACCTAATAAGGAACAACCTTATAGCTCACGAAAATCCCTAGGGGTATCCCCTAAGGCTCACGGGTTGGAGAGAGAAGAGAGGGAGAGAAATTTTTTTGGAGAAAAGTGAAATCTCTCCACACGGTTTGGGTGTTGGTATATTTATAGATTGGATCTAATCCTAATCTTAATCCAACTACAACTTATCTTGTAGGAATTATTAATTAATAATAACTATTAGTATTAATTAATTAAACTCATACTTTATCTATAACTACTTTAGTTATAGTAATCCTACTAATTAAAGAGTCGCTTTTGAATAGGATTCCTTAATTAAAAAGGATAAATCAACATCCAACACATGGGAGGAAACCTAATCAAACTAGGAGATCAAACCAAGGGGGGGGGGGGGGGGGGGGACGTGAGCTATTGTGGGCGTGAGCTTTTGGGGAGTTAAAACTCCAAGTTGTAATCTAATTACAACACTTCTTAATCTTTAATGCAATCCAACCATTGGATTTAAATTCCATAATGAATTATATTTCAACAATTATTCAATTAACCTAATTCTAATCCAATTAGGATTGCTCCAAAGTGGCGCCCAACCCTAGGGTTTTAATCCATGGGTTTGGGCCCATATTAAAGGTTCATGTTTAATGGGTTTATGGATATGGGTCAAAACCATTTCCCCTTTAATTATGTTAATTAAATACTTACTAAAATAATCCTTAGATTTAAATTAACAATTAACTTAAACCATTGATTAACTTTTAATCACTTAAATAATTGATTAACATTTAATCAATTATTAAGCTTGTATTTCTTATGTGAGCATCTCCACATATTGCTCTGGGACATTCTTACCCTGTCTTACCCAATGTTATCCCATTGACCTTAAACTGGAATTACTTTGGAATTGTAAGTGACGTGAGTTATCCATGCTGCAATTGAATCCTAGTGTATGAACATTAACCATTGCGGATCCCGCCACATGAACTTTTAAATTCGATTTATCATTTCAAATACATTATCTCTAATAGGTCTTCGAGATTGACATACTATCTAACCCATAGCCCATTGCACATCATTCAGGTTTCCAAGACTTATGATTAAGTCGTGAGAAACAATTTATCATGAAAAACATTTTGAGAAAATCTTTTAATAAGTATAATATCTTTTAATAAAAGTATATTTCAAAACTTATTTTGATTTCCAAAATCACCTGCACAGGATTTGAACTTAATCAACTGTCTTACCCGGAACTTGGATAATCTCTCAAATTAATGAGTATGGATTTCTTGTTTGAAATTCATCATAATTTGAACAGCTTTCTGACTATCCAACTGTCACTGTATTGTATTTCCTAAGTTAGAAAATACTTTGGTGGAATTAAAACAATTAGATCATTGCTCAGTCATAGATGAACACATCAGTTCTAAGGATCATCGAAACTATTCAATGTGAATGAGAGACCGACTATTTGATAGTATGTTTATGCAAGAGGTCTCTCATTGAATGCAATCAGTTAGTGTACATTTAAGCACCCATATGCTGATGTGTAGTCTCCACTACAATAGTTCGAGATAGAACTATAGAACTACATCTCAACTATTAAGAACATCTTAACATTCTGGCAGCCATCCCGCAGCTATGACTATATGAGGTATAAGGAACCGGAAAGTTATATCTGCCTGTGATAATCCAATCACATAACTTTCCTACAATATATCCTATGGACCTTTATCGATATCTCATATCGTATAGATCATCTCATGATCATGGTCAATTACCCATAATGAAGACACAATAGATTAAGAAAAAGTCTTTATTAATCAAATTAATAAGAGTCTAACAATCTAAATGAATTTTTTGGGCATCATGTCTAACAATTACCCCCGTAACCAACTCTAAGTCGTGTGTAAGATAGTTCTTTTTATGCTCCTTCAACTGCCGAGAAGCATAGACGTTGACCTTCCCGCTCTACCTAAGAAAACATCCTAGCAATGGATAATGATTCTTGATCGTGAACTCCATCTCCTTCTATTGTCTAACAATCTTGGGGAAATACTGCCTTTAGAAGGCATTAAGAAACTATCCCCAAGACCATGGCTCTCCTACCTTGGCAGTGTCTCTCTGCCTCAATGCATCTCTCCACCAATGATCGGGTTCCCCTTCTATCATGAAGGCAGCCCAGTCTACTCTCTGCTCATCGATGCAGCAAAGAGTATGGAAGATCTTCTCTAAATGCATAATCCACGCCTCTACAACCATAGGGTCTGTAGTCCCATAAAAAGTAGGTGGATGCAGCCTTCGAAATGCCTCCAGTCCCGAAGTGTGATGTGTAGGAGGTGGATGCACCAGTGTAGTAGCAGTAGCAGGCTGTCTGGCTGCTAGCATGGTTATGGTTTTGACCATAGTATTTAGCAACTGATATATGTTGGGTTGTTCATCACCATTACCATTGTTCCGAGTTTGGTAACCGTGACCTCTACCGCCACGTCTCATGTCTTAGTCCTGAGAACAATAACGACCATGAGTCTAACTTGGAAACCAACTTCATTTCAATCATAACTTCAAGCTCATTTTATATTCATATGATATATCATAGTAATACATCAAGGTATACATTGCAATAGATAAGCATGCAATTTGTGCTTCTAGCGTAGGATACTAACTTCGGTTGGGTTTCAACTGGTTATGGACTAAAACTAAATGATTAGTTTATACTTGGAATATGACTCATTTCTCATCCTAAGGCCTTGCTTCCATCATGATATCGAACTCTAAGTGACCCTGAAAACTACAGCCTAGGCTTTGATACCGCCTCTGTCGCGACCCAAAATACCCCCTAGGAGTTAGGGATACTTTAGCTCGTGATGTGCAAATATCCGATACCAAACCATATTCTAAAATTTCCAAGTTAATTCATAGCGGAAACATAAAGTAATGCAGAAGCTTAAATCAAGGTGCGAAGCGTAAACTTAAAATTTCTTTTCTATACATAATCAGTGTTCTAAGTTTGTGTGAGCACGGATTTTTACTCACAGGTATATGTTGAGAGTCGTCACCTATTAATTCAGAAGGGATAAGTCTCCGGGTTGTGGATAAGGCCATGGTCTGTGGGAGATGTAGAACCTCGAAACTTTTGTATATGCCTTGGGACGTGTGTCAAGGCATGATACCTTGTAATCCCAAATTCATGAAAAGAGAATTGGAAACCCTTGAGAATTTTGCCACAATTAATTTAATAAATTAATTAGTAAAGCCTATAAGCTTTAAAGAGACCCTAGTCATGTTTAGGAAAGGTCAAAAGTGAGGTAGGACAAGTCTAAGTAGTGGAAAGAGTGAAAAATTGGACTTAGTGTCAAAACCTGCAGACCACCGATCGCTCGGTCTATGGAGCGATCGATCGGTCCACAACCGATCGATCGGATGCTATCGACTGGTTGGAAATTTTGTATGGGAAAATTTTTCAGAGAGCTTGTTTTTGACCGAGAGCTCGGTTATATCACCGGTCGCTCGGTGGGCAACCGATCGATCGGTCATAACCACCGATCGCTCGGTCTTCGCGTTTTTGCAGAAATTTCAGTAAGGACTTTTTCGTCTTTTGGGCGTTAAACTCTTACCCATAAGGGCTTGCTCGACCATTTGGGTCCTCATTCACTACACTTAGAGATATTTCAGAGAGAGGGAGAAGAAACTAGGGTTCTAAAGATCCCTTTCCATTTGGGAGTACGATCAAGGGTTTCAAGACCCAAAATCATTCCTTTTTGCTTAGATCTCTCAAAGCCAAGCCTCAACCATGCGTGGAGCTTCTCCTCCAAGGCTAGGGCAGCATTTCCATGTTCATTTCAAGGGGATTTCTTCTTCCACTCAAGCCTTCTTCAAGCAAGGGTTCTTCCCTACCATTTGGGGTTCTATTTCAAGGTTTCTTCAAGGTCAAGCCTTGATTCAAGGTTAGTACACCCTACTAACTTACCCTAGCAATAATCTACGTTTTCTATTATGAAATGTGATTCTTGTTATTATATTTTCCTTCCCTATGAAATGTAATATCTCCAATAAATATAAATAAGATAAGAAAAAGGGTATGGACGTGTATGGGGTGTTGATTGAGGCGATGGGATGCCGAATGTATGATGTATGATATGTGTGGTGTGTGGAATGGAACATGAAGGATGGGCATTCTACCAATAATGAACTCACCTTGAAGGTTGGATGGAAAATATGCATTAAAAAGAAGAAGATGAAATATTAATGAACGTTGCATGTTATGTGTTTGACAAAATGCCTACACTATGAAGAAATGACTAAAATGAATAAATGGAAGTAGGCCCTATGCATGTGTTCTTATGAATGATGAATTTATCAAGTGCCATGTAGATTACTCAAGTTTACCTATGCTTATACTATGAATTGAATTGTGATGTCATATCTCTCTTGTTATCCGCTTTCCAATAATTGTCACCATTGCCATGAACACGAGCACGCATGTATGCATGGACCGAGATTTCAAGAGCATATGCCTATAATAATCAACAAGAAAACATTGCATGTCAAGGAGGTTGGTAGCCCAGGGACATTCGGGTACTAACCTCTAGCTCACAAGAAAACCCAAAACAGTACATGTCAAAGAGGTTGGTAGCCCAGGGACATTCGGGTACTAGCCTCTGGCTCACAAGAAAACTAAACAAGTAACTAAAATTCACGTATTGTCAAAGAGGTTGGTAGCCAAGGGACATTCGGGTACTAGCCTCTGGCTCACAAGAAAACCATATATCAAAGAGGTTGGTAGCCCAGGGAGATTTGGGTGCTAGCCTCGGGCTCACAAGTTTCAAGAAGAAAGTTTGCAAGATGATGACAAGGCATTCATGCATGCACGCATACGTGATTTTTCTCAAGCCATACCGAGACATGAAACGGATTTCCAAGCATGAGTTTTATCGGGTTTTCGCATTCATGCACGCACGTTGTGATGATTGTATAGTAATTGTGATGTTCCTATTACTGCTCTGTATTGCATTACTGTTGTTGTATTTTATTAATTGTTATGGTTAGCAATTAGCTTGTACTCGCTGAGTATTCTATGCTCAGCCATACTTTCATGTCAGTAGGTATTGAGGGAGCCCTCGACCCGGAGCCTTGGGTCGAGGAAGAGTACGTAGAGGAGAGAGAGCCGACTATTCCACTACAGTCTCAGGCGGACCGAGACCTCAACGTGTGACCATACCTTGACTACTGTTGAGGGGAGAGTGCAAGGAGACTTTTCTTTGGTGTATTTTGATAGATGGGCCTATCCACCTTAGACTTAGACGTGATTTGTATATAGTTGTGTTCACTTGGAATACTATTTTGGAACTTTAGAAGAAAAGAAAAAGTTAGTTTACGCTTCCGGATCTATATGTATCTTCCACGCTCTGATTTTCATTGTTTCAGTATTTATTTACCTTGTTCATTACAGGATGGTTTGGCAGGTACGTATAGTCACACCTAAAGTATCCCTTAACTCCTAGGGGGTATTTTGGGGCGCGATAGAGGTGGTATCAAAGCTCTAGGCATTAGAGTCCCTAGGGTCGCTTAGTACTCGATACCATTATTGAACAAGGCATTAGGTATTAGGAAGGAGTCGTATTCAAAGTATAGACTAACAAATTAGTCTTAGTCCAAACAAGTTGAACTTCGACCAAACTTAGAGTCCTACGCTAGGAACACGGATTGTATGTTATGATATTGAGTTGTATACCATGTGTGCATGATTTGTGCTTAGTAAATATGCTTGATCAATATGTATTGAATAAATTGTGAACTATTCCTAAATGCGTATCCAAGGTAGACTCATGTTGTATTGTCGTTCTCAGGAGAAATTATGAGACGCAATACCCGGGATCACGGGTACAACACAAGGGGCAATGGAGGTGATGCTTCATCAGGTGATGATCAACCCGACTTTGCCCAAGCTTTCGCTTCAATAGCCGAGACCTTGGCTATGCTAGCGGCAAGGCAACCGGCCACTCCGCCTAATGTTGCGCTTATACCGGCTCCTCCTAATCGAGCACAAGCCGAAATAGAGGTTTTCTGGAGGATGAGGCCTCCAACCTTTTGTGGGAGTATTGACCCGCTTGTTGCCGAGGGATGGATTCGGCAATTAGAAAAGATATTTTCTGTATTGGCGCCTACGGAGGCGGAAAGGGTTACTTGGGCTGCCTTCATGCTTGAAGGTGAGGCCGATAATTGGTGGAAGTCCGCACTTCGGACCCGAGAGTTGACCCGACAAGGTCAAGACTGGACTTGGGAGGAATTCTTGGACGTTTTCAACAAGAAGTACTTCCCAGTCAGAATGAAAGAAAAAAATGGAAGTGGAGTTCATTACCTTGGAGCAAGGTAACATGTTAGTAGCGGCTTATGAAGCCAAATTTTCAGAGCTATCTCGGTTTGCTCCACATATGATAGCGACCGAGGCAATGAAAGCCCAAAAATTTGAGAGGGGGTTGAAGGCCTACCTCAAGGACCGAGTCTCAATGTTTAGACATGAGACATATTCAGAAGTTGTGGACAAGGCACTTTTGGCCGAGGAGTTCTTCAAAAGAAGAGGAATGGAGAAAGGGCAGTCGAGTAGTTCAGGAGAGAAAAGAGCAAGGACTAGCTTGTATCAGTCCGCAGGGCCGGCTCAGTCACAGAGGATATATTTGGCACCACAAGCTCCCCGCTCTTTTTCTCCACTGGCTTTTCGCTCGGATTTTGCTCAGACTTCTCTCCTCGCAGTGACTCAGGCTACGGGATATGCTCCTCCCACCTTTTTGCACGATATATGCACCCTTTGTGGAAGGAGGCATCCCACGGGAGAATGCCGGAGGGTTACAGGAAGTTGCTTCCATTGTGGTGACCATGGCCACATGGTCAGAGATTGTCCCCGACATCATTTTCCTGCTCAGTCTCAGGGGAGTAGGCCCCCATGAAGCAGACATCTCAGCCTAGCTCTTCTCAGGCTTCGAGGGCCTCACAGTCTACACGGCCTCCTCGCCCAGCCACCCAGGGTCGAGTTTTTGCTCTATCAGAGAGAGATGCACGTGCATCCGACGATGTCGTGCAAGGTACGCAAAAAAAAAAATTTCTAGAAGTTATAAGTTGTGAAAATTTTCCATTATATGATGAGTGGTTATTTATATTAGGGGTTACCTATGTATGGTGTATGTCTTGTTTGAAATCTATTGATGTTAGTGTTTAATTATACAGGCGCTTTGTTAGTGAATGAATGTTTAGCCCGAGTGTTGATCGACACAGGATCCACTCACTCCTTTGTCTCACCCAGTTTTGCAAAGGGCTTTTTGATTGAGGCTACTCCATTAGAGCGGGAGTTGACCATTGCAATTCCACTCGGCCAGTCAGTTGATACCGATAAAATAGTTAGAGATTGTGCGCTGCAAGTGGGGGAGAATGAACTGTTGGCCGATCTCATCGTTCTAGATTTCCAAGACTTGGATTTTGATGTCATCCTAGGGATGGATTGGTTGGCAAACCACCATGGGCATGTTGCATGCTTTGAAAAGATGGTGAACTTCAAGCCAAAAGAAGTAAAAACCATTTCACTTTCGAGGATTGAGAGAAAGGGATATTACTCGCCTCGCAGCCTTGAGCATAGCGAACCCCGAGGCACCAAACTCCTCGGCCATTCCGGTCGTGAGTGAGTTCTTGGATGCGTTTTCGGAGGAACTTCTCGGGTTGCCTCCTGATAGAGAGATCGAGTTCGCTATAGAGCTTGCTCCGGGCACCGCTCCGATTTCAAGGGCACCGTATAGAATGGCCCCAATAGAGCTTGAAGAATTGAAGAAACAGATTGAGGAGTTACAACAACTTGGTTTCATCCAACCAAATGTGTCACCGGGGGAGCTCCGGTCCTCTTTGTGAAGAAGAAGGATGGGTCGATGAGAATGTGCATAGATTACCGTCAGTTGAACAAGGTCACTAACAAGAACCGTTATCCCTTACCACGGATAGACGACTTGTTCGATCAACTGAAAGGAGTGAGATTCTTCTCCAAGATTGATCTTAGATCAGGATATCATCAGTTAAAGATCAAAATGGAAGATGTTCCAAAGACGGCCTTCAGGACTCGGTATGGGCACTACGAGTTCCTTGTCATGCCTTTTAGGCTGACTAATGCACCAGCGGCGATCATGGATTTGATGAACCGGGTGTTCTGATCAAACTTGGATTGATACGTGATTGTGTTTATCAACGAAAATATTTTGGTGTATTCCCAGACACGGGAAGATCACGCACGAGACCTCCGCCTTGCCTTGGAGATGTTGAGAGAGCATAGGCTATATGCCAAATTGAGTAAGTGTGAATTCTGGTTAGAGAAGGTGGCGTTCCTAGGCCACATAGTATCGACCGAGGGCATTTTTGTAGACCCAGTCAAGGTTGAGGCAGTCATGAATTAGGAGAGGCCCAAGAGCATCACGGAGATATAGAGTTTCCTTGGATTAGTGGGCTACTACCGGAGATTTGTTGTCACGCCCCAAAATACCCCCTAGGAGTTTAGGGATACTTTAGGTGGACTATACAAACCTGCCAAACCATCCTGTAATGAACAAGATAAATAAGGTACTAAACAATGATAATCAGAGCGCGGAAGCTAAACATAATTTGCGGAAGCGAAAACTAAAATTTTCTTTTCTTTATAATGATCCAAAATGTAGTATTCCAAGTTAACATAAATACAAAACACGTCTAAGTCAAAGGTGGACAGGCCCACCTAACAAAATACAAAAGACAAAATACAACTCTGTCTCGCTCAATAGTCATCCCCGTGGGGCCAATGGTCTAAGTCTCTCGCCTCCGCCTGAGGCTCGACTACTAGATCTTCATAAGGTTCCTCCTTGCTATAGTCCTCCTCTATCCAAGGACCCGGATCACAAATGTCGAGAGGGACTCGGGTACCTGTCGACATGAAAGTACGGCTGAGCATGGAATACTCAGCGAGTACAAGCTCCTAACTAACAATGGTAATAACGAACAACATCATATACAAGTAATGGGAGGAGTATAGTTCATAATCATTTCTAGCAACCTCATACATAAACATTTTATCGAGTCATAATTATTATGAAACTAAAACATGTCTA
This sequence comes from Tetracentron sinense, assembly GCA_015143295.1. Lineage (NCBI taxonomy): Eukaryota > Viridiplantae > Streptophyta > Magnoliopsida > Trochodendrales > Trochodendraceae > Tetracentron > Tetracentron sinense. The sequence continues at coordinate 17,470,761 of CM026569.1, forward strand.
TGCATCATACAATTCCTCTTTGAGTTGTCCTTTTAATATTTCTTAAGAGCCAGAGGTTAGCACCCGCATATCCCTGGGCTACCAACCTCCTTGACAGTACAATATTTTTCTTATCAGCCAGGGGTTAGCACCCGCACATCCCTGGGCTACCAACCCCCTTGACAGTACAATACACTTCTTATGAGCCAGAGGCTAGCACCCCCACATCCCTGGGCTACCAGCCTCCTTGACAGTACGATACCTTACTTATGAGCCAGAGGTTAGCACCCGCATAATCCTGGGCTACTAACCTCCTTGACAATACCATTTCCTTTCTTATGAGCCAGAGGTTAGCACCCTTAACCGGGGCTACCAACCTCCTTGACAGTGCAACATTTCCGAGTCCTTTCTTATAAGCCAGGGGTTAGTACCCGCATGATCCCTGGGCTACCAACCCCCTTGACAATGCAATACGTTTCTTATGAGCCAGAGGTTAGCACCTGCATAATCCTGGGCTACCAACCTCCTTGACAATATCCTCCATCTACATATGTGCTCGTGCATAACAATTGTGAAATTATGATGACATATAGCATTTTAACAATTCCCAACTCACATGAGAATTTAAGAAGCGAAATAAACACATGCATACAACTTGCCAAATGGGGAACATTTATGTGACTCATGCTTTCAAATCTTTGTTTATTCATGCATTCTATCAAACATGTGGTATTCAACCTTTTTACCTTTACTTATTTCATATTTTCTCATTCGAACATTTCATCAAACACTTGGGGTGTGTTTATTATGCGTAATATGCCCTTCCACCATTTTTCCCATCATTCAACACATCACAACATGGCATCCAATCGCCTCAACTCCTCATCCATTCATACATTCCACCATTTGTTTGTATTATCTTGTTTATGTTTTAGGGATTTAGCATATACCAACACAAGGGAGCAATGGGGAACATCCAACACATATTTTCTTAGACAAATCCTAGGTTATTACCAAAGTAACTAGGAAGAGTGTACTAACCTTGAAAAGGGAAAGCAAAATCCTTGAGGATGATGTAGAAATGCTGCCCTAGCTCGGAAGAGGTACTCCACACGAGCTTGAGGTTGGATTTGGAGAATCCAAGCCTTTAGAACGGTTCTAGGGTTCTAAAACCCTTGATTCTCTCAAGTGGAAAACCCTAGATGTAAATCCCCCTTCTCTTCTCTTCTTCTCTCTCAAAACCTTCTAAGTGAGGTGAATGAAGCCCTAAAGGCTCGGGCAAGCACTTATGGGTAAGGGTTAACACCCAAAAGACGAAAACGTCCTTACTAAAAATTCTGCAAAACTCGATAGACCGAGCGATCAGTGCTTATGACCGATCGATCGGTTGCCTACCGAGCGATCGGTATTATTGACCGATCGACCGGTCAAAAACATGCTCTCTGGAAAATTTCCCCATACAAAATTTCTGACCAGTCGATAGCCACCGATTGATCGGTTTTGGACCGATCGATCGCTGATGAGGACCGAGCGATCGGTGCTCTGCAGGTTCCACTGTTTTGACCATATCTTTTGACTCGTTCGTCCGATTTTGACGATTCAACTTGCGTTGGATTCCTCTTTTGAAAATGGACATTTCTGATGTTTCATAATTTCCGATTTCTCCCTTATTTATTAATTATACTATGAGGAAGGTCAATTGGTAACGAAAATGCTATTCATTAAAGTTGGAAAAGTCCGGGGTGCTACATTCTCCCCCCCTTACAAAAATTTCATCCCTGAAATTTGGACGATACATACATGCGTAAAACTATAACCAAATACAAGGAAATGTCAAGGCCTTAAACAAATAAATGTGGGTACTTTTCTCGTACTTCGGCTTCTCGTTCCCAAGTAGCTTCCTCCCTTGAATGGTGTTGCCATCTTACCAAGACCAAGGGAACGGTCTTGCTGCGCAAGACTTGATCTCGCCTATCCAAAATCTGCACCGGTTGTTCAACTAGGGTGAGGTCCTCTCGGATCTCTATCGGATCAAGCTCGATGACATGAGAAGGATCCGGGATATACTTCCGAAGCATGGAGATGTGAAATACGTTGTGGATCGCCGCCATGTGAGCGGGCAAGGCAACTCGGTAAGCTACCTCACCAATTCGAGTAATGATCTCGAACGGACCCACATATCTCGGGCTAAGCTTGCCTCTCTTCCCGAATCGCATAACACCCTTGGTCGGTGAAATCTTGACAAAAACAAAGTCACCGACTCGGAATCAAGATCCCTCCTTCGGTTGTCGGCATAGCTCTTCTGTCTATCTTGTGCGGTCTTCAACCTTTCCCGGATGAGCTTGACTCTATCTGCAGTTTGTTCAATCAACTCGGGGCCCAAAATTTTTCTTTCTCCCACTTCATCCCAATACAACGGGGATCTACAACTCCTTCCGTACAAAGCCTCAAAAGGTGCCATCTGTATGCTTGCCTAATAACTATTGTTGTAGGTGAATTCCACTAAAGATAGGTGATCCTCCCAACTTCCCTTTGAAGTCCAGCATACATGCACGGAGCATGTCTTCAATAATCTGATTCACTCGCTCGGTTTGCCCATCCGTCTGTGGATGGAAGGCCGTGCTAAAGTCTAGTCGGGAACCCATGGCATCCTGAAAACTCTTCCAAAACCTGGATGTAAATCTTGGATCCCGGTCTGAGACAATGCTCACTGGTACTCCATGCAATCGGACTATCTCTTTGATGTACAAGGCAGCTAACTGATTTGAGTTGAATGTAGTCCGGTACGGTAAGAAATGGGCGGACTTCGTGAGTCTGTCAACAACAACCCATATCGCATCAGTCTTTCTAACTGTCTTTGGCAACCCCACAATGAAGTCCATAGAGATATGTTCTCATTTCCACTCGGGAATAGGGAGAGACTGCAACAGACCCGCCGGTCTCCTGTGCTCGGCCTTGACTTGTTGGCACACTAAGCATCGGGACACGTACTCCGCTATTTCTCGCTTCATGTTTTGCCACCAAAAGTGCTTCTTCAAGTCCCTATACATCTTGGTACCCCTGGGGTGAACGGTGTACTTGGACCTGTGAGCCTCGTACAAGATTTCTCGTTTAAGCTTCTCATCAGCTGGGACACATAATCTTTCCTTGAAAGTGATAATTCCATCATCCCTCACCACAAAATCCTTACTGCCACTTTTAACTGACTGGTCTCGGCAAGATAGTAGCTCGGCATCCATTCCCTGCAACTCCCTCGTCATGCTCAGGATATATGGCTTAACGGTGATATTAGCCATTACTGGCCCAAAAGTAGGGAGACTAAAATTGATGTCGAGGTTAGATGCATCTTCTAACAACCTCCATTCCCTCAGCATCATGTGCGCCAAAAGTCCAGTGGGCTTCCTGCTAAGTGCATCGGCTACAACGTTCGCCTTGCTCGAATGATATTGAATGGAACATTCGTAGTCTTTCAAAAACTCTACCCATCTCCTTTGCCTTAAATTCAATTCCTTTTGGGAGAACAGGTACTTCAAGCTTTTATGATTCGTGAATACGTCGAACTGTTCCCCATAGAGATAATGTTGCCAAATCTTCAAGGCAAACACAACTGCGGCGAGCTCTAAATCGTGAGTGGGATAATTCTTCTCATGCTCTTTCAATTGCCTGGAGGCGTAAGCAATGACTTTGCCGTGCTGCATAAGTACACATCCCAACCCCACATGCGAGGCATCACTGTAAACCACAAAACCACCACTCCCGGATGGCACAGTAAGGACGGGGGCCGTGGTGAGGCGTTTCTTCAACTCTTGGAAGCTCGCTTCGCATCTGTCGCTCCAACTAAACTTAGCATTCTTTCTCGTCAGGTAAGTGAGAGGTGCAGCCAAACTGGAGAATCCCTCCACGAATCTCTGATAATAGCCTGCCAACCCGAGAAAACTACGTATCTCCGTGACGCTCTTGGGTCTCTCCCATATCATAACTGCCTCTATCTTTGCCGGGTCAACAGAAATACCCTCGGCCGACACTACGTGGCCTAGGAACGCCACCTTCTCCAACCAAAATTCACACTTGCTTAACTTAGCGTATAGCCTATGCTCTCTCAATATCTCCAGAGCAAGACGAAGGTCTCGTGCGTGATCTTCCCGTGTCTGGAAATACACCAAAATGTCATCTATGAACACAATCACACATCGATCCAAGTACGATCGGAACACCCGGTTCATCAAATCCATGAACGCTGCCGGTGCATTCGTCAGCCCAAAAGGCATGACAAGGAACTCGTAGTGCCCATACTGAGTCCTGAAAGCCGACTTCGGAACATCTGCCGCCTTGATCTTTAACTGATGATACCCCGATCTAAGATCAATCTTGGAGAAAAATCTCACTCCCTTCAGTTGGTCAAACAAGTCATCTATCCGAGGCAAAGGATAACGATTCTTAATAGTTATCTTGTTCAACTGCCTGTAATTTATGCACATTCTCATTGACCCGTCTTTCTTTTTCACAAAGAGGACTGGAGCTCCCCATGGTGACACACTTGGTTGGATGAAACCAAGTTGTTGTAACTCCTCAATTTGCTTCTTTAATTCCTCAAGCTCTATTTGGACCATTCTATATGGTGCCCTTGAAATTGGAGCGGTGCCTGGAGTAAGCTCTATAGCGAACTCAATCTCCCGATCCGGGGGCAATCCGGGAAGTTCCTCCGGAAACACATCCAAGAACTCACTCACGACCGGAATGACCGAGGAGTTTTGTGCTTCTGGGTTTGCTAAGCTCAAAGCTGTGAGGCGAGCAATGTCTCTTTCCCTCAACCCTCGAAAGTGAAATGGCTTAACTCCCATCGGCTCAAAGTTCACCATCTTCTCGAAACATGCTACATGTCCGTGGTGAGCCGATAGCCAATCCATACCAAGTATGACATCGAAATCTAAGTCTTGGAAGTCCAGGATGATGAGGTCGGCTAACAACTCATTCTGTCCCACTTGGACTACACAGTCCCTGTATATACGGTCCGTGTCCACTGACTTGCCGAGCGGTGTGGAGATGGTTAATTCATGGTTCAACTGACTGGACTTGGTTGGAAATCCTTTCGCAAAGCTAGGCGATACAAAGGAATGAGTGGATCCTGTGTCGATCAATTAAATTCACATTAATAGATTTCACGCAATAACACATAAGTATAGGTAGCATGTCATACATATAAGCAATCACATTACATAATAACAGCCAATTACAACTCGAAACTTTAACATGATAGCGTACCTTGCACGACATCGTCAGATGCACGTGCATCCCGTTCCGATAAGGCAAAAACCTGACCCTGGTTTGCCCTACAAGGCGGTGGAGTGGATAACGTGGGTCGTGAAGGCCTAGACGCAGAAGCCTGTGAGGATCCCGGCTGGGAATCCTGACGAACTGGGGGCCTACTCCCCTGGGGTTAGATAGGCTGCAGCTGCCTGCGTGGGCAATCCCTGACCATGTGATTCACATCTCCACAGTGAAAGCACCCACCCGAAATCCTCCGACATTCACCAATCCGGTGACTCCGACCACAATAGGAGCACTCCTCAAATGCTGATGAGGATGAAGGTGGAACATATCGGGTGGCCTGTGAAAGTGTGGGACAAGGTACCGGTGTAGTGGTAGGCCGAGATACCTGTGATGTCAAGGGAGGCCTCTGTGACCGTATTGGCTTGGATGCCTGATATGGGGCTGCCCTAGCCCTCTTCTCTGCCGACCCAGAACTACTCGATTGGCCTCGAGCCACATCCCTTCTCTTGAAGAATTCTTTCGAATTCTTCTCGGCAAGCTTCGCCTTGCTCACAACCTCTCCCCAGGTAGCCACCTGGAACATCGAGACCCTGTCTCTAATGGAGGGTTTCAATCCCCGCTCAAATTTCCTGACTCGCATATGCTCTGATGCAATTAGGTGAGGTGTGAATCTCGATAACTCCACGAAAGTAGCCTCATAATCGGCCACACTCAACTATCCTTCTGTTCTTTGACAGCTGCTGGAAAATACTGCTTATAGAAGACATCCAAAAATTCCGGCCATGTCCACGGCTCCCCTGCCCTGGTGGACTCCCTCTGTCTCTGTGCGGCTCTCCACCAATGCTCGGCCGCACCTTCCATCACGAAGGTGGCCCAGTCCACTCTCTGTTCAGCCGTGCAGTGGAGCGCTCTAAAAATATTTTCCAATTGCATCACCCATGCCTCGGCGACCATGGGGTCAGTAGTACCGAAGAAGGTAGGAGGACGCAATCTCCTAAATGCCTCCAATCCTGAAGCATGGTGTGCCGGAGGTGGCGGAGGCGTAGAAGGAGTAACCGGCCTTGCTGCTAACATAGCCAAAGTCTCGGCTATAGATGCAAAAGCTTTGGCAAAATCGGGTTGCTCGTCACCGGAAGGGGCATCACTTCCACTTCCCCTCGTATTGTATCCGCGAACCCGAGCACCGCGTCTCATGTTGTGATCCTGAGAACGACAGTACCACATGAGTCTAACTTGGATACGCATTTAATACAATTTCACAATTCACTTAATACATATTCATCAGACATATTTAATAAGCACAACACAATTTATGCACACATGGTATACAACATCATATCATAACATACATGTCGTGTTCCTAGCGTAGGATCCTAAGTTTGGTTGAAGTTCAACCTATTTTGACTAAGACTAACTTGTTAGTCTATACTTGGAATACAACTCTTTCCTACACCTAATACCTTGTTCAATTATGGTATCTAGTACTAAGCGACCCTAGGGACTCTAATGCCTAGAGCTCTGATACCACCTCTGTCACGCCCCAAAATACCCCCTAGGAGTTTAGGGATACTTTAGGTGTACTATACAAACCTGCCAAACCATCCTGTAATGAACAAGATAAATAAGGTACTAAACAATGATAATCAGAGCGCGGAAGCTAAACATAATTTGCGGAAGCGAAAACTAAAATTTTCTTTTCTTTATAATGATCCAAAATGTAGTATTCCAAGTTAACATAAATACAAAACACGTCTAAGTCTAAGGTGGACAGGCCCACCTAACAAAATACAAAAGACAAAATACAACTCTGTCTCGCTCAATAGTCATCCCCGTGGGGCCAATGGTCTAAGTCTCTCGCCTCTGCCTGAGGCTCGACTACTAGATCCTCATAAGGTTCCTCCTCTCCATAGTCCTCCTCTATCCAAGGACCCGAATCACAAATGTCGAGAGGGACTCGGGTACCTGCCGACATGAAAGTACGGCTGAGCATGGAATACTCAACGAGTACAAGCCCCTAACTAACAATGGTAATAACGAACAACATCATATACAAGTAATGAGAGGAGTATAGTTCATAATCATTTCTAGCAACCTCATACATAAACATTTTATCGAGTCATAATTATTATGAAACTAAAACATGTCTATGCATCATACAATTCCTCTTTGAGTTGTCCTTTTAATATTTCTTATGAGCCAGAGGTTAGCACCCGCATATCCCTGGGCTACCAACCTCCTTGATAGTACAATACCTTTCTTATGAGCCAGGGGTTAGCACCCGCACATCCCTGGGCTACCAACACCCTTGACAGTACAATACACTTCTTATGAGCCAGAGGCTAGCACCCGCACATCCCTGGGCTACCAGCCTCCTTGACAGTACGATACCTTACTTATGAGCCAGAGGTTAGCACCCGCATAATCCTGGGCTACTAACCTCCTTGACAATACCATTTCCTTTCTTATGAGCCAGAGGTTAGCACCCTTAACCGGGGCTACCAACCTCCACCTCCTTGACAATACCATTTCCTTTCTTATGAGCCAGAGGTTAGCACCCTTAACCGGGGCTACCAACCTCCTTGACAGTGCAACATTTCCGAGTCCTTTCTTATGAGCCAGGGGTTAGTACCCGCATGATCCCTGGGCTACCAACCCCCTTGACAATGCAATACGTTTCTTATGAGCCAGAGGTTAGCACCCGTATAATCCTGGGCTACCAACCTCCTTGACAATATCCTCCATCTACATATGTGCTCGTGCATAGCAATCGTGAAATTATGATGACATATAGCATTTTAACAATTCCCAACTCACATGAGAATTTAAGAAGCGAAATAAACACATGCATACAACTTGCCAAATGGGGAACATTTATGTGACTCATGCTTTCAAATCTTAGTTTATTCATGCATTCTATCAATCATGTGGTATTCAACCTTTTTACCTTTACTTATTTCATATTTTCTCATTCGAACATTTCATCAAACACTTGGGGTGTGTTCATTATGCGTAATATGCCCTTCCACCATTTTTCACATCATTCAACACATCACAACATGGCATCCAATCGCCTCCACTCCTTATCCATTCATACATTCCACCATTTGTTTGTATTATCTTGTTTATGTTTTAGGGATTTAGCATATACCAACACAAGGGAGCAATGGGGAAGATCCAACACATATTTTCTTAGAAAAATCCTAGGTTATTACCAAAGTAACTAGGAAGAGTGTACTAACCTTGAAAAGGGAAAGAAAAATCCTTGAGGATGATGTAGAAATGCTGCCCTAGCTTGGAAGAGGTACTCCACACGAGCTTGAGGTTGGATTTGGAGAATCCAAGCCTTTAGAACGGTTCTAGGGTTCTAAAACCCTTGATTCTCTCAAGTGGAAAACCCTAGATGTAAATCCCCCTTCTTTTCTCTTCTTCTCTCTCAAAACCTTCTAAGTGAGGTGAATGAAGCCCTAAAGGCTCGGGCAAGCCCTTATGGGTAAGGGTTAACACCCAAAAGACGAAAACGCCCTTACTAAAAATTCTGCAAAACTCGATAGACCGAGCGATCGGTGCTTATGACCGATCGATCGGTTGCCTACCGAGCGATCGGTGTTATTGACCGATCGACCGGTCAAAAACATGCTCTCTGAAAAATTTCCCCATACAAAATTTCTGACCAGTCGATAGCCACCGATCGATCGGTTTTGGACCGATCGATCGCTGATGAGGACCGAGCGATCGGTGCTCTGTAGGTTCCACTGTTTTGACCATATCTTTTGACTCGTTCGTCCGATTTTGACGATTCAACTTGCGTTGGATTCGTCTTTCAAAAATGGAAATTTATGACGTTTTAGAATTTCTGATTTCTCCCTTATTTATTAATTATACTATGAGGAAGGTCAATTGGTAATGAAAATGCTATTCATTAAAGTTGGAAATGTTCGGAGTGCTACATTTGTGGAGGGATTCTCCAGTTTGGCTGCACTTCTCACTTACTTGACGAGGAAGAATGCTAAGTTTAGTTGGAGCGACAAATGCGAAGTGAGTTTCCAAGAGTTGAAGAAATGCCTCACCACGGTCCCCGTCCTTACTGTGCCATTCGGACATGGTGGTTATGAGGTGTATAGCGATGCTTTGGACATCAGACTTGGGTGTGTCCTTATGCAGTAAAGAAAGTCATTGCCTATGCATCAAGGCAATTGAAGGAACATGAAAAGAATTACCCCACTCACGACTTGGAGCTTGTTGTGGTCGTGTTTGCACTCAAGATATGGCGACATTATCTTTATGGGGAACAATTTGAGGTATTCACAGATCATAAAAGCCTTAAGTATTTTTTTTCCCAGAAGGAGCTGAACCTGAGGCAAAGAAGATGGGTAGAATTTTTGAAAGACTACGAGTGCTCCATTCAATACCACCCGGGCAAAGCGAATGTAGTAGCTGATGCTCTTAGCCAGAAGCCTACTGGACTTTTGGCGCGTATGATGCTGAAGGAGTGGAGGTTGCTAGAGGATACATCCAATCTCGACATCAGTTACCTTTGGGCTGGTAATGGCTAACATTACAGTTAGGCCATTTATGCTAAGCATGATCAAGGAGTTGTAGAGAATGGATGCCGAGCTACTTTCTTGCCTAAACAAGTCAGTTAAGGGCGGTAGCAAGGATTTTACGGTGAGGGATGATGGGATTATCACTTTCAAGGGAAGAGTATGTGTCCCATCCGATGAGAAGCTTAAACGAGAAATCTTATACGAGGCTCACCGGTCCAAGTACATAGTTCACCCCAGAGGTACTAAAATGTATAGGGACTTGAAAAAGCATTTTTGGTGGCGAAACATAAAGAGGGAGGTTGCGGAGTACGTGGCACGGTGTTTGGTGTGCCAATAGGTGAAAGCAGAGCACTTGAGACCGGCCGGACTTTTATAGTCTCTCCCTATTCCCAAGTGGAAATGGGAACACATATCTATGGACTTCATTGTGGGGTTGCCGAAGACGGTTAGAAAGACCGATGCTATATGGGTAGTAGTCGACAGACTCACAAAGTCTGCCCATTTTTGACCGTACCAGACTACATTCAACTCAAATCAGTTGGCAGCATTGTACATCAAGGAAATAGTCCGATTGCATGGGGTGCCAGTGAGCATTGTGTCGGATCGGGACCCGAGATTCACATCCAGGTTTTGGAAAAGCTTTCAGGATGCCATGAGTTCTCGACTGGACTTTAGCACAGCTTTCCACCCACAGACCGACGGGCAAACCGAGCGGGTGAATCAGGTGATATAAGACATGCTCCGAGCTTGCATGCTAGATTTTAAAGGAAGTTAGGAAGATCACCTGCCTTTGGTGGAATTCGCCTACAATAACAGTTACCAGGCAAGCATACAGATGGCGCATTTTGAGGCTTTGTATGGGAGGAGTTGTAGATCCCTATTGTATTGGGATGAAGTTGGGGAAAAAAAGGTGTTGGGCCCCGAATTAAATGGACAAACTGCAGATAGGGTCAAGCTTATCCGGGAGAGGTTGAAGACCGCACAAGATCGACAAAGAAGCTATGCCGACACCCGTAGGCGGGACCTTGAGTTTCGAGTTGGGGATTTTGTATTTGTTTGGGTTTTACCAACCAAGGGTGTAATGAGATTCAGAAAGAGAGGCAAGCTTAGCCCTAGATATGTGGGTCCGTTCGAGATCATTACAAGAGTCGGTGAGGTAGCTTACCGTGTTGCTTTGCCCGCTCATATGGCAGCGGTCCACAATGTGTTTCACATCTCCATGCTTCGGAAGTATATTCCGGACCCTTTTCATATCATCGAACTTGATCTAGTTGAGATCCAAGAGGATCTCACTTTGGTTGAAAAGCTGGTTCATATCTTGGATCGGAGAGATCAAGTCCTTCGCAACAAGTCTACCCCATTGGTTCTTGTGCAATGGCAACATCACGCTCGAGAAGAGGCTACATGGGAACGTGAGGCCGAAGTCAAAGCGAAGTACCCCGAGCTGTTTGGATGTGTTTTGTATATGACTTGTAATCTTGTTTTGAAATGTAATGCACGCATCGTCCAAATTTCAAGGATGAAATTTCTTATAAGTGGGGGAGGATGTAGAACACTGAAACTTTTGTATATGCCTTGGGACGTGTGTCAAGGCATGATACCTTGTAATCCCAAATTCATGAAATGAGAATTGGAAACCCTTGAGAATTTTGCCATAATTAATTTAATAAATTAATTCGTAAAGCCTATAAGCTTTAAAGAGACCCTAGTCATGTTTAGGAAAGGTCAAAAGTGAGGTAGGACAAGTCTAAGTAGTGGAAAGAGTGAAAAATTGGACTTAGTGTCAAAACCTGCAGATCACCGATCGCTCGGTCTATGGAGCGATCGATCGGTCCACAACCGATCGATCAGAGGCTATAGACTGGTTGGAAATTTAGTATAGGGAAATTTTCCAGAGAGATTGTTTTTGACCGAGAGCTCGGTCATATCACCGGTCGCTCGGTGGGTAACCGATCGATCGGTCATAACCACCGATCGCTTGGTCTTTGCGTTTTTGTAGAAATTTCAGTAAGGGCTTTTTCATCTTTTGGGCGTTAAAACCTTACTCATAAGGGCTTGCTCGACCATTTGGGTCCTCATTCACTACACTTAGAGATATTTGAGAGAGAGGGAGAAGAAACTAGGGTTCTAAAGATCCCTTTCCATTTGGGAGTACGATCAAGGGTTTCAAGACCCAAAATCATTCATTTTTGCTTGGATCTCTCAAAGCCAAGCCTCAAGCATGTGTGGAGCTTCTCCTCCAAGGCTAGGGCAGCGTCTCCACGGTCATTTCAAGGGGGTTTCTTCCTCCACTCAAGCCTTCTTCAAGCAAGGGTTCTTCCCTACCATTTGGGGTTCTATTTCAAGGTTTCTTCAAGGTCAAGCCTTGATTCAAGGTTAGTACACCCTACTAACTTACCCTAGCAATAATCTAGGTTTTCTATTATGAAATGTGATTCTTGCTATTATGTTTTCCTTCCCTATGAAATGTAACATCTCCAATAAATATAAATAAGATAAGAAAAAGGGTATGGATATGTATGGGGTGCTGATTGAGGCGATGGGATGCCGAATGTATGATGTATGGTATGTGTGGTGTGTGGAATGGAACATGGAGGATGGGCATTCTACCAATAATGAACTCACCATGAAGGGTGGATGGAAAATATGCATTAAAAAGAAGAAGATGAACTATTAAGGAACGTTGCATGTTATGTGTTTGACAAAATGCCTACACTATGAAGAAATGACTAAAATGAATAAATGGAAGTAAGCCCTATGCCTGTGTTCTTATGAATGATGAATTGATCAAGTGCCATGTAGATTACTCAAGTTTACCTATGCTTATACTAGGAATTGAATTGTGATGTCATATCTCTCTTGTTATCCGCTTTCCAATGATTGTCACCATTGCCATGAACACGAGCACGCATGGACCTAGATTTCAAGAGCATATGCATATAATAATCAACAAGAAAACATTAAATGTCAAGGAGGTTGGTAGCCTAGGGACATTCGGGTACTAGCCTCTAGCTCACAAGAAAACCCAAAACACTACATGTCAAGGAGGTTGGTAGCCCAGGGACATTCGGGTACTAGCCTCTGGCTCACAAAAAAACTAAACAAGTAACTAAAATTCACGTATTGTCAAAGAGGTCGGTAGCCCAAGGACATTTGGGTACTAGTCTCTGGCTCACAAGAAAACCATATATCAAAGAGGTTGGCAGCCCAGGGAGATTCGGGTGCTAGCCTCTGGCTCACAAGTTTCAAGAAGAAAGTTTGCAAGATGATGACAAGGCATTCATGCATGCACGCATACGTGATTTTTCTCAAGCCATACCGAGACATGAAACAGATTTCCAAGCATGAGTTTTATCAGGTTTTCGCATTCATGCACGCACGTCGAGATGGTTGTATAGTACCATATTTAATATTGTTTCTATTGTGATGTTCCTATTACTGCTCTGTATTGCATTACTGTTGTTGTGTTTTATTAATTGTTATGGTTAGCTATTAGCTTGTACTCGCTGAGTATTCCATGCTCAGCCGTACTTTCATGTCGGCAGGTACTGAGGGAGCCCTCGACCCAGAGCCTTGGGTCGAGGAAGAGTACATAGAGGAGAGAACCGACTATTCCACTACAGTCTCAGGTGGACCGAGACCTCGACGTGTGGCCATACCTTGACTACTGTTGAGGGGAGAGTGCGAGGAGACTTTTCTTTGGTGTATTTTGATATTTTGATAGGTGGGCCTGTGCACCTTAGAATTAGACGTGCTTTGTATATACTTGTGTTCACTTGGAATACTATTTTGGAACTTTAGAAGAAAAGAAAAAGTTAGTTTACGCTTCCGCATCTATGTGTAGCTTCTGCGCTCTGATTTTCATTGTTTCAGTATTTATTTACCTTGTTCATTACAGGATGGTTTGGCAGGTACGTATAGTCATACCTAAAGTATCCCTTAACTATTAGAGGGTATTTTGGGGCGCGATAGGAGAGATCTAGGTAAGAGATTCGGTTAAATCCGAGGAAGGTCTTAGGCACCCCGGGACTTCCATTTTACAATGGTTTTCTATTTTCTAGTTTTAACCCAAATTAAAATCAAGTTATTGTTTAAATGCCTAAGTGTTTAAGATAAAACTAATTTAAGAAAGAAAATCTAACTAAGGTTGAACCCGGGTTGGGTTGCTTACGTACTCACAAGGGTAAGATCAGACCGAGCGTAATTCTGATACATGAGCCCGTGCCGAGGCTAAGGGGTGTGTGTGTGTGCACAAAGGGTGGGTAACAGTCTAGCCTAGAAGCTAGAGTTTGGTTGGCCGGGTTGGTCAAGTGCATGGTTTAGGCCTGGTAGGCCAAAGGGTAAGTCTAGTAGAGTTGATTTAGGCTCGGTAGGCCAAATATTGATTTAACCAAAGTTAGGGTTGCTAACCGGGGTTAAAAGTCAAACGAACCATTGTTAGGATTGCTAACCATAGTTGAGTGTGATCAAGTTGGGCTCGGTAGGCCATGGTTGGACCCGATAGGCCAAGGGTAAGCTCGGTAGGCTACAAGATTTGGCCCGGTAAGCCAAATAGGTTTAAATCGAGGTTAGGGTTACTAATCGGAGTTAAATGGGAAAGTCAATCGTGGTTAGGATTGCTAACCATGGTAAAAGGCCAAAGCAGGAACATTTTGGACACTTAGTAATTTCAGAATATTTTTCGGATTTATTAAGTATTTTTTCAGATTTTTACCAAGGGTAAATAGGATTCAACCATGGTTAAAAATTCACCAGGGTTGAGTTAACCCTGGTTAGAGGTCTAGCCAGGTCAGAGTGGGCCCAGATAGCATGGAAGGGCCTAGAATGACCTCCTACCTGGTCTGAGCCCCCTGCAAAGTCCAAAATCACATAAAACTAGAAATAACGGTAGAGAGTCTACCACCATTTCCAGCTTCTAACTGGCATTGGTTTGCTAGCCTGGTATAGGTGTTAGGAGTGAACCCAAGGGTTAGGGACCCACCAGGGTTGAAGAGGGGAGTCCAAGGGAGGTCCTGGGCCTTTAGTGGGCCCAAGGGGTGGTCTAGAGTGGCCCCAAACACACTATACATGGTATTACAGAATGGCGGTAGATTCATTACCGTAATTCTGGACAGTCTCTAGTTTATGGCAGTTAACCATGGTTAAACAGCACTGGTTGACCTGGAATAACCAGGATAGAGAATCAAGGGTTTGGGGAGTCCAACCGTGGTCCTGGAATGGACCAGGGCCCACTCAAAATTGGTGCAAAACTTACGGTCATGAAGAAGGTCAGGAATGGTGGTAATTATTCTACCACCATTCCTGGAATTTTTCAAAAAATTGTTTTTTCCCTATGGGGGCTACACCAGGGCCTCTTCCAGGGGATCCCTCATGGACTGAGAGTCCACCAGAAGGTTAAGGGTGTTTCCATGCAATGGGGGACTTGAACCCGAGCTCAAAAGCCTCAAGGAGGTTTCCCACGCCTATGAGAAAGGCAGGGGGACCCCTATCCTTGGCTGTACAGGTTAGAACAGAAGGAAAAATAAAAATATAGGACCCCTAGAGTAGGACCTGGGGTCTTACAGCTTTAACAAAAGAAAAGAGAAGGGGTAGGGGTACTACCCTGTTACTACGGCCTCCACTGCGGAGGAGGTGGCTGCATGATGGTGCTACCTGTGAAGGGCCTAGGGTGGTTCCCTGGATGGCCAAGGACCTACTCGAGGTCAAAGATGAAAGCTAGGAAGGTTGGGATGAGGTCTGGCCGAACTCCAACAGAGTGTTCTTGTGGAAATTTTGTAGTGAGCTTCAAGGCTTGGAGTGGGGTGTATTTATAGAGTTTGGATGGCCTCAGAAAATTTAGGGAATTAAATTCAAGGGTTAGAACTCCAGGGGGGTGGAGCTGAGGAGGCCACGGGTGACAGCTGCACTTTAAGCCAGAAATCTGGTAATGTGGGTAGAGGTTCTACTGCCATTCTTGACCCTTTGCTAAAACAGGCCCAACCCTCTTTCACTTAGCTTGATTCATTGTAAATTTAGTTAAATATGGAAATGGCAATAGAATTTCTACCGCTATTCTTGGAAATTTTGAAATTTGGGTGGTGGGCCCTACAGCAACAACTCCTGAAGGCCTGTGGGCCCATGTTTGGGCCTATAGAGGATTTGACTTCGCTTTTAGGGTTTTTGGACCCTAGGGTTAGATTAGGGCTTATCAAGGGTTAGACTAGGGTTTACCTATGATTAGGGTAGGGTCTACCTATGGTTTGATTAGGGTTTGACCAGGCCTTTACCTAGGTTTGACTAGGGTTTACCTAGGGTCAAGGTTTTTCTTAGGGCTAGGCCTAGGGTTTGATCAGGGTTTAACCTAGGGTTTACTTGGGGTTTGACTAGGGTTTACCTAGGGTTCGAGTTTGTCTTAGGGTTAGGGTTTGTTCTTGGGTTAGGCCTGGGGTTTGACTAGGGCTTACCTGGGTCGGGGTTTATTCTAGGGTTAGGCCTACGGTTTGATGGAGGATTTAACCATGGTTAAGATAATTAACCATGATTAAAGGGGTGTAAAAATTGGGTGCTTACAGTTTGTACAATACAAAACCCAAAATAAGTGTAGACATGCCTACTCATCAAAATACAAAATATAATATTCTCTCTCTCTCAGTAATCACCCTGATAGGGCCAATAGTCTAAGTCTCTTCCTTCCACCTGAGGCTCCACTACCGGATCCACATAGGGCTCCTCCTCGCCATAATCCTCCGTTGGGAAATTCGAGAGGGATTGTCTCTGCTGGGGAGAGTTTTGGGGAGAGATTGTCTCTGCTTGGGAAAGGCTTTTGGGAGAGGTTGTCCCAAAAGATTTTTGCTGGGGAAAGAGTCTGGAGAGGTTTGTCTTTATGGGGAGTCTTTGACTTCGAGAATGTTTCGACTTCTATTTTGGGTTTTCCTTTGATGAAAACTTTGTACACTTAAGAGTCGACTCGGTTGGCGAAGTCGAGAGGATTCTTGCTATGTTTGGGAGAGATTGACTCAGGGGGAATTTTTCTAGAGATTTTGACTCTACTTGGGAGATGATTCTGGAAATATTAACTCGTCCAATTTTAACTCAGAAGATTTTTACGTGGAAAACCCTTATGGGAAAAACCACGGGACCTCGTCCAGCAACAAATTTCACTATGAGAAAAATTCAAGTACAAGACAAGACATTACCCAAATCGGACACGACATGACGTTCCTTGGTACAAACTCTTGCTCTTGATTTCTATGAACCAATAGGTTCGATCTCTGCCGTAGTAGATTCGGTTCCACACAGACCAAATCTTCTCAAGCTACTTTAATTCCACGATCTCGCAAGATCGATCTCCTTCCGTGAAGGCTCTGGATCATACATCGGACATACACACAAGGTGTAGGGTTGTGAATCAATTTAGAACACTTCAAAACCCTAGAGGTCATAAAGATCAGAGATCAAACAATGCAATATCAAAGGATTAGATCTTTACTTGCATTCTCTAGGATAAGTGAAACATGAGGGATCAACAAGGATCAATTGAGAAGAATGGAAAAAGCCATAGATGGGTTTCTCAGACCTCTACTCTTTCAATAATAAACAATGGATACAAATTAGGTGTTTAAAAGTTGTTTATATAGGTTTTAGAAAAGAGTCCTCTTGAGAAAATGGTTACGGGGGACCGATCGACCAGTGCTCAGTACCGAGCGCTCAGTCCAACAGAGATCACTAGGTCTTCTGACCAGGAGCTCTGTTCAAAAGGCCTTCTCTGGAAAAATACCCCATACATATTTTAAGACCAATCGATAGATACCGATCTCTAGGTAGGCCACCGAGCGACCGGTCATTATGACCGAGTGAACGGTCCAAAAAGGTCTCTCTGGAAATTTTGCCCATTAAAAATTTTCCATCAGTCAATAACCACCGATCTCTCGGTAGGCCACCGAGCGACCGGTCTCAACTCCGAGCGAGCGGTGGAGACAACTTTTTCCAAAACCTTTTTCAATGATTTTTTATTTGATTCCACCAAGACCAAAAGACATTGTTAGGATTTTAACTAACCACCTAGGTATGTTTAGGGTTATCTAAGTCAAAACCAACCTAGGTAGGGGTGTCTAAGTCCTTTACCTGTTTAGATCCGGAGTAGAAGCTTTGTCGATATTTTTCTTCAATTTCTGTACACTTCTTGAAGCTTTAACTTTCATGAAAAGTTGAACTAGACTCAAAACACCATGACCTATCTAATGATCACAGAATTTGCCAACACCTACGTAGGGATTTACAGGAGCGAACTTGCCCTTTGGGTTAGGGCGGTTCAGCAACATGTTTTGGAGAACCAGGTCACTGACTTCGATGCTTCGAGGTTTGAATTTCTTGGTGAATGCCCTAGCCATGTGCCTCTGGTAGGCCTGAGAGTGATTGATGGCTTTTAATCTCCGCTCTTTTATTAGATTTAGTTGTTCATACCGAGTCTGTGCTCATTCTGCTTCTGAGATTTCTACTTCCATTAACACCCAAAGTGATGAATTTCTACTTCGATTGGGAGGAATACTTCCATACCATAAGCCAAAGAAATTGGTGTGGCCCTAGTTGAGGTCCGTATGGACGTTCTGTAGGCCATAAGTGCGTATGGGAGCATCTCATGCAAGGCAGAGTAATTGGTTGCCATCTTCTCTATGATTTTTTTCATGTTTCTATTAGCGGCTTCAACTGTATCATTGGTCTGTGGCTTGTATGGCGTGGAGTTATGATGCTGTATCTTGAACTTTTGATAGAGATCTGTCATCCCTTTATTGAAGAAGTTGAGAGCATTGTTTATTACAATCTCAAACAGGATACTGTATCGGTAGATGATGTCCTTTTTCAGAAAATGCTGAACCACCGAGGCTGTGACATTTGCATAAGAAACTGCCTCAACCCATTTTATAAAATAATCGATTGCTATCATAATGAATTGATGTCCATTTGATGCTTTTGGGGCTATGGGTCCGATGACGTCGATGCCCCAAGCTAAGAATGGCCATGGAGCAGTAAGATTATGCAGCCTGGTTAGCGGTGCATTGATCCTGTCGATATAGATTTGGCACTGGTGGCATTTTTGTACATGCTGGCAACAGTCTGATTTAATTGTAGACTAGCAGTAGCCCAATCTGAATATCTTCTTGGAGAGCATCAACTCGTTCATGTGTGAGCCGTAAGTTCCTTCGTGAACTTCTTCAACTACTTGTGCAGCTTCTCGGGTGTCAAGGCATCTGTGCCACATTAGGTTTGGTGATCATTTGTATAAGATTCCTCCTGAGAGTATAAACTGAATGGCCAGTCTTCTAATTGCCCGGCAGTCTGTCTTGGTGGCATCGAGTGGGAAGGTCCCATCTTTGAGATATTGCTTGATGTCTGTATACCAAGACCTGTTGTTTGATACTTCTTCAATCTTAAGGCAGTAGGTAAGCTGATCCTGTTGATAAATTTCAATTGTCCAAAGCATGACTTCCCTGGGGATTTGAACCATGGAGGCAAGAGTGGCCAGTGCGTCAGTAAATCTGTTGTGGTTCCAGGACTTGTGACTGAAGGTGATTCTCCTGAATTGAGTAATCAGCATATTAAGGTAGGCTAGGTATCGGACTAGCCTTACTTCTCGGATGGCTCAAGATCCTTTTACTTGACAGATTACCAAAGATGAGTCACCGTAGACGTCTATCTCTTCAATCTCAATGCCCAGGGCTTTTTTCAATCTGGCTATGCGTGCCTTATACTCTACTTCGTTGTTTGAACATCTAAATTTTAATTTGACTGGGATGGGGAGGTGGGCTCCCCTGGGAGAGATCAGTACTACTCTTGCCCCATGTCCATGACTGTTAGCAGCTCCGTCGAAGTATAACTCCCAACCAAGGTATTACTGTTCTTCAGACTCTGCATACAGGATGCCTTCATATGGGAATTGATCATGTACTGAGATGTAGTCCTGTGTTGGACTGTGGGGCAGGTGATCTACAATCGCCTGCTCTTTGATCGACTTCTGAGTCATATACGTGATGTCAAATTCAAATAACATCATAAGCCATTGGGCTGTCCTCCCGGTGGTGGCTGGCTTTTCCAGTAGGTACTTGAGTGGATCCATCTGGGAGATCAAGATTACCAGGTAAAAAAGCAGTTAGTGTCATAGTCCCTAAGTAACCCAAACTAGTGCCAGAAAAGTTTTCTCAAGTGGGTTGTATCTCTCTTCATACTCTAGCAAGCGCTTACTGACGTAGTAGATGGCTTGCTCTGTTTTGCCTATCTTGTCATGCTGTGCCAGGAAGCACCCCATGGAGGTTTCTTGTACTAAGATGTATAGTAGTAGTGGCCATCTAGGTGTGGGAGGCACAAGTATTGGGAGATGGAGAAGATACTGCTTTATTCTGTCAAAAGCTTCTTGACACCCATCTGTCCAGACTGTAGGCATATTCTTCTGGAGAAGCTTGAAGATTGGCTCGTATATCAGAGTGAGCTGAGAGATGAATTGGTTGATGTACTGAATTCTGCCTAGGAACCCACGGATTTCCTTTTCAATCTGGGGTGTTGGCATTTCGATGACAGCCTTGGCTTTAGCTGGATTGATCTCAATGCCTTTTTTACTGACTATGAAGCCAATGAGCTTTCTTGATGAAGCTCCGAAGATGCACTTGGCCGGATTCAGTCTTAGGTCGAACTCTCTGAGTCTGTCACACAGTTTCTTTAGGTCTTCAGGGTGCTACCTAGTAGTAGGTGATATGACGATCATGTCATCCATATAGACTTTAGTTGACTTGTGGATCATATCATGGAATAGTATTGTCATGGGCCCTCTAGTAGGTTGCCCTTGTATTCTTGAGTTCGAAAGACATCACTTTGTAATAGAATATAGCCCAAGGTGTGATAAAGGAGGTCTTCTCTATGTCTTCTTCTATCATCCTGATCTGGTTGTATCCAAAGAAACCATCCACGAATAAAAGTGTCTCGTGCCCTGCTGTATTGTCCACCAGAATGTCGATGAGTGGGAGAGCGAAGTTATCTTTAGGCCTTGCCTTGTTCAGATTCCAGTAGTCAATGCACATTCAGACTTTTCCATCCTTCTTAGGTATTAACACGATATTGGCTAACCATTCATGATAGGTTGCTACTGTCAGGAAGCCTGCTTTGATCTGCTTCTCTACTTCTTCCTTGACTTTCTACAACCATTCGGGCCTCATCTGTCTTAGTTTCTACTTAACTGGTCTGACTTGGGGATTTAAGGGCAGTCTGTGTACCACCAATGCTGGGTTTAGGCCGGGCATGTCTGCATACGACCAAGCGAAGACGTCACTATAGCTCTTCAGAAAGTTAATCATGTTTGTTCTCTACTGAGAGCTCATGGTTGTGCCAATCTTGACGAGCTGGGAGTTATCCTCAGATCCAAGATATATGGTCTCAGTGTCCTCGATGTTAAACTGCAGGATCCCTTAACTATGCTCTAGCAGGTCCAGAATCTCTTGAGGCGATTCCTCTTCCTGTTCTGAGACATATTCAATTCCGAAAGTTCAAGGAGGGTCTTAGGGATAGCTTTATCAGATGTGACTTCCTGATAAATCATTAAGCTTAGTTTAGCATGCTTTTTGTTATTTATGTTGGCTTTAGGACACTAGGCCTTCCAGGGGAAGAGTCTGTGTGATTTCATCATCGGTCGATTTGAAATGTTTTATGTAAAACATGATTTTGAGCCAAAACATTAAAATTTCATAAATAAAACATGACTATTGTTTACAAAAATTGACTCAACAAAAAGAGGCCAACAATGACTGACATTTGGATTTTGCAATGGGAGCAAAAGAGGAAATAGAAGGAGGAGAAGAATGGTGCTTTAGTCACTGCTTGATCGAACCAACTTGCCCTGGTCCTGAATGGCCTCGATGGTGAGAGCTTTGCTCCACCAACGGATCAGTGGTTAGTGACTGGATGATGCCTCGACGCTGTTGGAGAGGGTGTAGACCTCCTCTTCCACTAGATCTTCTGCTTCTGCGGCGTCTTTGATAGTCAGCTCATTGAACATTTGTTTCATGTTGAATACTTCTGGATCTGGATTCTCTGAAGACTCGTCACTGGGCTCAGGGTCTAAGGTTTTGGCAATTGCTGCAAAAGGGATGTTGGGGTTGGGTTTGAATGTCCCTACCAGGAAGGTTATAGAGATGTGGGGTCGAGGCTCTGGTTTCGCCGACCGGTTGCTCTTCTTTGTTAGCTTGGAGATGTAGTCTTCAAACTTGGGCTTGTACCCCAACCCGAAAGGTGGTATGTAGCGAGGTGGTGTATATCTCTTATTTATTCCCTAGTTTCTGGCTCCTAGACCTGACCCTGGTTGGTAGTTCATTTTGGCCATCATCTTGACAAATGGTGGTACTGCTTACTTGCTTTACTCTTCTATCTGGGCAATAGAATTGAATTGCTCAAACTGGTATGTCATGAAGGTGGTGCCTTTCCCTAGCTCCTAGATGTCCTCGAAGGAACTTGCCATCTCCTCTGAAGGGATCACGACCAAGTGGTCATCCTGGATAAACTGGATTTTTTGATAGAGAGAGGAGGGAATGGCTCCGACCGTGGGGATTCACGGCCTCCCAAGGAGCAAAGTGAATGATGCTGGCACATTCACGACTTGACCTGGTCCGACCCCAATGGTCAAGTCGATGTCACCCAGATATTGTTTTGTAGAGTTGTAGAAAGCCCTGATGGTCATGGGTCTCTTTTTCACCTAACTGAGGTCCAACCCTAGGCTTTCACCTAACTGAGGTCCAACCCTAGGCTTTGCAGTGTAGACAGAGTGCAGCGTTGAGGCCGGAGCCGTTGTCGATTAACACTGACAATAGAGTTTTGTCCATGCACTGAACTGCAATATAAAGAGCCCGGGTGTGATCTCTGTCGCTATCCGGTATTTCTTCTTCCATGAACGAGATGATTCTCGATTCGAGCACCTACCCCATCATATGCCCCAATTTCTTGGGTGTGATATCTGATGTTACATGGGCATTGTTAAATACCCGGAGTAGCTGCTTCCGATGGTGCTCAAAAGTCAAAAAGAGACCCAAGATGGAGATCTGCGTTGGAGTTTTGCTCAACTGCTTTGTAATGTTGAACTCTTCTGCCTTT
Organism: Tetracentron sinense; assembly: GCA_015143295.1. NCBI lineage: Eukaryota > Viridiplantae > Streptophyta > Magnoliopsida > Trochodendrales > Trochodendraceae > Tetracentron > Tetracentron sinense. The sequence continues at coordinate 17,493,662 of CM026569.1, forward strand.
TCCAATATTTTTAGTAAAACTGCTGAGTCCACTATTTCTTTCTCGGGATCTGTCACCTTTGCTTTCTCTTTTTCTGTTCCCTTCTCCTATGTCGACTCAGTCGCTGGAGGTTAGTATACCCAGCCAGATTGGATGAGGTAGGCTATGCTCTCACTCTCAAGAATGAGAGAGTGGAGAGCAGGTACTCGGTTGAGGTCAAAAGTCAAAAATGGGATGTAAGGGATCCGGATGGGGCCTGTTGTCGCGACCCAAAACCCACCCTAGGAGTTAGAGTGAATCTTGGACGACTTAATCATGACTTACATGACTTGCTTGACAAACCAACCTGCAAAACCCACAGAACATATACAATAGAGGATAACAGCAGAAGCATAACTATAAAACACAGCGGAAGTCTAACAAACCTCTAAATATATACACATGGTCCAAGTTTAATACAAAAGAAAACAAAACAAAGAACGTGCGGACATGCCCGCCAAAATACATGGATATAATCACTCATGCTCACCCACAGCTAATCCACTCAGAATCTAACACCACCTACTGATAACCCTCTACGGGAGGTTCCTCCAAAGGTTCCTCGACGTACTCCTCCTCCACCCAAGGGCTAGGAGCACAGACATCAAATGGAGCAGCAGCTCCCTCAGAACCTGCCGACATAAGAAGCACGGCTGAGCATGGAATACTCAGCGGGTACTAAATACTAACCAATAGTCATAGCATGAGATAGCAATGCACACATATATATATATATATATATAAAATAGGAACAGTTCATATCATACAAGGAAGTAAAGCAGTTTGTAATCATGCTTGCATTCAGAAAAGCCGATAAAACCCTAGAAAACCTTGTGCACTTGACTTGATTGGAAATACCATTTCCGTGCTTGAAACTTGTCATGTTTGTCTTATCTTGTCATATCATGCGTGTCATGCCATGTCATGCTTGCTTGGAAAGTAAACTACTTGTGAGGGAAGGGAGACCCTTCTTCCTAGAATGCTTATGCTTGTCATGCCATGTCTTGCTTGCTTGGAAAAGTAAACTACTTGTGAGGGAAGGGAGACCCTTCTTCCTAGAATGCTTATGCTTGTCATGCCATGTCATGCTTGCTTGGAAAGTAAACTACTTGTGAGGGAAGGGAGATCCTTCTTCCTAGAATGCTTATGCTTGTCATGCCATGAACGAGGTAAAACATATCGTAAGATATGCCCCCCCTCTAAACTGTATTCTTGAAAACACCGATAAAACATGCCATGCGTTTGTGCTCGTGAAATCGTGTGCATACTTGCATTTGGAATTAAATATGGCAATTTGGGGTAATTCACAAAGCATAATGTATAGCAATTTAAGTGAGTAATAATCTACACATTTTAAGAAATTTAAGAAACACACTATCATGAACCCTGATAAATTTCAAGAGTAATTAAGCATGAGTTCCCTTAATTTATCATTTATTTTGTTCACTTTGGCATTTCATCAAACATAGGGTGTGTTTATTATTCACTTAAACCTAGATCATGCTTTTCTAGGTGGGTTATAATCACATCACACTTGTATGTTCATTATTAGTACAATGCCCTTTCCCATTCATTCATCACATCATCCACACGGCATCCATTCGCCAACTTCCACCTCCATTCACCATTCATACCACCAATCTCATAACACATATATAAGTGAAGGTAAACAAGAAGAAATAAAGGAAAAGAGAAGCTATAACTAGGAGGGTAGCAAAGAGTACCGACCTTGAAGAAATGAGGAAGAAACCCCTTCCAAAAACGACCGTGTATCTGCTGCCCTAGCTTGGATCACGAGCTCCTCGAATGCTTGAGCCTTGATCTTGAAGAAAATGGGCTTGGGGTTGATCTAGGGTCTTAACCCCTTTTATTTCTCCCCAAATGAAAACCTAGGTTTTGGAAAACCTCTTTCCTCTTCTCTCCTATCTCTTAAATCTCTTAAGTGTTGTAAATGAGCCCTAAAGGCTCGGGCAAGACTCTTAAGGCAAGAGTGAAACACCAAAAGACAGAAACACCCTTACTAAAATTTCTGCAAAACGCGATACACCGAACGATCGGTGGTCGATACCGAGCGATCGGCCACAAATCTACTCTCTGGAAAATTTCCCCATATAAAATTTTCGACCAGTCGATAGCCTCTGATCGATCGGTTTTGGACCGATCGATCGCTCCATGGACTGAGCGATCGGTTGCCTATAGGTCCAAACTGTTTTGGCCATATCTTTTGACTCGCTCGTCGGATTTTGATGATTCAGCTTGCGTTGGGTTCGTACTTCGAAAAGGAACATTTCTAACATTTTGGAATTTTCAATTTCTTCCTTATTTATTAATTGTACTACTTTAAAGGCAAAATGGCTATGAAAGTGTCATGCATTAAATGTGAAAAGGTCCGGGGTTGTACACCTGTAGAGGTGGAGGCCTGAGTTGGGGCCATGGGCTAGTTTGTAGGGCAAGGGGTGGTGTAGATGATCTGTTTAGGGATAGGGATTTATACTGGAGACTGGATGGTCTATACGTTTGATTGAGCAAACGGGATTATGACAGGTGGCTAATATGAAAGTCTGATTATACCATCATCCAATACGGGTGTGCTGGGTCTTGGCCACCCTACCCTGGACTCTTCCCACTCAATGAATTTGACTTGATTGTTATGTGGGGGCAGTTGTGCCTGGTTGATACTGGTATTGCTGGGGGCCAGTTCAACTTTACCCTCATCCAAGAGATCTTGGATGGCACATTTCAGGCTGATGCAATAGTCTGTTGCATGACTTGAGACTCAATGAAAGGCACAGTGATGATCAACTCGATAATTTTTGTTTTGTTTGTCTGGAGGTAAGAGAGGGATAGGGCCTCTCAAGGTGAGAAGACCCTGCTTGGTCAAAAAGTCCAATAACTGGCTGAGATTGTATGGAAAAGGGGTGAAATTTCTATGGGAACGATTTTGCCCCTGATTTTGTCTAGCTGGCCGTGTATTCACTGGTGCTGACTCAGACTGAGCGGCAGAGCCAGCAATCTGATAGGTGCTACGGAGGCTACCATCTGAACATCCTATTTTCTTCTCTGGTCCCTGGGACCATTGTTTTTACTGACTGGTGCTATTACTCTGGGGGGCGTGAGCCCTAAACTAGAGTGAATAGCTCCACTCTGGATGGCTGTCTCGATGCGGGCACCGTTTTTGACAATGGTGCTGAAGTCTACTACTAGTAATGTTACCATCAAAGTAGAGTAGGGCTGCTTCAGAGTACTCATAAATATGTTCACCAACTCCTCCTTGGGGATTAGAGTAAAGATCTTTGCTACCATCCCCCTTCAATGGGTGGTGTACTCCAAAAATGACTCATTGTGCTAGCTCATCTGCTCCAACTGGCTCCTCTAAGGTCAGAGCTCTTGGTTAAAGGAGTACTGCTCCACAAAGCTATCCATGGCATCCTGCCAAGTTTTGATTTGCTGCTAGTCAATCGAATCGACTAAGTAAGGGCTAACCCCTTCGGACTTTTCTAGAAGTATTGGATGAGAAGAGGCTGGTTCTTTTTGTGCTGGAGCATGTCCCCCAGATACAACTGTAGATGTTGCTTCGAGCAACCTGTGCCATCATACTTGTCAAATTTTGGTACTTTTAAACCTGGGGTACAATATCCCCGGATGAGAAAGTCAGGTCTTCCAATGATAGACAGGGGCTAGTACATGTCTCTTTCATTCGTCTTATCTCTCCTTTCATCTGCTTAATCTCCTTGTGCTAGTCCCTGAGGAATAGAGTAGGGTCTGAAGATGACGGCCTGTCTTGGTTGACGTGAGAGGACTTGGACTGCTCATCATACTAATCATACTCTACTTCACCTCCACCTGTTGCGGGTACAAATTTAGGACTTATGATGGGGATAAGCTAATGTGGCTCTGGATGAGGTTGTTTAGGAGTCTCTCCGGTAGGGTTTCGGGTGGAGGGTTCTTCGGTTCTAGCACCAATGAGAATCTTCAGGTATTCCAGAACACTGTCGAGCTTGACTTGCATGGCTGTGATATCTCTCTCATGAGACTACAGGATCTCACTGGTTCTTTGGTGCTGATCGGATGGTTCTACCATTAATTCTGATTGGCTCTCAGTAGAGGCTGAGCTGTATGCTTCTTCCGTGACTGGTACTTCAGTTAGAACTGCATCCATGGGTGCTGCTTCTGTGAGAATTATAGTCATAGAGTGAGTCATGGGTCGGATCATGTAACTAAAAAGGATGCAACGGCTAAATATGAATATGCATGATGCCAGGAAAAAGATGCTAGAAAATATTTTTCATTGATGCATGCAAAGTGAAGTACAGGATTGTGTGACTCAAAAAAGGAAAAAGACTCTATCCTAGGCAGGTCCGTCAGGGATCGCGAAGTCAAGTGGCTGGGGCACACCGTTAAGGTCCATGAATTACTGTTGGAGGGAGGTGACCTCAACCTCCATGTTGTCAACCGCCTGAACATTCGGGATCCGAACTGTTGGATCCAGGAGGTCTTCTCAGCCTTTGCACTGTTAAGCTGTTGTTGGTAGAAGTGAAGCTAGGCTCTGATTATGGCTATTTCCCTGGTGTCGCCTCTGCGTCTCTTCTGGAGATCTTGGACTGTATGTTCAAGTGGCTTGAACTGCCCCTGTATGGCTAGAAGTTCATGGTCCCGCTCCACTTCTTATCGCCTGAATGCTTGTTGAGCCTTCCATAACATTCTTTCCTTCTACTGGATCTGGAACTATCTTTCCTGGAAAACGTCTCTCCAAGGAACTAACATTTTAGCTATGGGTATGGTTCCTTATGATGGAGCTGAGACTGGTGTGGGCATTTCCTTTGGTGTCGGCATACTGGATGGAATGTTAGGATCTTCCACCCACAATCGGTATGCTGAATCGGTTGGTGGTCTCGATGTAACCACAAAGTCTGGCCATTGTTCTCTTCTAGAGCTTCGCCAACTTGACTGAAAGCTGTGAGTGAGGTATTTGGAGTGCACTGAGAAGGTGACCTAATCATTTTCCTACCGGTCTAACACTGGATTATGCTGAGGGAGTTCAAACTGCCGAAGGACTCAAAGTCGTGCATAGAATGTTGAGCCGGTTAGACCGGCGAGGATCATGCATTGTTTTCCTGTTATGATGACATGAGGTAGCTTTTTCAGAACTAGCCACTCGCATTGCCATATGATCTTCTCCTCTGCCAGGCTTTGAAGACGCTAGTAGAGCATTTTGACATCTGTAGTCACTATCTATCCCTAATTTTGAGAAATCTTCTAGGGTAGACTGTATGCATCACGGAGATCGGCAGGTACCAGGATGATTGTAGGTAGGTTTCCTACCAACCATAGATGTAAGAGAGGTGCGCTGGCATGGAAGATGCCCTTTCTTCGGTCTACTGCTTGGTTGAAAGCCTTGAGAAGTTCTGTAAGAATGACGGGTACAACTTTTCCGAAGTTACGCATGTCTTCGATGATCCCTACCAGTACTGATTCAATGAGGGTACGGTACTTTGGGAATACCAGCTGAGACATAGCTATCAGTGCCAAGACGTTAAGACTGGGAAGTTTAGCTGTTATGTTGTCAGGCTTCCACTTGCGGCTATACTGATCTTCTAGATACTCATGGGTATCCGATCATAAGAGCTGTTAAGACCGTGCTGCAAGTTGGCAGACTTGATATGCAAGAACCTTGAGAAGTCTGCTTGGTATGTTTTCTTGTAGCGCGGTACTATAGCTTCGCCGTCTATGTTTAAGCCCATAATGCACTAAATTTCTTCCAGTGTTAGACACAATTCATTCTTACCAAAACGGAACATCATGTGTGATGGGTTCCAACACTGGATAACAACATTAATGAGGCACGGGTCTGGTTTAACCATGGATAGGTCTAAGATGGTCCCGGTTTGTAGTGCTGAGCCCAAGCGAGACGCTAACTTAGAGTGAAGGCTTTAATTGATTCCCGGAGGTTGTCATTATATACCACCTATGAAGTCAAATGCACGGGCTGTGACGGTTGATCAACTGACCTAACAATCCCTGAAGGACCTGCTATTTACCTAGACAAGAACAGACTCTATGTGAGTGTACTGTGCATGGCAATGAAATGAAAAGATGATGATGATTGTTTTTTTTATGGGGTGTGACAAGGCACATGTGATTGAATAGGGTAGACGGATGGAGATCTGATGTGCTTTACTCGGGTTGTCGAGAACCGGGGTCCTATCAGGTCAAGATTGGGGATAGGTCTTGTGAAGACCTATCTACCCGGGATTTGAACCCCGTATGCTATGTCAGGATGCAGGGTTGGATGTATTTTATTACAAGCACAGGTTTGGCTCATTACATGCCCCTGGATGGGTGCTTATCAGGGTAAATGTGTACTGATAGTTAACCATGATCGGGACAGGTATAGGGTGTAAGCTGGTTAGGGTTTAAAGTAACCTTCCCCGGGTGGACTGTTTATAGACTATATCCTAACCTAGTCTGTATGTATGAATGCTGGGTTGATGCAAGTGTGTTCGTAGAAGGATAGGGGTCACTTAACACTCTATATAAGACTCCTCGGTATAGAACATACCTGAAAATGGATGATTGCTATAAGCGGGAGCGTTCAGAATCATTCCCTGAGGGTAATCACCCAACAGGCGTAATTCCGTGGACCTCTCAGAGTTTTAAGAATCTGACACTGAGGATGATAATCCACCAATCATTACACTAATATGATATGTATAACATGCACAATACATAATTAAACCAAAGAGATAAAATGATTAGTATTAAGTTAAATACTTACACAATTTAACAAGTTTGATTTTGATTGGCTTGAACCTAGGTTCCGGTTTGAACCTTAAGGTTAACGAAATCCCCAGTACAGTCGTCAAAGCAGTGAGCACAGATTTTTACTCATGGGTATATGTTGAGAGTCGCCACCTATTAATTCTGAAGGGATAAGTCCCCGGGTTGTGGATAAGGTTTTGGTCTGCAGGAGAGATCTTGGTAAGAAGTTCGGGGAGAAGGTGTTAGGTACCCCAGGATATCAATTTTACAATGGTTCCCTACTTTTTAGGTTTAAACCAAATTAAAGTCAAGTTATTGTTCAAATGCCTAAGTGTTTAAGGTGATACTAATCCAAGAAAGAAAAACTAACTAGGGTAGAACCCGGGTTGGATTGCCTACGTACTCATAAGGGTGAGATCAGACCGAGCATAGTTCTGGCACATGAGCCTGTGCCGAGGCTAAGGGGTGTGTGTGTGTGCATCAAGGGTGGATAAGGGTCTAGCCTAGAGGCTAGATTTTGGTTGACCGGGTTGGTCAAGTGCATGATTTAGGCCCGGTAGGCCAAGGGTTAGTCCGGGAGACTAAAAGATTAGTCCAATAGACTAGGGTTAGGTTTGGTAGGCCAAGATTAGGTCCGGTAGGTCAAGAGGTAAGTCCGGTAAACTTTATTTAAGCCCGGTAGGCCAAGGGTATATTTAACTAAAGTTAGGGTTGCTAACTGGGGTTAAAGGTTAAATTAACCAAGGTTAGGATTGCTAACCACAGTTAAGGGTGATCAAGTTGGGCACGGTAGGCTACAAGATTAGGCCCAATAGGCCAAAGTGGTTTTAACCGAAGTTAGAGTTGCTAACTAGACTTAATTGAGAATGTTAACCGTGGTTAGGGTTGCTACCCATGGTAAAAGGGCCAAAGCAGGAACATTTGGACACTTAGCAATTTCAGAATGTTTTTGAAATTTTTTTTTAGCATTTTTCCAGATTTTTACCAAAAGTAAATAGGATTTAACACAGTTAAAAGTTAACCATAGTTAGAGGTCTAGACAGGTCAGGGTGGGCCCAGATAGCATGGCAGGGCCTAGAATGACCTCCTACCTGGTCTGAGCCATGTGCAAAGCCCAAAATCACAAAACACAAGAAATGGCGGTAGAGAGTCTACTACCATTTCCAACGTCTAACTAGCCTGGGTTTGTTGGCCTGGTACAGGGGTTAGGGGTGAACCCTAGGGTGAGGGACCCACCAGGGTTGAAGAGGGGAGTCCAAGGGAGGTCCTGGGCCTTTAGTGGGCCTAGGGGGTGGTCTGGATTGGGCCCAAACACATTGTGCATGGTATTACAGACTGGCGATAGATGTATAACCGCCATTCTAGACAATCTCTAGTTTAGGGCACTTAACCATGGTTAAACAACACTAGTTGACTTGGAATGACCAAGATAGAGAATCAAGGGTCTGGGGAGTTTAACCGTGGTCCTGGAACGGACCATGGCCCACCCAAAATGGGTGCAAAACTTACCATCGTGAGGAAGGTCAGGAATTACGGTAATTATTTATGGAAGTTTCCAGAAAATTATTTTTCCCCTACGGGGGCTACACCAAGGCCTCTTTCAGGGGATCCCTTATGGGTTGACGGTCCTCTAAAAGGTTAGAGGTGTTTCCATGCAATGGGGGCTTGAACCCAAGCTCAAACTCCTCCAGGGGGCTCCCCACACCTATGAGGAAGGCAAGGGGACCCCTATCCTTTGCTGTACAGGTGTAGAAAAGAAAGGAAATTGAAAATAGAAGACCCCTAGAGTAGGACCAGGGATCTTACAGCTTTAACAAAAGAAAATAAAAGGGGTAGGGGTACTACCTGTTTACTACGGCCTACAATGTGGAGAAGGTGGCTGAATTGCCTGAGGAGGGACTGGGGTGGTTCCCTGGATGGCCAAGGACCTACTCAAGGTCAAACATGAAAGTTAGGAAGGCTGGGATGAGGTCTGGCTGAACTCCAACAGAGTGTTCTTGTTTAATTTTTGGAGTGAGCTTCAAGGCTTGGAGTGAGGTGTATTTATGGAGTTTGGAAGGCCTCAGGGAATTTAGGGGATTAAATTCAAGGTTTAGAACCCCAGGGAGGCAGAGCTGAGAAGGACAGGGGTGCCAGCTGTACTCTAAACCAGAAATCTAGTAATGGTGGTAGAGGTTCTACCGCCATTACTGATTTAAGAAAAAACCAAAATGGCGGTAGAAATTCTACCACCATTCTTGAGCCTTTGCTAAAACAAGCATAACCCTCCTTCACTTAGCCTGATTCACTGTAGATTTAGCTAAATATGGAAATGGTGATAGAATTTCTACCGCCATTCTTGGAAAATTTGAAATTGGGGTGGTGGGCCCTACAGCAATGGCTCCTGAAGGCCTGTGTTCCCACGTTTGAGGGCCCACAAATAATTTGACTTCAATTTTTAGGGTTTTTGGACCCTAGGGTTAGACTAGGGCTTACCTAGGGTTAGGTTAGGGTTTACCTAGGGTTAACTTAGGTTCTAACCAGGGTTTGACAAGGCTTTTACCTAGGGTTAACTTAGGTTCTAACCAGGGTTTGATTAGGGTTTGACAAGGCTTTTACCTAGGGTTCAACTAGGGTTTACCTGAGGTCAGGGTTTGTCCTAGGGTTAGGCCTAGGGTTTGACCAGGGTTTTCCCTAGGGTTTGACTAGGGTTTACCTGGGGTTTGACTAGGGTTTACCTAGGGTTTGACTAGGGTTTACCTAGGGTTTGAGTTTGTCCTAGGGTTAGGCATAGGGTCAGGGTTTGTTCTAGGGTTAAGCTTAACGTTTGACTAGGGTTTACCTAGGGTTTGACTAGGGTTTACCTGGGTCAGAGTTTGTTCTAAGCTTAGGCCTACGGTTTGATAGAGGATTTAACCATGGTTAAGATATTTAATCATGATTAAAGGGGTGTAAAAATTAGGTGCTTACAGTTTGTACAATACAAAACCCAAAATAAGAGTAGACATGCCTACTCATCAAAAGACAAAATATAACATTCTCTCTCTCTCTCTTAGTAATCACCTTGATAGGGCCAATAGCCTACGTCTCTTGCCTCCACATATGGCTCCTCTTCATCATAGTCCTCCTCAATCCAAGGATCCTGTGAAAAATCTAATTCGGTGAATCTCAAATCAAGGTTTGAGTTGAGAATCTCACAAAGTCAAGGGGATGGTTAGGGCTCCCTATAAGTCTATCGATCATTTTTGATGTTTTAACAATTAAGTTATTAAGTTAAGGGATGATGTACTTTAAGTACGGAAAATCGAAAGCCAAGCAAACCACAACACAAGGATTTTTACATGGAAACCCTTCTGGGAAAAACCACGAGACCTAGTCCAGACATGAGAATCCACTAAGACAAAGTAAACAAGAACTTACAAGACTCGAACTTGAATCCTTCGGACTCGACACCACGATCATTCGGTTCTTAGTCTTCCACACCTCGAAAAGTCATCACGTACTCACAAGTCACATGATCAACTACAACCACTTTTACTTCTCTTTGTGTCTCGAAAACAGTCCATGATCTTCCGATTGATCTCTGTCAATGACTGCTTCCGATTCAACCGACCAATTCACACATCCACGATCCGTCTCGGATCGATCTCCTTTACAAAGGCTTCGGAACACTCTGACCAAGGTGTTCTATCCAGAACGGGTTGATGGTTTGATGGAAATCAATACCTAGATAGACTCTTTGAAAGGACAACTCCAAACAAGCAAAATTGGAACTTTGGGCTTGCAAACTCTAGGTTTAATGCACTAACAAAAGGGGTTGAGAAATAGATTTCATAGGTTTTATGACCTGTGGAGAAACTTAAAAATACTCTTCACACCCTCCCTAAGTTGTGCACCATAAAGTAGAAGGGTTCCTCACTTATAGGGAAGTGAAAATCATGTTTAGAAGTTGCTAAAACCTAAAAATAGCATTAAAAACGGAATAGGAAGGATACTAGCAAAATTCCCATATCAGGGTCGACCCCCAAGGATACTTGGGTCAACCCTAATGTAGACTTGGGTTGACCAAAGTATCCTTGGGGGTTGACCCTCAAAATTTTAACTTGCTATCCAATTGCACCATACTAAATTTTGGCACTTCAGGGTTGACCCTCAACGCCCAAGGTCGACCCTGAGGTGAGAACCAAAACTAAAACTTCGTTTTCAGCTCTCAGTCCCTTCACAAAATTTCTAGATATTTTTGATGCAGTCGATTTGACATATTACAGACCAAAATATGAGTTACGGTTTGGGAGATATCCCTAAAACAAGCAACCTTGGTTTTTTGAAAAAATTTCAGATTTTAAAACAAGTTCTACACTGTTTATCTCATCACCTAAGGTCTGTATGATTAGTCTAGGATACTTACCACCTAAGGCATCATATTAGGATTATTATAAGTCAATTCCCACCTATGGTCACATGGTATCTAGGTCACTTACCATCCTATGAAGGAAATGATCAAATCGAGTCTTCAACGGTCTTTAACTTCACTTGTCTGCAATTGCTTGATGGCAACGACACAAGATACACACCTAGACACCTAGATTCATTTGTTTTGATACCTGAATATGCCAACATATAAAACATGGACTTTACACTCTCCCCTTTTGGCAATTCCGTGGTAAAACTAAACTGAAGTACATGACTTGACACAAACTCACCCAAACATATCAAAACGGTGAATTAGGACATTACATGACTCCAACACTCTTACATGACATCAATTGAAAAATCATCTTAAATTAAGACACTTAAGCTCTTGTCAACTATAATCTGTCTGCTACAGCCCTGCACCTGCACATGCTCATAAACAAAACACCCAGTGAAGCATGTATAGAATATAAAAATAAGTAACCACAGGTAAAGCAAGGAATGTACTGAACTAGGGAAATACTATCCTAACATTCTCCTCCTTTTTGGCACAATTGCCAAAAGTAAACAGGAAGCCAATATTCCAAAAAAATATACCAATTTAGCAAAGGTGAAATATTAAGGAACCACAGTACAACCAATCAAATGCAGACAATACGGGGACTAATGAGGGGGGAACAAAAAAGAATATTACGCACAAACTCCCCCTCAACTATTCAAGCACAGAACTCCCCCTTAACAACTCAACTTGATCTTCTCCCTTAAGATCAAGGATACCACCAAAAATAGGGCACTTATGCTAGAAAGGCCCTAGGACAAACAAAAAGGAAACACACACAAAAAAAAAATATCGTCTGCCACACAAACATGCATCAAAAGCATTCCAAGCAGTAGTAATTTAAAATTACAAATCCAATGAAGAACATGATTAGTTAGTCCAACTGAGGATACACATCTAACTAAATCTTATGGAATGCTCAAGCATAGCCAATTCACTTACACACATTTAGTGAACAGTTCAAAAGTGAAGCAATATGTGTGTAGTGGTGGTCTGACAAGATACTAGATCAAGGTTTCTTTCCCTTTCCAAGGATATGACATTAACCACTAAGGGGACTCCTGGAGATATATATCATAGAAGTCAAACCTAGTTAGATCTAGATATGCTGATTTTATACACTTTGGTGCTCCTTGTTCCATTTTATCTAACCCAATATTCTTCTTTTATTTTTGGTCAAATACCTCCAAACATTGTAAAATTTATTTTGATGTTCTTTATCTGAACATATATTTTTCACGCAATCATGGCTTTCACACTATCTAGGTAGGTAGTCCTGGCTATTAGCAGCAGGGGCTTTCACTCTAGTGACCCAGATAAATACCTACTGTCCGCCTAGATAGTCATTTCACAATGTTTGCATCTACTAGTGACTTTCACACTATCCCAGTAGGTAGCCCTATTCATTGCAACAATTTAAGCTCATGGAGGATACACAAAATGGGGATGACTAACAAATATGGTCATTCTAGATTGGTCATCCAAGGTCACACTATTGGGATAAGTCAAACACCTACAGATTGGAAAATAGACCTCTCAACAGAATCAGTAAAAGTGCATGTGAAATTTGTAAAGCATACACACATGAATAAGTCTCTAACTGTTCAAGGTAAAATCGGTCTAATTTTCAACCTAATTAAGAGACTATGCAGGTGATATATCCTCAATCAGTAACAAACTCATGTTCAACACTGAACAAGTATAGAAAAAAAGATCACACAAGGAATGCAGATCATGCAAGTCAAACAGGGGCAACATGAAAAAAATGTTTTTGGATTTTTCAAAATAAAGAAAACAGAAAAACATAGCAAAGCAAATAAAGACTAGTAAAAAAAGAAAATACTAGTATACACAAATAGCATAGCACTAGGACAAGCTAGAACACTAACAGCACACCCTAGGCTATGACAGGCACGGGCTAAGTGAAGCCCTTTAGGTCTTCCTTTCTCACCCAAACGGTTTTAGAAGTTTGATTGACCCTTTGGTCTCTAACCGTTTCAGTTGAGGTAGGTATGTCCTTTTGCCTCTTCCTCCTATTCCTCCTTTTCCAAGATTGGGTCCTAGAATTATAACGGACAATGGTTCTCCCCGCTAGCATAAGGAGTGTCATGACCATGCCACTGTCTAGAGTTGTGAGCAAATTTCATCACATCTTCACACAAACTCCTAGACTTCTCCACTAGGACCTCAACTCTCCTTTGAAGATTCCCATTAAAATTATGTTGGTTCCTTAAACCATGATTGGGCATTCTTCGAAGTTTAGGACATCGAAGCTTAATATGACCCTTCACTCCACATTTATGACATGTAGGGATGAGTTTCTGAGTAGAAGGGTCTTTCCCTTTAGCAGGAGGGTACCTTTTAGCACCAGGCTCAATGTTCGAGGTGGATGGAGTTCCCTTCTCATCTCCACACCTCTGATTTTGCTCAAGATTAGCCAACTTGATTTCAAGACTTGTCTTCTCATCAAGACAAACATGCAAATCAGATTCAAGTAGTTGAATCTTGGTAAGGAGGGAAGCCTTCTCTTCCTCAAGCTGTGACACAAGAGCTCTCAACCCTGAAGCCACTTGGTCTAAGGCATCTTTTTCTATTTCAAGAGATTTGATCTTTTTGGACATGAAAAACTGAACCTTTTTCAGCTTTAGGCATTCCTGAAATAGTTCATCATAGGATCCCTCAAGGTCTCCCTTAGAATCTGACTCATTCTGACTCTCATCATCCTCCTCACCATCCCTACAGTGTTGGTTACTCACAGCATTTGAAGAAGATTCCTCAATCCCAGATAAGGATGCAATGAAGGCCATATAACCCCTAGTCTCCTCACAAGAAGAACTATCCGATTCCTCAGATTCAGATTCACTGTCATCCCTTGCCTTCCTTTAAATCTTTTCTTATTAGAGCACTCAACGGTAATATGGCCGTAGCCTCGGCATTCATAGCATTGAACACCTTGATATTTCTTGTCCACACTTTTAAAATGTTTCTTGTTTTCAAAGTGCTTGGACTTGGGTTTTCAAAAGATTTTTGTCATTTTGGATTAAATCTCTTATTAAGTTTCAAATTTTTTTTAAATTTCTTTGCAAATAAAGCCAACTCTTCTTCTTCATCCTTAGAGTCACTATCGGAACCATCTATGGATTCCTTGACGGATTTCAAGGCAATAGATTTTGGTTTCTTAGATGGGTTGAGATTTAACTCATTGGTTTGGACAGAACCAACCAACTCTTCAAGTTTGAGAGCATCAATGTTTTTGCTCTCCTTGATGGCAGTAACCTTCGATCGAAATCTTTCAGGTAGAGATCTCAAAATTTTCCTAACAATTTTGGACTCTGGAATTCTTTTCCGTAGATTGAAACTAGAATTGACAATGTCACTCAGATTAGCATAAAAAGTATTAAAAGTTTTATTATCATCCATCACCAACTTTTCAAACTTAGAGGTTAGCAATTGAAGTTTGGAGATCTTGATAGTTGTAGTCCCTTCATGGGTAATTTAAAGAATGTCTCATGCCTCCTTCGAAGTGTCACATTTAGAAATACGTCGAAATTCTTCGAGTGTGACAGCGGCGAAGATTGCATTTAGACCCTTACTATTCCATCTACAACTTTCAAGTTCTACATTGGTCCATTTAGAAGAAGGTTTAGGAATGGTCTGGTCATTTATGGTCTTTGTTGGATGGGTCCAACCTTCTTCAATGGAGAACCATACTCTTTAATTCAATGATTTTATAAACACTCTCATTCGAGCTTTCCAATAGGCATAATTATTCCCATCAAATAATGGGGGACAAGAGATGGATCCTCCCTCTCTTTGGAGATTCATATTCACCGATAATATGAGACAAGATCACAGTAAAAGAATAGTGAACCCGCTCTGATACTAATTGAAAAAACAAATTCGGTGAACCTCAAATCAAGGTTTGAGTTGAGAATCTCACAAAGTCAAAGGGATGGTTAGAGGCTCCCTATAAGTCTATCTACCATTTTTGATGTTTTAACAATTAAGTTACTAAGTTAAGGGATGATGTACTTTAAGTGCGAAAAATCAAAAGCTAAGCAAACCACAACACAAGGATTTTTACGTGGAAACCCTTCTGGGAAAAACCACGGGACCTAGTCCAGTCATGAGAATCCACTAAGACAAACTAAACAAGAACTTACAAGACTCGAACTTGAATCCTTCGGACTCGACACCACGATCCTTCAGTTCTTAGTCCTCCATGCCTCGAAAATTCATCACGTACTCACAAGTCCCGTGATCAACCGCAGCCACTTGTACTTCTCTTTGTGTCTCGAAAACAGTCCACTATCTTCTGATCGTTCTCCGTCAATAATGGCTTCGGATTCCACCGACCAATTCATACATCCACGATCCGTCTCGGATCGATCTCCTTCGCAAAGGCTTCGGAACACTTCGGCCAAGGTATTCTATCCAGAACAGGTTGATGGTTTGATGGAAATCAATACCTAGATGGACTCTTTGAAAGGACAACTCCAAACAAGCAAAATTGAAACTTTGGGCTTGTAAACTCTAAGTTTAATGCATTAACAACAGGAGTTGAGAAAAATAGATTTCATAGGTTTTATGACCTCTGGAGAAACTTAAAAATACTCTCCACACCCTCTCTAAGTTGTGCACCACAAAGTAGAAGGGTTCCCCACTTATAGGGAAGTGAAAATCATGTTTAGAAGTTGCTAAAACCTAAAAATAGCATTAAAAACGAAGTAGGAAGGATACTTGCAAAATTCCCATATCAGGGTCGACCCCCAAGGATACATGGGTCAACCCAAGTATCTTTGGGGGTTAACCCTCAAAATTTTAACTTGCTGTCCAATTGCACCATACTAAATTTTGGCACTTTAGGGTCGACCCTCAATGCCCTGGGTCGACCCTGAGGTGAAAACCGAAATTAAAACTTCGTTTTCAGCTCTTGGTCCCTTCACAATAGTTGTAGCAATTTTTGACACGGTTGATTTGACATATTATGGAGCAAAATTGAGCTACGGTTTCGGAGATATACCCAAAACAAGCAACCTTGGTTTTTTGAAAAAATTTCAGATTTTAAAACCAGTCTTGCACTGTTTATCTCATCACCTAGAGTCCGTATGATTATTCTAGGACACTTACCACCTAAGGCATCATATTAGGATTATTCTAAGTCAATTTCACCTATGGTCACATGGTATTTAGGTCACTTACTATCCTATGAAGGAAATGATCAAACCGAGTCTTCAACGATCTTCAACTTCACTTGTTTGTGAATGCTTGTCGACAAAGACACAAGATACACACCTAGACACCTAGATTCATTTGTTTTGACAATGGAATATGCCAACATATAAAACATAGACTTTATATCCTGAGCACAGATGTCAAAGGGAACACGTGTAACTGTTGACATAAAATGTACAGTTGAGCATGGAATACTCAAAGAGTACAAACTACTAGCTAACAATGCTATAATACAATAATACCATATACAAGTACTTAAAAGAATACAAATCACAAAATTCATATTTAAAACCCGTCAAGGAAAACCTTTCATAAAAATTTCTTATGAGTTTCTTATGAGCTTTCGAGTTCTTATGAGCTTTCTTGTGAGCTTCGAGTTCTTATGAGCTTCTTGTGAGCTTTCGAGTTCTTATGAGCTTCTTGTGAGCTTATGATCCTTGTAGACTTATGAAAGATCTTAGACTTATGCATTTCTTACTAGTTCTTGAAAGCCTTGCGAGACTTATAATCCTTGGAGTTTATGCAAGATCCTAGACTTGATCCTTGTGAGCATGAGGTAACTGATCTTAGAAATACCAACCCAAAGTTTGGCCTTATCAATGATTATGCGCTTATGCTTCTTCTTATGAAATTTCCTTTGAAAAACCTTGTTTATGATTCTTGAAATACAGGCTTATGAGAAAACCTAGGCTAAGTGAAACATATCGTGCTTTGAGTGCTTGTGAGCATCATCATGTATATATGGAAAGCTTTAAATATTTCATATCCTTCATACAAGACATATTGTACATAGACAATTCTAGAAATGTAGAACATTTCCATTCAATGCATCACATCATCAAGATCATGGCTTTGAAACCTATTTCATCACATCATATTTAGAATCATTATTTATTGGAAAATAATAACACTCACATCCAAGCATAATTATATTCATCTCTTTATTGAAAAACCCTCAAATCATAAACCCTTATTTACTCATTTGATCATAATCTAGTTTACCCAAAATCTCACATTTACTATTTCTATCATAGTAAAGCTAGGTAGTAGCATTACTTTACCATTTTCATTCAAATGATACATTCATCCTCATTTCAATTTTGAAATCATAGCAAGGCTAGATGGTAGAGGTGCTTACAATGTTATTCAAAATTATGTATTCATCCTCATTTCAATCTTGGAATCATAGCAAAGCTAGATAGTAAAGTGTCCTTACCTTGTAAAGACCAAATCTAACTTAGAAGGATGATTGAACACGAGCTTGAGCTTGAAAATGAAGACCCACAATCGAGGATGAAGATCCAAGCTTGTGGAAACTTGAATTTGATCTCCACTTGATCTCCAACAAAAACCCTTATTTGGAATCCCCACTCTTCTCCCTTTCTCTCCCAAGGTCTCTCCTTAGGTTAGTGTAACCCCAAAACCCCCAATTTGGATCCCTATTTATAGGTCAAGAGGGTTAAAACCCTAAAAAATCCCGCGATTAAAAAACTCATTCGCTTGTGTAAAGTCCATGTTTTTGTATTGGCATATTCCGGTGTCAAAACAAGTGAGTCTAGGTGTCTAGAAGTGGTTCCTGTGTCATTGTCGTCAAGCATCCACGACAAGTGAAGTTAAAGCGCGTTGGAGAATCGCTTGATCCACTCGGATGATCATTTCCTTCATAGGATGGTAAATTACCTAGATACCATATGATCATAGGTGGGATTTGACCTAAAATAATCCTAACATGATGCCTTAGGTGGTAAAAGTGTCCTATTCTAATCATATGGACTCTAGGCAATGAGATAAGTAGTGCAAAACAAGTTAACAATGCTGAAATTCTTTCAAAAAACCTAGGTTGCTTGTTTTAAGTATATCTCTCAAACTGTAGATTAGATTTTGCTCTATAATATGCCAAATCGACCATATCAAAAATAGTTAAGACTTTCATGAAGGGACCGAGATCTGAAAACGAAATTTTAAACCCTAGGTGATGAGATATACAGTGCATAACTTGTTTTAAAATCTGAATTTTTTTCAAAAAACTAAGGTTGCTTGTTTTGGGCATATCTTACAAACCGTAGTTCATATTTTGTTCTATAATATGTCAAATCGACCGCATCAAAATAAACTATAACTTTCATGAAGAAACCAAGAGCTGAAAACAATGTTTTAAAATTATTTTTAGCCTCAGGGTCGACCTTGGGAGTTTTGGGTCAACCCTGAATAGGCAAAAATATGTATGGCAGTTTTTTCCAGCAAGTTGTTTTTTCTAGGGTCGACCCAAAGGGCCCTTTTGGTCGACCGAAGAGGTAGTTTTGGTCGACCGATGGATCCCCATGGGTCGACCCTGATATGGGGGTTTTGCTAAAACGCCCCTTTGGTTGCCTCTTTGGTTCTTAACATATTTTAGCAACTTCTAAGCATGGTTTTCACTTCCCTATTTACATAGAACCCTTCCACTTCGTGGAGTACAACTTAGGGAGTGTGTGGAGAGGGTTTTTAAGTTCCTCCAAAGGTTATAAAACCTATGAAATTTGGTGCTCTCCTCCCCTTTTGTTAATGCCTTTAAACCTAGAGTTTCCAAGCCTAAAGCTACAATTTTGCTTGTTTGGACTTGTCCTTTGATGGAGTCCATCTAGGTATTGATTTATATCAAACCATCAACCCGTTCTGGATAACATATTTTAGCAACTTCTAGGCATGGTTTTCACTTCCCTATTTATATAGAACCCTTCCACTTCGTGGAGTACAACTTAGGGAGTGTGTGAAGAGGGTTTTTAAGTTCCTCCAAAGGTTATAAAACCTATGAAATTTGGTGCTCTCCTCCCCTTTTGTTAATGCCTTTAAACCTAGAGTTTCCAAGCCTAAAGCTACAATTTTGCTTGTTTGGACTTGTCCTTTGATGGAGTCCATCTAGGTATTGATTTATATCAAACCATCAACCCGTTCTGGATAGAACACCTTGGCCGGAGTATCCCGGAGCCTTTGCGAAGGAGATCGAGCCAAGAAGGATCGTGGTAGAGTGATTTGGTCAGTGGATTCCGAAGCCGTCATTGACAGAGATCGATTGGAACATCGTGGATTCTTTTAGAGACGCAAAGAGAAGTACAAGTGGCTGCGGTTGATCATAGGACTTGAGAGTACGTGGTGACTTTTTGAGGCGTGGAGGACTAAGAACTGAAGGATCGTGGTGTCGAGTCCAAAGGAGTCAAGTTCGAGTCTTGTAAGTTCTTGTTTACTTTGTCTTAGTGGATTCTCATGGCTGCACTAGGTCCCGTGGTTTTTCCCGGAAGGATTTCCACGTAAAAATCCTTGTGTTGTGGTTTGCTTGGTTTTCCTTATTCCGCACTTAAATTTTATCATCCCTTAACTAAACAACTTATTTGTTAAAATCATTAAAAGGGTAGATAGACTAATGGGGAAACCAAACCATCCCCTCGAACTTGTGAGATTCTCAACTCAAACCTTGAATTGAGGTTTACCGAGATTTTTCAATTGGTATCAGAGCAGTTTCTCTAACTTTTTTAGTGTGGTCTTGTCTCATATTTTTCGGTGAATATGAATCTCCAAAGAGAGGGAGGATCCATCTCTTGTCCCCCATTATTTGATGGGAATAATTATGCCTATTGGAAAGCTCGAATGAGCGTTTCTAAAATCACTAGATGAGAGAGTATGGTTCTCCATTGAACAAGGTTGGACCCATCCAACAAAGACCATAAATGATCAAACCATCCCTAAACCTTTTTCTGAATGGACCAATGCAGAACTTGAGAGTTGTAGATGGAACAGTAAGGGTCTAAATGCAATCTTCGTTGCTATCACACTCGAAGAATTTCGACGTATTTCTACATGTGACACTTCAAATGAGGCATGGGACATTCTTCAAATCACCCATGAAGGGACTACAACTGTCAAGATCTCCAAACTTCAATTACGGACCTCTAAGTTTGAAAAGTTAATGATGGATGAGAATGAAACTTTTGATAGTTTTTATGCTAGTTTGAGTGACATTGTCAATTCTAGTTTCAATATAGGGGAAAGAATTCCAGATTCTAAAATTGTGAGAAAAATTTTGAGATCTCTACCTGAGAGATTTCGATCGAAGGTTACCGCCATCAAGGAGAGCAAAAATGTTGATGCTCTCAAACTTGAAGAGTTGGTTGGTTCTCTCCAAACTTATGAGTTAAATCTGAATCCATCTAAGAAACCAAAATCCATTGCCTTGAAGTCCATCAAGGAATCCATAGATGGTTCAGATCGTGACTCTAAGGATGAAGAAGAAGAGTTGGCTTTGTTTGCTAAGAAATTCAAAAAAACATTTGAAACTGAATAAGAGATTTAATTCGAAAGGACAAAAATCTTTTGAAAAGCCCAAGTCCAAGCACTTTGAAAACAAGAAACATTTTAAAAGTGTGGACAAGAAATCCCAAGGTGTTCAATGCTATGAATCCCAAGGCTACGGCCATATTGCCACTGAATGCTCCAATAAGAAAAGATATAAGGGCAAGGCAAGGGATGACAGTGAATCTGAATCTGAGGAATCAGATAGTTCTTCTTGTGAGGAGACTAGGGGTTATGTGGCCTTCACCGCATCCTTATCTGGGATTGAGGAATCTTCTTCAAATGCTGTGAGTAACCAACACTGTAGGGATGGTGAGGAGGATGATGTGAGTCAGAATGACTCAGATTCTGAGGGAGACCTTGAGGCAGCCTATGATGAACTATTTCAGGAATGCCTAAAGCTGAAAAAGGTTCAATTTTCCATGTCCAAAAAGGTCAAATCTATTGAAATAGAAAAAGATACCTTAGACCAAGTGGCTTCAGGGTTGAGAGCTCTTGTGTCACAGCTTGAGGAAGAGAAGGCTTCCCTCCTTGCCAAAACTCAGCTACTTGAATCTGATTTACATGATTGTCTTGATGAAAAGGCAAGTCTTGAAATCAAGTTGGCTAATCTTGAGCAAAATCAGAGGTGTGGAGATGAGAAGAGAATTCCATGCACCTCGAACACTGAGCCTGGTGCTAAAAGGCGCCCTCCTGCTAAAGGGAAAGATCCTTCTGCTCAGAAATTCATTCCTACATGTCATAGATGTGGAGTAAAGGGTCATATTAAGCCTCGATGTCCTAAACTTCGAAGATTGCCCAATCATGATTTTGAGAACCACAATAATTTTCATGGGAATCTTCAAAGGAGAGTTGAGGTCCTAGTGGAGAAGTCTAGGAGTTTGTGTGAAGATGTGATGAAAATTGCTCACAACTCTAGACAGTGGCATGGTCATGACACTCCTCATGCTAGATATAGAGGAGGTAAATAGGAGAACCATAATGCCCACCATAATTCTAGGACTCAATCCTGGAATAGGAGGAACAAGAGGAAGAGGCAAAAGGTCATAACTATCTCAACTGAAATGGTTAGAGACCAAAGGGTCAATCAAACTTCTAAAACTGTTTGGGTGAGAAAGGAAGACCTGAAGGGCTTCACTTAGCTAGTGCATGTCATAGACTAGGGTGTGCTAGTATTGATATATCTTGTCCTAGTGCTATGCTATTTGTGTATACTAGTTTTTTTGTGTTTATTTGCTTTGGTTTGTTTTTCTGTTTTTTTTTATTTTGAAAAACCATAAAATCCAAAAATATTTTTTTCATGTTGCCCTTGTTTGACTTGCATGATCTGCATTCTTTGTGTGATCTTTATCTCTATACTTGTCCAGGGTTGAACATGAGTTTGTTGCTAATTGAGGATATGTCACCTTCATAGTCTCTTGGTTATGCTGAAAATTAGACCGGTTTTAACTTGAACAGTTAGAGACTTATTCATGTGTGTATGCTTCACAAATTTCACATGCACTCTGACTGATTCTATTGAGAGGTCTATTTTCTAATCTGTAGGTGTATGGCTTATCCCAATAGTGTGACCTTGGATGACCAATCTAGAATGACCATTTTGTTAGTCATCCTCATTTTGTGTATCCTCCATGAGCTAAAATTGTTGCAATGAAAAGGGCTACCTACTGGGATAGTGTGAAAGTCACAATTAGATGCAAACAGTATGAAATGGCTACCTAGGCGGACAGTAGGTATCTATCTGGGCCACTAGAGTGAAAGCCCCTGCTGCTAATAGCCAGGACTACCTACCTAGATAGTGTGAAAGCCATCATTGCATGACAAGATATGATCAGATAAAGATCATCAAAAGAAATCTTACAAACTGGAGGTATTTGACCAAAAATAAAAGAAAAATATTGAGTAAAATAAAATTAATAAAGGAACACTAAAATGTTAAAAAAAAAATCATCATATCTGGATCTAACTAGGTTTGACTTCTAAGATGTATGTCTTCGGGAGTCCCCTTAGTGGTTAATGTCATACCCTTGGAAAGGGAAATAAACCTTGATCTAGTATCTTGTTAGACCACCACTACACACAATGCTTCACTTTTGAACTGTTCACTAAATGTGTCTAAGTGAATTGGCTATGCTTTAGCATTCCATGAGATTTAGTTAGATGGGTATCCTCAGTCGGACTAACTAATCATGTTTTTCCTTGGATTTGTAATTTTAATTTACTACTGCTTGGAATGCTTTTGATGCATGTTTGTGTGGCACATGATATTTTTTGTAATATTTTTTGTGTGTGTTTCTTTCTTTTGGCATAGGCCTTTCTAGCATAGGTGCCATATTTTTGGTGGTATCCTTGATCTTAGGAGGAGAAGATCAGGGTGAGTTATTGAGGGGGAGTTCTGTGCTTGAGTTGTTGAGGGGGAGTTTGTGCTTTATATTTCTATCTCGTTCCCCGGTTTTTAGTCCCTCATTGTCTGTTTTTATTGGTTGTACTGTGGTTGCCTTGATATTTCACTTTTATTAATTTGGTATATTTTTTTGAATATTGCCTTCCTGCCTTCCTTTGGCAATTGTGCCAAAAAGGGGGAGAATGTTAGGGTAGTATTTCCCTCATTCAGTACATTCCTCGCTTCACCTGTGATTACTTATTTTCATATTCCACACTTGCTTCACTAGGTATTTTGTTTTTGAGCATGTGCAAGTGCAAGGTTACAGCAGACTGATTTTTCTTGGCAAGAGCTTAAGTGTCTTAAATTAAGATGATTTGTCGATTGATGTCATGTAAGAGTGTTGGAGTTATGTAATGTCCTAATTCACCGTTTTGATGTGTTTGGGTGAGTTTGTGTCAAGTCATGTACTTCAGTTTGGTTTTGCCACGGAATTGCCAAATGGGGAGATTGTAAAGTCCATGTTTTTGTATTGGCATATTCCAGTGCCAAAACAAGTGAGTCTAGGTGTCTAGGAGTGGATCTTGTGTCATTGTCGTCAAGCATCCATGACAAGTGAAGTTGAAGCGCGTTGAAGAATCGCTTGATCCACTCGGATGATCATTTCCTTCATAGGATGGTAAGTGACCTAGATACCATATGACCATAGGTGGGATTTGACCTAAAATAATCCTAACATGATGCCTTAGGTGTTAAAAGTGTCCTACTCTAATCATACGGACTCTAGGTGATGAGATAAGTAGTGCAAAACAAGTTAACAATGCTGAATTTTTTTCAAAAAACCTAGGTTCCTTGTTTAGTGTATATCTCTCAAACCGTAGATTAGATTTTGCTCTAAAATATGCCAAATCGACCGTATCGAAAATAGATATAAATTTTATGAAGGGACCGAGATTTGAAAACGAATTTTTAAACCCTAGGTGATGAGATAAACAGTGCAAAACTTGTTTTAAAATCTTAAATTTTTTCAAAAAACCAAGGTTGCTTGTTTTGGGCATATCTTACAAACTGTAACTCATATTTTGCTCTATAATATTTCAAATTGACCGTGTCAAAAAGATCTACAACTTTCATGAAGAGACCAAGAGCTGAAAATGATGTTTTAAAATATTTTTTAGCCTCAGGGTCCACCCTGGGCGTTTTGAATCGACCCTGAATAGGCAAAACTATGTATGGCAGTTTTTTCCAGCAAGTTGTTTTTTCTAGGGTCGACCCAAAGGGCCCTTTTGGTCGACCGAAGAGGTATTTTTGGTCGACCGATGGATCCCCATGGGTCGACCCTGATGTGGGGGTTTTGCTAAAACCCCCCTTTGGTTCCCTCTTTGGTTTTTAACATATTTTAGCAACTTCTAAGAATGGTTTTCACTTCCCTATTTATATAGAACCCTTCCACTTCATGGAGTATAACTTAAGGAGCGTGTGGAGAGGGTTTTTAAGTTCCTCCAGAGGTTATAAAACCTATGGAATTTGGTGCTCTCCCCCCCTTTTGTTAATGCCTTTAAACCTAGAGTTTGCAAACCTAAAGCTACAATTTTTCTTGTTTGGACTTGTCCTTTGATGGAGTCCATCTAGGTATTGATTTATATCAAACCATCAACCCATTCTGGATAGAACACTTTGGCCGGAGTATCCCAGAGCCTTTACGAAGGAGATCGATCCAAGAAGGATCGTGATAGAGTGATTTGGTCGGTGGGATTCCGAAGCCGTCATTGACAGAGATCGATTGGAAGATCATGGACTGTTTAAGAGACGCAAAGAGAAGTACAAGCGGCTGCGGTTGATCATGGGACTTGAGAGTACGTGGTGACTTTTTGAGGCGTGGAGGACTAAGAACTGAAGGATCGTGGTGTCGAGTCCGAAGGAGTCAAGTTCGAGTCTTGTAAGTTCTTATTTACTTTGTCTTAGTGGATTCTGATGGCTGGACTAGGTCCCGTGGTTTTTCCCAGAAGGGTTTCCCCTTGTGTTGTGATTTGCTTGGTTTTCCTTATTCCGCACTAAAATTTTATCATCCCTTAACTAAACAACTTAATTGTTAAAATCATTAAAAGGGTAGATAGACTAATGGGGAAACCGAACCATCCCCTCGAACTTGTGAGATTCTCAACTCAAACCTTAAATTGAGGTTTATCGAGATTTTTCAGCACGCCTACGATCATTCGTAGGCTTCCTACGAACGTTCATAGACTTTCTAGAG
This sequence comes from Tetracentron sinense, assembly GCA_015143295.1. NCBI lineage: Eukaryota > Viridiplantae > Streptophyta > Magnoliopsida > Trochodendrales > Trochodendraceae > Tetracentron > Tetracentron sinense. Next base: position 17,519,087 of record CM026569.1, read on the forward strand.
AGTTTGCCCAGTTTCTGGGACTCTACGATCATTCATAGAGGGTCTATAATCGTTCGTAGGGTGTTTACGAACGATTGTACTTGCGCAGAAATTTTTCAGATTTTTCATTCTTTGGTATTTCACCCATAACTTTTGACTCTCATTTCAGATTTTGGCAACTCAACTTGCGTTGGACTCATCATTCAAAGAGAAACAATTTTGTATCTAATGGACAAATCCTCATTCTGAGTTTTTAATAACCTAAATGGGCTCTAAAGCTGACTAGTCTGGAAATGGATTTCAGCAGACCAGATTTTCAACAAACCTGACTCCGGAAATTTAACTTTTAACTTAATCCTAACTCAAAATTTGAAAAAAGATAAACATGAACCTCAAAGAGGGTTCCAATATCTTTCTTAAAATTCAAGAATCACTCGATTCTGATAAGTGGTGAGAAAACTAGAGCTGTTTAAGTTGAGGGTATGTTAAGGCATAACCCTTGTTGATACTTAAGAGTATTCTATACTCTTACTCCCTCATCCCAAACACCCATAAACTCAAAAACATATTCTTAAAGCTTTAATACATGTCATCGAACATCATACTCCTAAATATACCAAAACAAGGTTCTGATTATCATTGATAACCATTCAGGGCATTACAACAGGCTTTAAGCTTTAGACACTATTCACATACCAAGCCATCAAGATCTGGGGTTCTACAATGGGAACTCCTCAAAACCAGGAGGGTTTCTCGAAACCCACTACGGTGTAGTGGATTATCCGCTAAGGTACAGCCCGCATAGTGGGGAGATAATAAGCTTCCCCATGCTCATTGTCATATGGTAGGATCTGAATAGCTGGACCATTCTCAGCCATTTAGATCCTGAGGGGCATTTGTGTGCAATGAAATCTCACCACCCACAAGGCTGGTGCATGGTGCACTTGCCTACACAGAATCACTACCCTTCGAAGGGCCGGTTAAGCTTCGTGTATGCCAAAGGCACACGCACCAGCTGGCCAAGGGCTAGCATACCGCTGGCCAAGGGCTAGCATACCGCTAGCCCGCCTAGCATTAAATGCTGGCAGTAGGGCAATAATGACCCGCGGACACCCCTATATGTCAGTCTTTAGGGGACTAACATGTGCTTAGAGATTGCCCTCATGAACAGACCCTCATTTAAGCTTGCAGACTGACTCCATGAGTCCATCCGCGGGCCAGTCAATGACTAGCCCAATCTGTGACCATAAAAGGCCATAGACCTAACCCAGACCAAGGGTTGGACCCATGGTCCCACCCTGTATTGGGCTACGGACTGACTAAGGCTGGACCCTAGTCAGCAGTCCAAATAGGCTTTGGATATAACTTCGACCGTGGGTGAGACCCATGGTCTCACCTCTTTAATTAGCGGACTAACCAATATTAGTCCTTTCTCAAATGGCAGTCAGTATCTGACCGCCATGTGATAGAGAATCCTTAACAAAAATGACTTTCTGCCAGCTTTGGGGCTCCCAAGATAGAGATCTCTCTTTCTCTAGGGAGAGAGTGCCATATGGCACCCTATCCGAAAGGGGAAGTAATCTCTTCCCTTTTCTGCGAAGATAAGAATCTTTTCCCTTTTTGGAGGGAAAGTTTGATCCTTCCAGGTTCCCCAGAAAAGGAAACCAATTTGGAGTCCTTCAAAAAGGACTTCATCCATATGGTTTCTTTAAGATAAGAGAAATCAACTGTCCTGGACAGATGGCCCTCTCTAAGGAGAGTTGGCCTCTTTTGATTTCCTAAAATAGAGGAAGTCAATGGTGTTAGCCTCAGGGTTACAACCATAAGTACCCTTATTAATTTTGATAATAACATAATAATATAATGAAATATTTGGTACTAATAAAACTATTTAAGTGCGTGAACATTTCAGATTACATAAGTTGATAGCACTCCAATCATGACAAAGGATGGAAATTACCCAAGAAGAAGTTCAACTCAATGAATACAAGATGAAGATCCAAGATAAGACCTTACTCCAAGTCAGGTCCATTGAAGACAAAAGGCAAAATAACAAGATCCAAGTCAAGCCAAGATCATCTCTCATCATTTTTAAATGTATTTACTTTTTATTCTGAGAATGTATAGAACTTATGTAAAATGTTCTCAAAAGGATGGTAAGTCGAAAAGCTCAAGAATCATAGATTGACCATAGGAGCCTAGGACATTTTTGAAGATCACTCCAAAGCTCTAATTAATCATAAAATTATGATAAGTGTATAGCTAATTGACCTAGGAAATCAATCACATCCCTTCAGTGTGATCCAAGATTGAATTCAGAATTTTTACTCTGAATTCGTCGACGAATTCTCTGGGTAGATTGAATTCGGCAACGAAGTCATTGCAGAAATTTTCAAATTCAGTTCTGTTTCTTGGTTTTGGCGACGAAATCTTTGGTTGGGTTAACTTTGGCGACAAAGTCATTACAAGATTTTTAAAAAAATTAAAATTCTATCTTTTGAATTCGGTGACGAACTCAAGTGGGAACTCCACTTCGTCGACGAAATCATGTCTGAAACTGAAAAATCTTTGCAATGGCTAGTTTGCAACGGACCTAAAAGCATTTAATGCTACCCCAACGGCACTATTAGATCAAATGCTATAAAATGAGTTCATTTATGAACATATAACAACACTTGATCACAGCAATAACTCCCATCGATCACCTATTCACTACTATTGATTTTCACTTACTCTCATACTTAGAAAATCCCCAAACAAATTCTCTCTTGAGCTTACTTGACTCCTACCTACTTTGAGAGACTTAATTAGAGGTTGTATTTCACTCTTATTCAGCTCATTTAAAGAGCTTTCTCTTCGGATTTTTAATCCAAAAACTCATTTATTGAAAATAGTCAAGAATCAAGATTCTTGCACTGAAGCTGTTGCTTCAGTTATTTCAAGAGAGGGTTGTGCTCTTGAGAGGTTTCAGCTCGGCCTAAAGGAGAGCTTGTAAGGTAGTATCTCGACCTGTAAGAGAGATTGTAAAGGTTTGGACTCCACCTGTAAAGAAGACAGTGCGATTAAGGAATCGTGGTGAATCCTCTACCTGGAAGCTGAGGCGGGGAATAGGCTGGATTGCTGAACCTTGTAAACAAATCTTGAGTTTGCATTCTCCTTATCTCTTCTCTCTTTCCTTTAAATATTCCACAGTTTAGCTTGTTGCATATTTAATTTTATTCCGCACTTTTGAATTTGTAGTTCAATTTTTTAAAAGCTGCCATAGACCCTATTCACCCCCCCTTTAGGGTCATTACCTGGCCAACAATTGGTATCAGAGCCTAATACTCTAAATAGATCTAAATAATCTGAGTAATCGAGTTTATTATGGCAAACAATGTTTTTGCAATAAGCCTAGGAGAAGGACAGTCCACCACTAGACCACCTCTGTTTAATGGAGAAAATTATAACTATTGGAAAACTAGGATGATGTATTACATTCAAGCTCTAGATTATGAGTGTTGGAGAGTAATAGTCAATGGCCCTCATCTTCCCACAAAAACTGTGGATGATGTCAGAATTCCTAAGGTAGAGGAAGAATGGAATAAAGCTGACATTAAGCTCATTCAAATCAATGCTAAAGCTATTAGCAACCTCTACTATGCCTTAAGTCCCCAAGAATTTAACAGAGTTCTGGATGTGACTTTGCTAAAGAAATATGGGATAAACTGAAAGTCACCTATGAAGGAACTAATCAGGTTAAAGAAGAAAAGATTAGCATGCATGTTCACAAGTATGAATTATTCAAAATGAAAAAAGAAGAATCTATCGGTGATATGTTCACCAGATTTACTAACATTTTAAATGGTCTTAAATCTCTGGGTAAAGTGTATTCTAATGCAGAAAATGTAAGAAAGATTTTAAGATCACTGCCCAAGAAATGGACTCCAAAAGTAACAGCAATCCAAGAAGCTAAGGACCTCACCAAACTGCCTATGGATGAGCTGCTGGGATCTCTTATGACTCATGAAGTCATAATGAAGGATCAAATGCCTGATGAACCTAGAACCAAGAAAGGGCTGGCTCTCAAGTCTACTCAAGTTGAAATTAGTGATGAGGAAACTAGCAGTGATAATGAAGATATAGCCTTGATGGCAAGAAGGTTCAAAAGGTTCCTCAAGCATAAGAAGAACTTCAAAAAAAGACCATACAAGAAGGAGTTCTCAAAAGAAGTGAACAAAGCTAAAGCTAGCAAGAAGGAACCTCTCACGTGTTATGAATGCAAAAGGCCAGACCACATAAGGACTGAGCACCCTCAACTCAAGAAGAGCCAAAAGCACAAGAAAAAGGCTATGATGGCAACTTGGGATGACTCAGAGGGAAGCAAGTTGGAAGATTCAAGTGATGAAGAAGTGGCAAATCTGTGCCTCATGGCAAATGACGATGAGGTAACTTCTTCCCCAAATAATTCTCTCTCATATAATGAAATAAGAGAAGCATTTGATGAACTTTATATTGAATTTGGTAGAATAGCTCAATTAAATAAATTCTTTAAAAAAGAAATTCACACTCTCTCACAATCATGTGAAAATCTACAAAAAGAAAAGAGTGCGTTAGCCATTGAGAATGAGGAATTGAGTAAGAAATTAAATGATATTGAAAATGCTCCTCATAACTCATCATGTGAATGTGATGAGTTAAAAGTTAAAGTCAATGACTTGACCAATACTGTCCTCACATTCACAAATGGTCAAAAGAACCTAGAAAGACTTTTAGGACAGCAAAGATGTGTTCTTAACAAGGCTGGACTTGGTTATAATACTTTTCAAAACAAAAAGATTATCAAAACTTCTTTACAAAATTAAGTAATCACTAAACTCCATCATCCACCTTATTTTATAATCGTAAAATAATTAGGAAAGTTTGGGTTCCAAAAGGAACATCTTCTCTTTCAAAATCTAACCATAAAGGACCAAGAATGATATGGGTTCCCAAGGGAACTAATCCTCCAAAACCACAACCCAGATCACTTTGGGTACCATCCAAAACTGTTTGGGTATCGGGGGGAAAGTATCTTGGAGTTACTTGAATTAGATGTGTAGGTATGCTTCAAATTAAGAACTTCCAAGACAACATAGTTCTTGGACAGTGGATGCTCAAGGCATATGACCGGGAACAAGGAACTATTTGCATCAATCACTCCAAAGGATGGCGGTCATGTAACATATGGAGACAATGCTAAAGGGAAGATCATTGGCATAGGTAAAATTGGTAAGAATAAATCCATTTTTAATGAGAATGTACTACTTGTTGATGGACTCAAGCATAATCTCATTAGTATTAGTCAACTTTGTGATAAGGGACTGAATGTTTCATTCAAGTCAAATATCTGCATGATTAAGGATAAAGATAATCTAAATACTTTGTTTGTAGCACATAGAAATGAAAATGTTTATACCTTAGATTTTGATGAACTTAAATCTCAAAACATAATATGTCTCTTTGCTATAGATGAAGCTAGCTGGTTATGGCATAGGAGACTAAGACATGCTAGTATGGATCTTTTGTCTAAACTCTCTAAGAATGAATTAGTTAAAAGATTACCTAAAACTAAATTTATCAAAGATAAAATCTGTGATGCTTGTCAACTTGGAAAACAAATAAAATCTTCATTTCAAACCAAGATAATGATTTCTACCACTAGGCCCTTAAAACTTTTGCATATGGATTTTTTTGGTCCAAATGAAGTAGCTAGCCTAGTTGGAAAAACTTATGCTTTTGTTATAGTGAATAATTTTTCAAGATACTCATGGGTACTATTTCTTTCTCATAAAAATGAAGCACCCTCTCTATTTAAAAAGTTTTGTAAAAGAGTTCAAAATGAAAAAAATTATTCTATTAACAAAATAAGAAGTGATAGAGGAGGAGAATAGAAAAATAAAGAACTTGAATTATTTTGTGATGGAAATGGTTTTAATCATAATTTTTCAACAGCTAGAACTTCACAACAGAATGGTGTAGTAGGAAAAAAGAATAGATCTCTTCAAGAAATGGCTAGAACAGTGCTTAATGAAAATAAATTATCAAATTATTTTTGGGCTGAAGCCATTAATACATCATGTTATGTAATTAATAGAGTTGTTATAAGAAACAAACTAAATAAAACTCTCTATGAGTGTCGCGACCCAAAACCCACCCTAGGAGTTAGAGTGAATCTTGGACGACTCAATCATGACTTACATGACTTGCTTGACAAACCAACCTGCAAAAACCCACAGAGCATATACAATAGAGGACATTATAGCGGAAACATAACTATAAAACACAGCGGAAGTCTAACAAACCTCTAAGTATATACATATGGTCCAAGTTTATACAAAAAGTAACCAGAAGAAAGTGCGGACAGACCCGCCAAAATACATGGATATAATCTCTCATCTCACCCACAGCTACTCCACTCAGAATCTACAACCACCTAATGGTAACCCTCTACTGGAGGTTCCTCAAAAGGCTCCTCGACGTACTCCTCCTCCACCCATGGACTCGGAGCACAGATATCAAATGGAGCAGCTGCTCCGCCGTCACCTGCCGACATAAGAAGTACGGCTGAGCATGGAATACTCAGCGGGTACTAAGCACTAACCAACAGTCATAGCATACAGATAGCACACATAAAGGAGGAAGCAAGTTGCATATATAGAACATGAACAATTTATATCATACAAGGAAGCAAAACAATTTATAATCATGCTTGTATTTCGTAGAAAGCCGATGAAACCTCTTGAAAACATCGTGCACTTGACTTGACTTGAAAATACCATTTCCGTGCTTGAAACTTGTTATGTTGTCTTATCTTGTCATATCATGCGTGTCATGTCATGTCATGCGTGTCATACGAGTATCATGCTTGCTTGTTCATAATTTAAACATGTTCACATGCCTAGTTGCCGTTCATAGTCCGTCACAACTAGTACCCTATATGCAGATGGGTATGCCTAGTTGCCGTTCATAGCCAGTCGCAACTAGCATCCATGCAGAATGTGAATGCCGAGTTGCCGTTCATAGCCCGTCGCAACTAGCATCCATGCGGAATGTGAATGCCTAGTTGCCGTTCATAGCCCGTCGCAACTAGCATCCATGCAGAATGTGTGATGCTATGTTATGCGTGTCATGCCATGCTATGCTATGCGTGTCATGCGATGCTATGCATGTCATGCGAGGGGATGGGAGACCTTTCCCTATGCAATGCATGATTGTCTTGCCCTTGTCAAAGCGAAGTGAAACATATCTTAGGATATGCCCCACCTCTACGTCCCATACTCAAAACATCGGTAAATCACATCATTCCATGCGTGCTCGTGAGATCGTGTGCATACTTGCATTTGGAATTAAATATGACAATTTGGAGTGATTCACAAGGCATAGCATATGACAATTTAAGTAATTAATAATCTACACATTTTAAGAAATGTAAGAAACACACTATCATGAACCCTAACAAGTTTCAAGAGCAATTAAACATGGGTTCCCTTAATTTATCATTCATTTTGTTCACCTTGGCATTTCATCAAACATGGGGTGTGTTCATTATTCACTTAAACCTAGATCATGCTTTTCTATGTGGGTTATGCTCACATCACACTTGTATGTTCATTATTAGTACAATGCCATTTCCCATTCGTTCATTACATCATCCACACGGCATCCATTCGCCAACATCCATCTCCATTCACCATTCATACCACCAATCTCATAACACATATATGGGTGAAAGAAAACAAGAAGAAATAAAGGAAAAGAGAAGCTATAACTAGGAGGGTAGTAAGAAGTACCGACCTTGACAAATGGGGGAAGAAATCCTCCACCAAACGCACTTGAGTTGCTGCCCTAGCTTGAGGAGAGTGCCCCACACGAGCTCCACGAATGCTTGAACCGAAATCTTGAAGAAATCGGGCTTGAGGTTGATCTAGGGTTTCAAAACCCTTTGATTTCTCTCCAAAATGGAAACCTAGGTTTTGGAAAACCTTCTCCTTTCTCTCTAATCTCCCAAATCTTCTAAGGGTTGAGAATGAGCCCTAAAGGCTCGGGTAATCCTATATAAGAAAGGGTATAACACCCGAATGCCGAAAATGCCCTTAGTGAAAATTCTGTAAAACGCGAGGACCGAGCGATCGGTGTTAATGACCGATCGATCGGTTGCCTACCGATCGATCGGTTTCGTAACCGAGCGATCGGTTGAAATTTCACTCTCTGGAAAATTTCTCCATACAAACTTTCTGACCGCGCGATAGCTACCGATCGATCGGTTATGGACCGATCGATCGCTGACTGGACCGAGCGATCGGTTCTCTGTATGTCTGGACTGTTTTGACCATATCTTTTGACTCGCTCGTCGGATTTCGACGATTCAACTTGCGTTGGGTTCGTCTTTCGAAAACGCACATTTCTGACGTTTTGGAATTTTCGATTTCTCCTTTATTTATTAATTAGACTACAAAAATGGCCAATTAGCTACGAAGGTGCTATTCATTAAGGATGAAAAAGTCCGGGGTGCTACATTCTCCCCCCCTTACAAAAATTTCGTCCCCGAAATTTGGACGATACATACATGCATGAAATCAAAACAAAATTATAAGCCATATGCACAAGTCTATTCAAACAACTCGGGATACTTTGCTTTGACTTCGGCTTCACGCTCCCACGTGGCTTCTTCTCGGGCATGATGTTGCCATTGCACGAGAACCAAAGAGATTGTCTTGTTGCGAAGCACTTGATCTCTCCGATCCAATATGTGAATCGGCTTCTCAACCAACGTGAGATCTTCTCGAATTTCCAACGGTTCCAATTCTAGTACATGTGAAGGGTCCGCAATGTACTTCCGAAGCATAGACACGTGGAAAACGTTGTGAACCGCGGCCATGTAAGGTGGAAGAGCTACTCGATAAGCAACTTCGCCAACCCGCGTGATAATCTCAAACGGTCCAACATAGCGAGGACTAAGCTTGCCTCTTTTGCCGAATCTCATAATCCCTTTACTAGGAGATACTTTCACAAAAACTTGATCCCCTACTTGAAATTCCAAGTCCCTACGACGCGTGTCCGCATAACTTTTCTGGCGATCTTGAGCGGCTTTCAATCGATCCCGAATGATCTTAACTGTGTTTACAGTTTGCTCAATCAATTCTGGACCAAGTAATTTCCTTTCTCCTACCTCATCCCAATAGAAAGGAGACCTACAACTTCGCCCATACAAGGCCTCAAATGGTGCCATTTGGATACTTGCCTGATAGCTGTTATTGTAGGCGAATTCAACCAAAGGCAAATGCTCTTCCCAACTGCCTCTGAAATCCATCATACAAGCCCGAAGCATGTCTTCAATGACTTGGTTCACTCTCTCGGTTTGTCCATCCATCTGTGGATGAAAAGCGGTGCTGAAATCGAGTCGGGAACCCATAGCCTCCTGGAAGCTTTTCCAGAATCGCGATGTGAATCTTGGATCCCGATCTGACACAATACTAACGGGCACTCCGTGCAACCTCACCACTTCCTTGATGTACAAAGCGGCTAACTGGCTAGAGTTGAAAGTAGTTCGGTACGGTAGGAAATGAGCGGATTTCGACAAACGATCCACTACTACCCATATCGCATCTGAGCCCCTTGCCGTCTTTGGCAAGCCAACTATGAAATCCATGGATATATTCTCCCATTTCCACTCGGGAATCGGAAGGGACTGTAATAGACCGGCGGGCCGCATGTGTTCTGCTTTCACCTGTTGACACACCAAGCACCGTGCTACATATTCCGCAACCTCCCTCTTCATATTTCGCCACCAAAAGTGACTCTTGAGGTTCCGGTACATCTTCGTACCCCCTGGATGCACTGTGTACTTCGAACGGTGTGCTTCATCCAAAATCTCTCTTCGAAGGTCTGCATTGGCTGGGACGCACAGCCTTCCCTTGAATGTGATAGCACCCCGACTAGTGAGAGAAAAGTCTTCACTGCCCTTGGCAACTTCCTTGTCCCGGAAAGCCAACAATTCAGCATCCGTGGCTTGGTATTCTTGGATCAAATCTATAATGTATGGCCGAACCGTGACATTTGCCAAGATAGGACTACGGACAAAGTCATTCACACTAATGTCCAGATTTGCCAAGTCTTCAAGTAGCTTCCATTCTTGCACTAACATGCATGCTAATAACCCCGGAGGTCTTCTACTCAAAGCATCAGCCACTACATTTGCTTTACCCGGGTGGTATTGAATGGTACAATCATAGTCCTTCAGGAATTCCATCCAACGCCGTTGCCTTAGATTCAATTCCTTTTGGGAAAAGAGGTATTTGAGACTCTTGTGATCCGTATACACATAGAATTCCACCCCGTATAAGTAATGTCGCCAGATCTTGAGCGCAAACACGACAGCGGCAAGCTCTAAGTCGTGCGTGGGGTAATTCTTCTCATGCTCCTTCAATTGCCTCGATGCATAGGCAATGACTTTCTTGTGCTGCATGAGTACACACCCAAGTCCAACGTGTGAGGCATCACTATACACCTCATACCCATAAGGTCCGGATGGCACCGTAAGGACAGGAGCTGTGGTAAGCCTCTTCTTCAGTTCCGTGAAACTGATCTCACACTTGTCGCTCCATACAAACTTAGCGTTCTTCCTTGTCAGGTAAGTGAGCGGTGCTGCAAGGCTGGAGAAACCCTCTACGAATCTCCTGTAGTAGCCTGCCAACCCAAGAAAACTGCGTATCTCCGTGACACTCTTGGGCCTCGCCCAATTCATGACTGCCTCTATCTTCTTTGGATCCACCGAAATGCCTTCCGCCGATACAACGTGGCCTAGGAATGACACCTCTTCCAACCAAAACTCACACTTGCTAAGTTTGGCGTATAGCTTGTGCTCTCTTAGCATTTCCAAAGCAAGGCGTAGGTCGCGTGTGTGATCTTCCCGTGTCTGGGAATAAACCAAAATGTCATCAACAAATACAATCACGCACCTATCAAGATATGGCCGGAACACCCGGTTCATCAAATCCATAAAGGCTGCCGGTGCGTTCGTGAGTCCAAAAGGCATCACCAAGAACTCGTAATGTCCATATCGAGTCCTGAAAGCAGTTTTGGGAACATCTTCCGCCTTAATCTTCAACTGGTGATAACCCGATCGAAGATCTATCTTTGAGAAGAATCTCGCTCCCTTCAACTGATCGAACAAGTCATCAATCCTAGGCAATGGATACCTATTCTTTATAGTGACTTTGTTCAATTGCCGGTAATCGACACACATCCGCATCGAACCATCTTTCTTCTTGACAAACAACACTGGGGCACCCCACGGTGAGACACTTGGTCGAATGAAGCCAAGGCTTTGTAATTCTTCCAACTGAGCCTTTAACTCTTTGAGTTCAATAGGGGCCATTCTATACGGAGCCCTGCAAACAGGAGCTGTGCCTGGTGCAAGCTCGATCATAAACTCAATCTCCCTGTCTGGAGGCAATCCTGGCAACTCCTCTGGAAATACATCCAGGAACTCACTCACAATCGGAATAGTTGATGAGTCCTTTGCCTCGGGGTTAGCTACGCCCAACGCCGCAAAACTAGCAATAGATCTGCTTTTCAACCCGCGAAAGTGGAATGGTTTTCCTTCTACTGGCTTGAAGAGTACCATTTTCTCAAAGCAAGCTACATGCCCATGATGTGCTGCTAACCAATCCATTCCCAATATGACATCAAAGTCTTGGAATCCAAGGACGATGAGATCAACCGCCAACTCGTGGCTTCCAACTTGGACCACACCATTTCTATACACTTTATCTGCCAATACTGTTTTGCCAAGAGGAGTCGAAATGGCTAACTCCGGTTCTAGCTGACTTGGCTCCCCAGAAAAGCCTTCTGAAAAACTCGGCGAGACAAACGAATGAGTAGACCCGGTATCAATCAACACTCGAGCCAAATACTCATTGACTAGTAGGGTTCCTGAAATTTTAGCTAGTTACGTCAATTCAAGCCTCAACAGTGTATACACGTAGGTAAATATATATATAGCATACCAACTACGTACACAAGGAATAAAACATAACACAACAATCACGAATAAGGAAAATAATTCCTAACGCGTACCTTGCACCACATCGTCAGATGCAAGTGCATCACCCTCTGTCAAGGCAAAAACTCGCCCCTGGTTCGCCTGGCGAGACTGAGGTGTAGACCGGGTAGTCTGAGATGACGCCTGATATGATCCTGCTGGGCGCGCTGGTGGCCTAATCCCCTGAGACTGGCCTGGTAAATGCCGGGTAGGGCAATCCCTGATCACGTGGCCCTGGCGACCACAGTGAAAACATCCACCCGATGCTCTTAGGCAATCCCCAGCTGGGTGCCGTCGGCCGCATGAAGGGCAGGCCTCGTGTGTGCGGGTAGGAGGGGCCTGAGGTGGAGCATATCTCGCCACCTGAGGTGCAACTGGCCATGGGGCCGGGAGAGCCTGAGGTCGAGGTGCCTGTGGCACGTACTGCCGTGGTGCTGGGGCCGCATAAGTCGGCTTCATCGGTGGTGCTGGCCATGTATACTGATAAGGTCCGGTACGATTCCGCCTCTCTGGAGGTGCTGAACTACTGGCTTGGCCTCTCGCCAACTCTCTCTTCTTAGACACTGCTTCAGAATTAGCCTCAACCAATAAGGCCTTATCCACTACTTCGGCGTAAGTGGCGTGCCTGAAAACTGACACTTTCTCCATGATGACATCCTTGAGCCCTTGCTCAAACCTCCTCGCCTTCATTGCCTCGGTGGCAATCATATGTGTCGCGAAGCGTGATAGCTCCGAGAACTTGGCCTCATAAGCGGCCACAGACATCGAACCTTGCTCAAGGTTGATGAATTCTCTCTCTTTCTTTTCCCGAGCTCCAACCGGGAAATACTTCTTATAGAACGTGTCCCTAAACTCCTCCCAAGTCCAAGGTTGACCCTGGATGGTCAAGTCTCGTGTCCTCAATGCGGACAACCACCAATGGTGGGCTTCACCCTCTAGCATGAAAACTGCCCATGCTACCCTATCCTCCTCTGTAGGCGAGAGGACCGCAAAAATCTTCTCCATCTGGAGGATCCACGCCTCTGCTGCGAGAGGGTCCACACTCCCATGGAAGGATGGAGGCCTCAATCTCCTGAATGCCTCAACTCCAGCTGTACGATGTACTGGAGCTGCGGGCGGTGGAGTAGGTGCCGCTGATGCCGGTATAGTTTGCCGAGCCGCCAGGATGGCGAGTGTCTCAGCAATAGAGCCTAAGACCTGAGAGAGGTCCGGCTGCTCATCCTCATCTCTAGAAGAAGATGAAGCTCTGGTGTGTGGTCCACGACCCCGTGTGCCCCGCCTCATGACTAAAGTCCTGAGAACAATAGCACCACATGAGTCTCACTTGAAAACACAGTTTATTTCAATGTCGTTTCACAATAATTCAATCTGTATTAGTTGTATAACACTAATATTCATCACATCAAGTAATCAGAGTATTCATCACATTATACTTATACTTTAGTGTTCTAGCGTACCTAGGACCCGTACTTGGTTAAAGCAACCATTTTAGACTAAGACTAAAGTTTAGTCTTACACTTGGAACCAGACTCGCTCCCGACTTACTTCCTTCCTAACTTGTTTCCTGACATATGCTCTTGTCAAGTCGTGGCATAAGATTCTAAGTGACCCTAGAGACCTAAAGCCTAAGCTTTGATACCACTTCTGTCGCGACCCAAAACCCACCCTAGGAGTTAGAGTGAATCTTGGACGACTCAATCATGACTTACATGACTTGCTTGACAAACCAACCTGCAAAAACCCACAGAGCATATACAATAGAGGACATTATAGCGGAAACATAACTATAAAACACAGCGGAAGTCTAACAAACCTCTAAGTATATACATATGGTCCAAGTTTATACAAAAAGTAACCAGAAGAAAGTGCGGACAGACCCGCCAAAATACATGGATATAATCTCTCATCTCACCCACAGCTACTCCACTCAGAATCTACAACCACCTAATGGTAACCCTCTACTGGAGGTTCCTCAAAAGGCTCCTCGACGTACTCCTCCTCCACCCATGGACTCGGAGCACAGATATCAAATGGAGCAGCTGCTCCGCCGTCACCTGCCGACATAAGAAGTACGGCTGAGCATGGAATACTCAGCAGGTACTAAGCACTAACCAACAGTCATAGCATACAGATAGCACACATAAAGGAGGAAGCAAGTTGCATATATAGAACATGAACAATTTATATCATACAAGGAAGCAAAACAATTTATAATCATGCTTGTATTTCGTAGAAAGCCGATGAAACCTCTTGAAAACATCGTGCACTTGACTTGACTTGAAAATACCATTTCCGTGCTTGAAACTTGTTATGTTGTCTTATCTTGTCATATCATGCGTGTCATGTCATGTCATGCGTGTCATACGAGTATCATGCTTGCTTGTTCATAATTTAAACATGTTCACATGCCTAGTTGCCGTTCATAGTCCGTCACAACTAGTACCCTATATGCAGATGGGTATGCCTAGTTGCCGTTCATAGCCAGTCGCAACTAGCATCCATGCAGAATGTGAATGCCGAGTTGCCGTTCATAGCCCGTCGCAACTAGCATCCATGCGGAATGTGAATGCCTAGTTGCCGTTCATAGCCCGTCGCAACTAGCATCCATGCAGAATGTGTGATGCTATGTTATGCGTGTCATGCCATGCTATGCTATGCGTGTCATGCGATGCTATGCATGTCATGCGAGGGGATGGGAGACCTTTCCCTATGCAATGCATGATTGTCTTGCCCTTGTCAAAGCGAAGTGAAACATATCTTAGGATATGCCCCACCTCTACGTCCCATACTCAAAACATCGGTAAATCACATCATTCCATGCGTGCTCGTGAGATCGTGTGCATACTTGCATTTGGAATTAAATATGACAATTTGGAGTGATTCACAAGGCATAGCATATGACAATTTAAGTAATTAATAATCTACACATTTTAAGAAATGTAAGAAACACACTATCATGAACCCTAACAAGTTTCAAGAGCAATTAAACATGGGTTCCCTTAATTTATCATTCATTTTGTTCACCTTGGCATTTCATCAAACATGGGGTGTGTTCATTATTCACTTAAACCTAGATCATGCTTTTCTATGTGGGTTATGCTCACATCACACTTGTATGTTCATTATTAGTACAATGCCATTTCCCATTCGTTCATTACATCATCCACACGGCATCCATTCGCCAACATCCATCTCCATTCACCATTCATACCACCAATCTCATAACACATATATGGGTGAAAGAAAACAAGAAGAAATAAAGGAAAAGAGAAGCTATAACTAGGAGGGTAGTAAGAAGTACCGACCTTGACAAATGGGGGAAGAAATCCTCCACCAAACGCACTTGAGTTGCTGCCCTAGCTTGAGGAGAGTGCCCCACACGAGCTCCACGAATGCTTGAACCGAAATCTTGAAGAAATCGGGCTTGAGGTTGATCTAGGGTTTCAAAACCCTTTGATTTCTCTCCAAAATGGAAACCTAGGTTTTGGAAAACCTTCTCCTTTCTCTCTAATCTCCCAAATCTTCTAAGGGTTGAGAATGAGCCCTAAAGGCTCGGGTAATCCTATATAAGAAAGGGTATAACACCCGAATGCCGAAAATGCCCTTAGTGAAAATTCTGTAAAACGCGAGGACCGAGCGATCGGTGTTAATGACCGATCGATCGGTTGCCTACCGATCGATCGGTTTCGTAACCGAGCGATCGGTTGAAATTTCACTCTCTGGAAAATTTCTCCATACAAACTTTCTGACCGCGCGATAGCTACCGATCGATCGGTTATGGACCGATCGATCGCTGACTGGACCGAGCGATCGGTTCTCTGTATGTCTGGACTGTTTTGACCATATCTTTTGACTCGCTCGTCGGATTTCGACGATTCAACTTGCGTTGGGTTCGTCTTTCGAAAACGCACATTTCTGACGTTTTGGAATTTTCGATTTCTCCTTTATTTATTAATTAGACTACAAAAATGGCCAATTAGCTACGAAGGTGCTATTCATTAAGGATGAAAAAGTCCGGGGTGCTACAATGAGCTTTGGAATGGAAGAATCTCTAATATAAGTTATTTTATGGTGTTTGGATGTAAATGCTTCATACTTAATGATAAACAACATCTTAAGAAATTTGATGCTAAATCTGTGGAAGGAATCTTCTTAGGATACTCTACTAATAGCAAAGCTTATAGAGTGTTTAACAAGAAATCATTAATTATTGAAGACTCAATTCATGTAGTTTTTGATGAATCAAATCATTTTAACAAAATCAATACTGATATGGATGATGAAATTGATAATCTTCTAAAAGCAATATCAAATTTACAAATCAACAAAGAAAATAAAAATGATCAAGAAAAAGAAAAATCAAGTAACAACTCCATTGAAATAGATAATGAAGAAGAAATTGAAAATGAAGAATCCTATCAACTTCCTAAAGTTTGGAAATTAATAAAAGATCACCCTAAGGATCTAATACTTGGTAATATGGAACAAGGGGTAAGAACAAGAAGAAATATAATGAATTTTGCTTTCCTAAGTCAAATTGAACCTAAAAATGTCTTAGAAGCTATTGAAGATGACTCGTGGGGCATTGCTATGTAAGAAGAGTTAAATCAATTTGATAGAAATCAAGTTTGGGATCTAGTACCTAGATCAAATGACAAATCTATTATTGGAACAAAATGGGTCTTCAGGAATAAAAAGGATGAAAATGGGAATGTAGTTAAAAATAAAGCAAGATTAGTAGCTCAAGGTTACAACCAATAAGAGGGGATAGATTATGATGAAATAATTGCCCCGGTTGCTAGACTAGAAGCTATAAGAATGTTACTTGCATTTGCTAATCATAAAGAATTTAAACTATATCAAATGGATGTAAAAAGTGTATTTCTAAATGGGTATATCAATAAAGTTTATGTAAATCAACTTCCTTGTTTTGAAAATCATAAATTTCCTAATCATGTATTTAAGTTAACTAAAGCTTTATATGGATTAAAGCAAGCTCCAAGAGCTTGGTATGATAGGCTAAGTAGCTTCCTAATTGAAAACGGATTCATAAGAGGTAAAATTTACATAACTTTATTCATAATGGCCAAAAATGATGATATGCTAATAATCCAAATCTATGTAGATGACATCATATTTGGATCAACAAATGAATCTCTCTGTAGAATATTTGCTAAAACAATGCAAAAAGAATTTGAAATGAGTATGATAGGTGAATTAACATTTTTCTTAGGACTTCAAATCAAACAAACCAAACAAAAAACTTTCGTTAATCAAGTTAAATATACTAAAGAACTACTTAAAAAGTTTAGAATGGAAAACACTAAAATAATGGATACTCCTATGAGTCCATCAACCAAACTTGATAAGGATGAAAAATGAAAAAGTATTGATGAAAAAGTCTATAGAGGCATGATTGGAAGCCTTTTGTATCTCACTGCAAGCAGACTTGACATTATGTTCAGTGTTTACATTTGTGCAAGATTCCAATCCTGTCCAAAAGAATCTCACTTAACTACTGTAAAAAGAATCTTTAGAAACTTACTTGGAACAATTAATTTAGGCTTATGGTATCCAAAGGACACAAACTTAGATCTAATAAACTATTCAGATGCAGACTTTGCTGGATGCAAAGTAGATAAAAAAAGTACTAGTGGAACTTGTCACTTTTTAGGACATTCTCTTGTTTCATGGTTTAGTAAGAAACAAAATTCAGTGGCCTTATCCACAGCTGAGGTTGAGTACATGGCAGCTGGACTTTGTTCCGCTCAAACTCTCTACATGAAACAACAACTAGAAGATTTTAAACTTATCTATACTAAAATTCCTATTAAGTGTGATAACACAAGTGCTATTTGTATGACTAAGAATCCTATTCAACACTCAAGGACTAAACACATAGAAATAAGATATCATTTTACTAGAGATCATGTGCAAAATGGAAATGTTATCTGGGAATTTGTTGATACAATTAATCAGCTTGCTGATATTTTCACCAAACCTTTACATTCTGATAGATTTAGTGCTTTGAGAAGAGAACTGGGTATGACTTGTCTAAGTGATTTAACTTAATCAAAAGCAATCAAAAATTGAAATCTTTGATTTGATATGCCTATAACTTACTTGACTGATAAATAGATTGATTTGAATACATTATTATTATTTTAGATGTCTTGATGAATCTTTGACTTAAAGAAAAATAGGTAGAACAATTCTTCATATTAAGACTGAATTCGGCGACGAATTCAATCTAGAATATGATTTTGGCGACGAATCTTTGGGAAATATAGAAAACAGAATATTTTTTGTACCCATTTCGACGACGAACCTGGATGAGTCATCCATTTCGTCGACGAAGTCAATTCGAAAATAAACAGATTAGGGCTCCTAACTCAATTTCGGTGACGAATTCAGGGACGAAACCCATTTCGGCGACGAATTGAGTCGTGTGTATAAATAGTAACCCCCAAAATTCAAACTTTTTCAAACCTAATCCTTCCCTCCAAAGTCCCTATTCCATTGCTCGTGCACCCTTCTTTGTTCCAAGCTCTAGCAAATCTTTCTAAATCTCTCAGAATATGCCTCCTAGAATGAAGAATGCATCTGTGGAGCCACCAAAGAAGAAATCACGAACCGACAAAGGAAAAGAACCGGCCTCAAGTTCAACTCCAGTTCCAGTAAAGTTCAAGGAAGCAAAATTCGAGAAATTATTCAAAGAAAAATTCCTATCTCGTTCCCCTCTCTACGGTAAAGTCGTTAATTTCATTAGTTTTGATGCCTATGGGCTCGAAACCATAATAACTCTCTTTTCTGCCCTAAAATGGTATAAATTTCTTGAATCAAATGAACTCATGTTTCCTGAGTTAGTCAAACTCTTTTACACTCACTTCCATTTCAATCAATCCGAATCTCTTATTACCTCATTTGTCTTAGGTAAAAACATTTCTCTTCATTTAAATCAATTGCACTCAATTTTAAAGATCCCTCAGTGTACTCTTCAAACCTTTGTGAATGGTTAGTGGACCAGTCATGAAGGCTTTGATGTGGTTAAAGCACTGAAAATGATGTGCATAAACCAAGATTTCACTTCTCCTTTTCAACCTAAGGTTAAAGATCTTACCCTCACTACTAGACTGATTCACAACATAATCACTTATACCCTAGTTCCCAGGGCTGGTGGTAGGGAGTATCTCACCTACTTCGATGTATTCCTTATGTGGTGCATCCTTACCTCCACACCCATTGATCTCTCCTACATCATTGTCCACTGTATGGATGATGCATTTAAGAGAAAATCAGGGTGTCTCCCTTTTGGTCAGGCTCTGACTAAAATCTTTAAACACTTCAATGTTCCTTTAGCCTCTCAAATAGATATTGTCACCCCTGATGATTCCTCCATTTATAGCAAAGCAACCATTCAAAGAATGGGCTATATCTAGAATGACTCCCAGAAGGTTTGGACTCCCAAACCCTCTGCTTCTCAGTCCTCCTCCCTTCCTTCCAGTACTTCAGTTCCTATTTATACTCCATCTATACCTTTTTATGCTCCCTCTTCATTTATTCCTTCCTCTTCATCTGCACCCACAGCAGAACTTCAGGCTGAGCAACAGTAAGATTTAGTGCCAGAGGAGGAACCCCAGGCTGAGCAGCAGTTAGTAACAGAAGAGGATCCTGCAGATGAGCTTCAGGGTGAGCAGCACACCAGAAATGAGCTGCCTGACTGGTCTGATTTCGTGGATGCTGGAGAGATTCCAGAGAGTTCTCGTAGACAGGTGTCTCCTCATTTTGAGGACCCTGGTCAGTTCTATGAGGTGCCCAGCAGGCCAGCAGCTTCAGATGAGCAGCTGAACATCATGGAAGGGCAAATTGCCTCCATGTCTTCCAGCTTGGAGCAGTTTCAGTTAGAAATGAGGATGAGCCAGCAGGCTTTTCAAGAGGAAATAAAGGCATCCCTGCTCTCCTTCATAGCAGCAACAAGGAAAAATCAAACTGCCATTCAAATTGAATCAAGGGAAACTCTTCAGAATCTCCATTCCTCTACTCTCTCCCGTTTTGTAACTCTTGAGTCTGAGATGAGCAAAATCCCCAAAGCAGTCCAATCTTCTCTTGCACCGGTGTATAATGATCTTAGAGAGTGTACCAATGCCACATACTCTGTCTTAGGGACAGTTAACATGGATGCCTCAGTCACCAAAGATAGAGTTGACTCTGTATGTTCATTTCTACATAGATTAGGGGCAGAACAATCCGAAGAAAGTATCTGAATGGAGGTCACAAAGACAATCCAAGGAATTGTAGAATCGTCAGCTCTTCAGTTGAAGACTCAAGGCAAGTTTCTTTTGGATATGGCGGAGCATGACTCCATAGCTACTCAATTACCTTGCGGGCAACTGATGAGTTGAAGAAAATGAATAATTTTCTGGTGAGTCTGGCTAGTGGAGCCACTCCTTCTCAGCCTCCCTCTCAAGCTCCCTCTTCTTCCAAAGGCAAGAGACCAATAAAGGTAACCCCCTCCAAAAGGTGTCAAGCTACTGATTCCCCTATCATCTCCCTTCCTTCAGATTCAGATCCCACCTCCTCTTCCTCAGACTCCCATGATGACTCCGATCCAGCTGAGCCATCAGAAGATGTCCTCTCAAAGGTTGTAGACCTCATCAAAAAGCAGAAAGCAGACGGGCTGTAAATTTTTTTCTTTTTTTCATTAAGTTTTTTTTATGTTGACATAAGGGGAGAAACATGAAATGTAATGAAAATTTAAATTTTTTGAAAATTTGGTGATTGATGATTGATAAATGAATGATTGATAAATGAAATGACATTTGAACTATTTGAAATATGATGTTTTCTTTTGCATCTTTGGCAGTACACACATAATATGTCTTTTGCTTATGCAATTCTCTTCTTGTCTTGATCCAATATGTTGTGAAGAGAAATTAAAATTGAAACTTATCTTTATGGAACTTTTCTTGGTACATAACCAGGGTGATATATCCTTTACCTCATTATAAATATGGATCTAAATAACAACTGTGATTATGCTTACAAATGCATATGCGTAGAGGGGCTTACCTCAAAGATTTTATGAAAAACATGTCCTGAGGGGGAGCTTAACCCAATTTCATTACATTGTTATGTCATCATCAAAAAGGGGGAGATTATTAGCCTCAGGGTTACAACCATAAGTACCCCTATTAATTTTGATAATAACATAATAATATAATGAAATATTTGGTACTAATAAAACTATTTAAGTGCGTGAACATTTCAGATTACATAAGTTGATAGCACTCCAATCATGAAAAAGGATGGAAATTACCCAAGAGGAAGTTCAACTCATTGAATACAAGATGAAGATCCAAGATAAGACCTTAGTCCAAGTCAGGTCCATTGAAGACAAAAGGCAAAATCACAAGATCCAAGTCAAGCCAAGATCATCTCTCATCATTTTTAAATGTATTTACTTTTTATTCTGAGAATGTATAGGACTTATGTAAAATGTCCTCAAAAGGATGGTAAGTCGAAAAGCTCAAGAATCATAGATTGACCATAGGAGCCTAGGACATTTTTGAAGGTCACTCGAAAGCTCTAATTAATCATAAACTTATGATAAGAGTATAGCTAATTGACCTAGGAAATCAATCACATCCCTTCAGTGTGATCCAAGACTGAATTCAGAATTTTTACTCTGAATTCGTCGACGAATTCTCTGGGTAGATTGAATTCGGCGACGAAGTCATTGCAGAAAATTTCAAATTCAATTCTGTTTCTTGATTTCGGTGACGAAATCTTTGGTTGGGTTAACTTCGGCAACGAAGACATTACAGGATTTTTTTTTTAATTAAAATTCCATCTTTTGAATTTGGCGACGAACTCAAGTGGGAACTCCACTTCATCGACGAAATCATGTCTGGAAATGAAAAATCTTTGCAACGGCTAGTTTGCAACAGACCTAAAAGCATTTAATGCTACCCCAACGACACTATTGGATCAAATGCTATAAAAGGAGTTCATTTATGAACATATAACAACACTTGATCACAACAATAACTCTCATCGATCACCTATTCACTGCTATTGATTTTCACTTACTCTCATACTTAGAAAATCCCCAAAAAAATTCTCTCTTGAGCTTACTTGACTCCTACCTACTTCGATAGACTTAATTAGAGTTTGTATTTCACTCTTATTCAGCTCATTTAAGGAGCTTTCTCTTCGGATTTTTAATCCAAAAACTCATTTATTGAAAGTAGTCAAGAATCCAGGATTCTTGCACTGAAGCTATTGCTTCAGTTATTTCAAGAGAGGGTTGTGCTCTTGAGAGGTTTCAGCTCGGCCTAAAGGAGAGCTTGTAAGGTAATATCTCGACCTGTAAGAGAGATTGTAAAGGTTTGGACTCCACCTGTAAAGGAGCCAGTGCGATTAAGGAATCGTGGTGAATCCTCTACCTGGAAGCTGAGGCGGGGAGTAGGCTTGATTGCTGAACCTCGTAAACAAATCTTGAGTTTGCATTCTCCTTATCTCTTCTCTCTTTCCTTTAAATATTCTACAGTTCACCTTGTTGCATATTTAATTTTATTCCGCACTTTTGAATTTGTAGTTCAAGTTTTTTAAAGCTGCCATAGACCCTATTCACCCTCCCTTTAGGGTCATTACCTGGCCAACAAAAGGGGAGTTCAAAAAGAACTCTCCAAAAGATATAAGAAGAGGTTTTCACATAAGAAACCCTCAAGAAGAAGAATACACTCGGAAGAGAGATACACAGCGGAGAAAGGAAAAATAATTTTATTTTCTTTTTACAGGAACAACAGCAACCAAGGAGGAAGAAGAAGCATCTCCCCAAATGGAGAATACTAGGTGAACCCTCAATATGGCAACCTCTCTTTATTTTCTTTCTTTTTGATGATAAAACCTCTATGAGGTATCTTGTAACGCCTACATGAGTCTGGGCAACCCCATTAAATAAATAAATATATTTTATTCAATATCTTGTTCTTCTTATTATTCTTCTTCTTAATAAGAGGGTTTTCCCCAAATAGGGAAAGTAATTAACAGTCTAAGTTTACTCAGATTGGAAGGATAGTCCCCCACATAAAAAAAATAAACTCTATACAACAATTGAGGAAATTTGATAAGCAAAGACAAATTTTGCGCTTACAGTGGCATGGATCCAAATTAGATCTCTTTAATGGCTTCATCAAAGTCACTAAAGTTAGACTGTGACCCCTCTATTCCTCTCTCGGCTTCTATGGTAATATCGGTCAACTCTAGCAATTCTTTGACCATAGGAATGGGTTCTTCAGGCTGTGATTGCTCTGGAGTAGAGAAAATTGGCCTAACAACCATTTTTCCATTCTTTCCTCTCTTAATCTTTAAGGTCCTGTTCAGAGACCGTTGCCTTTGCCAATGCGTCTTTTGCATCCTTGACATGGGAATTGGGAACTTCGGTTGAACAATCCTGTTCCATTGGCCAATGGGCCTAATGGGTTGTCACCCCCCAAAATACCCCCTAAGAGTTAAGGGATACTTTATGCATGACTATACTTAACTTGTCAAACCAATCTGTAATGAACAAGACATAACATTATCAACTGAAACATGATATAGAGTGCAGAAACTTAAAATCATGCGGAAGCGTAAACCAAAATTTCTTTTCTATAACCATGGTCGGTATTCCAAGTTCTAATACAAAACATATCAAAGTAAAGGTGGACATGTCCACCTATCAAAATACGAAAGAAACTCTCGCATACTCTCTCTCTAACAGTAGTCTAAATAGGGCCACACATTGAGGTCTCTGACTGAATAGGGATAGGCGGCTCCCTCTCTTCCACGTATTCTTCCTTAACCCAGGGCTCAGGGTCGAAGGCACCCTCCAGATCTACCGACATGAAAGTACGGCTGAGTATAACAAAACATAACAGCAACAACGAGGTATAATTCATCACATCAATTTAAAGTGATAAAAATCAGCATATGACATTCATAACATCATAGGTAAAGTAATGTAATAATCTTAACATGCTTGAATGAATGCGAAAACTCCGATAAACTCATACTCTAAAGTCATATCTTGTTTTTGAAAATAGCCTTTCGTGTTTTTCAAAACTTGCCTGTCATGTTTAAAACTTGTTCTTGTCTTGTCTTGTCTTGTCCCGTTGGAATCACACGTGTCTTGTCTTGTTCTTGTTTGGAATCACACTTGTCATGCTTGTTTTTGTTTGGAATCACACTTGTCATGCTTGTCTTGTCATGTTCTTGACATGTCTTGACTTGCTTTGCTATGCTTTTGTAAGCCAGATGTTAGTGCCCTTGTAGCAACCTGGGAATCGAGAATATAAATTCCCATTAGCGAATATATATATATAGAAAAGGTGCACCAACATCCTTGACTGGCCCTCTGTCTAGCATTATTAACTTATTTTCTTGTGAGTCAGGTATGACATATCTTGGGATATGCCCTACCCTTGACCGCCCGATGTCCGACTTTATCATGCTTGTTTACTTGTGAGCCAAATATGACATATCTGGGGGATATGCCCTACCCTTGACCGGCCCTATATCCGGTTTTATCATTTGTTTCGTAAATCACATTTCACGTTTTCATTGTCTTCATATATACAAATATTGTAGAGCCCTGGAATTTGGTTTCACTATGCTATGAATAGTGGCAGTGAATGGTGCCCTTGTATGGTGTGTGTAAAGGCTTAGAGCCTTCCATCTTGTTCTTGGTTGTATGGTGAGTCAAGTATTTTAGGTATGTGTGTTGAGTCTCAAAAAGAGAGTATGAGTAGACTCTAAGTGGGTAAAAGTCAAGGGCATTAAATACCCTAAGTGCTTAAAGGGTCATAAGTAGTGAATGGTGCTCAAGTAGAATCTTGTACACTAATGGGCCTTATGCTAATATACGTATTTGGACATGTGGCGTGCATGTGTTGATAGGTCTATATATCCTTAAGGAGTGTGTTGTAAGCATAAAAGGTGTTAAAATTGGATTGGAGAAGGTTCAAGTAGTGGAAACAGGGTTTTGCAGCAAAACAGGGGAGCACCGATTGCTCAGTGATAACCACCGATCGACCGGTCTTCTACCGATCGATCGGTAGCTATCGACTAGTTAACTAATTTGTATGGGTAAAAATTCCAGAGAGGGTGTTTCCAACCGATCTCTCGGTTGAAAACACTGATTGCTCGGTAAGGCACCGATCGTTCGGTCTGTACCACCGATCGATAGGTTATACGCAGATTTTCTTCATTAAGGGTTTTTAAGTCTTTAACGACCACCCTTTTGCCTATAAAAGGCCCAGCTCTTGCTCTAAGGGTTTCAAAAACCATTAGAGCATAATTTTTAGAGAGATTTGAGAGGAGAAGAAGGAGGAAAGCTAGGGTTTGCTCAAGCTTGAAGAAGAAGATCAAATCTTCCCTTCCTTGATGTTTTTCAACAAAGAACTCGAGGTTCTCACTTGTTCAAAGCCTTTGGAATCAAATTCATTGATTTCACCAAGTCAAATACACTCTACTACTTACCATGTATTATTCCTCTTAAGAAAACCATGATTAAAGTATGTTCCTGGGTCGATTGGATGTTGATTGTGAAATTTCTTATTCCAATGCACTCTTAGACCAAGAGGGGGGGTGAATAGGTCTACTATAATTTTCTTTACCAATTTTAATTTTAAACAATCACACACAGCCAAACTCACTTGAACACACAGGATTTTTACGTGGAAAACCCTTCCGGGAAAAAACACGAGACCTAGTCCAGCACAGAATCCACTATGAGAAGATTTAAACAATACAAGGCTTGAATCTTACCCAACCGGACACGACACAACGTTCCTCGGTATCAATTCCTCAGCTTGCAAACCACGAACTTAGCACGTTCGATCTCCACAACAGCAGTTCTGGTTCCTCACCGACCAATCTTACTCAAAGTGATCAACCATGGTCTCCGAAGACCGATCTCCGTCCTTGACAGCTTTAGCACATGCTAACCAACACTGATAGTAGAGCAACAGTGGGTTTTAGGGTTTGTGGAAACCCTAGGGTGATCTCTTAATGTTTAAGGATCATCTAATGTAAAGTATAGAAAATATGCTTTCGAACCATGCAAAACCTAGGGGTCAATTATTGGAAATGAAGATCAATGAACCAAAGAGTTTTCATAAACTCAAAGCAAGCACAAAGTACTCTAAAAAGTCTCCCCTAGATCATCATCACTGATTGGGAGAAGTCCCCTATATATAGGAAAGGTCCAAGGGATTAGAAATTGCTAAAAAGTGATTTTGGAAAGTTTTTTTCATATCAGGGTCGACTCTGGGGGTCCCTGGGTCGACCCATTATAGCAAAATCATCTTCTAGCCGAAAATCCATATCAGGGTCGACCTATTAGCCATATTCGGTCAACCGGATGGAGCCTTTCGGTCGACCGGATGGTCCTCAGGGTCGACCCTCACAATTCTCACTCTCTGCCAAAAATCATGGTACAAAATGGGGGCTCTTCAGGGTCGACCCAAACGGTCAGGGTCGACCCTAGGGTGCATTATTTTGGTTTTTTCAACTTTTTTAACCATTGAATGCATTCCCCTATCAACCCTTCTCCAATATGACTCATATTTAATGATGAATGAGCATTTTCATGAGGTATCATAGGGTCATCTAGGTATCTCACTAAATCCCAACTTTTTAGCCACTGTGAGTGATGAGGCTTCAAGAATCTTCACAGCTTCTACTTCACTTTGTATTCAAACCGGATGAGACCTATTATGACCTAAATACAACCTTTTGGGCTCGGAATTTTGCCAAAAATATTTTGACTTTACAATCTCCCCCTTTGGCAATTCCGAGACAAAACAACCAATAACACTAATGGTCATGGTTTTACATACTCTCTTAAATCCACCAAAAACATAGAGAATGAAAAATACATGACACTGGACATTTGGACTTCTTCCATGGAGCAGTAGGCTTTACAAGACCATTGAAGCATTAATCAAACCTGAAACACTGAAACAAACAATACCTTTGTGAAGCATGGGGGAAAGTCATAAAATAAAATAAACATTGGAACAATGACCGACATGCAAAGTGTATGAGATCTCCCCCTCAATCTGAGATCCCATATGACAAAGTTTTCAAAATCATAAATCATGAGAGTAATGAGAATATAATGTGTAACATGTCAATATGAATATAATATGCAATCAGAGATAGCAGTTGCACACTTGTACATATGATCCAACATGAGATCAATCTTATGCAACTTCTCCCCCTTTCTGGCTTGAATCGCCAAGGGAAGAGCAATCCTGCAAAAAGAGCAACTCTAGCATAAAGCAATAAGATCAGCAAGGAGCAATAGCATAGAGAAACACAAGGGAGCAGATGCAGGAACTAAACTGTAGAAACTAAGCAAAAGCATCCCATATTCAATAACCAAGTGGTGCACAGCGCACAGTCCAACCACAGACACATATCAACCAAACCGAACTAGCTGCAGCTAGCATAAACTAAGAGCAAAACAAGGCGAAAACCATCATCGCACTAATAACTAATCATCCTGGGGCGAAGGAAAGTAACAAGCAAAATCATCCTGATATCGAGAACGAAAATCGCGAAGCTCTTGGCGAGATGCCTGCACTATGTCGGAAAGTGCATCAATCCGGCGATTAGTCACCGAAAAACCGTCTCGAGTAGTAGCGGCATGAGAATCCAGGTGGGCATAAAGATCAGTAGCAAAATGTGACTGAGCAGCCGATATATCAGCAAGCATGGTAGCCATTGTCTTGAAGGACCAGGGACCCGAAGGAACTTGAGCATGGCTGGAAGTGGGACCGGCACCCAAGGCCGAAGGAGCGATATCATTATCAATGTCTTCCTCATGCTCCGACATCACAGCATGGGACAGACTACTAACCAAGGTGCGAGCACAGATGGGTCCTAAGGAAGGCTTGGTAGCATCAGAGGAATGAGCCTTAATACCCTCAGCAAACATGAGATTGGTGATGAGAACACTAAAAGGAAGAGCAGCTCGCTTTTGATGCACAGCGATAGCCTGAAGGAATAGGTCAATAATGTGCGCACCAGTATCAATAGTGTCTCCAGTCATGATACTATACAGGAACTGAGCCCTATCAACGCTCAGATTAGTAGAATGCACCTTGGGATGAATGATGGAACACATAATAAGATGAAGTAGGGGACCCAAATATGAAAGACTGGAGTGAGGTAAAGAAGGATGAGTCCATTTTTGTGAGGGATCATAACAAAGATTGCTGGCCACCATGTCCAAATCATGCTTATCCTCATCGGTAGGATATTCGTAAGGATAATAGGCGCTCGGAATCCGAGGGGCACTAATGAAAAAGGCAATGACATCCGGATTAATGAGCAATTTCTTACCCATAACCTGAGTTTTGAAGGAAAAATTTCGAGGATTAACAGAATAAATGTTCGCATAAAATTCCCGAACAAGGTCGAGACTAGCATAATCGGTCAATTGTAACAGACCAGACCATTGGCGAGATGCAATGATTGCCTCAAAACCAGGATGGGTGAAATCCGAAATGACAGTGGCCCATTCAATTGTAATAGCTCGATTTTTAAGCCAAGCATTATAAAGCTTTTCATTCCCTGTGGTACGAAATCGTACAATTTCAGGCACAGGAGTGGGGACCTGAGATTTACCCTTGGATTTGGCCAAGGGTTTTGAACTGGAGGCACCCATGGCTTTCTTATGGGAAGATGAGGGTGGAGGAGCCCTAGAATGGACCGTACAACCCACATGGATGCCATGGCCCGCATCATATGATGCATCGGCAGACTCAGGGACATCATCTTCATCCTGAGAGATGATGAGGTGGCGTTTAGGGCGTCCCACCATGAAAATAGAGGCAATGAGAAGAAGATATTGAACAGCCATGGATCCAAATGCAAGAATACCGTGAAGATGGATCCAAAGGTGAGGGTTTACCGTGAAGAGACGGCTGGAAGTGCGAAGAATACCCCTTGGAACTGAACCACGAAAGGAGGGAGGAGCGAACGGCACTAAGGGAGAAGCACCACGGTTGGCAAGGAGCACTTACGGATCCCAGAGACCCTCTAGTGAAGGGATCAGCTCTCCTGTGATGATGATGGAAAGATCTGTAACCTTTGAAACACACGATCAGTGAAACCGTGAGCCTAGAAACCAAAAATTAATTGAGATCACGCATGTGATAGCTGAAAGCATGAGAATCCAAGCTGGATTCTTGCAGAAGAAAACTCCAAAAGGGAAGGAATCTCTGAAAATCAGCAAGGGGGGGTTTCGAAAACCCCATTTCAGGTGTTCAGTCGACCAATCAATCACTCAAGGTCGACCCATTGTGATTGAGGTTCTGAATCTGTGTAAGAGATGAGGGAGACTAATTTGGATGCATGTGAGGGGGCAGCTCTTTGGAGAAGATTCTCTAAAAAATCTGAAAGATAATATCAAATCCCTCCAAAACAGATACTAGAACAAGCTTGTGACCCAAGGACTGCAACACTTGACGGGCAAGGGTAAGATCTTTTCATGAAAACCTCCCAAAATCAACCAACAACATGCAATTTTGCTAGAAAATATTTTCAAAAATTTGTTATTTTGCAAATCAAATTTCTTCATGATAATTTCAATAAGAAAATCCATGATGTGCAAATTTTGCAGGTAACCAATAATACCATGTCCAAGAATATGTAGAATAAAATGATGAGTAGACGAGGATACGTCCATCGACACTATGCACAAGGGATGGCAAGACATAGGCACATAATGTAATGTACAGTTAGTAATAGGCTATACCATCAATGTGCAGTGAAGGAGGTAAGCACCCTTAGATAGATAAGGACATTAGTGCAGATCAGGAACACCAAGCTTCAAAAATAACTGAGAGATGCATATAGGGTAATCCAAAAAAAAATGAAGAATTTTATGTGCTATTTGTACCCATTTTATAAGTTGGAATTTTTGTTTGGTGAAGCTATTCGTGATCAGTCTTTTTCTTTTAAATTTTAAGGTGCAATGGCGGCTTTCACACTTACTGGGTAGGTAGCCCTAGCTATTAGTAGCAAGGGCTTTCACTCTAGGGACCCAGATTGATACCTACTGTCCACCTAGGTAGCCATTTCATACTGTTTGCATCCAATAGTGACTTTCACACTATCCTAGAGGTAGCCCTTTCCAATACATAAGACTTTTAAATTTGGGGCACATTTTGGGATATATACCTTCATGATCAAATCAGATTTTATCAACTGGAAGGACCATCATGACTAATATCATTGCCTATTCATAGGGATATGTACCATTTTCAGGAGATAGATAGAGTGCTAGTGCAGATGATAGTGCAACAGTATTTGCCATATTTCTAGTTGTATTTAGCAAGATAGTCTATGTGCACTTCCCTAAAACATTTTGGTAGGTATAATGTCCTCATGAACTCAATAGAATCAAATATGAATCTTGGACAGGCATTATGAGCACAAGAAAAATTCATCAAAGCACACCACAAAAGGTCACAACTAATGCCAACAAAAATCTTTTTGGAAATTTTTTTTTTTTTAATGTTTTTGGATTTTTGAAATAATCGAAACAAACCAAAATAGTAGCATACAAAAACAAATAATTTACACCGGAGGAATAGATCTAGGAATAGATATGGATCTGAGATTACCTAGACTATCAAGAAGCACTCAAATCACTCAATACCGCACACACCGATGGATTTCCTAAGAAACTCAAACCTAAGGGAGTCTAGAGGTTTAGTTAGGAGATCTGCAAGTTGAGTATCAGTTTGCACATATTCCAATGTAATGACACTTTGCTCAACAAGCTCTCGAATGAAGTGGTGTCTAATGTCTATGTGTTTGGTGCGAGAGTGTTGCACGGGATTTTTGGAAATGTTGATGACAATTGTATTATCACAATACACAATCATGGTGCCCTGTTCTATCCCGTAGTCCTGCAACATTTGTTTCATCCACAAAAGTTGAGTGCAACAACTGCCGGCTGCAATATACTCAGCCTTGGCAGTAGATAAAGAGATGGAATTCTATTTTTTGCTAAGCCAAGCAACCAAACAGTTTCCAACATAAAAGCATCCTCCGGAGGTGCTTTTCCTATCATCAGCATTTTCGGCCCAGTCGGCATCAGAATATCCCACAACCACAGCATTAGTATCAAAGGTATACCATAGGCCAAAAGAGAGAGTTCCACTTACATATCGAATAATTCATTTAACTGCAAGTGTGACTCTTTGGGGCTTGCTTGATAGCGAGCACAAGCTCCGACACTAAAGGCAATGTCAGGACGACTGGCAGTGAGGTAAAGCAGACTACCAATCATACTTCGGTATGTGGTTTGGTCGACACTTTTGCCTGAAGTATCTTTGCTAAGTTTGGTGGAGGTGCTCATAGGAGTGCGAGCATGTTTAGCTGAGCTCATGCCAAATTTATTTACAAGATCTTTGGCATATTTGGTTTGGGACACAGATATCTCATTGCTCATTTGTTTTACCTACAGACCAAGAAAGAAATTCAGCTCACTAACCATGCTCTTCTCAAATTCAATCTTCATTTGTTCAGCAAAAGAGTGTGCATATGAGTCAAATGTGGAACCAATGACAATATCATCAACATATATCTGAGCAATAATCATATCATCCTTGATGTTTTTAATGAATAGGGTCCTGTCTACTCCCCCTCTCGAAAATCCCTTTTCTAAAAGGTATGTAGTCAGTCTCTCATACCAAGCTCTTGGAGCTTGTTTCAAACCATAGAGAGCCCTTTTTAATTGGTAAACCTTATCAGGATGATTAGGGTCTTCAAACCCTTTTAGCTGTTCCACATAGACCTCTTCCTGAAGAATACCATTCAGAAATGCACTCTTGATGTCCATCTGAAAAATTTTAAATTTGAGATGGCATGCAACAACAAGCAAGATCCTGATAGACTCTAGTTGGGCAACAGGAGCAAATGTTTCATCAAAATCAATGCCCTCAATCTAAGTATATCCCTATGCAACTAACCTAGCCTTGTTTCTTACAATGGTACCATGTTCATCAGATTTGTTCTTGAAAATCCATTTAGTACCAATAACATTTGTATTTTTAGGTCTAGGAACTAAAAACCATACATCATTCCTTGTAAACTGATTAAGCTCTTCTTGCATGGCATTTATCCAGTTTTCATCAGTAAGAGCTTCAGTTACATTTTCGAGTTCAAATGTAGAAGTATAGAAAAAGTGACTAACTTCATTTTTAACTTGATTTCGAGTTCTCACTCCACTTTCAAGGTTTCCAATAATTTCAGTGGAGGAGTGAGGCCTCATAACCCTAGGATGTGTAGGTTTTTTAGGAGGTGACTTTGAAGGTGATTCATCTTCTGATTTAGATATTGGAATTTTCACACCTTCATCAGCATTGTCATCCTCTAGTTGCAAGGACTCAGATCCTAAGTCATCAACCACCACATTTATAGATTCCATAACAGTAGAGGTTCTCAAGTTGTACACTCGATAAGCCCTACTATTTTTGGAATACCCAAGAAAGATCCCTTCATCACTCTGGGAATCAAACTTACCCAATTGCTCTCTATCCCTAAGGATATAGCACTTACTTCCGAATACTCGAAAGTACTTGACATTGGGTTTCTTGTTGTACCACAGGTCATAGGGTGTCTTCTTAGTTTCGGGCCTAGTGTAGACTCTGTTAATAGTATAGCATGCAATGCTATCTGCTTCAGCCCAGAAATGAGCAGTCAGGTTGTTGCTGTGAAGCATCACCCTAGCCATCTCTTGAAGCACCCTGTTCTTTCTTTCCACCACACCATTTTGGTGAGCTGTTATTGGTGCTGAAAATTCATGCTTGATGCCCGCTTCATCACAAAATTCATTGTACTTGGAGTTTTCAAACTCCTTTCCATGATCACTTCAAATATGAGTGATGGGGTATCCTTTTCCATTTTGCACTCTTAAGCAGATGTTCTTGAAGTTCTCAAATGCATCCGACTTCTCTCTTATGAATGTCACCCAAGACATCCTTGAGAAATCATCAACCATCACTAGGATATATCACTTTCCTCCTAGACTTTCAGTTCGAGTTGGACCCATGAGATCCATGTGTATTAGTTCTAGTGGGAGTGAGGTAGCGATATTTGAAGCCATCTTGTGTGGACTTTTAATTTGTTTGCCAATTTGACCTAGCCCACACAGAGCAGTAGAGGGCTTCCCTTGCTTTGGCACACCTCTCACACGCTCGTGTTTTGAGAGTTTGCTTAG
Organism: Tetracentron sinense; assembly: GCA_015143295.1. Taxonomy (NCBI): domain Eukaryota; kingdom Viridiplantae; phylum Streptophyta; class Magnoliopsida; order Trochodendrales; family Trochodendraceae; genus Tetracentron; species Tetracentron sinense. Next base: position 17,552,413 of record CM026569.1, read on the forward strand.
GTCTTTGAAATTCATGTGACCTAGCCTCCTGTGCTACAGTTCAACTTCTTCAACTTTAGCCCTATTGCACATTTGAGAAGCACCAACACTAGGAATTAAACTATAGCAATTGTCAGTGGTTCTTGACCCTTCTAGAACACACACACCTTTGTCATCCATAACAGAACACTTGTTGTTGGTGAAGTGGACAGCATGGTGATCATCGCACAATTGACTTATGCTAATTAGATTAGCTTTCAGTCCTTCTACAAACAAGACATCCTTCAGTTTAGGAATACCTGGTGCTTGGATGACACATTTTCCTTTCACAAAGGATTTGCTTCCATCACCAAAGGTAATAGTCCCATCTGAGCTTTCCTCAAGATGAGTAAAGAGGGACTTGTTACCTGTCATGTGTTTGGAGCATCCACTATAGAAATACCACATGTCAGAATTTTGGGCTTTCAAAGCGGTATGGATGACAAGGCATTTTAGATCATCCTTTCTCACATAAATGAACTTAGACTATTTGGGAACCCTATGGTCTTTGTTCACTTCATTTGTAGGCATGACCTTCTTGTTAGATCTCCTGTTCTTTCTTCTTTTCTGGGTGAACCTTGCATTTTGGTCTATCCTGTTACCTTCTTCATGATGAGCATAAGAAGTATCACGACCATATTGTGTACTAGAGAGTTGAGCAATTTTCATCACTTCTTCACTCAAACTCTTAGACTTTTCTGCTAAGGTTTGAATTTGCCTTTGAAGATTCCCTTGATGTTGTGTTTGATTCCAAGAACCATTTCGGGGATTTCTCCTAAAGGCATTGCAGTTAGGTCGGATGTGACCCTTCACTCCACAATGATGACAAGTGGGAATGAACCTGGAAGGAGGAGATCTGTTAGCCTTAGACTGAACTTTTGTTCTCTTAGTTTCAGTTGAGTTTTTTCCTTGTCAAGAAGTGACAAAAGTTTGGTACAACTGAGGGTTTGGCATCCTGGATGTTGATCCTGACGAGTTAGAACTCACAAATCTTGGATTTTCATGTATTGGCTCAAATGTTGCCGTAGACATTGTTCCGACATTCAAAGGACTGGATGGTCTGTCTGGATGTCCTATGCCGGACATGTTTACTGTTGAGCGCTGCATGCTAGCTAGTTTATCCAAGATTTGAGTGTTGCTAAGGAGTCTAGCTTCTTTTCAAGTTCAGTTACTTTCTTAGCTAACCCATCCTTAACTTTCAGAATATCAAGAAATTCCTTTTCTAGAAATCTAACTTTTTCAATAAGGTTATTTCTTTCAGATTCCAATTCTGAAATTCGAGTCTTTGACTCTTCAGATGCACTCATGGAGTTATCTTCCTCAGTTTCTAGAACCTTGATCCATTTGGATAACGAGGCATTTTCTTCCTCAAGGTATTCTAGTTTGGACACCAGTTTAGCCTTTTCACTTTCAAGCTGAGATACCAGAGCATTCTTCCCTTCTGCTTCTAGTTTGCAAAAGTCTCTTTCTTGTTGGATAAGTTTAATTTGCTTGTTCAAAGAGATCTTTGCTTTCTTCAGCTTAAGGCTTTCAGAGAACAACCTTTCATAGGCTTTGTCCATATCTTCATCAGACTCAGAGATAGTGTGACTCTGATCATGATCTTCACCAGACTCACTCACTTGTTCTTCATCACTCTTCTCTTCGTGAGTAGTGGGAGGATGGTCTATCTCTGATATGTTGACAGTGAAGGCCATGTGATTTTCCGATTTCTCACTTGAGGTTGAACTTTCAGATTATTCTTCATCAGAATCATTGTCATCCCATGTGGCATTCATCACCTTTCCCTTAGGCTTCTTCTTATTAGGGCAATCAGATGAGATATGGCCATAGCCTTTGCATTCATAGCATTGAATGCCACGAGATTTCTTGTTAGTTCCTTTGGGGACTTTCTTGTTATCCCAAGGTTTTGAATTTGGCCATTCAAGAGGTTTTCCTCCTGGTTTAGGCTTGAACCTTCTATTTGTTTTCAGATATTTTTGAAATTTTTTAACAAATAGAGCCAATTCCTTCTCTCCCATCTCAGCATCACTGTCATCCTCATCCAAGGTCTCTTTGACAGTTTTTAAGGCTACAGATTTGTTTTTCTTGGATGGTCTAATATTGAGTTCGTAGGTTTGGAGTGATCCGACCAATTCCATAATCTTGAGAGCATCAACATTCTTGCTCTCCTCGATGGCAGTGACCTTAGATTAAAACCTTTCCGGTAGAGATCTAAGGATTTTTCTAACAATTTTGGATTCACTGATTTTCTCTCCCAGGTTGAAACTGAAGTTGACAATGTCACTTAGTTTAGCATAGAATTCATCAAATGTATCATTGTCCTCCATTTTCAGATTTTCAAATTTTGTGGTAAGAATTTGAAGCTTAGAGATCTTGATAGTGGTTGACAATGGTTGTACCTTCATGAGTCATTTCCAGAATATCCCATGCCTCCTTTGCTGTTTCACATTAAGAGATTCGTCTGAATTCTTCAACAGTGACTGCAGTAAAGATGGCATTGAGACCTTTCATGTTCCAACCACTTGTCTCGAGCTCTTCTTTCCTCCAATCCTTGGTGCTTTTAGTGAGAATTACATCACCTAGAATATTCACCAGTGGAATCCATCCATTCTGAATGGACATCCAGATTCTCTCGTCTAAGGATTTGAGAAATGCTCTCATTCGAGCTTTCCAATATGCATAATTGTTCCCATCAAATAGTGGGGGACGAGAGATGGATCCACCCTCTCTTAAAGTAGTAATTGACTTAAGGATAGACACAAGATCACACTTAAGAGATTTAACCTTATGAGTGAACCAGCTCTAATACCGATTGAAATTCCATATTCCAATGCACTCTTAGACCTAGAGGGGTGGTGAATAGGTCTACTATAATTTTCTCTACCAATTTTAATTTTAAACAATCACACACAGTCAAACTCACTTGAACACACAAGATTTTTACGTGAAAAACCCTTCCAGGAAAAACTACGGGACCTAGTCCAGCACAGAATTCACTATGAGAAGATTTAAACAATACAAGGCTCGAATCTTACCCAACCGGACACGACACAACGTTCCTCGGTATCAATTCCTCAGCTTACAACCCACGAACTTAGCACATTCGATCTCCGCAACAGCAGCTCCGGTTCCTCACCAGCCAATCTTACTCAAAGTGATCAACCACGGTCTCCGAAGACCGATCTCCATCCTTGATGGCTTTAGCATAGGCTAAGCAACACTCACAGTAGAGCAACAGTGGGTTTTAGGGTTTGTGGAAGCCCTAGGGTGATCTCTTAATGTATAAGGATCATCTAATGTAAAGTATAGAAAATATGCTTTAGAACCATGCAAAACCTAGGGGTCAATTATTGGAGATGAAGATCAATGAACCAAAGAGTTTTCATAAACTCAAAGCAAGCACAAAGTGCTCTAAAAAGTCTCCCCTAGATCATCCTCACGGATTGGGAGAAGTCCCCTATATATAGGAAAGGTCTAAGGGATTAGAAATTGCTAAAAAGTGATTTTGGAAAGTTTTTTTCATATCAGGGTTGACCCTGGGGGTCCCTGGGTCGACCCATTATAGCAAAATCATCTTCCAGCCGAAAATCCATATCAGGGTCGACCCATTAGGCACATTCGGTCGACCGGATGGAACCTTTCGGTCGACCGGATGGTCCTCAGGGTCGACCCTCACAATTCTCACTCTCTGCCAAAAATCATGGTACAAAATGGGGGCTCTTCAGGGTCGACCCAAAACGGTTAGGGTCGACCCTGGGGTGCATTATTTTGGTTTTTTCAACTTTTTTAACCATTGAATGCATTTCCTTATCAACCCTTCTCCAATATGACTCATATTTAATGATGAATGAGCATTTTCATGAGGTATCATAGGCTCATCTAGGTCTCTCACTAAATCCCAACTTTTTAGCCACTGAGTGATGAGGCTTCAAGATTCTTCACGGCTTCTACTTCACTTTGTCTTCAAACCGGATGAGACCTATTATGACCTACATACAACCTTTTGGGCTCGGAATTTTGCCAACAATATTTTGACTTTATAGATTGTATACTTGGATGTAAACTACCACTATTAGGCACTCTATATGTTTGGTTAAATGCCTCTGAGGGATTTTATGTTTAAGTATGCTCCTAAGTTGCTATGAGATGTAAGTTATCACTAGTATTGAGTTCTATGAATTCGATGATATGTCTACAAGCTTTCTAAGTCCGCATGATGCTCACAAGTACTATATGCACTCTATGTTCACAAGTCTCGCATGATTATATGATTTCTCACAAGAAAAATATTTTATTCAGTTCATAAGTTAAGATTTGAACTCAAAAGGGTTTTTGTTCTGTGTTAAGGGTTTCCAAGTATGGTTTTGCTAAAAGAGGTTTTTCTAAAAAGTTGATTCGCTCAAAGAATGATTTTTAGGATTCAATGGCTTAGGCCTTGCTTGTAAAGTATGACCTTGATTTTGACTCAAGGGAGTTTACCTCCTTGCTTTTAAAGTATCGCTTTGATTTCGACTCAAGGGAGTTTATCTACTTGCTTGTAAAGTATCGCTTTGATTTCGACTCCAGGGAGTTTACCTCCTTGCTTATAAAGTATCGCTTTGATTTTAATTCAAAGGAGTTTACCTCCTTGCTTGTGAAGTATCGCTTTGATTTCGACTCAAGGGAATTTATCTCCTTGCTTGTAAAGTATCACTTGATTTTCGAACTCAAGGGAGTTTACCTCTTTTCTTTTAAATTATTGCTTTGTTTTGAACTCATGGGTGTTCTTAAGGGGCCACCTTGCTTGTAAAGTATCGCTGTCGTTTTGAACTCAAGGGGGTCTATCTCCTAGCTTGTAAAGTATCGCTTTATTATCGGTTTTGTGAATCTCTCTAAGTATCGGATTTGTTATGGCTCAAAGTATATGGTTAGTTAAATGCTCAACGATATGTGCCTTGAAAAAAAATGCTCACATGCTATCTGTTTTATGAACTGCTTTACGTTATATGCACCTTCTGCTTTGCTTTTGCCTGTTTCATTCTGATAAATGCATATTTTATCCTTGATGTTTATAGTAATGTTATTTAATAGTTTGTATACGCTGAGTATTCCATGCTCAACCGAGTTGTTGACTTTGGTAGGTTCTGTGGATGCACACGCTCCTGAGCCCTGGAGAGCGGAGGAGTACTACGAGCAGGAGCCTGTCATGGATCATTACCAGGATGATGGAGCTCTAGATAGGAGGCCCTACCTAGACTATTCTTGAGTGATGTGAGGAAGAGGGTTGTGTATTTTGATAGTGGGGAATGTCCACTTTAGACTTTACATTTTGTATACACTGTTGGTTTAGACTTAGAATACAAATTGCAGGTTTGTGTATGAAGAAATTTTCAAGTTGCCTTTTAGTATGCCTTACATGCTCTTGCAGGTTGGTATGTTCGCCTTATGTGTAATGACTGGATGGTAAGACATGGCGGTCTCTAGCCTAAAGTATCCCTAACTCCTAGGGGGTATTTTGGGTCGTGATAGAAGTGGTATCAAAGCCTAGGCATTAGACCCATAGGGTCTGAAGGTTGTTCTTAGAGTTAACTTAGAACTCTGATGAATTCTATCTTATAGGTTGATACTAAGACTAGATTGGTATCAATACTTAGGGATTTGAATCCCTAGGGTTGAGAATGTTCTTTGAGGTAAACATCTCTCCTTTGAAGTTGAGTTTTTTCTCGTTGTAGGTTGAGATAGCAGCATAGTTGGTATCAAGCTAATGGAATTCGGTTTCCTTGGGCTAGGTTGTCTTCTAAACAGAGTAGAAATTAGGGATTGTATTCCAAGCGTAGACTAATATTTAGTCCTAGTCTTAGGTCGGTAAATGTTTTAACCAGATATGAGAACTTAGCATCGCTAGGAAACCAAGGTTTATGATTATACTATTATGTGTATACCTTGATTTATACTATGCGCTTATATAGGCAAGATATGCTCATTGAATGGTGGTTATGTTCAAAGGGCTTGAATTCTGTTAAACTCACGCTATTGTCCTCAGTAATTCATCATGGGGCATGGCATTCAAGGTTGAGGGAAGCATACCCGAGGAAACGGAAGAGATGTCCCTATGGGTAATGAGCAGCCCGACTTGACCCAAATCCTCGGAGCTATAGCAGTGGCTATGATGAGGCTTGCAGACAGGGTTGATACTCCTGCTGCTGCACCTGCACCTCCTCCTGTGCATCACCCAATAGGACTTGAGGCGTTCGAGAGACTGAAGACTCCTACCTTCTATAGGAATACTGACCCCATGGTCGCAGAGGCTTGGGTCTGAAAGTATGCCTCTTTTTAATTTTAGCAACACATTTTTTGGGGGGCATACATCGAATCCCAAGATCTGACTAAGATTCTAATTGATTTTATTCAATGAAGGTTACAATAACATTCGCCTTTGCGACTTTGAAATTGTTAAGTCAAATTCACATAAGAATAGTACTCGCAAAACTTCACAAGTGTCAACTCTCCTGTTGATTCACATGAACCTTCTTTTTCCTTTAAAACTTTCTCTAATGGAAGCTAATGGCCCTTCCAAATTCCCATGCTCTTTTATCTTTTCTTCTTTTCTTTGATCCAAGAACCTTTCTTGATCAAACAAGATCCAATCTTGATCTTCAAAGAACTTGTTCTTGATCATCAAGATCAAAAACCAAACAAAAAGGAAGAAGGGGAAGGGTGACCGTACACCCTCAAAGGGGGAGAGGGCTGGGCGTGAACTTGAGGAGAGGGAGAAAACAAAAAATTCTGGAGAATTATATTATTTAAAGGGTTGGGCATCCAATCCTTTATATAAGTTCCCTCTTGGTTGCTTGAATTGTAATCCAATTATAATTCATTAACCTTATCGTAATCCAATTAGGATTCCTCAATAGTTTCCTTTATTGATTATTCTACTAATCCAATTGGGATTAATCTTAAAAGAAACTAACCTTATCCATTAGTAACTAATCTTATCCTTATCCAATAAGGAATCTTGAATTAGTAACTAACTAATGGAATCCCTAACAATTAGGGAATCTTTAACTAACTAACTAACTAACTAACTAACTAACCTTATCCAATAAGGTGTTAATTAATTAGAAACTAATTAAACTAAAACTTCCTCCATGAAGTGGGCGTCCCACCCTAGGTGGGTCCCACTCCACACGCCCAAAGGGTTTCCAAAACCCTCTTGGTCACTTGAATTATTCTTTTATAATAATTCTCAATGGGTCCTACCCATTTGGTTTTTCACATCTAATGTGATTCTACCTTTTAGAGCCTCACTATACCATATAGTGATTACTTAGAGAAATTAATTAATTTAATTAATAATTAAATTAAATACTTTAAGAAGGTCATTGTGTGTGGGATCTAAAGGGATCTCCTATTTCCGGTTGTGGGACCAAGTACTCAACCTTTTTGGTTAAAGCATTGTTACTAGAAAACACCTTTCCTACACTCCATTAGGATTATAGAATTTTACTATATCCCTGGACTTCCACCAATCACAATTAATGTCTATTAACACAATGTGATTAACCTCCAGAAATTAGAGAATTGCTTGTAAGTACCATCTCAATTAATGTCTATTAACACAATGTGATTAACCTCCAGAAATTAGAGAATTGCTTGTAAGTACCATCTCACAATATACTTAGAAATAAATCCTTCCACATTCCGATATCACTTGTAAGCTTCCGGGATTGGAACAATTCCACTATCTTAGTCCCTAGCTTATGAATAGAACCCTTTCTCATGATTACTTTTTCATTGAACTGAACCTCCAAAACACTTTTGAAGAAACATTAGAAAAGAACTGACACACACATATATATATATATACTTTTCCATATTAAAAATATCAACTTCGATAAAAACCATTTTACCGAAAAGCACCAGTACTGGATTTAACAGTTCAGTTCAACAAGTATCACCTTGATATCATTATCTCCAATTAAGGAATTGTGGATTCCTTATTGAGTGTTTACACACTTCTCCAAACATTGTGTACATGACCCAACGTACTCGGAGTTAGTCCTGTGTATTGGACATTTCCGATCGGCACATCAAAGCCATATAGACAAATATTTGAGAAGATATTAACCTCTCAGGTCTAAGGACAATTTGTCAAATGGATAACCCTAATACAATCTGACAGTGTATTCCATAGGGTATCCACTAGTGACCCCGTTCAGTATTATGTACTTGCTACATATACTCACATGTTAGTCAAGAGTCACCACTCTCTGTGAATGAGATTCATCACACTATCTCATAGAACTACACATGTGCAAGCCATTATGAAGTACGGCGCCCAACCAGTACTCTAGAGGCTTCGAACAATATTAGGTTTACAAGGAACCGGAAAATCATATCTCCTCGTAACCTTTGCATGATTTTCTTACAATGTTACCTATGGAACTTTATGTCATCATCATATAAGACAGTAATTAACATAAATACCCTTTATAGTTGGTTGTGTGAATATGATGCTTGTCTAATCAACATAGAGAAGTCTCTTATTGGCTTTTGAGGGCATATATGTCCAACAATCTCTCACTTGCACTCTAAGCCAATTAGATGTAATGCCCATCTTCTCAGTGATGTTTCTCAAACACCAGCTGAAGCATAACTTAATATACATGGGTCTGTCATGTCTGCTTTACCACAACTATTATAGTGAAGCAATAGCACTTGCAACTCTTGCAAATTTATTATCGATAACCACAGTCTTAAAAGACTAAACAAAAATGATACTGTCCAACAGTCATTTTCAAAAGTTAACATGCTTGTGTTTTACCATTATGCAATGATTTGGACTAATCTGACCAATATCTGTAGCACCCCGGACCTTTTCATCCTTAATGAATAGCACCTTCGTAGCTAATTGGCCGTTTTTGTAGTCTAATTAATAAATAGGGAGAAATCGGAAATTCTGAAACGTCAGAAATGTGCGTTTTCGAAAGACGAACCCAACGCAAGTTGAATCGTCGAAATCCGACGAGCGAGTCAAAAGATATGGTCAAGACAGTCCAGACATACAGAGAACCGATCGCTCGGTCCAGTCAGTGATCGATCGGTCCATAACCGATCGATCGGTAGCTATCGTGCGGTCAGAAATTTTGTATGGGGAAATTTTCCAGAGAGTGAGTTTTTGACCGGTCGATCGGTCATAAACACCGATCGCTCGGTAGGCAACTGATCGATCGGTCATAACCACCGATCGCTCGGTCTTCGCGTTTTTGCAGAAATTTCAGTAAGGGCGTTTTCGTCTTTTGGGTGTTAAACCCTTACCCATAAGGGTTTGCTCAACCCTTTGAGCCCTCATTCACAACCCTTAGACATTTTGAGAGATAGAGAGAGAAGAGGAGAAAGCTCTAACCTAGGGTTTGGTTTTGAGAAGGAAATCAAAGGGGGTTTAAGAACCATAGCTCACCCCAACTCAAGTTGCTTCAAAATCGAGGCTCAAGCTCGTGTGTGAGCCATTCTCCAAGCTAGGGCAGCAACCCAAGCACGTTTTTGAAAGGGGTTTCTTCCTCAACTCAAGTCTCCTTCAAGCAAAGGTGTTCTTCTTTCAAGTTGGAGCTTCAATCAAGGTTTCTATCAAGGATCAAGCCTTGATTTAAGGTTAGTACACCCTACTAACTTACCCTAGCAATAAATCTAGGTTTTCCTTATGAAATATGATTCTTGTTAGTGTGTTGTATTCCTTGCAAAATGTGTTATCTATAAAAAAGATAAACAAGATAAAGAAAGGGTAGGAATGCTTGGATGGAGGTTGGACACGGCGATTGGATGCCGAATGCGTGATGTATGATGTGTGGGTTGTGGATTGGAAAATGGAGGATGGGCATTGTACAAATAACAAACTTACCATTGTGTGATTGAATGGAAAATATGCATTTAAAAGAAGGAGATAAACTACTAAGGAATAATGTATGAAAGTGTTTGACAAAATACCTAAACTATGAATAAATGATCTCAATGAAGAATATGGAAATGGGTTTTATGTACGCGTTCTTATAAATGATAGATTGATCAAATGTTATGCAAACTACTTATGTTACCTATGTTCATATCATGATTGTCACTATGGACCCGTACACGAGCACGCATGATAGCATGAACCGAGATTTCAAGAGCATGTGCATATAATAAACAACAAGAAAATATTGCATGTCAAGGAGGTTGGTAGCCCAGGGAGGATTCGGGTACTAACCTCTGGCTCACAAGTGCATTGCATAACAAGGAGGTTGGTAGCCCAGGGACATTCGGGTGCTAGCCTCTGGCTCACAAGTGCATTGCATAACAAGGAGGTTGGTAGCCCAGGGACATTCGGGTGCTAGCCTCTGGCTCACAAGTGCATTTCATAATAAGGAGGTTGGTAGCCCAGGGAGGATTCGGGTACTAACCTCTGGCTCACAAGTGCATTGCATATCAAGGAGGTTGGCAGCCCAGGGAGATTCGGGTGCTAGCCTCTGGCTCACAAGTTACGAGATGGAGGTTTACAAGATGATGATCATGCATTCATGCATGCACGCATACATGATTTCTACGAGGCATACCGGGACATGACATGGGTTTTCAAGCATGAGTTTTATCGGCGTTTTCGCATTCATGTACGCACGTCAGGATGCTTGCATTGTGTTATGCCCTATACTGTTTCTTTGTGATGTTGCTATTACTGCTTGTATGATATTACTATTGTGTGCTTTATTATTGTTATGGTCTGCTAGTAGCTTGTACTCGCTGAGTATTCCATGCTCAGCCGTACTTTCATGTCGGCAGGTACTGAGGGAGCCCTCGACCCGGAGCCTTGGGTCGAGGAAGAGTATATAGAGGAGAGAGAGCCGGCTATTCCATTTCAGTCTCAGGCGGACCGAGACCTCGATGCGTGGCCATACCTCGACTACTGTTGAAGGGAGAGCATGAGAGGGTCTTATGTATTTTGATACTTTGATAGGTGGGCCTGTCCACCTTAGACTTAGAAGTGTTTTGTATTTATGTCAACTTGGAATACTATTTTGGATCATCCGAAGAAAAATGAAAATTTGTTCACGCTTCCGCATATATGATAGCTTCTGCGCTCTGATTATCGTTGTTAGTACTGTATTTTATCTTGTGCATTACAGGATGGTTTGATAGGTACGCAGTGTGACACCTAAAATATCCCTAAAACTCCTAGGGGGTATTTCGGGGCGTTACAGAGTGGTATCAAAGCTCTAGGCATTAGAGTCCCTAGGGTCACTTAGATGATTGAACAAGGTATTAGAACCACCTTAGAGAGTTGTATTCCAAGTATAGACTAACAAGTTAGTCTTAGTCAAAATGGGTTGAACTTCAACCGAACATAGAGTCCTACGCTAGGAACACGGATTGTATGTTATGCTATTTTGTTATATACCATGTGTACATTATTTGTGTTGTACTTATTAAATGTGCTTGATGAATGTGTATTAAGTGAATTACGAAATTGTGCTAAATGCGTATCCAAGTTAGACTCATGTTGTGTTGTCGTTCTCAGGAGAAATCATGAGACGCAATACCCGGGGTCGCGGGTACAACACGAGGGGTAATGGAGGTGATGCTCCATCGGGTGATGATCAACCCTACTTTGCCCAAGCATTCGCATCCATAGCCGAGACCTTGGCTATGTTGGCGGCAAGGCAACCGGCCACTCCGCCTAATGCGGCACTCATACCGGCTCCTCCTAACCGAGCCCAAGCCGGGATAGAAGCTTTTCGGAGGATGAGGCCTCCAACTTTTTGTGGAAGCATTGATCCACTTGTTGCCGAGGGTTGGATCCGGCAACTTGAGAAGATATTCTCGGTATTAGCACCTACTGAAGTGGAAAGGGTCACATGGGCCGCCTTTATGCTTGAAGGCGAGGCCGATCATTGGTGGAAGTCTGCACTTCGGACCCGAGAGTTGACCCGGCAAGGTCAAGATTGGACTTGGGAGGAATTCTTGGAGGTTTTCAACAAGAAGTATTTTCCGGTCGGGATGAAAGAAAAGATGGAAGTCGAATTCATTACCTTGGAGCAAGGTAATATGTCCGTAGCGGCTTATGAAGCCAAATTTTCGGAGCTATCTCGATTTGCTCCACACATGATAGCGACCGAGGCTATGAAGGCCCGGAAATTCGAGAGGGGGTTGAAGGCCTATCTCAAGGACCGAGTCTCGATGTTTAGACATGAGACATATTCTGAAGTTGTTGATAAAGCACTATTGGCCGAGTCGAACTCCGAGGAATTCTTCAAAAGGAGAGGAATAGAAAAAGGACAGTCGAGTAGTTCAGGGGAGAAAAGAGCAAGGATGAGCTTGTATCAGCCTGCAGGCCCGGCTCAGTCACAGAGGATGTATTCAGCACCACAGGCTCCCCGCTCTTTCGCTCCACCGGCTTTTCGCCCGGCTACCTCATATGCTCCTCGCCCCGCAGTTACTCAGGCTACGGGGTATGCTCCGTCCTCCTATTTGCATGATGTTTGCACTCTTTGTGGGAGGAGGCATCCAGCGGGAGAATGCCGGAGAGTTTCAGGAAGTTGCTTCCATTGTGGTGACCAAGGCCACATGGTCAGAGATTGTCCTCGGCGTCAATTGCCAACTCAATCTTCAGGGAGCAGGCCCCCGGTTAGGCAGACATCTCAGCCTAGCTCTTCTCAGGCTTCGAGGGCCTCACAGTCTACCAGGCCTCCTCGCCCAGCCACACAGGGCCGAGTCTTTGCCTTATCCGAGAGAGACGCACGTGCATCCGACGATGTCGTGCAAGGTACGCACGAATTCTAGAATTTAAATTGTGTAAAATTTCTATGATTTGCTTTGAGAGTTTCTATACTAAGGGTTACCTATGTATGATGCTTGTTGTTTGAAATCTACTAATAGTAGTCGCTTAATCGCACAGGCGCTTTGTTAGTGAACGAATGTCTTGCCCGAGTGTTGGTCGACACAGGATCCACTCACTCCTTTGTGTCACCTAGTTTCGCAAAGGGATTTTTGACTGAGGCTACTCCGTTAAAGCAGGAGTTGACCATTGCAACTCCACTCGGCAAGTCAGTTGATACGGACAAGATATTCGGGGATAGTGTGGTTCAAGTGGGGGAGAATGAACTGTTAGCCGATCTCATCGTCCTAGATTTTCAAGACTTGGATTTTGATGTCATCTTAGGGATGGATTGGTTGTCAAACCATCACGGGCATGTTGCGTGTTTTGAGAAGATGGTGAATTTCAAGCCGGAAGGGGGTAAGCCTTTTCACTTCCGAGGATTAAGAGAGAGGGACATTGCTCGCCTCGCAGCCTTGAGTGTAACAAACCTAGAAGCACAAAACTCCTCGGCCATTCCGGTCGTGAGTGATTTCTTGGACGTGTTTCCGGAGGAACTTCCCGGGTTACCTCCGAATCGGGAGATTGAGTTCGCTATAGAGCTTACTCCGGGCACCGCTCCAATTTCAAGAGCCCCATATAGAATGTCCCCGATAGAGCTTGAAGAATTGAAGAAGCAAATTGAGGAATTACAACAACTTGGTTTCATCCAACCAAGTGTGTCACCGTGGGGGGCTCCGGTCCTTTTTGTAAAGAAGAAAGACGGGTCGATGAGAATGTGTATAGACTACCGTCAGTTGAACAAGGTAACTATCAAGAATCGTTATCCTTTGCCAAGGATCGATGACTTGTTCGACCAACTGAAGGGAGCGAGATTCTTCTCCAAAATTGATCTTAGGTCGGGGTATCATCAATTAAGGATCAAGGCGGAAGATGTTCCAAAGACGGCCTTCAGGACTCGGTATGGGCATTACGAGTTCCTTGTCATGCCTTTTGGGCTGACGAATGCACCGGCGGCATTCATGGATTTGATGAACCGGGTGTTCCGATCTTACTTGGATCGATGCGTGATTGTATTCATTGATGACATTTTGGTGTATTCCCAGACACGGGAAGATCACGCGCGAGACCTCCGCCTTGCTCTGGAGATGTTGAGAGAGCATAGGCTATATGCCAAATTGAGTAAGTGCGAGTTCTGGTTAGAGAAGGTCGCATTTCTTGGACACGTGGTGTCGGTCGAGGGCATTTCTATAGATCCAGCCAAGGTTGAGGCAGTCATGAGTTGGGAGAGGCCCAAGAGCGTCACGGAGATACGTAGTTTCCTCGGATTGGCAGGCTACTACCGGAGATTTGTGGAGGGATTCTCCAGTCTGGCTGCACCTCTCACCTACTTGACAAGGAAAAATGCAAAGTTCAGTTGGAGTGACCGATGTGAAGTAAGTTTCCAAGAGTTGAAGAAACGCCTCACCACAGCCCCTGTCCTTACTGTGCCATCTGGACCTTTTGGGTATGAGGTGTATAGTGATGCCTCGCACGTCGGACTCGGGTGTGTCCTAATGCAACACAAGAAAGTCATTGCCTATGCATCAAGGCAGTTGAAAGAGCATGAAAAGAACTACCCCACTCACGACTTGGAGCTTGCGGCGGTCGTGTTTGCACTTAAAATTTGGCGACATTATCTGTACGGGGTGGAGTTCTATGTGTACACGGACCACAAGAGCCTCAAGTATCTCTTTTCCCAAAAAGAGTTAAACTTACGACAACGGCGTTGGATTGAGTTCTTAAAGGACTACGAGTGCACTATCCAATATCACCCGGGAAAAGCAAATGTGGTGGCAGACGCTCTGAGTAGGAAACCATCGGGGTTGTTGGCTCACATGTTGGTGCGGGAATGGAGACTGTTAGACGATTTGGCAAATCTAGACATCAGTGTGAACGATTCTGTCCGCAGTCCGGTTTTGGCAAATGTTACAGTTCGGCCGTACCTTATAGACTTGATCCAAGAGTATCAAGCCACAGACACTGACTTGTTGGCTTTCCGGGATAAGGAAGTGGCCAAGGGTAGTACGGACTTCTCTCTCACTAGCCGAGGTGCTATTACATTCAAGGGAAGACTTTGTGTCCCAGCCAATGTAGACCTTCGGAGAGAGATTATGGACGAGGCTCACCGGTCTAAGTATACAGTGCATCCCGGAGGGACAAAGATGTATCGGAACCTCAAGAGTCACTTTTGGTGGCGAAACATGAAGAGGGAGGTTGCGGAGTATGTGGCACGGTGTTTGGTGTGCCAACAGGTGAAAGCGGAGCATTTGAGACCGGCGGGTCTTTTGCAGTCTCTCCCTATTCCCGAGTGGAAATGGGAACATATCTCTATGGATTTCATCGTGGGGTTGCCGAAGACGGTTAGGAAGACTGATGCTATATGGGTAGTTGTTGATAGACTCACGAAGTCCGCTCATTTCTTACCGTACCGGACTACATTCAACTCCAATCAGTTAGCGGAGCTATACATCAAGGAAATAGTCCGATTACACGGGGTGCCAGTGAGTATTGTGTCGGATAGAGACCCAAGATTCACATCCAGGTTTTGGAAAAGTTTTCAAGGTGCAATGGGCTCCCGGTTAGACTTTAGCACAGCTTTCCACCCACAGACCGACGGGCAAACCGAGAGGGTGAATCAGGTTATTGAAGATATGCTCCGAGCATGTATGCTAGACTTCAAGGGAAGTTGGGAAGATCACCTACCTTTGGTGGAATTCGCTTACAACAATAGTTATCAAGAAAGCATACAAATGGCGCCTTTCGAGGCTTTGTACGGAAGGAGTTGTAGATCCCCGTTGTATTGGGATGAAGTGGGAGAAAGAAAGATTTTGGGCCCCGAGTTAATTGAACAAACCGCGGATAGGGTCAAGCTTATCCGGGAGAGGTTAAAGACCGCACAAGATAGACAGAAAAGCTATGCCGACAACCGAAGGAGGGATCTTGAATTCCGAGTCGGTGATTTTGTGTTTGTAAGGATTTCACCGACCAAAGGTGTTATGCGATTCGGGAAGAGAGGCAAGCTTAGCCCGAGATATGTGGGTCCGTTCGAGATCATTACTCGAGTTGGCGAGGTGGCTTACCGTGTTGCTTTGCCCGCTCACATGGCGGCGGTCCACAACGTGTTTCATATCTCCCAGCTTCGGAAGTACATCCCGGATCCTTCTCACGTCATCGAGCTTGATCCGGTTGAGATTCGAGAGGATCTCACTTTGGTTGAGAAGCCGGTTCATATTTTGGATCGAAGAGACCAAGTACTTCGCAACAAGACTATTCCGCTAGTTCTCGTGCAATGGCAACATCACGCTCGAGAAGAGGCTACATGGGAACGTGAGGCCGAAGTCAAGGCGAAGTACCCCGAGTTGTTTGAATGATTTTATGTATGACTTGTAATTTTGTTTCAAATTGTTATGCTAAGTTGTTTAAATTGTAAAGCACGCATTGTCCAAATTTCGAGGACGAAATTTTTGTAAGGGGAGGAGAATGTAGCACCCCGGACCTTTTCATCCTTAATGAATAGCACCTTCGTAGCTAATTGGCCGTTTTTGTAGTCTAATTAATAAATAGGGAGAAATCGGAAATTCTGAAACGTCAGAAATGTGCGTTTTCGAA
This sequence comes from Tetracentron sinense, assembly GCA_015143295.1. Taxonomy (NCBI): domain Eukaryota; kingdom Viridiplantae; phylum Streptophyta; class Magnoliopsida; order Trochodendrales; family Trochodendraceae; genus Tetracentron; species Tetracentron sinense. Next base: position 17,568,908 of record CM026569.1, read on the forward strand.
AGACGAACCCAACGCAAGTTGAATCGTCGAAATCCGACGAGCGAGTCAAAAGATATGGTCAAGACAGTCCAGACATACAGAGAACCGATCGCTCGGTCCAGTCAGTGATCGATCGGTCCATAACCGATCGATCGGTAGCTATCGCGCGGTCAGAAATTTTGTATGGGGAAATTTTCCAGAGAGTGAGTTTTTGACCGGTCGATCGGTCATAAACACCGATCGCTCGGTAGGCAACTGATCGATCGGTCATAACCACCGATCGCTCGGTCTTCGCGTTTTTGCAGAAATTTCAGTAAGGGCGTTTTCGTCTTTTGGGTGTTAAACCCTTACCCATAAGGGTTTGCTCGACCCTTTGAGCCCTCATTCACAACCCTTAGACATTTTGAGAGATAGAGAGAGAAGAGGAGAAAGCTCTAACCTAGGGTTTGGTTTTGAGAAGGAAATCAAAGGGGGTTTAAGAACCATAGCTCACCCCAACTCAAGTTGCTTCAAAATCGAGGCTCAAGCTCGTGTGTGAGCCATTCTCCAAGCTAGGGCAGCAACCCAAGCACGTTTTTGAAAGGGGTTTCTTCCTCAACTCAAGTCTCCTTCAAGCAAAGGTGTTCTTCTTTCAAGTTGGAGCTTCAATCAAGGTTTCTATCAAGGATCAAGCCTTGATTTAAGGTTAGTACACCCTACTAACTTACCCTAGCAATAAATCTAGGTTTTCCTTATGAAATATGATTCTTGTTAGTGTGTTGTATTCCTTGCAAAATGTGTTATCTATAAAAAAGATAAACAAGATAAAGAAAGGGTAGGAATGCTTGGATGGAGGTTGGACACGGCGATTGGATGCCGAATGCGTGATGTATGATGTGTGGGTTGTGGATTGGAAAATGGAGGATGGGCATTGTACAAATAACAAACTTACCATTGTGTGATTGAATGGAAAATATGCATTTAAAAGAAGGAGATAAACTACTAAGGAATAATGTATGAAAGTGTTTGACAAAATACCTAAACTATGAATAAATGATCTCAATGAAGAATATGGAAATGGGTTTTATGTACGCGTTCTTATAAATGATAGATTGATCAAATGTTATGCAAACTACTTATGTTACCTATGTTCATATCATGATTGTCACTATGGACCCGTACACGAGCACGCATGATAGCATGAACCGAGATTTCAAGAGCATGTGCATATAATAAACAACAAGAAAATATTGCATGTCAAGGAGGTTGGTAGCCCAGGGAGGATTCGGGTACTAACCTCTGGCTCACAAGATAACCCCTAAAACACCTATTGTCAAGGAGGTTGGTAGCCCAGGGACATTCGGGTGCTAGCCTCTGGCTCACAAGTGCATTGCATAACAAGGAGGTTGGTAGCCCAGGGACATTCGGGTGCTAGCCTCTGGCTCACAAGTGCATTTCATAATAAGGAGGTTGGTAGCCCAGGGAGGATTCGGGTACTAACCTCTGGCTCACAAGTGCATTGCATATCAAGGAGGTTGGCAGCCCAGGGAGATTCGGGTGCTAGCCTCTGGCTCACAAGTTACGAGATGGAGGTTTACAAGATGATGATCATGCATTCATGCATGCACGCATACATGATTTCTACGAGGCATACCGGGACATGACATGGGTTTTCAAGCATGAGTTTTATCGGCGTTTTCGCATTCATGTACGCACGTCAGGATGCTTGCATTGTGTTATGCCCTATACTGTTTCTTTGTGATGTTGCTATTACTGCTTGTATGATATTACTATTGTGTGCTTTATTATTGTTATGGTCTGCTAGTAGCTTGTACTCGCTGAGTATTCCATGCTCAGCCGTACTTTCATGTCGGCAGGTACTGAGGGAGCCCTCGACCCGGAGCCTTGGGTCGAGGAAGAGTATATAGAGGAGAGAGAGCCGGCTATTCCATTTCAGTCTCAGGCGGACCGAGACCTCGATGCGTGGCCATACCTCGACTACTGTTGAAGGGAGAGCATGAGAGGGTCTTATGTATTTTGATACTTTGATAGGTGGGCCTGTCCACCTTAGACTTAGAAGTGTTTTGTATTTATGTCAACTTGGAATACTATTTTGGATCATCCGAAGAAAAATGAAAATTTGTTCACGCTTCCGCATATATGATAGCTTCTGCGCTCTGATTATCGTTGTTAGTACTGTATTTTATCTTGTGCATTACAGGATGGTTTGATAGGTACGCAGTGTGACACCTAAAATATCCCTAAAACTCCTAGGGGGTATTTCGGGGCGTTACAATATCTTATCACATCAACATGTGATGAATATCCAGTCTAGTACAAATATACTTTCTCATGATATCTCATATCTATGAGAAACAGATTTCATTCCATAAAGGTAGAAACTCTTTTCTTGGAATCTTACTTGCACAAAAACATGATTGTTATTGGGAGAATAACAATATCATTTTCCTTTTGTCTCTAAACTATGTAGGACTAAGAAAACATGTTGTCAAAGTTTTTGTCCTTCATTGCAAAATTGCTAGATAAAATCTAAGAGAAGAATAATATTCACACTTCATTCACAATGAAAAGAATATTATCTTTGCACAGAGCCAGGAAAGTAATTATGCTCCCACTAACCAATTTACACACAAAGGATACTTTCATTCTTAGATGAAAATCAAACAGTTTGATTACTTCATCAGAATAAAAGTTAGTCCAACTACAGATTCTGAGACCTGTGGGTTCTAGTGTACTATTTAGGTATAGTGAAAGTAGAGAGTTGATGTCTATCAATTCTCATAGTTATTTGGTCTATTGGGCTTCCGCTTCTAAAACAATTCTAGATTCAGTTTCACTTCTAGGAAACTTACATTCCTATATACAAATATCTTTTGTTATCTAGGAATAGAGACTAAGTATCTCTAATGCGAATCCCAAGCTCATCTTCCATCAAATCATATCCAATATAATTCGATTTAACAACACCATCATGCTATGGTTTGTTATGAGAATTATCTGAGACAGATGTAATGAGAGTAAATTATGAAATTTCTATTAAGAGGTACTCTTTTCAATCATGGAAGACTTACCTAGCTGTTTCTTTATTTCAATGCGGAATTCCTTGAACTTTTCAAAGAAGATGAAATAAAGATAGCTATCTCTTAATGGAAGATTCATATAATTACGATCATCCAACTTTTGTCCCATTCCCAAGTAAAAGTTTTATCTACTCGGATTTCTCCTTCTCCTTAACAAACATGTAACTATTGCACTTATTCAAGATCATACCAAGCATTAGGAGCTAGAGGTTCCAACAATTAAGTTGGACTTGATGAGTATACAAACTGGACAATCCTTCCAAAGGTTTGTCTTGTATCCAATGACCAATTGCTTCACTATGGAGCACAATCCTTATACTTTCCTTTCTTCTCAGAAGAGCTCTTGTCCATACTACCAAAATACATTTTCAATGGAAAATCTTGGATTTCTTTCCTTTGCATAAATGCTCAGGATTTAGAATATCCAACTCTTTTGAACATCTTTGCAAGTAGCATTGAACTCTTCAAAGGCATATGCAACATGTGGGATTTCAGACAATCTGATTTCCTACTTGTTTAACATAACCATATTAAAGGACTCCGGGGGTTTGTCGAGGATCATATCCTCTAATCCCATAAACTTATCTCAATTTTTCTCAGCACCAAGAATTGGGATTTATGATTCCAATTATCTCTATCATATTCTTTGTGATTGGGTTTCCCTAGTCAACTTGGTGTCCACTTGTCCTTTTATATAGTAAGCTGCCTAGCAGCCCTATTGTATTCTGTAAACATCTTAAATGACATTTACCATTAGTAGTGAGAACTTGGGCAATTCTTTGGATAATAAGCACAAACTTGAGATTCCTTTTCCATTCCAAACACTTTGAATTGGTCAAGAGATTCTTAGTAAAGTCTTGGTAATGTGGTTATAGAATGACATGACAATTAAAAAATACATCATAATTTCACACATTATAATATCATTAGATCAGGGCTTTCGATCTTTGATGATATTGCTCATCATTCAGTCAAATTTCATAGACCCCTCAATCTATAAAATTAGGAAATATGTTACTTCATATTTCTGATGAGCATTGGGTGCCTTATAATACACATGCAATCTTCCATTTTAGGATAATACCACACATGCACTACAAGGTGGATATTAACTATCCATCACTGAGCATCTCATGCATAACTTCTTATGTAAATCAGCGATTCCCAATTTTCTTGCGACCTCCAAGGACAACATAACTGTCACTGTTTCAGCCGTCATGTTCTTTGGTTAAGTGAAACCCATCATTCTGGTTCGTCATATGATCAAGTAGGGCTGTGCCCCCATTTTAGTTGACACTCCCTATCAGGCCATACACAAACTTATCTACTATAGAAATAAGGCTCTAGGAGTTTAACTCAGACTGAATTATGTCAATTCCTTTTGGCAAGACAAGACTCAGGCTAATTAATTCCTAATCTTATTGATAATGGAAGGTCATAGGGTAATATTATCCCGTAGAATCCCATTTAATTCACTTAATATTTTTCTTGAGGGAAAACAGAATATTATGAACAAATTATACATCTAATGCATATATCAAAAGTATTCACAATATTTATCATTGTATCACATGTATAGAACAATATACAAAATCATCATATGATAATAAATCAAATTTTGTTTAATTAGATCAAACTAATTCGAATGAACTCCCACTAGCCCCAGAAATCTTAATGGATCTAATCCAAGGGTACAAAGGTCATTTTCAACATCAGTGGGCTTTAGATGTTTCATTCATCTATATGACGGACCATTGGTCTTACCAAGCACCATGAGTTCAAGATAACAATTATAAAGTGTCCATGTGCATCACTAAAGCCCATAAGTCAAAATGGACTATATTACCCTTTAATTCTCTACGAATTATTTTTAGTACATTAAGGTTCAACAACCCTAAGTCTAAAAGAAATTATGGAAGTCTTTAAACAACTCTCTAAGACCTCTACTAGGGTCTATAAGTGTCACTCAAGCACTTCCCATAATCGTGAATATTGTTAGCTTACATCTATGCCAATTAAGACATAATTATCTTATAATCATGCAAGTAACATATTCCACATAAAAATTTCAACATGGACTACATGCATCACGTCCAAAAGGGCTATAATAATGTGTTTTATTTAAACACAAACTTTTTATGTTTTAACAAAACACATATTATGGGGTTTGATCCAATTATCTAAAATTTGCACAAAAACGATAATCACATTATCACAAGGGTTATGGACTTTTCTAAGCAACTAAAAGCTATAACAAATCATCACATGAAATACATAATATAGCCGCACAATGGGTCAAAACGATCATGCTATCTTAGAAATCCTACAACTACTCTTGTAGAACGTCTTCTAAGATTTATTCTCTATGCGATTACCATCATCTTCTACCTTCAATTCGATTTCTCTAAAAAAAATAAAATTAGCAACTCCTAATACTAAGATTACATCGTATTCAAAATAAGAAACCTTGGGAAACCACCCAAAATAGGGTGCTCAAGGGGAGTACAACCCATAAGAAGAAAGAGAAGAGAATAGAGAGAGAAGAAGGCATGATCATGGAACTCATCCACCATTCAACAAGAATATATATTAACAATTCATCAACTATGAATAATAATATGACTTGACAAATTACTTAGAAAGTCCAAAACCTCAACAAGAGTTTGGCTAACCTTAGGGAAACTCTTTCCCATATGGTTAAGGCCTCTATTAACATTTAATAGATAAACCCTAGAGCAAAGAAAGCAAGCATGACTAGAATGAATTCTTAGGGTTTTTAGATCATCATTAAAAGAAAATAATTTTCCTTTAATGCTTGGAAAGTCATTAAGAGAAACAATTTCTCTAAAATTTAATCTAACTCTAAAATTCATCCTCACATTCCTCAATTAATAAACATATAGAAAACACCATATTAAATTCGGCTAGGCTAGGGATCTAATCTCTTCCATATTATTTTGATCTAATAACTATTAAAAGACCAAAATAAAAATCAGCAAATTGTTAATTTTTAATATCACTTTATATTGATTCCAAAAATAAATTCAAAATCAATAATAGGTGAATTCAAAATTTTCCATAAGGGCCAACTGCTTTAGGGATTATTTGATTTAACAATTAAATAAAATAATACCCTAAAAAATAGTATTAAATATCCATAAAATAATTGATCTCTATCAATTAAAATTCACTTGAGATAAAACCCTGAATCTCAACCAATGACATTTATGTAATTACTTGATTAACTATTAATCAAATAAAAACTTATAAATACTATGTAGCCGATAATTCTGAGCACATGTAATTGATCCAAATCAACTACAATAATTATGATATTATTCCCATAAGCTTTTTAGGGAACCATAAAAGATATCATAATTAACATTTAATTAAATGATAGCCCATGGACTCGAAGCAGATAATTAAACAATTTAATTAAATCTCAGCACGTGCTCTCGAATCAAATAATTAAACTATTTAATTAATTGATAGCCCATTAAACAATTTAATAGCATCCCATGCTCTCAAATCAAATAGTGGAATTTAGGAAAAATTTGAAAGCCTCTTGGAAAAATAATTTAGAAAACTCTTTTTCCTGCTTTAGATTTTCGACTCAACTTTTGACCCTAAAAACGATTGATTCTGGAAAAACTTTCTTCACGAAAGTTGTAGATCTTTTCGACAGCTTCGAAACAATGTATTGACGGAGTTAAATCGGACTTATAGTCACAAAGTTATGGCCGAAATACCGAAACTATATCGATTCTTCTAATCAAATACAAATCCGAAAATCCATGAATCAATTTAAATCGAAATAAGCTTTAATCTCCAAGAACGCTTAAGCAAAGGTGTCTAACACCATGGGATTTATTAATTAACATTTAATAAATAAAATCTCATCAATATATGCTAGCCAAGATTTCAATGGGTATCTAAGTGGTCTAAATCAAAGGGAAAACTTGCCCGGGGCTCTCAAGAATAAATTAAACAATTTAATTTAATATTCTAAAAGGATTTCTAAATCCTTAAAGGCTATAATCAAGATTTAGATATCTCTCAATACCTATCCCTTACGAAAAGATGTTTTGAAAAAATCCAAAACCAAAATTAGCAACAACTTAATTTATAAGGGCTTCATCTCTCCCTCAATAACTAGAGGGATAACTTAGCCCTAATAAATGATTATCCAATAATCAAGAATCTAGAAGATTGATTCATTAGGGCTTCCAAAATTCATAGGGGAGGCAATCTTGATATAAATCTTGATTATACCCTAAAATCAAAGAGAAGCATAGCCAAGGCTCTGATACCACTGAAAGTATGCCTCTTTTTTATTTTAAAAACACAGTTTTTGAGGGGCATACATCGAATCCCAAGATCTGACTAAGATTCTAATTGATTTTATTCAATGAAGGTTAGAATAACATTCACCTTCGTGACTTTGAAATTGTTAAGTCAAATCCACATAAGAATAGTACTCGCAAAACTTCACAAGTGTCAAGTCTCCTATCGATTCACACAAACCTTCTTTTTTCCTTTAAAGCTTTCTCTAATGGAAGCTAATGGCCCTTCCAAATTCCCATGCTCTTTTATCTTTTCTTCTTTTCTTTGATCCAAGAACCTTTCTTGATTAAACAAGATCCAATCTTGATCTTCAAAGAACTTGTTCTTGATCATCAAGATCAAAAACCAAACAAAAAGGAAGAAGGGGAAGGGTGACCGTACACCCTCAAAGGGGGAGAGGGTTGGGCGTGAACTTGAGGAGAGGGAGAGGAGAGGGAGAGAAGAAAAAATTCTAAAGAATTATATTATTTAAAGGGCTGGGCATCCAATCCTTTATATAAGTTCCCTCTTGGTTGCTTGAATTGTAATCCAATTATAATTCATTAACCTTATCCTAATCCAATTAGGATTCCTCAATAGTTTCCTTTATTGATTATTCTCCTAATCCAATTAGGATTAATCTTAAAAAAAACTAACCTTGTCCATTAGTAACTAATCTTATCCTTATCCAATAAGGAATCTTGAATTAGTAACTAACTAATGGAATCCCTAATAATTAGGGAATCTTTAATTAGTAACTAACTAACTAACCTTATCCAATACGGTGTTAATTAATTAGAAACTAATTAAACTAAAACTTCCTCCATGAAGTGGGCGTCCCACCCTAGGTGGGTCCCACTCCACACGCCCAAAGGGTTTCCAAAACCCTCTTGGTCACTTAAATTATTCTTTTATAATAATTCCCAATGGGTCCTACCCATTTGGTTTTTCACATCTAATGTGATTCCACCTTTTAGAGTCTCACTATACCATATAGTGATTACGTAGAGAAATTAATTAATTTAATTAATAATTAAATTAAATACTTTAAGAAGGTCCTTGTGTGTGGGATCTAAAGGGATCTCCTATTTCAGGTTGTGGGACCAAGTACTCAACATTTTTGGTTAAAGCATTGTTACTAGGAAACACCTTTCCTACACTCCATTAGGATTATAGAATTTTATCTATATCCCTGGACTTCCACCAATCACAATTAATGTCCATTAACACAATGTGATTAACCTCTAGAAATTAGAGAATTGCTTGTAAGTACCATCTCACAATATATTTACAAATAAATCCTTCCACATTCCAATATCACTTGCAAGCTTCCGTGATTGGAACAATTCCACTATCTTAGTCCCTAGCTTATGAATAGAACCCTTTCTTATGATTACTTTTTCATTGAACTGAACCTCCAAAACACTTTTGAAGAAACATTAGAAAAGAACTGACACACACACATATATATATATATATATATATACTTTTCCATATTAAAAATATCAACTTCGATAAAAACCATTTTACCGAAAAGCACCAGTACTGGATTTAACAGTTCAGTTCAACAAGTATCACCTTGATATCATTATCTCCAATTAAGGAGTTATGGATTCCTTATTGAGTGTTTACACACTTCTCCAAACATTGTGTACATGACCCAACGTACCCGGAGTTAGTCCTGTGTATTGGACATTGCCGATTGGCACATCAAAGCCATATAGACAAATATTTGAGAAGATATTAACCTCTCAGGTCTAAGGACAATTTGTCAAATGGATAACCCTAATACAATCTGATAGTGTATTCCATAGGATATCCACTAGTGACCCCGTTCAGTATTATGTACTTGCTATATATACTCACATGTTAGTCAAGAGTCACCACTCTCTATGAATGAGATTCATCACACTATCTCATAGAACTACACATGTGCAAGCCATGATGAAGTACGGCGCCCAACCAGTACTCTAGAGGCTTCGAACAATATTAGGTTTATAAGGAACCGGAAAATCATATCTCCTCGCAACCTTTGCATGATTTTCCTACAATGTTACCTATGGAACTTTATGTCATCATCATATGTGACAGTAATTAATATAAATACCCTTTATAGTTGGTTGTGTGAATATGATGCTTGTCTAATCAACATAGAGAAGTCTCTTATTGGCTTTTGAGGGCATATATGTCCAACAGGGTCATGCAGTTGGGGAAGATCTTCCTAGTTCTTTACTACACAGACGAACAGAGGGTTGAGGGGGCTTCCTTCGTGATGGAAGGTGAAGCTGAGCATTGGTGAAGAGCTGCCTAAAGGCAGTGGGATGCTGCCAAGGCAGGGTCATCATGGACATGGGGAGAGTTTTTAGATGCTTTTTACGAGCAGTATTTCCCCAGGTTCGTGAAGGAGCAGAAGGAGAGGGAGTTCATGGTCTTGGAATAAGGAGAGATGAGCGTGGTCGAGTACGAGGCCAAGTTTGTTGGACTAGCGAGATTTTCTCCGCATCTGGTCGCATCGGAGAGTATGCGAGTCAGAAAGTTTGAGGGTGGATTGAGGCCCTTTATACAGGATCGGGTTTCCATATTCCAGGTAAACACCTGGAAGGAGATCATAAGCAAGGCAAGGATCGCCAAGAGAAATTTTGAGGAATTTCTCATGAGGAGCAATAGTGGCCTAGAGAGAGGCATGGTTAGAGGCCATCTCAGTGGACCAATGCCACCAGAGAGAAGGGTTAAGTCTATCCTGTACCAGACTGCTCCTTACCAGACCTCCGAACCGACACTGACACAGGGTCCGCAGTTTGTACTGCAGATTCCTCGCCCTACTATCACTCAAACCACATGGGGTATACCGGCCATGTCTTCGGCATCTACGTTTGATACTTACGCTCACTGTGGTAAGAGTAATAAGATTGGGGAGTGTTAGCGACTCACTGGTGGATGCTTTCATTGCGGTGATCGTAGCCATGGTATTAGAGATTGTCCGTGCCGACAGTCACGGATACAGTCTCAGGAGAACATGCCCCAAGTTCTATAGGCCATGCAACTGGGGTCTTCTCAAACTTACAAGTCCTCATAGCCCATCCATCTGCCTCAGCAGGCAAATCGGGGTAGAGCCTTCGCCTTATCTGGGTGAGGCGTGCATACGTCTGAGGATGTTGTGCAAGGTGCGCTCAAGTCAGAGTTGTTGAACTATAAATTATCGATAGTATGTGATATATGTTTATATGTGGGTTCGAACATGTTACGTATAATCTATGTCTATCTGCTATGCATTGTTGAAAATTTTGTGTGTAACGTGTGCCTAGCCGGGCGACATACTGACATGAGATTGATACATCCTTTTCGTTATGTGTGACGTTGTCAAGTTAGTATGCTTAGTTGAGCAAGGTGAAGTGTGGGAAAAGAATCCTCGCTTGCTTGTGAGTTGTCTTAATTTCGCAGATGAAATTCTTATAAGGGGAGGAGGATCTAGAGCCCCTGAATTATGTTTCACTGTGCTATGAATAGTGTCAGTGAATGGTGCCCTGGTATGGTGTGTGAAATTTATCCAGATCAATGATCTCTAAGACCTAGAGGGGGGGTGAATAGGTCTATCTAATAATTTCTAACCAATTTTAATTTTTCAATTAATATGTTCAGAAATAAATGAATAATTCAATCAGACAATCCACACAAATCAAACACAGAAGATTTTTACGTGGAAAACCCTAACGGGAAAAAAACCACGGGACCTTGTCCAGCAATAAACTTCACTATGAAAAGATATCAAGTAAAAGACAAGACCTTACCAAAACATAAACGACGTTCCTAGGTATAGACTTTTACTCTTGATTTCCACGAACCAACAGGTTCGATCTCCGCCTTAGCAGCTTCGGTTCCACACCGACCAAATCTTTTCAAGCAACTTCAAATCCACGATCACACACGATCGATCTCCTTCCACGAAGGCTCCGGATCAAACACCGGACACACACACAAAGTGTAGGGTTGTGAATCAATTTAGTAAATTTTAAACCCTAGAGGGATCTCATACAGATCTGAGATCACACAATGCAAGATCAAAGATTTAGATCTATACTTGCATTCTCTAGGATCTAAGAAAGAGGAGGGATCAACAAAGATCTAATAAAAGCAATAAGAAAAACCCTAGAAGAGTTTCTCAGACCTCTACTCTTTCAAAAATATCAAAGACACGAATTAGGTCTCCCAAAAGTTGTTTATATAGGGTATAAAAAAGAGTCCAGAAAAAGAAAAATTCTTTTTACGGGGACCGATCGATCGGTGCTCACTACCGATCGCTCGGTTCAAAACGGATCGATCGGTTCTAATGACCGATCGCTCGGTCATAAATCATCTCTCTGGAAAATTTCCCCATACAAAAATTTGGTCCAGTCGATAGCCACCGATCGCTCGGTAGGCCACCGATCGATCGGTCGCAATACCGAGCGATCGGTTGAGACAGAATTTTTGCCAAAAACATTTTCATTTTATTTTTATTTGATTCAACTAAGATCAAATAACTTTGGTAGGCTTAAAACTATCCTCCTAGGTATTTTTAGGGTTATCTAAGTCAAATCCAACCTAGGTAGGGTCTCTAAGTCCATTACCTGTCTAGATCCGGAGTAGAAGCTTTTTCCTTCACTTTCTTCAATCTTCTTTATGCTTTAGCTCTTCTCTTCTGACAAGTTAAACATGACTCGACGACTCGACTCAACTGACCTATCTAATGATCACGGAATTTGCCAACACCTATTTAGGGATTTACAATCTCCCCCTTTGGCAATTCCGGGACAAAACAAGACTAATTCATATACTAGGTTCAAATTTTCCCAATTGATTCAAAAATGGAAAATTGACCTTTACATGACTCAAAAATAATTACATGACTTTTGACATGTTAACTTGTCATGATTTACCAAACTTAGAACCTATTTGCCTGCACATGCTAAATCAAAAACCTGTGAAGCATGGGAAATAAAATATAGGATAAGAATGAAAATATGTATAACCATTCACAACCATTCACAATTCCACAATCTATAACAGGTTAGCATTAACAGGTTAGCATTCCAAAATCAACTATCAACACATTAATAGGTTAGCATTCCAAAATCAACTATCAACACATTCTCCCCCTTTTTGGCTCGAAATGCCAAAGGTGGATTAGAAAAGTAATGCATAAACCATTGAAATGAGATGAGATAGAAAATAATGAGCATAAACCATTGAAATGAATACATCCATAACAAGTCAATAATATCCAAGTAGGTTTGTACTAAGTACAACCAAGACAAAATACATCAAAATGTCAAATAAAAACTGTCACTCGACTAACATAAACTCCTATCACGAACTATCACTCCTGCTCATCATCAGAAGTGAGCTGGGACTCATAGTAAGCTCGAAAATCTCGAACATCTCTCTGTACTCCTAGCACGGCTGCATCGAGAGATCCAAGTCTACCACGAACCTCTGTAGTAAACTCCTCGTATGATGAAATATGAGTCCGAAGATCCATTTGCATCTCTCGCATCATCCTCCCAAGATCATCCATAGTAGTCGGAGTAGGACGAGATGACCCAGCACCAACTTCTGCTCCCTCCTCTGTATCTCGAACTGAGGCATGTGAGAAACTCTGAGATAGAGTCTTTTTATTGATTGGACCCTTCGGTACTCGAGTAGGAGCACCAGGAGGTGCAAATACCCCTTGTAAACCAAGAAGCTTTGTGATAAGAGATCCAAAAGGAAGGGCTCCAACTACAGTGTCAGATCGATGAGCTTGGATCATCAAATCGATAAAATGTGCTGCAAGATCAATATCATGCCCACGAAGAAGACTGAATAGAAAACGAGCTCTTTCTTCCCTAAGGTCCGCAGTATGAACCTTTGGGTGGATATTGGCAGTCATGACTAGGTTTACAAGTCTTGCATCCCTAGTGAGTTTAGACACTTCAATGAGAGAACCAACCCAAAATGAAGGAGTGCCACTTAGAAAGGTAACAACTTGTTCCATTGTTTCTTTATCCTCATCAGTCTTATATTATAAGGATAATAAGCATTTGGAACTCGAGGACAACCAAGAATAGTAGCAATCAAATCAGGATTTATTACCACAGATTTTTCTAAAGCTCTAGTTTTGAAAGACCAAGTTTTCAAGTTGATATCAGAAAAATTGGAATAAAATTCCTGAACCAACTGAATAGGAGCTGGACATGATAGATGGAGAATACCTTCCCATTGACGATCGGCAATGAGCGTAGGAAGGTAATAATCATCAAAGTCTGAAATTTGAATTCCTCGCTCAACCATAATAGCCTTCTTGCTAAAATATTCATGGTAAAGTTGAGCAGCCGAAGGATTAATGAAAGAAGATGACCGACTGGCATGAGAAGATGAGGCTTTACCCTTGTTTTTACCAGTTTTATCAGCCAAAGACTTTTGGCGATTCTCAGCAGTAGAATCAATCATTCTACGAGTTGGCCTGTCCCCAATGGAAATACCATGCCCTATTGGAGTGAAAGTAAATGGCTCTAGGTTTTCCTCATCTTGAGGAGGATCCTCTTGGTTGTTGAGGACCAACCTCCGACGTTTGGGAACGCCAGACATGAGATAGGCAAGAAGGATTAACGACAAAACGAAAGCCATGGAAGAAAATGCAAGAAAACGATGCCCTAGATGAGAAAAGCAATCTAAATCGAAGAAAATTCATAAATCTTACCTTTTAGATGCTTGGGAAACCTTTAGAATAGAAGGGAATGACCGTATGGAGGATTTGGAGGAGTAGGAACCGAGGGATCGCTCTGGAGGTCGGAGAACAAGTGAACAAAAAAAATAGAAATGAGGGTTTTATAACTCTGTTCACGAAAGACCGATCGATCGGTCTTTAGCACCGAGCGATCGGTGGTCTGAAAACTTTTCAAAAATTTTACATTTAAAACCTTTTCTCCCCCTCAACCAATGGAACATTGAAAATACATTTTCACCTCAAAATGACCAACTGACCAAAAAAAATATGCAACATGTGATTTCATAAAAATCATAAATAATAATCACCCAAGAATTGATATATCAAGTATAGGCATAAACAAGGATTATGTAATCATTAATTGATTTTCACCGGTGATTAAATATGGTTTTTGCATCAAATTTACAATCAGAGTCAAGATACAATTAGAAGTAATGTGAGTATGAAATCAAAATTCATTACTTGACTCTTTGAATTGGTTTCTTTCCTTAATCTAGATTTTGACATTATATTTCAGATGGGACTCTAAAATTTTCAAAAACTAGTTTTAAAACCAATAATCATCCATATTTATATGATGAGCAATTTTTTACCCCAAATTTGACTAACAAATTTATTTAATTTCTTTTTCAGTCAAATTGTACTCATTGTGAAAATTCTTTTTGGAGTACACATATATGGTTTTTAGCACATTGGTGACTTTCACTCAAGTGAGAAGGTAGCTCTTTCTAATGACAGTAGGGGCTTTCACACTAGCAATCCATATAGATACCTACTGTTTGTCTAGGTAGCCATTACTCACTGTTTGCATTCACTAGTAGCTATCACACAAACTCACAGGTAGTCCTCTCCATGTCAATAATTTTTATAACTAGGGGGCTCACCTTATGGAATTTTTTATGACATTGGTTATTCTAGATTTGATTAATCTAGGGAACCATATGGTATAATATCAGAACCTTTAAATAGGAACTAAAACCATCTAAAGAATCAGTCAGAGTGCATGTGCAAATTAGAACATCATTGTATGCTCAACTCTAACTGAGGTTAATTAGCATGACCAAATTCAATCACAAGATTGAACCAACAATTGAACTATCCTATTTTATTCAATCCTATGAAATATTTATCCTTGGATTATAATGTTAAATATGATTTCAAGGAAATAACATTAAGCAAAAAGATAGGACAAATAAGGTCATACAAACACATTATTTTTTGCAATATTTTTCAATTTTTTGAATGTTTTTTGGATTTTTATTACTTAAAGAAAATAACAAAAAAAAATAGCTCTATGACATAAATAGAACATGAAGAACACATAGGCTATGAAACAAGTACACCATTACTCAACTCCGCACAAACCGATGGATTTCCTAAGGAGTTCAAACCTAAGGGAATCTAAAGGTTTTGTGAGAATGTCCGCATATTGATTCTCTGTTTGGACATACTCAATAGACACAACTTTTTGCTCAACAAGATCACGGATGAAGTGATGCCTAATGTCTATATGCTTTGTGCGAGAGTGTTGTACAGGATTTTTGGAGATATTGATTGCACTTGTGTTATCACAATACACAATCATAGTGCTTTGATCAATCCCATAATCCTTCAACATCTGTTTCATCCACAGAAGTTGGGTGCAACAACTACCAGTTGCTATATACTCAGCCTCGGCTGTAGACAAGGAAATGGAATTCTGCTTTTTGCTAAGCCAAGCAACTAAGCAGTTTCCAATATAGAAACACCCGCCGGAGGTGCTCTTCCTATCATCAGTATTTCCAGCCCAATCAGCATCGGAATACCCCACGACAATGACATTGGTATCGAAAGAATACCAGAGGCCTAAGGACATAGTTCCACTCACATAGCGAATGATACGCTTGACAGCAACTAAGTGAGACTCTTTGGGATTTGCTTGATAACGGGCACATGCTCCAACACTAAAGGCTATGTCGGGTCTAGTAGCAGTTAGGTAGAGCAAACTACCAATCATGCTTCTATAATTAGTCTGATCGACATCCTTCCCTGAAGTATCTTTACTAAGCTTTATAGTAGTACTCATAGGAGTCCTAGCATGCTTAGCAGAACTCATTCCAAATTTCTTCACTAGATTTTTTGCATATTTGATTTGAGATACTGAGATCCCAGAATCCAATTGCTTGATCTGAAGACCAAGGAAGAAACTTAGCTCACCAACCATGCTCATTTCAAATTCATTTTTCATTTGTTCAGCAAATGAATGAGCATGTAAGTCTAATGTGGAACCAAATACTATGTCATCAACATATATCTGGGCGATGACAATATCACCTTTCACATTCTTTATGAAAAGGGTTCTGTCTACTCTCCCTCTCGAAAATCCGTTTTCCAAGAGATAAGTAGTCAGCCTCTCATACCAAGCTCTTGGAGCTTGCTTTAAACCATAGAGGCCCCTTTTTAGCCGGTATACTTGATCAAGGTGATGTGGATCTTCAAACCCTTTTGGTTGCTCCACATAGACTTCCTCATGTAGAATACCATTCAGAAAGGCACTCTTAACATCCATTTGAAAAAGTTTAAATTTCATATGGCAAGCCACAGCTAGAAGAATTCTTATTGATTCTAGCCTGGCGACAGGAGCAAAAGTTTCATCGAAGTCAATACCTTCAATTTGGGTGTATCCTTGTGCAACTAACCTAGCCTTATTTCTTATGATAGTACCTTTTTCATCAGATTTGTTCTTGAAAATCCATTTGGTTCCTATCACATTTGTATTGTTTGGCCTAGGTACTAAATACCAAACATCATTCCTAGTAAACTGAAGTAACTCTTCTTGCATTGCATTTATCCAATTATCATCTGCAAGAGCTTCAGCTACATTCTTGGGTTCAAAAGATGAAGTATAGCAAATGTAGCTAACTTCATTTTCAATTTGTTTCCTCGTTCTCACTCCACTTTCAACATCACCAATTATATCAGTGGGGGTGTGAGGACTCATGACCCTAGGATGTGTAGGTTTTAATGGAGATGTTTGCTTATCAATAGGTGGAGTTGAAATAATTTCAACATTTTCATTTTCAGCACTTTCATCATCCTCACGTTGCACATTTTCAACACCGGAGTCATCCACAACTACATTTATGGACTCCATAATTGTAGAGGTTCTCAAGTTATACACTCGATAAGCTCTACTGTTGGTGGAATATCCAAGAAATATCCCTTCATCACTCCGGGATTCAAATTTTCCCAGTTGCTCTCTATCCTTAAGGATATAGCATTTACTTCCGAATTCTCGAAAGTACTTGACACTAGGTTTCTTGTTATTCAACAACTCATATGGGGTTTTCCTTGTTCCAGGTCTTACAAAAACTCTATTAACTATATAGCAAGCAGTGTGAACTGCCTCAGCCCAGAAATGAGAAGCTAGATTGTTGCTATGAAGCATAACTCTAGCCATCTCTTGGAGAACCCTGTTCTTCCTCTCTACTACACCATTCTGCTGAGGTGTAATAGGTGCAGAAAATTCATCTTTGATACCCGACTCAACACAAAAGTCGTTGTACTTAGAGTTTTCAAACTCCTTTCCATGATCACTTCGAATTCGAGTGATTGGGCATCTTTTCTCATTTTGAATTTTTAGGCAAATACTTTTGAAATTGTCAAAAGCATCGGATTTCTCTCTTATAAATGCCACCCATGACATTCTTGAGAAATCATCAACCATGACTAGGATGTATCGCTTTCCACCTAGACTTTCAGTTCTTGTAGGACCCATAAGGTCCATATGAATTAATTCCAGTGGATATGAAGTAGCAATACTTGAAGTCTTCTTATGTGGGGTTCTAATTTGTTTACCAATTTGGCATGGCCCACACACAGCAGTAGAAGGCTTTCCTAGTTTGGGAACACCTCTCACAAGCTCTTGCTTAGAGATTTTACATAGGTCTTTGAAGTTCATGTGACCTAGTCTTCGGTGCCACAAATCAACCTCCTCAATTTTAGTCTTATAACAGACATTTGAGGGAATAGGACTGGGAGTTAAGCCGTAGCAATTGTCAGTGGTTCTCAATCCTTCTAGAACACACTTACCTTTACCATTAATGACTAAGCCTTTATTTTGGGTAAAGTGCACAGCATGATTATCATCACATAGTTGACTTATGCTAATTAAATTAGCTTTCAGTCCTTCAACAAACAAGGCATCTTTCAATTTAGGTATGCCTGGTGAATCGATGATACCCTTTCCTTTGACTAAAGACTTGCTTCCATCACCAAAAGTAACAGTCCCATCAGGACAGTCCTCAAATTGAATAAATAAGAACTTGTTACCTGTCATATGCCGAGAACACCCACTGTCGAAGTACCACATTTCTGTGTTTTGGGCTTTCAAGGCAGTATGAATGACAAAGCACTTAAGGTCTTCCTTTCTTACATACACAGTCTTTAAACTTTGTTTAGATCTTTGATCATTAATCTGTGTAGTAGAGACCTTTTTCCTTTTTGTCCTCCTTGACCTTTTTCTGTTTTGTTCAGTTCTAGTTTTTTGATAAGTCAAATTATTTCCTCTTGAATAATCATTTGGAATAAATTGACCAGTTCTTGTCCTAGAGATTTGAGCAATTCTATTAACATCATCGCTCAACATTCTAGATTTTTCAGCTAGAACCTGAATCTGCCTTTGAAGAGTCCCTTGACTTTGATTTTGGTTCCATGAACCATTTCGGGGAGCTCTCCTAAATGCATTGCAATTAGGTCGAATGTGACCTCTCACACCACAAAAGTGACATGTGGGTATGAATCTTGGTAGAGGAGGAGGATTTCTTCTAACCGGAATTTGATTCCTTAAAGCATTCACTCTAGGAGCTGTATTTCTAGGCTTTACAAAATTTGTATAAGCCTTTGTACTTGATGTAGAAGGTAAATTTTCTTTAGGTTCAGAATGTATTGGCTCAAACACTGCACTAGCCATTGTACCAACAGCTAAAGGACCAGCTGGTGTGTCAACATGTCCTATTCCAGATCTACTCGAATTTGATCCATACTTTCTAACTAATTCATCTAGGCAGCTAGTGTTACCAAACATTCTTACTTCTTTTTCAAGAGTATAGACCTTCTGAATCAAGTCAGTCTTGTCTTTAAGGGTAATTTGATGTTCTTTTTCAAGAAATTTCACCTTATCAACAAGAGAGACTTTAAAAGTTTCCAGCTCCATTTGCAGAGTTCTTAACTCTTCAATTTCTTTCATGTAAGTGACTCTTTCAACTTCTAATTTTCTGACCACATTGGTCAATGAGACATTCTCTTCCAAAAGACATTGAACTTTTATAACAAATGCTTCTTTTTCATTTTCCAACTGACTAACTAGTGCACTCTTCTCTTCTGCTACTAGTTTACATATATCTCTTTCATTTTGAATGAGTTTGAGTTTTTTGCTCAAAGAGATT
Organism: Tetracentron sinense; assembly: GCA_015143295.1. Classification (NCBI taxonomy): domain Eukaryota; kingdom Viridiplantae; phylum Streptophyta; class Magnoliopsida; order Trochodendrales; family Trochodendraceae; genus Tetracentron; species Tetracentron sinense. The sequence continues at coordinate 17,588,461 of CM026569.1, forward strand.
TTTGTTTTAGTCAGTTTCAAACTTTCAGCATACAACTTATCATAAGTTGTTTTCAAATCTTCATCACTTTCAGAGTCAGTTTGACTCTTTTGTAAGTCATCACTAGACTCAGTATGAATACTCTCATCACTTCTATCCTTTTCATCAACCACAGAGGTAGTCTCAAGAATCCCAAAAAGAGAAACAGTGAAAGCCGTATGATTTCCAGTATCTTCACTTGAAGAGGAACTGTCCGATTCTTCATTCTCGGAATCACTGTCATCCCAACAGGCATTCATCACCTTGCCCTTACTCTTCTTCTTGTTAGGACAGTTAGGTGAAATATGACCGAAGCCATGGTATTCATAACATTGAACACCTTGGGATTTCTTGTCGCCACTCTTGGAATTTTTCTTGTTTTCCCAGGGCTTAGACTTTGACTTCTCAAAAGATTTTCCTCCCTGTTTGGGATTAAATCTCTTTTTCATTCTAAAAAATTTTTGAAATTTTTTAACGAAAAGAGCCATTTCTTCCTCATTCATTTCTCCATCACTGTCATCCTCATCCAAAGTTTCCTTGACGGTTTTCAAGGCTAAAGATTTATTCTTCTTGGATGGACGTAGATTGAGTTCATAGGTTTGGAGTGATCCAACCAATTCCTCAATCTTCAGAGAGTCAACATTTTTACTCTCTTCGATTGCAGTGACTTTAGGTTGAAATCTCTCTGGGAGAGATCTAAGGACTTTTCTAACTATTTTGGACTCAGATATTTTCTCACCTAAATTGAAACTAGCGTTGACAATGTCACTAAGTTTTGCATAGAATTCATCAAAAGTGTCATTGTCTTCCATGTTTAAATGTTCAAATTTGGTGGTTAACATTTGGAGTTTTGAGATTTTAACAGTGGTAGTACCCTCATGGGTAATTTCAAGAATGTCTCAAGCCTCCTTTGCTGTTTCACATGAAGAAATTCGTCTGAATTCCTCAGCAGTGACTGCAGTAAAGATAGCATTGAGACCTTTAGTGTTCCATCCACTTGAATCAAGCTCTTCTCTGGTCCATTCATCAGAATATTTGACGACAGTCAAATCACCTACAGTTTTTATGGGCGTAGTCCACCCATTCTGTATAGACATCCAAATTCTCTCGTCAATAGATTTTAGAAAGGCTCTCATTCTAGCTTTCCAGTATGCATAATTATTTCCATCAAAAAGTGGGGGACAAGAGACGGATCCTCCTTCTCTTAGAGTACTCATGATCACGAATAATACAGGATCACACTTAAGGGATTAGCCTTATCAGTGAACAAGCTCTGATACCAATTGAAATTTATCCAGATCAATGATCTCTAAGACCTAGAGGGGGGGTGAATAGGTCTATCTAATAATTTCTAACCAATTTTAATTTTTCAATTTTTCAATTAATATGTTTAGAAATCAATGAATAATTCAATCAGACAATCCACACAAATCAAACACAGAAGATTTTTACGTGGAAAACCCTAACGGGAAAAAAACCACGGGACCTTGTCCAGCAATAAACTTCACTATGAAAAGATATCAAGTACAAGACAAGACCTTACCAAAACATAAACGACGTTCCTAGGTATAAACTCTTACTCTTGATTTCCACGAACCAACAGGTTCGATCTCCGCCTTAGCAGCTTCGGTTCCACACCGACCAAATCTTTTCAAGCAACTTCAAATCCACGATCACACACGATCGATCTCCTTCCACGAAGGCTCCGGATCAAACACCGGACACACACACAAGGTGTAGGGTTGTGAATCAATTTAGTAAATTTCAAACCCTAGAGGGATCTCATACAGATCTGAGATCACACAATGCAAGATCAAAGATTTAGATCTATACTTGCATTCTCTAGGATCTAAGAAAGAGGAGGGATCAACAAAGATCTAATGAAAGCAATAAGAAAAACCCTAGAAGAGTTTCTCAGACCTCTACTCTTTCAAAAATATCAAAGACACGAATTAGGTCTCCCAAAAGTTGTTTATATAGGGTATAAAAAAGAGTCCAGAAAAAGAAAAATTCTTTTTACAGGGACCGATCGATCGGTGCTCACTACCGATCGCTCGGTTCAAAACGGATCGATCGGTTCTAATGACCGATCGCTCGGTCATAAATCATCTCTCAGTAAAATTTCCCCATACAAAAATTTGGTCCAGTCGATAGCCACCGATCGCTCGGTAGGCCACCGATCGATCGGTCGCAATACCGAGCGATCGGTTGAGACAGAATTTTTGCCAAAAACATTTTCATTTTATTTTTATTTGATTCAACTAAGATCAAATAACTTTGGTAGGCTTAAAACTATCCTCCTAGGTATTTTTAGGGTTATCTAAGTCAAATCCAACCTAGGTAGGGTCTCTAAGTCCATTACCTGTCTAGATCCGAAGTAGAAGCTTTTTCCTTCACTTTCTTCAATCTTCTTTATGCTTTAGCTCTTCTCTTCTGACAAGTTAAACATGACTCGACGACTCGACTCAACTGACCTATCTAATGATCACGGAATTTGCCAACACCTATTTAGGGATTTACAGTGTGTGTAAAGGCTTAGAGCCTTTCATCTTGTTCTTGGTTGTATGGTGAGTCAAGTAAGTATTTTAGGTATGTGTGTTGAGGCTCAAAAAGAGAGTATGAGTAGACTCTAAGTGGGTAAAATTCAAGGGTATGAAATACCCTAAGTGCTTAAAGGGTCATAAGTAGTGAATAGTATGTGAATAGTGCTCAAGTACAGTCTTGTACACTAATGGGCCTTATGCTAATATATGTATTTGGACATATGGCGTGCATGTGTTTATAGGTCTATACATCCTTAACGAGTGTGTTGTAAGCATAAAAGGTGTTAGAATTGGATTGGAGAAGGTTCAAGTAGTTGAAACAGGGTTTTGCAGCAAAACAGGGGAGCAGATATCGCTCGGTGATAATAGTCGATCGACCGGTTTTCTACCGATCGATCGGCAGCTATCGACTGGTTAACTAATTTGTATGGGGAAAACTTCCAGAAATGATGTTTCCAACCGATCTCTCAGTTGGAAACACCGATCGCTCGGTAAGCCACCGATCGCTCGGTCTGTACCATCGTTCGATCGGTTATACGCAAATTTTCTTCATTAAGGGTTTTTAAGTCTTTAACCACCACCCCTTTGCCTATAAAAGTCCCAACTCGTGCCTTAGGGTTTCAGAAACCCTTAGAGCATAATTTTTAGAGAGATTTTAGAGGAGAAGAAGGAGGAAAGCTAGGGTTTCCTCAAGCTTGAAGAAGAAGATCAAATCTTCCCTTCCTTGGTGTTTTTCAACAAAGAACTGAAGGTTCTCACTTGTTCAAAGCCTTTGGAATCAAATTCATTGATGTCACCAAGGTAGATAAACTCTACTACTTACCATGTATTCTTACTCTTAAGAAAATCATGATTAAAGTATGTTCTTGGGTTCATTGGATGTTGATTGTATACTTGGATGTAAACTACCAATATTAGAAACTCTATGTGTTTGGTTAAATGCCTCTAAGGGCTTTTATGTTTTAGTATGCTCCTAAGTTGCTATGAGATGTAAGTTATCACTAGTATTGAGTTATACGAATATGATGCTATGTCTACAAGCTTTCTATCTCCACATGATGCTCAGAAATACTATATGCACTCTATGTTCACAAGTCTCGTATGATTAGATGATTTCTCACAAGAAAAGTATTTAATTAAGTTCATAACTTAAAATTTTGACTCAAAAGGGTTTTTGTTCTAAGTTAAGGGTTTCCAAGTATGGTTTTGCTAAAAGAGGTTTCTCTCAAAAGTGCATTCGCTCAAAGAATGATTTTCAGGATTTAAGGGCTTAGGCTTGTAAAGTATCGCCTTGATTTCGACTAAAGGGAGTTTACCTCCTTGGTTGTAAAGTATCGCTTTGATTTTGACTCAAGGGAGTTTACCTCCTAGCTTATAAAGTATAGCTTTGATTTCGACTCAAGGAAGTTTACCTCCTTGCTTGTAAAGTATCGCTTTGATTTCGACTCGAGGGAGTTTATCTCCTTGCTTGTAAAGTATCGCTTGATTTTCGAACTGAAGGGAGTTTACCTCCTTGCTTGTACAGTATCGCTTTGTTTTGAACTCAATGGTGTTCTTAAGGGGCCGACTTGCTTGTAAAGTATCGCTTTCATTTTGAACTCAAGGGAGTCTATCTCCTAGCTTGTAAAGTATCACTTTGTTATCGGTTTTGTGAATCTCTCTAAGTATCGGATTTGTTATGGCTCAAAGTATATGGTTAGTGAAATGCTCAACGATATGTGCCTTTAAAAGAATTGCTCACATGCTATCTGTTTTATGAACTGTTCTACATTATATGCTCATTCTACATTGCTTTTGTCATTTTCGTTCTGATAAATGCATATTCTATCCTTGATGTTTATAGTAATGTTATTTAGTAGTTTTTATACGCTGAGTATTCCACGATCAACCGAATTGTTGACTTCGGTAGGTTCTGTGGATGCACACGCTCCCGAGCCCTGGATAGAGGAGTACTACGAGCCGGAGCCTGCCATGGATCATTACTAGGATGATGGAGCTCTAGATAGGAGGCCCTACCTAGACTATTCTTGAGTGATGTGAGGAAGAGGGTTGTGTATTTTGAAAGTGGGTAATGTCCACTTTAGACTTTACATTTTGTATAAACTGTTGGTTTAGACTTAAAATACAAATTGAAGGTTTGTGTATGAAGCAATTTTTAGGTTCGCCTTTTCGTATGCCTTATATGCTCTTGCAGGTTGGTTTGTCCGCCTTATGTGTCATGACTGGATGGTATGACATGGTGGTCTCGAGCCTAAAGTATGCCTAACTCCTAGGGGGTATTTTGGGTCCTGACAGAAGTGGTATCAAAGCCTAGGCATTAGACCCATAGGGACTGAAGGTTGTTCTTTAAGTTAACTTTGAACTCAGATGAATTCTATATTAAAGGTTGATACTAAAACAAGATTGGTATCAATACTTAGGGATTTGAATCCCTAGGGTTGAGAATGTTCTTCGAGGTAAACATATCTCCTTCGAAGTTGAGTTTGTTCTCGTTGTAGGTTGAGATAGTAGAATAGTGGGTATCAAGCTAAGGGAATTTGGTTTCCTTGGGCTAGGTTGTCTTCTAAGCGGAGCGGAAATTAGGGATTGTATTCCAAGCGTAGACTAATATTTAGTCCTAGTCTTAGGTCGGTGAATGTTTTAACCAGATATGAGAACTTAGCATCGCTAGGAAACCAAGGTTTATGATTATACTATTAAGTATATACCTTCATGTATACTATCCGCTTATATAGGCAAGATATGCTCATTGAATAGTGGTTATGTTCGAAGAGCTTGAATTCCGTTAGACTCACACTATTGTCCTCAGTAATTGATCATGAGGTGTGGCATTCGAGGTAGAGGGAAGCATACCCGAGGAAACGGAAGAGATGTCCCTACGGGTAATGAGCAGCCTGACTTGACCTAAATCCTCGGAGCTATAGCAGTGGCTATGACGAGGCTTGCAAACAAGGTTATTACTCCTGCTGCTGCGCCTGCACCTCCTCCCATGCATCACCCAACAGGACTCGAGTTGTTCCGGATACTGAAGCCTCCTACCTTCTATAGGACTACTGACCCCATGGTCGCAGAGGCTTGGGTCATGTAGCTGGAGAAGTTCTTCCTAGTTCTTCACTGCACAGACGGAGAGAGGGTTGAGTGGGCTCCCTTCGTGATGGAAGGTGAAGCCGAGCATTGGTGGAGAGCTGCCCAAAGGCAGAGGGATGCCACCAAGGCAGGGTTACCATGGATATGGGGGAATTTTTTAGATGCTTTTTACGAGCAGTATTTCCCCAGGTTCATGAAGGAGCAGAAGGAGAGGGAGTTCATGTTCTTGGAACAGGGAGAGATGAGTGGGGTCGAGTACGAGGCCAAGTTCGTCAAACTGCAGAGATTTGCTCTGCATCAATTCGCATCGGAGAGTATGCGAGTCAGAAAGTTTGAGGGTGGATTGAGGCCCTTTATACGGGATCGGGTTTCCATATTCCAGGTAGACACCTGGAAGGAGATCGTGGGCAAGGCAAGGATCGCCGAGAGAAATTCTGAGGAATTTCTCATGAGCAGCAATAGTGGCCTAGAGAGAGGCATGGTTAGAGACCATCTCAGTAGACCAGTGCCACCAGAGAGAAGGGTTAAGTCTGTCCTGTACTAGACTGCTCCTTACCAGACCTCCCGGCCTACACTAACACAGGGTCAGCAATTTGTACCACAGATTCCTCACCCTACTGCCACTCAGACCACAAGGGGTGGACCGACCATGTCTTCGGCATCTACGTCTGATACTTGCACTCACTATGGCAAGAGTAACAAGACTGGGGAGTGTTGGCGACTCACTGGTGGATGTTTTCATTGCGGTGATCGTAGCCACGCTATCAGAGATTGTCCGCGCCGACAGTCACGGATACAGTCTTAGGAGAACATGCCCCAAGTTCTACAAGCCATGCAACAGGGTTCTTCTCAAACTTACAGGTCCTCGCAGCCCATCCATCTGCCTCAGCAGGCAAATCGGGGCAGAGCCTTCGCCTTATCTAGGCAAGTTGTGCATGCGTCTGAGGATGTTATGCAAGGTGTGCTCAAGTTAGAGTTGTTGAACTATAAATTATCTATAGTATGTGATATATGTTTATATGTGTGTACGAACATGTTATGTATAATCTATGTGTATTTGCTATGCATTGTTGAAAATTTTGTGTGTAACATGTGCCTAGCCGGGCGACTGGCTGACATGAGATTTATACATCCTTTTGGTCATGTGTGACGTTGTCAAGTCAGTATGCTTAGTTGAGCAAGGTGAAGTGTGGGAAAAGAATCCTCGCTTGCTTGTGTGTTCTCTCAATTTCACGGACGAAATTCTTATAACGGGGGAGGATGTAGAGCCCTGGAATTTGGTTTCACTGTGCTATGAATAGTGTCAGTGAATGGTGCCCTTGTATGGTGTGTGTAAAGGCTTAGAGCCTTCCATCTTGTTCTTGGTTGTATGGTGAGTCAAGTAAGTATTTTAGGTATGTGTGTTGAGGCTCAAAAAGAGAGTATGAGTAGACTCTAGTGGGTAAAAGTCAAGGGTATAAAATACCCTAAGTGCTTAAAGGGTCATCAGTAGTGAATAGTATGTGAATAGAGCTCAAGTAGAGTCTTGTACACTAATGGGCCTTATGCTAATATACGTATTTGGACATATGGCGTGCATATGTTGATAGGCCTATATATCCTTAACGAGTGTGTTGTAAGCATAAAGGGTGTTAGAATTGGATTGGAGAAGGTTCAAGTAGTAGAAACAGTGTTTTGCAGCAAAATAGGGGAGCACCGATCGCTCTGTGATAACCACCGATCAATCGGTCTTCTACCGATCGATTGGTAGCTATCGACTGGTTAACTAATTCGTATGGGGAAAAATTCCAGAGAGGGTGTTTCCAACCGATCTCTCGGTTGAAAACACCGATCGCTTGGTAAACCACCAATCGCTCAGTCTGTACCACCGATCGATCGGTTATACGCAAATTTTCTTCATTAAGGATTTTGAAGTCTTTAACCACCACCCCTTTGCCTATAACAGGCCCAACTCATGCCTTAGGGTTTCAGAAACTCTTAGAGCATAATTTTTAGAGAGATTTCAAAGGAAAAGAAGAAGGAAAGCTAGGGTTTGCTCAAGCTTGAAGAAGAAGATCAAATCTTCCCTTCCTTGGTGTTTTTCAACAAAGAACTCAAGGTTCTCACTTGTTCAAAGCCTTTGGAATCAAATTCATTGATTTCACCAAGGTAGATACACTCTACTACTTACCATGTATTCTTCCTCTTAAGAAAACCATGATTAAAGTATGTTCTTTGGTTGATTGGATGTTTATTGTATACTTGGATATAAACTACCAATATTAGGAACTCTATGTGTTTGGTTAAATGCCTCTAAGGGATTTTATGTTTAAGTATGCTCCTAAGTTGCTATGAGATGTAAGTTATCACTAGTATTGAGTTCTATGAATATGATGCTATGTCTACAAGCTTTCTAAGTCCACATGATGCTCACAAGTACTATATGCACTCTATGTTCACAAGTCTTACATGATTAGATGATTTCTCACAAGAAAAGTATTTTATTAAGTTCATAAGTTAAGATTTTGACTCAAAAGGGTTTTGTTCTAAGTTAATGGTTTCCAAGTATGATTTTGCTAAAAGAGGTTTTTTTCAAAAGTGGATTCGCTCAAAGAATGATTTTCGGGATTCAAGGGATTAGGCCTTGCTTGTAAAGTATCGCCTTGATTTCGACTAAAAGGAGTTTACCTCCTTTCTTGTAAAGTATCGCTTTGATTTTGACTCAAGGGAGTTTACCTCCTTGCTTATAAAGTATTGCTTTGATTTCGACTGAAGGGAGTTTACCTCCTTGCTTGTAAAGTATCGCTTTCATTTTGACTCAAGGGAGTTTATCTCACTGCTTGTAAATTATCGCTTGATTTTTGAACTCAAGGGAGTTTACCTCCTTACCTATAAAGTATCGCTTTGTTTTGAACTCAAGGATGTTCTTAAGGGGCCGCCTTGCTTGTAAAGTATCGCTTTCGTTTTGAACTCAAGGGAGTCTATGTCCTAGCTTGTAAAGTATCGCTTTGTTATCGGTTTTGTGAATCTCTCTAAGTATCGGATTTGTTATGTCTCAAAGTATATGGTTAGTGAAATGCTCAACGAAATGTGCCTTGAAAAGAAATACTCACAAGCTATCTGTTTTATGAACTTTGCTACGTTATATGCTCATTCTGCTTTGCTTTTGTCTGTTTCATTCTAATAAATGCATATGCTATCCTTGATGTTTATAGTAATGTTAATTAGTAGTTTGTATACGCTGAGTATTCCACGCTCAGCTGAATTGTTGACTTCGGTAGGTTCTGTGGATACACACGCTCCTGAGCCCTGAATAGAGGAGGAGTACTACGAGCTGGAGCCTACCATTGATCTTTACCAGGATGATGGAGCTCTAGATAGGAGGCACTTCTTAGACTATTCTTGAGTGATGTGAGGAAGAGGGTTGTGTATTTTGAAAGTGGGGAATGTCCACTTTAGACTTTACATTTTGTATAAACTGTTGGTTTAGACTTAGAATACAAATTGCAGGTTTATGTATGAAGAAATTTTCAGGTTCGCCTTTTAGTATGCCTTATATGCTCTTGCATTTTGGTATGTTCACCTTATGTGTCATGATTGGATGGTATGACTCGGTGGTCTCGAGCCTAAAGTATCCCTAACTCGTAGGGGGTATTTTGGGTCGTGACGTATACTTTAGAAAACCTCGATTAATGCATGCATGCGTGTTGTGCTTGACAACTCATGAACATCATGGTGATATGACAATTCAAGGAATAACATATAGCATTTCCACATTTATAGGCACATGAAACATTGGGCAAACTCATAAGGCATGTAATTAAAATTACTAAATGTTGGGGGCAAGATCCCTTGTTCATATCTCATAGCTTTGGTTTCACCTTTTACTCATGCATCACATCAAACACCTTGCATGCAATATTTCTTTAACCCTTTATACATGGTTCCCTAACCTTAGGTTTCCAACCCATTCATGCATTCTATCAAACATGTGGTGTTTAGCCCTTTTATATTCATTTATTTCATATTTTCTAATTCAAATATTTCATCAAACACATGGGGTGTGTTCATTATGAGTAAAATGCCCTTCCACCATTTTCCATCACACATACATCCATCACAAGACATAGCCTCCAATCGCCGCAACCATACCCCCACACATCCACATTCATTCCATTTATCTTGTTTATTTTAAGGGTTGTAGCATAACTCAAGAAGAATGGATAACAGAATATAAAAATCATCATTTTTTAAAGAGAAACCTAGGTTATTACTAAGCTAGTTAGTAAGGGTGTACTAACCTTTAAGATTGGGGAAACTTGTGGATACTTAAGAAAATGGGATTCAATCCCTAAGGAAGAAATCCAAACTTTAAAGAAGAAGGATCTTTGTTTGAAGAAGGAGATCCAAGCTCCAATTGATCCTCCAACACCTTGCACCAAACTCTAGCTTCTCCCCTTCACTCTTGCTCCAATTCCTCTCAAAATACAAGCTTGAGGGTTTATGAAACCCCCAACCCACGAATTTTGGGTTTATAGAGACAAGGGGAGGTCAATTGACCATCCTACCCTTAATGAATGGCTTAAGAAGACCAAACTGGTCAAAATTTCGTATGGCCGGTCGACCGGTCAAAAATGACCTCTCTGGATTTAAAACCCATGCATTTAGTGTGATATTCAGTCGACCAGCAATGGGTATTGGTCGACTGGTTGCTTATCGGTCGACCGGTAGCAAAATCGGTCAACCGGTTTTGCCTGATTTTTCCCCTATTTTTCTATTTTTGGACTATGCTTTGTTCTTTTTCCCTTTCTTCTACTTACTCTTATACTTATTTTATTTTAAAACATTTAATTAACTTTAAGTTTTAAATTAAAATAAGAAAGTACCCCTCATTTGAATCTAATAAAAATACTTAGAAAATCAAATTCCTTATAACTCAAAATCTGATTTTCTAGTTTTAGGCGAAACCCGACAAATCCGTTTCGTCGTAAAATTTTCCATAGCCCCGGAAACCATTATAAACATATGAATAAAATCTCATAAAATTACATAAGCTTAGTTAACCTATATACAACCATTACCGAGACTTTTTATCTCAAAATTCAAAAAATTTAATTACATGGTCACTATTCACAACACTATTCACAGCACTATTCACAGGCAATGAAAGTAAGATCCGGGGTTCTACATGAGTGGTCTGACCATTCTTTCCTGTCTTATTTGTCTCCATCATCATATCTCTATTAGTACCTATATGGATTTATAGCAAGGCCATAACCTCATTACTGGGACCATGGCCATTGGTACCATGGTGGGTTTTCTCAATGGCTTTGATGATTTCTTAAAGCTGGCCTAGGTGCTCCTCAAGTTCTTTGATTGGGCTACTCCATAATATGTCATTGGCATCTATGGCATATTTGATCTTTCACCAATGGGTATTCAGAGGACTCACCCTCTTTGCATTTCCCTTTTTTCCTAGCCATGTGTTCAGCTTTGGTCGACTTTGGCTTAATTGAGACATGGTTTTCTATTTCCAATTTTCATCGTGGTTTTGAAAAATCTCGTAAATTTATCGATGTCATGCTAACACTAGAAATCGACGGGAAAGGGTCAGAATTCACTCTCATTTCACCTTTGGTTTCTACAAGAAATTTCAACTGTCCTATGTTGATATTTTCCGGAACGATGTTTCGAAATACAATGCAGTTGGCAGTTGAGAGTTTTTGAGCCATGTCATCGGCAATATTCTATCTTTCGTAATTCTTCAGCCGAAGGGATTTTTTGTCCCTCTGCTAGCCGAATGAATTTCTAGGTCAAAAGGTTATCGAAGATCTCGTTGGCCTTGGAAATGTCAAAGGAAAAATTCTTACCAACTTCAAAAGGAGCCCTTTTCGAACTTTGGTCAACAGTGTTGTTACTAGCCTCTTTCCTTTACATGATTGAACAAACATGGGGCTTCTTTGCAATTACTTCGGCCAAATCTAACTCGTAATTTTTATCTTGAAAATATGTGGCCATTGAAGAGTTTCTTCTTTGGCCTTCTTCTTGAAGGAGCCACTCGTATCTCATGGCTCTAGATGACAACTTGAATAAATCATCAAATTCCATCCCTTCAAATTTCTTCCTTAATTGGATTTCTAGACCATTTTGAGCCAATTTAATGAACTATGGCTCTGGTAGCATGACTGGACATTGGTTCCTAAGTTTCTTGAACCTGACAATATACTTTTTGGAAGATTCTCCTAACAGTTTCCATAGCCAAGATAAATCAGCTATTGAGACTTTAGGTTCTATCTGAAAGAATTGGGTATGAAAATTTTCTTCCATGTCTTGCCAATTTAAAACCGAGTTAGCTGGTAAGCTAATATACCAGGCAAAAGCTATCCCTATCAAATAATTCCCAAACAATCGAAGTTTTAAATAATTAGAAGCTGAAACTTCACCACTTTGCAAGGTAAAGCGGTCAATATGTTCGATTGTTGATTGGTCATGTTCTCCCAACCATAAACTAAATTCTGGTATTTTATATCCCCTCGACATCTCAAATTGCCGATCCACCCAATCAGGATAACATTTCCTATAAATGGGCCAGGTCATTCTTCTCGGCTGCATGTGACCATTAGCCGCATGTACCATGTTCATGACTTCATTCCTATCTAAGGCTACTTGGTACGGTGGTTGAGCTGGAAATGCTAGGGGTACAAACAAGACTAGCCCACGTACACAAGGTGCTGCTTGTTACAACTTAATTTAATCCAAATTAATGGACATAAAATCAAGAGTAAAAATAATATACTTGCAAGTGCACAAGTGACACAATTGATGTATCTGGTGAGCACAGGGTCGAATCTACAGGGATTGACTATTGTGCAACAAGAATTAAGGAAACGAAATCTAGAGAAAAGAGAGATTTAAAATCAGTTTTCCACTCAATGAGAATGGAGCAAAAATTACTGATAACTGTAAAGCAATGAAAAAGAGATCTAAGGTTTCAGGAAAATCCACCTATCCCTCCTTATACTTAGATTTGGATGAAAACACATCTAGAATTAAATAATAATTTAATCTAGATGGAAAATTATACGATAAAACCACTGACCATTAAATTCAATTGAATAATTAGAGAAATAAAAAATCACTTTGTATCCAACTCACAGGGGATCCAAGCATTCCATATATCATTCGATCATATGAAATCAAAGAACATATAGAGAGGAACAATTAACCAAACTAAGAAAATTATTCAATTAAAATAAATAATCAAACCATCCACATCGTCCACATAAATTGGAAAAAGGTTTCAAATCCCTAACCTTAGAAGGGTGTTTAGCCAACCATGTTTGGAGTTGTCATCCTCCTTAATGGTTTTCCAAACACTACAATAAAATAACTCCCAAAAAAACTAAAAGAAGAAGAGAGAAAAGAGAATGAGAAAAGATCAGAGAGCCCCAAAAGTCTCTCACTTTAGGTTTATATAGACTAAAGAGAAGAAGAGAAGGGAAAAAAAGCCAAAGAGAAACTTCTAATTCCAAAATTCCAACCAAAATTGCACTTTCCTTCACTTGATGACGTATTTTGGCCTCTTAAACGTCCGAATTAGGAGATCTTCGTGAAAAACAATTTTGTTTCTCTTTAAGTCTTCTTTCCAAAACATTAAAGCTTGCCTTAATCCGAATTTTGAGTCAAAAGTTATGTCCAAATTAGTAAGTACTATCTAGATTAGGCGGGAATCCGGGAAATCCTCCTTCTTTGTTTGAGATTGGTTGCTAAATAATAGCACTCCTCTAACCATCCACGAAATTTCTTGCCTTTCTTGTAGATTTAGTTGACCTCCATTAAGCTCCTTGCTTGAATTCCAAAATTCACCCAAAATAAAGAGTTCTTGTGACCAAAATAGGCTTTCTCCTTTTTTCTGAAATAGAAACATCAATATAGCACACTTCTTCTTTCTAATTCAAGAGAGTTCCACCCTTTTTATGTCAAAATCATATTAATCCATATCTTCCTAAGATTCTCTAGCCATGTTGTAGAATCTTTCTATACTTGGTCTTGGGCTTTGTTCTTGGGCTTTGACTCTCTGACTTGAGACTTGGCTTCTTGGACTTTTGGCTTGGGCTTTGACTCTTTTAGTTCTAGCTCCTTTAGATCTTTGAGTTGAACATGGGCTATTTGAAACTTTGGACTTCTTGAATCCCGAGAGTAGTCTGGGGTTAGGATTCCTACAAAAAATAAATACACGTAATAAGTCTCTCTTAAAAATATTTTGCATGCGGCCTTCCAAGACATGAATAAATACATGCAAATGTATCATGAAAATTAAGAGAAAGAGGACAACGCAATGGTGAGGAGAGAATACACCACTTTACGTGTAAAAATGAAGATATAAACCGAAGAAGTATGATAATGCTTATTTAAATGGGAATAATTAAGCAAAATTAAGCACTTATCAACACCCCCCAACCAGCATTTTGCTAGTCCTCGAGCAAAAAAAATGTGAAGAAGCAATATCAAAATATCATCATTTCAATTCCATGAGACAATCAGAAAACTTTCATTATGCATGATAACCAAGAAATTTTGAAAGAATCTCAGTTCATCTCTCAATAGCATCACCCATCTGTGACAATGATTTCAACTCAGATTTAAGAGGCAGAATATAGTCAATCAATTAATCAGGATAATAACTATAAAGCATGACTGACAATCCTCTTTTTTCAAAACAGATTTATCTTTTCAAAACAATTGAAGAAGAAAAAATTACTCATAATAAATTTCTTCATGTTGCACATTCTAGTCAAGGCATCATATTTAGAATTATTAGGGCACTGGTTTTCATTATATTTCAGTCATATATTCCAGCATTCTAAATAAAGTCCAAATCACTAAGTCACCATTTAGAAAATTTTGAGTGCATGTGCAATCTGACAAATATCCAAAGTATCGATTTCCTTAAGCAGAGCCAACTTTTTAATCACCGTAGAATGGTCGGGTTAGCCTAAGGATCTGATTCAAAACTAAGCTAATCTGTCCAGGATCACGAAAGTTGTGGATATTCACCTTAATACCTCATGGGCTTTATCTGTGATATTCCAGTTTATTCGCTTTTTTACAATGACGGCTTTCACCCAACTTGTTTTAACAAAGTCATAGCAAAACAAACTGATATTTCAACATTGAGAGCACATTTTCAAATGTCCATATCCTTTTTCTTTCATTCTTTCTCTTCCTTTTTTTTCTCTTTTTTTTTTTTTCAAAGACCTGACAAGAGGTAACCCTTTTCAAAGTACCTGGTCAAATTCACTGGTTTCTTTCCATGACTTCATCATAACCCAGTTCTGTTTTTCTTCTTACCAGTAAACCAAGTGAACAAGATAGTCATAGTTCATCAGACTTGGTTTCTCCCTACATTCCAGACAATTATCAAGTCAACAACTACCAAATTCAACCTAGCTCCAGATATTGAGTCAGATGTGTAGTGAAAGTTCAAAAATTCAGCAATTTATAATTTTCACTAACTGAGAATTAGTAACAAAGACTTTTCATTTTAAACAGTTGGAATTGAGCTTCTTAAAGATTTTCACCGTGTGCCTTTATAATCCAAAATTCAATAGCTCAATGGATAAAAGGCAAGGAAGAAATAGACAGTAGCCAGGACAAAAACACAATTTTTTTTATTTTTTATTTTTTATTTTTTTTTGTAAAGGAGGAATGTGATGGTCTACTATTAGCAGAGATTATCCCAACAATAAAGCACAGATCTACACCCCCAACCTAAATCGAACATTGTCCTCAATGTTTCAAATAGAGATTTATATGAAATATAACATTGAGAGATCAAAAAGAGATAGAGGGTATGAAACATCATAGGGATATGAACTAATCAATCAAAGCAAGTAAAAAAAAAAAAAATGCATAGTATATACAGAAGTTCTCCTTAAGGGAGAGAAATGATCAATCAGGATAAACGGGATCTTCCAGAGTTGTGGACTCAACATCTGGGGTGAAATTCTCCAAAAACGGTTTCAATCGTTGACCATTGACTTTAAAAACATTACCGTTTTCAGGATTCTCAATCTCGACAGTTCCATAAGGGTAAACAGTTTTCACAATGAAAGGGCCGGTCCAACGAGATCGAAGCTTACCAGGAAATAGATGCAAACGAGAATTATACAAAAGAACTTTTTGAGAAGGCTCAAAAAATTTTCGAAGAATATGCTTATCATGAAAAACCTTTATTCTTTCCTTGTAAATTTTGGCACTCTCGTAAGCATCATTTCGAATTTCGTCCAACTCATCCAGTTGGAGTTTGCGAAGCGAGCCTGCTTTCTTCAAATCAAAATTGAGTGTCTTTATCGCCCAGTAAGCCTTGTGTTCCAATTCAACAGGCAAGTGACAAGCTCTTCCAAAGACAATTCGATATGGAGACATTCCAATCGGGGTTTTGAAAGCTGTACGGTAAGCCCATAGCGCATCGGTTAGCCGTAATAACCAATCCTTACGGTCTGGATTTACAGTTTTTTGTAAAATATGTTTAATCTCCCGATTGGATATCTCCACTTGTCAACTTGTTTATGGGTGATAAGGGGTAGAAACTTTATGGGTTATCCCATATTTTTTCATCAAGGTCTCAAAAGGCCGATTACAGAAGTGCGTACCCCCATCACTGATAATAGCTCGAGGTGTTCCAAACCTTGATAAAACATTTTCTTTTAAAAATCGCAAGACCGTTTTGTGGTCATTGGTTTTGCTTGGAATAGCCTCGATCCATTTTGACACATAATCAACGGCTACTAAGATATAAAGATACCCAAAAGAAGGAGGGAATGGTCCCATGAAATCGATGCCCCAACAGTCAAAGACTTCAATAATCAAAATTGGGTTGAGAGGCATCATATTCCGATGGGAGATTCCTCCTAATTTTTGGCAACGCTCGCATGCTTTGCAAAACTCATGAGTGTCCTTAAAAAGAGTGGGCCAATAAAAACCGCATTGCAGAATTTTTACGGTAGTCTTTTTGGCTGAAAAATGACCACCACATGCTTCAGAGTGACAAAAGGAGATGACATTCAGGTGTTCAGAATCAGGCACACATCTCCTAATAATTTGATCAGAACAATATTTAAACAGATAAGGATCATCCCAGAAAAATCTACGTACCTCGGTCAAAAATTTCTTTTTATCTTGTTGTTTCCAATGAATAGGAAGGTTACTTGTAACAAGATAATTTGCAATATCCGCAAACCAAGGTAATTGGGAGACAGCAAAAAGTTTCTCATCGGGAAACGTGTCTTTGATTGGCATTGTCTCCAAGGAATCAGAGAGCACAAGATGGGATAAATGATCAGCCACTACATTTTCTACTCCTTTTTTATCTTTAATTTCTAAGTCAAATTTCTGGAGTAGAAGGATCCACCTAACGAGTCTTGGTTTAGCATCCTTCTTAGAAAGAAGGTACTTTAAAGTTGCATGGTCAGTGAATATAATAATTCGAGATCCAATCAAGTAAGATCGGAACATGTCAAGTGCAAAGACTACGGCTAGGAGTTCTTTTTCGGTAGTAGAATAGTTCATCTGAGCACTGTTCAAGGTCCTACTTGCATAGTAAATGACACAAGGCTTCTTATCCTTGCGTTGCCCTAGCACGGCCCCAACCGCATAATCACTAGCATCACACATGATTTCAAAGGGTAAACTCCAATCAGGTGGTTGCATTATAGGAGCAGAAGTCAACATGCCTTTCAGCTTTGCAAAAGCTTCCTGGCATGCTTTAGTCCACTCGAAGGAGTTTTCCTGTGATAGAAGGTTACAAAATGGTCTAGATATTGCACTAAAGTCTTTAATAAACCTTCTGTAAAATCCTGCATGACCTAGAAAAAATCTAATGTCCTTAATGGTCTTTGGGGTGGGCAAATTGGCTATCAAATCAATTTTGGCTTTATCCACTTCGATTCCTTGGGAGGAGACAATGTGGCCAAGCACGATCCCTTTAGAGACCATAAAACGACACTTCTCCCAATTCAGAATGAGGTTTTTCTCCTCACATCTAACCAAAACATTCTTTAAATGAAACAGACAATCATAAAAAGAATCACCAAACACAGAAAAATCATCCATAAACACTTCAAGAAAACGCTCTACCATATCGCTAAAGATACTCAACATGCATCTTTGGAATGTGGCAGGAGCATTACACAACCCAAATGGCATCCTTCGATAAGCAAAAGTGCCGAATGGACATGTAAAAGTGGTCTTTTCTTGATCCTCAGGTGCAATTTCTATCTGATTATAACCGGAGTACCTATCTAGGAAACAATAAAATTTATGACCAGCTACTCTTTCTAAAATTTGGTCCATGAAGGGCAACGGGAAATGATCTTTCCTAGTCACTGAGTTCAACTTCCTATAGTCAATGCACACTCGCCAACCAGTTGTGACTCTAGTTGGGATTAATTCATCATTAGCATTCTTGACTACAGTTATACCGGATTTCTTAGGTACCACTTGGGTAGGACTTACCCACTGACTATCAGAAATAGGGTATATGATCCCTACATCCAAAAGTTTTAGGACCTCTGCTCTAACCACATCTTTCATGTTGGGATTCAGCCTGCGCTGCATCTCTCTAGAGGGTTTAGCATTATCCTCCAAATATATCCTATGGGTACAAATTAAGGGGTTGATTCCCTGAATATCAGCTATGGTCCACCCTATTGCACCTTTGTGTTCTCTAAGAACATCAATTAATTTTTCTTCCTGAGTCTCATTCAATTGTGAGGAGATGACCACTGGGAATGTCTCTGCTTGTCCCAAAAATGCATATTTGAGATCAGCTGGCAAAAGTTTCAACTCAAGCTTTGGTGTTTGGATACTTGACGTGTCACGCCCCAAAATACCCCCTAGGAGTTAAGGGATACTTTAGAGGTGACTACGTGTACCTGTCAAACCATCCTGTAATGCAAGAGGCTAAGCATAATATAATACAATGATAATCAGAGCGCGGAAACTAAACATAAGTGCGGAAGCATAAGCCAACTTTTTCTTTTCTTCTATAACTCCAAATAGTATTCCAAGTTAACATATACTAAATACAATCAAAGTAAAGGTGGACATGCCCACCTATCAAAATACAAAAAGGAACTCTCTAACCCTCTCCTCTCAACAGTAGTCGAGGTATGGCCACACATCCAAGTCCCCATCCTCCTGAGACTGCCATGGGATAGGTGGCTCCCTCTCCTCTACGTACTCCTCCTCGACCCAAGGCTCGGGGTCGAGGACATCCACAGTACCTGCCGACATAAAAGTACGGCTGAGCATGGAATACTCAGCGAGTACAAACTACTAGCTAACCATAACAATAGCGAAAGCATAACAACAGTGAGCAATACAAGATATAAATTTAAAGCAAATGAAAGCATAAGATACATAGCCATATCTTGACGTGCGTATATGAATGCAAAAACCTCGGTAAAACTCATGTCTCGGAAACCTTTTTCGTGTCTCGGTCAAATCATGCATGTATATCGTGTCTTGTCTTGTATTTCATGTCTTGATTTGTTCTTGACTTGTATACTTGTGAGCCAGAGGCTAGCACCCTTCCTTGGGCTACCAACCTCCTTGTCATGTTCTTATTCCCTTTCTCTTGTGAGCCAGAGGCTAGCACCCTTCCTTGGGCTACCAACCTCCTTGTCATGTTCTTGTTTCATTTCACTTGTGAGCCAGAGGCTAGCACCCTTCCTGGGGCTACCAACCTCCTTGTCATGTTCTTGTTTCATTTCACTTGTGAGCCAGAGGCTAGCACCCTTCCTTGGGCTACCAACCTCCTTGTCATGTTCTTGTTCCATTTCTCTTGTGAGCCAGAGGCTAGCACCCTTCCTGGGGCTACCAACCTCCTTGTCATGTTCTTGTTTCATTTCACTTGTGAGCCAGAGGCTAGCACCCTTCCTTGGGCTACCAACCTCCTTGTCATGTTCTTGTTCCATTTCTCTTGTGAGCCAGAGGCTAGCACCCTTCCTGGGGCTACCAACCTCCTTGTCATGTTCTTGATTCATTTCATATACAAATACAATCTTGGAAAAACCCGGTTTCATGCATGCATGCGTGCTTGTGTGCTTGTCAATAGTAGTAATCATGATGACATACTTGAACGGGCGGATCACATGACTATGGCATTTCAATCCTTAACATAGTGGTATGAAAATTTAGGCAACATATAGCACATTTGAGCAATTTATCATTTCTAAGAACAATTACACAATTTCTATTTCCATTTTCTTCATTAAGTCCATTTATCCCTTGTTTAGTCGTTTTATCAAACACATAGCATGCAAGGTTCCTTAATGGTTCATCTTCTTCTTTTTAGTGCCTACTTTCCATCCAAAAATCAAGGTATGTTCATTATTGGTAAAGTACCCATCCACCATTTCCATCACACACATCACCCAACATACACCTCGGCATCCAATCGCCACATCAACCCCCACACACATCCATACCTTTTTCTTATCTTGTTTAGGTTCATTGGAGATGATACATTTTATATGGGAGGCAAACATAATAGCATAAATCACATTTCATAAGGAAAAACCTAGATTTATTGCTAGGGTAAGTTAGTAGAGTGTACTAACCTTGAATCAAGGCTTGATCCTTAGTAGAAACCTTGATTGAAGCTCCAACTTGCAAGAAGAAAGATCCTTGCTTGAAGAAGGCTTAGTGTGGGGAAAACAACCTTGAAGTTGCCGTAGAAAACGCTGCCCTACCTTGGAGAAGGAGTCCCACACGAACTTGAGGTTGGATTTTCGAAATCCAAGCTTTTAGGGATGCTCTTGGGGTGCTTAAACCATTGATCTTACTCTCAAATGAAAAGGGGGTTTTGGAACCCTAGTTTCTTCTCCCTCTCTCTCAAATATCTCTAAGTGTTGCAAGTGAGGCCTCAAAGGGTCGAGCAAGCCTTAAGGAGAAAGGGTTTAACCCCCAAAAGACGAAAAAGCCCTTAATGAAAATTCTGAAAAACACGAAGACCGAGCGATCGGTGGTTATGACCGATCGATCGGTTGCCTACCGAGCGATCGGTGTTTATGACCGATCGACCGGTCAAAAACTCACTCTCTGGAAAATTTCCCCATACAAAATTTCTGACCGTGCGATAGCTACCGATCGATCGGTTATGGACCGATCGATCGCTGACTGGACCGAGCGATCGGTCTTCTGTATGTCTGGACTGTTTTGACCATATCTTTTGACTCGCTCGTCGGATTTTGACGATTCAACTTGCGTTGGGTTCGTCTTTCGAAAACGAACATTTCTGACGTTTCGGAATTTCCGATTTCTCCCTTATTTATTAATTTGACTACAAAAACGGCCAATTAGCTACGAAGGTGCTACTCATTAAGGATGAAAAAGTCCGGGGTGCTACATGACGGGAGGGGTAGGGTATCGCGAGGTGGCAATTCCTCAAAACGTGATCTCCACTTGTTAGTATCCAACACCGGAACAGATTCCAACAAAGAGTTTACAGAATTAATTAAAATGTCCTCATTAAAATCATTAAAATGTGCCAAACAAGCTTCTAGAGGATCAGAAAAAGTAGATTGAAGAAATTGGTCTTTCACAAGAGTTTCAATCAAGTTTACTCCATGCACATCATCATCATCATCCCCCGGTTGTTTGCAGATATTAAAAATATTTAATTCCAAAGTCATGTTGCCAAACGAGAGTTTCATGACATCATTCCTGCAATTGATCAAAGCATTGGAGGTTGCAAGAAATGGGCGGCCTAAAATAATAGGAATTTGAGTGCATGCATTCAACACAGGTTGTGTGTTCAAGACAATAAAATCAACAGGAAAGTAAAATTTGTCTACTTGGACCAACACATCCTCAACTACCCCTCTCGGTATTTTCACTGAACGGTCAGCAAGTTGGAGTGTTACCTTAGTGGGCTTTAGCTCACCGAGACCCAACTGCTCATACACCGAGTAGGGTAAGAGGTTAACACTAGCCCCAAGGTCAAGCAAAGCTTGCTCTATCCTGAAGTTCCTAATAATACAAGAAATTATTGAGCATCCTGGATCTTTGTATTTGGGTGGGGTATTATGTTGAATGATTGCACTCACTTGTTCTATCAAGAAAGCTTTCTTTTGTACATTTAGCCTACGCTTGACTGTACATAAATCTTTTAAGAACTTGGCATATGATGGAATTTGTTTGATAGCATCTAACAAGGGGATGTTGATCTTTACCTGTTTAAAGATTTCTAATATATCAGCATTATGGACTAACTTTTGAGGAGGTTGTAACCTTTGGGGAAAAGGAGCAGGTATCGGACATTGCAAAGCCATATCAGATTTGGACTTAACAAGTTCATCATCATTCTTTGATTTTAAAGATTCCTCAGGTTTGTGAACCTTCTTTGGAATATCTTTATCAATTATTTTTCCATTTCGTAGAGTGGTGATGGACTTGATATGTTCCTCTTGGGAATCTGAAGAATTTGAATTACTTACCTCAAATTGACCTCTAGGATTTGGTTGAGGCTGAGCAGAAAATTTGCCCTTTTCTTGAATGCTCAACGAAGAGGTCAACTCTTTGACAGAATTCTTCAGATCATTGATAGCTTGCATTGTCTGATTATTAATGTTTGTTTGACCTTGCATGAATTGTTGCAACGTCTCCTCAAGGGTCTTCTTATGTGGAGGCACATAAGAAGTATGAGTGGAAGGCCCCTGAGGAGGGTTGTTTGCAGTAGGACCATTTTTCCAACTAAAGTTGGGATGGTTCCTCCACCCAGGATTGTAAGTTTCCGAGTAGGGAGAAGAAAAAGGCCTTTTATAAGTGTTCATGACATTTGCTTGATCATGTAACACCTCTTGAAAAGCTGGGATTGTTGGACAATCCTGAGTTCGGTGTACATTAGTCTCGCATATGCCACAAACATCTTCCACTTTTTTAGTGGCCTTAATTGATTTTACTTTCATAAGTTCCATGGCTTCTACTTTTCTGGTCAAACTGGCTATTTTGGCATTCACATCATTATCCTCTTCTTTCAGGAGGTACATACCTCCCTTAGTCATGGCATTAGGCTTGGTCTTATCTGACCTATCAGATCTATCAGTGTTATCCCAAGATTGGGCATTTTCAGCTAATTGGTCAAAATAATCCCAAGCCTCTTCGGGATCTTTATTTAGAAACTCACCATTGCACATCATCTCTACAAACTGGCGCATTTGAGAGGTTAAACCTTCATAGAAGAAACTAACGGTGCGCCATGTCTCGTAGCCATGATGGGGGCAAGTCAACAATAATTCTTTGAAACGTTCCCAACATTGGAAAAAAGTTTCATTCTCCTTTTGGGAGAAATTCATGATGTTCCTCCTAAGAGTATTAGTCTTATGGGTAGGGAAGAATTTTTTTAGAAACTCCCTGGTCAGTTCTTGCCATGTGCCAATGGATCTTGGCTTTAGAGAATTTAGCCAATTTTTGGCCTTCTCTTTTGAAGAAAAAGGGAACAATTTTAACCTAACCACATCATCACTAACATTTTGATTGCGCAAGGTTGCACAAACCTCATCAAATTCTTTCAAGTGTAAGTAAGGACTTTCTGAGTCTAAGCCATGGAACTTAGGAAGTAATTGAATCACTCCCAGTTTTAAGTCAAAAGTATTTGCATTAGTAGGAAAAATCATACAAGACGGAGAACTCGTCCTTGTTGGTTGCAAATATTCACGCAAGGTCAGCATTGGTGGATTATTATGAACTCCATTATCCCCCTGATCACTTTCATTGTCAGTCATAGTGTCTGATGAAAAAGAATGATCAGAATCTTCAAACAAGTTATTAGACAAGTCTTCAATCTCAAAGTCTGTTCTCCTCAAGCGGCTTGTGTGATCTCGATTCCACGTGATCATACAAATGAGAGAACTCAAAGGGAAAGTCAGGGATTCAAACAAGAATGCATGCACCTCCTATAAGTCTTCTATACGAACAAGCTAGCTAAAGGGGCGACAGACGAGGCACGTATACAGAGTATACGCCGAGCTTCCCCACTAGGTTGTAAGTTGACAGTAGATGTAAGATAAGTAGGAGAATAACGAGAGTGAAGGAGTGAGTTTACCAGAAGTGAAGAAATTCCTGAACTTAGGCAAAGCAATGTCTGTTTCCAAGTAGGCAAGCAATAGATGTACCTGTTTTACATGAGCAATATCAATCCGCTTAATTACCTACGGTGGGAGGGTGCACGGAATTCCAACCTTCCACCTATGTTATATATTCCATTCAAGCAAGTTAATTGACTTCCTACCGTGGGAGGGTGTACGGAATTCCAACCTTCCACTAAAAATAAAAATAAAAATTCAGACTTTTTTTTTTTTTTCCAATCAAGTTAAAAAGCAAAAAAAAAATAGAAGTTAGAAGTTCAGAGTTAGAAGTTAGAAGCAAGAAAGTAAAAGTTAGCAGTTAGCAGTTAGAAGTTAGAAGTTAGAAGCAAGAAAATAAAAGTTAGCAGTTAGCAGTTAGAAGTTAGGAGCAAGAAAGTAAAAGTTAGATGTCAGGTGCAGAAAGTAAAAGTTAGGAGTTAGAATTAGAGGGAATGGGGAATGGGAGAATTTCGTAACCCGTGTTCTCGTCACACGTTGCAATCCCCGGCAACGGCGCCAAAAACTTGTTACAACTTAATTTAATCCAAATTAATGGACATAAAATCAAGAGTAAAAATAATATACTTGCAAGTGCACAAGTGGCACAGTTAATGTATCTGGTGAGCACAGGGTCGAATCCACAGGGATTGACTATTGTGCAACAAGAATTAAGGAAACGAAATCTAGAGAAAAGAGAGATTTAAAATCAGTTTTCCACTCAATGAGAATAGAGACAAAATTACTGATAACTGTAAAGCAATGAAAAAGAGATCTAAGGTTTCAGGAAAATCCACCTATCCCTCCTTATGCTTAGATTTGGATGAAAACACATCTAGAATTAAATAATAATTTAATCTAGATGGAAAATTATACAATAAAACCACTGACCATTAAATTCAATTGAACAATTAGAGAAATAAAAAATCACTTTGTATCCAACTCACAGGGGATCCAAGCATTCCATATATCATTCGATCATATGAAATCAAAGAACATATAGAGAGGAACAATTAACCAAACTAAGAAAATTATTCAATTAAAATAAATAATCAAACCATCCACATCGTCCACATAAATTGGAAAAAGGTTTCAAATCTCTAACCTTAGAAGGGTGTTTAGCCAACCATGTTTGGAGTTGTCATCATCCTTAATGGTTTTCCAAACACTACAATAAAATAACTGCAAAAAAAACTAAAAGAAGAAGAGAGAAAAGAGAATGAGAAAAAATCAGAGAGCCCCAAAAGTCTCTCACTTTAGGTTTATATAGACTAAAAGGAAGAAGAGAAGGGAAAAAAACCCAAAGAGAAACTTCTAATTCCAAAATTCCAACCAAAATTGCACTTTCCTTCACTTGATGACGTATTTTGGCCTCTTAAACGTCCGAATTAGGAGATTGTCGTGAAATACAATTTTGTTCCTCTTTAAGTCTTCTTTCCAAAACATTAAACCTTGCCTTAATCCGAATTTTGAGTCAAAAGTTATGTCCAAATTAGTAAGTACTATCTAGATTAGGCGGGAATCCGGGAAATCCTCCTTCTTTGTTTGAGATTGGTTGCTAAATAATAGCACTCCTCTAACCATCCACGAAATTTCTTGCCTTTCTAGTAGATTTAGTTGACCTCCATTAAGCTCCTTGCTTGAATTCCAAAATTCACCCAAAATAAAGAGTTCTTGTGACCAAAATAGGCTTTCTCCTTTTTTCTGAAATAGAAACATCAATATAGCACACTTCTTCTTTCTAATTCAAGAGAGTTCCACCCTTTTTATGCTAAAATCATATTAATCCATATCTTCCTAAGATTCTCCAGCCATGTTGTAGAATCTTTCTATACTTGGTCTTGGGCTTTGCTCTTGGGCTTTGACTCTCTGACTTGAGACTTGGCTTCTTGGACTTTTGGCTTGGGCTTTGACTCTTTTAGTTCTAGCTCCTTTAGATCTTTGAGTTGAACATGGGCTATTTGAAACTTTGGACTTCTTGAATCCCGAGAGTAGTCTGGGGTTAGGATTCCTACAAAAAATAAATACACGTAATAAGTCTCTCTTAAAAATATTTTGCATGCGACCTTCCAAGACATGTATAAATACATGCAAATGTATTATGAAAATTAAGAGAAAGAGGACAACGCAATGGTGAGGAGAGAATACACCACTTTATGTGTAAAAATGAAGATATAAACCAAAGAAGTATGATAATGCTTATTTAAATGGGGATAATTAAGCAAAATTAAGCACTTATCACTGCTTGTTGGTCATGATCAAATGGTCGTTGATAATTATGTCCCCCGAGCGGTGGGATCAGTGGTTGCCCCCGGGTCCTGCAGGCGGTAAATTATTTTGTCCCCCATTTCATCCATTAACTCGACTGTTATACCTATTTCTTCTTGCTTCGGCTGACCGTTATGTCCAAGGCCAAGGTTTGGAACTAACGGAACACGATTCTCTACCCTTTCAGGTGGTTTCCGAGGTGGATCCGGCCTGTCAACACATGGTGGAGTTCTTGGCCTAGAACCATGGTCCTCTCAAACAATGACTCGATGGTTCTGTTGAAATTTTCCATGTGAGCCTGAAACTCATCAATCAGGCTTTGTTTCATGTTAGAGAGTGCACCTGCCACACTCTCCAACATTATAGGAGAGGATGAGGATGCCTCTCCCTAAGAAACTTCCTCGGAATTGGTCTCAGGAATCGGTGGAAGTACCGGGTTGTCCTAGATGGGGAGATCTTCCCCTTGGCTAACATTATCTAAGGCATCACTGCCTCTTCTACCTTGGCCTCTGGCCATATTAATTAAAAACATAATATGTGGTCCCACCAATCGTGCCAAAAGAAAAATGTTGGATGGAAATCTGGTTTGTGCATGTCAGCCCCACATGGCGTAATCAGACTGAAACCTTTAGACTTCGGGCGCCGAGTCGGAAAGAGTGACCGAGAGTGCGTTCGCTTCAGCTATCCGGTGAGCCGTCTCACCACCAAAATGCGTTGATCAGGTGATTTATAGAGGGAGGGTTCATCATTCTATGATGAGTTCTATAATGCCTTCGATAACTGAAAGGTTTTCCAAATTCACATTGCTAAGCAAAATATGATAATGTGAAATATGAAGAAGATGATTAAACAAACATAATCTATTCAATTTGATTGAAAGTAACTGTGAAAGGTAACTTATAAACTATCATGCGATCGAAGTGAATCCCAGAGGCAAAATATGAAGCTCCACCATGGTGGATGATCCTGAAAGTAAAGTAATTAAGCAGACTCTGCCGAAGGAGGAAACTAAGTCGAGGTAAGTTCCCGGGGGAATCGGTTACCAAGGACTGTGAAACTAACTGTCCCTGGGGAGGAGTGGGTTTGTCATGGGGCAGGTTTGTTGTGGAGCAATATTGGGTGTTTGTGTTGATTGTTCGAGAGCCTATGCTTAATATATCTCTAAAACTGTTATGGTAACCATTCCCTCCAATTTGATGTGGAGTCCTGACTTCAGCCAAGGGCCCTTGAGATGGTTATTCTTCTTTGAAGCAAAATCTGTCTTGGGAATCATTCTGGTAGTTACCATAACTTCTTTGCTTGATCTTTTCAATGGTCTAATGGTATGGCCACCCACCCCCTTTCAAAATGTATCTAGGTGCGCACTGTAACATACTTGTTGTTTCTTGTGTCAAACTTCAGCACGTGTTCGGATTGGGCCAGTCATCGTCGGAGGAGGAAAAGCCCACCATCGGCCTTTAGCATTTAAACTTCAGGAACATTTAAAGAGGCCTGGCCTTGACTAGTATAACAGGCTTCATTCATGGCCCACTTGGCTGGTTGCCCATTTAACTTGGGCACAAGTTTTTGGCATAAACAGAGGTTGTGTTGTTTGTGCATGTGTATAAATAGAGGATAGTGCTGGCCCAACTCTCCTCTTGTTGCACTCTCCCCTTGTTGCACTCTCCCAGGTGTCGAGCATTGTGGGCGCATTACGAAATCCTCATTTTCCAGAATGCATTAATAAATAGAAACCAAATTCTCTACTGGTGATAATTGGATTTGGCAAATCCGGTTGTGCTAGAGTTAACGCTATGCAATGCATGAACTCTTTACGTTCAAGTGCCAAACACATCAAATGTATAAATGGCACTTTTGTAATTAATTAAGACAGTAATGGCATCTTGATAAAATCAATTATAGATAATATTTCCAAGAATGCCCTTCCCTTTTCATCAATTACAAAAAATGTCCTTCATTTTAGCATGTGTGAACAAGGACGGAGCCAGAATTTTCATTGGGGTGGGGGGGGGGGGGAGGAGCCTAACAATGGGGTGTGGGGGCTGTTGGGACGTAGTCTCCAAAAAACAACTTGAGGGTTAAGTTCGTGGTCTCGACTGTTTGTATCTGTAACGCGTAAATTTCGTTGCATGTCAAATTGCCTCAATTGTTGTATGGAGTTTATTATTTTGTGTGGGGGACTATCCTTCCAATTTGAGTAAACCCGGACTATTAATTACCTTCCCAATAAAGAAGAATAAGATATTTGAATAAATTATTTGTATTTATTTAAAGGGGTTGCCCAGATCCAATGTAGGCATTACAGGATACCTTATAGAGGTTTATATATCCAAAAAAAAAAAAGAGGTGGCGATATTGGGTGTTCACCTGATATTCTCCATTGATGGGAGATCTTTCTTCTTCCTCTTTGGTTGTTTTTCCTGCAAAAGAAAAGAAAGTTCTTTTTCTCTTTCTTCTCTTCTTCGTGCTTCGTGTTTTTTTATTTTCTTCCTCGTATTCACCCTTCGTGGGAGTTTCTTATGAAAAACTCTTTTTTTTATAGCTTTTGGAGAGTCATTTTTGGACTCCCCTTTGACTTCCTATCGTTCAGGGTATCAAAAGGTTTTCTCCTTTTAGAGAGAGTCATCTGTCCTTTAACAGTTGGTTTCCTTTATCTTGGGGAAACCTGGTACGAATGGGAGTCCTTTTTCTTAAAGGACTCCAAATTGGTTTCCATTTTTGGGGAATCTGGAAGGAAAAGGCTTCCCTTCAAAAGAGGGAAGAGTCTTGTCTTCCAAGAAAAGGGAGAGATTACTCCCCCATTCGAATGGGGTGCCATTTGGCACTCTATTATTGGAGGAAAAGAGGGGATCTCTATCTTGGGATCCCCCAAAGCTGGCAGAGAGTCATTTTTTATCGGGGATTCTCTGTCACATGAATGGGGTGTCATTTGACACTCTATTATTAGAGGAAAAGAGGGGATCTCTATCTTGGTATCCCCCAAAGCTGGCAGAGAGTCATTTTTTTATTAGGGATTCTCTGTCACATGGCAGTCAGTATCTGACTGCAAGCTAGAAAAGGTCTGACCTTGGTAAGTCCAGAAATTAAAGGGGTGAGACAATGGGTCTCACCCATTGCTTGGGTCATGTCCAAAGCCTATTTGGGCTGTGGATCTGGGTCTGACCTTAGTTAGTCCTCGGACAAGATATGGTGGGACCATGAGTCCAGCCCTTGGTCTGGGTTGAATCCTTAGCCATTTATGGTTATAGATTAGGCTAGTTATTGACTAGCTTGCGGATGGACTCATAGAGTTTATTTGCAAAGCTTAAGTGGGGGTCTGCCCACAAGGGCAAACCTTAACCACGTGTCAGCTCCCTAAGGACTGACACAAAGGGGTGTCTACAGGGCATTATTGCCCTGCTGCCAACATTTAATGCTAGGTGGGCTAGCGGTGAGCCAGCCCTTGATCAACTAGTGTGCGTGCCTTTGGTATGCGCGAAGCCCAACCGCCCATTCGATAGGTGGTGATCCTGTGTAGGCAGGTGCACCATACACCCGCCTTGTGAGCGGTGAGATTTCACTGCCGATAGTATCTATTTATAACTAATATATTTTTAAGTTTTTTGAAAAAATATATTTATTCAAGTTCGTGGGTCACCTTTAAATTAAATAATATAGTATAAATTTAGTGTTTTTAATAGTAATTAGCGGACCCGCAGTTGAATAAGTAGCCGAATAACTTTCAATTTCATACCCCCTTAACTTTGGTTAGGCTTAACCAACTAAAGGTTAACCATTTTTTCTTCTAGAAACCAAGTTGAAATGGATGAACCCTAGGTGTGAGTGAATCTTAACCATAGTTAATTGGTGTTTAAAAGGGGACGTGGACCAATGAGGACCAACATCCGGCCAACCATAGAGCTCCCTGTCCCTTAGCTCTACTCCTGCTCCCGTCCTCTTTATAATAAAGAAAAAAAATCAAGGGTGGGGGGGGGCTGAAGCTTAGGGGCCCCATGTGGCTCTGCTTCTGTGCGTGAACTTTGATAGAGTTCACGCATTGCGTGACTCCTATCATTCCCCTTAAATAATATATTTATTTATTTATATCTATCTATAATATAATTATAAAGACATACGATCCCAACCCACCACAATTGGTTTGGGGCTAACCAATCTAGACCAATATTACTTGGTTCGTCGGTTCGCTCGATTCGAATTCGGGTTCACAATTCGCAACTTGCCACTCTAGAGTGAACCCGGTTCACTTGGGGTAAGATGAGACAGTTCGTTTCTTGGTTCAATTAGGTTCTTTAGTTTGGTTCGCTTAGAGCATCTCCAACGCATAGTCAAATCGTAGTGCCAAAGGTAAAATAAAGCTTTGAACCAAATGTAACACACTCAGTGCATAGTTAAAATCGGTGAGGCCAAATATGACATGAGAAATGGCAAAAAGTCATTTAATGCCATTTTGGTGTTTAACCAATTGACCCTTTTTTAATTTTTTTTTTACGATTTTTCCATTATCCCCAAAAAAAATGGCTTATTGAATATAGCATTGCCAAAAAATGGCTTTTGCACCATTGGAGCGTCAATGCCAAAATATTGTATTTTGGCATTGTAGCAGTGCCAAAAAATGGTTTTGGCACTGGAAAAAATAGCTTCGCCACTAGAGATGCTCTTATATATATATATATTAAGTGTGTAAATAAACATATTATAAATACTTAATTTTAAAAAACAAAAATTAAAAATAGGTTATTCAAAAAAAAGCATTAAAAAATATTTTTATAGCCTGTTCACGAAACCAGAAAACAAATTTTTCCAAACTCAAAGTAGAAAAAGCAAAACATTAAAAAATAAGTTTTATGGCCGGTTCGTGAACCTAGAAAACAAATTCGTCCAACTCAATGTATAAGTTCGTCGAACATAAAGAACAAATTCGCAGAACCCAGACAAAAAGTTCGTCGAACCAAAGCTATTGAGTTCGAGTAGAGGGTTCTCTTATTTTCACGAACCCAAACGAGCAAAATCGCGAACTGGTTCAAGGATCGTACTAGTAGGTAACATCAATCTAGACCATTGAAGGGCTAGGATGGAAATTCGGTTTTTCCTTTACAAGTAAGGGTTAATTAGGGTTGATCCCTAACTTGCCCATTTCACAGCGCTACCCTAACTCCAATCCTTTATAATTCTAATTTCTTGAAATCCTAACTTGGTCTTAAACTTTTGATTGACTGATTCCCTAACCCTAATACGGTGATTATGCCTAACATTTTGATTACAATCTTAGGTGGCGTTTGGTAACACTAATCTAAATAGGTAGAGCTTATTTAAAAATTGTGTTTAGTTGTACTTTAGATTATTAAGATTATTAAGTTGAAGGTTAATTTCATGTCTACATCTTTTTGAAGTAGGGGTTTTACCTCTAAATAAAAAGTAGCTATGAGCTACTTCTCAAAGTATAAGTTTTTGGCTCTAAATTCTCTACTTTAATGAGATCATTTTTTTTTTAAGAAAGGTGAAATTGGCTGACAGTGTTAGTTAGGGGCTTCTCTTTTTTTTTCTTTTTCACTTGTGAGCATTACAAAAGATCATTTGCTTTGAAGAAATACTAATGAAGACGCAGACGTCCAAGCTCCCTGCCCTATTAGCTTGAGAATCAATATAAACCATAAAGGGGCAGCAACGTAAGGTGTTGCACCCACAATCACAGCTTGACAAAAAATTGAATTATGCGGGGGCTAGCATTCTTCTTTGGTTCTATGTTTACTGTGTGCAGATTTTGCACAATGCACATTACGAAAGACTTGGGATTCTGATTTTATAGCCGGTCTCAAAGAGAGACTGGATACTCTGAAAATGATATTTGTCCACCTTGGTCTGCCCTTAGTATTGAATTTAACATTGATGAAAAAGGGATAAATGTTATCTCCAAGTTATATTTGATCTCAAACCTAATAGTTTCATGTCATTATGAAATAGTACACGGCCCTGAGAACAATTTTTTTCAAGCAAGGAAGACACAAACAACCCCAAAAATTAAAAAATGAAGAATAATACCAAAAACTAAAGGCACGGGTTTTCTTCGGTAGTCGTTGATGAGGAGACCGCCAACTTCCACTTTGGAGGCGCCACATACTCATGTGCGCACCAATTGAGGCCTTGGTTTGCATACATAATGCCCCGATTGCACACGTAAAAGTATGTAGCTCATCTTAAGTATTGCTAAGAGTCTCCTCATGAGCAAGTCTCCTCATGAGCAACTACTAGGCAATATCTCTAGTTAAAACTTAAAAGGAAAATAGTTAACATATATGTGATCTCCATTTGCAAATCTAAGGTTAGTACTTATTGGTCTGTACCTTACTTTGAAAATCTCACCATAGTTGGTTGGTGAGTATTTAAGAATATGACAGAGACCAATGAGGTCTTAGGTGTAAATAGAAATCTTAGGCACACTCCCAACTTAAAAGTCATTTATCCTATCACCATTCTTAACTTTGGTACCTATGCTCAGGCTTTCAATCAGATCTGTCAAGCTCTTATCAGACGACCCACCTTTCTGTATGGCTTTTTTGGCCATTCGCCCTAACACCTCCGCCCTCTCCCTAGCCTTCCTCCCCTTCTCTCCCCCCATCAGCTCCCTCACTACATCACATATCGCCTCACGTCCTAGCACTCCACTCTTCTCCCCAAATGGGACACACATCCCTACTCCGAATCCCTCCACCACAATCTTCGCATTTAAACGTTGCTCAGCCATCATCGGCCATGCCAGTAATGGGACCCCCATTGACAAGCTCTCCAACACCGAGTTCCAACCACAGTGACTCAAAAACCCTCCTGTGGCAGGGTGTGCTAAGATACGCCGCTGATCCACCCAGTCCCTTACAATCAACCCTTTTTCTTTCGACATCTCTTCTAATCCATCTGGTGGGGTCCACGTCTTCGATCTTATAACCAATATGAACCGATGCCCAGACTTGTGTAGCCCGAAAGCCAACTCGTCAAGTTGCGTGTCCGACACGTGGGCTTGGGAGCCGAAAGACACGTAGATCACAGAGTCCGACACTGCTTGTTCATCTAGCCATTGGATGTAAAGCTGATTGTCGGACGCGGAGCCGTATCCCATTTCGTCGTAAAGTAGAATCGGACCGACACACCAGGCTTTGCCACCGTTTTCAATGAAGGACTCTAGAGCAGACACGTGAACACCTTCAAGCTCGGTGAAGCTATTAACGATGACACCCCAGCTCCCCGCGTCGTAGTGTACAACCGCGGAAATGAAACGATGGAAGGAATCATCACAGTCGGGGAATCGGAGTATGTCCTGCAAGTCTGCTCGTGTCAGGGTAAATGGAAGTGTCAGCCCCGGCAAGTCAAACGTATCCGAATCTGACTTACTAATTAGGTTTGGCTTCTGTTCCCATGCGGTCTTGGTAATGGCCATTGAAAGCACACCCATCCCGGTAAAGGCGAGTCGTGGGACACCGAAGAGACGACACGTGACGAGTGTCCAACCAAGAAAGAAGTCAGAGATTACACAGATGGGAAGACACCCAGTGTCGGACATTTCTCGGAGAATCTGCTCGAAAGGCTGTTGGAGCTCCATTGTGGCTGTGAAGAAGGAAGGCAAAAGGTCCATGGAAGGAAGATGGGAAGTGTTTTCGCACCCTTTTGGGAGACCTTCGACTACTGGGAATGGTATTACAGTGAGGGAGATTAGGGGCTGTTTGGGTATGTATTGAAGGATTGTTGGAGCGTTTGATGGGGTTGTGATGATCGTTACTTTGATGCCTCGACACAAGAGAGCCTTTGATAGATCCAGTAAAGGGAGGGTGTGGCCTTGAGCCATGAAAGGGAAGATCACTACATGGGGTGGTGGTGAAGAACCCATTAGACCTGTTGATAGAGTTTTGAGATTTCTGAGGGTTTGTTTGTATTTGGGAGGTTGTGTTGTTTGTGCTTGTGTATAAATAGAGGATAGTGCTGGCCCACTCCCCTCTTGTTTGCACTCTCCCGGGTGTTGGACATTGTGGGCCCGTTATGAAAACCTCGTCTTCTAGAATGCAATAATAAATAATATATATTTAAGTCTATCTATACTATAATAAAATTCACTCTACTTTCCAATCTCTAAAATCCAATTATTGAAATTTTACATTTGAAGAATTTTAGGATATATTGCGATGAGAGAGACTTATTAATGAATGAGAAGGATTTTAGAAGATTGTGAACACTTATGGGAGAGATTTTTATGGATTGTAAATGTTTGTATTATGAGTTGTTAGTTCTATAACATATTATTCACACTCATGCCTCACACATCACACACTGTCTTAACTAGTTTATATATACAGAGAGAAATATCAACTATGAATAAGAGGAGCTCATGTTGAATGGTCAACTAGAGAAATCGAAAAAAATATCATAAGAAGCGGTAATTTGGTAATTGCAAACACAATTACATATTTTTTAATACTAATTTTTTAAATAAGATTCGAAATTCTTTACAATTATAATTGGACTCATTGGAGTCTCATTACAAGACACAGGTCAACACGTGCCCCTTCTAAACTAACCCTAGGGTTTAACCATCTAACCTTGTATTTTAAAAAAAATATATCAAAAAATCAACTCTACAAATTAAAGTTATTATAACCGTAGAGGATTCCAAGTCTTTTCATGATGTGTTTAAATATGAGCTGGAGCTTTGCTTTCACGCATGAAACGGAGCTCCCCATTTCAGTGCAATATTCGGTGGCAATGCTGTAGTTATGAGAAAATACAGTACCAATTTTGTTTCCTCATAATTATAGAACTGCCATAAGTTTAATAGAAGAGAGGAGCTCAACTTCAATGCGGCAAAGCAGAGCTCTGACTCATATTAAGACTCTTTCACAAATGCCTCTTTTCAGGACATTTTTTGGGTTGCTTCAGATGACAATTCAACTAGAACTCTTGTTCGTAATTAATCTTTTATATATGGGGAAATCTAGAGATTACACAATGCGTGAATCTCTTATCCATCACGCAGGTTATTTGTTGATGACAAATGTGTAATTATTACAATAGAGAATGGCAGTTTAGTAATTATTGATAAAAGTGATTTTATTGCATTGCCACCAGCTTTATTTATAATTGCAAGATTGCCATTACGATTTTGTCTTGCGTGATGGTTAACAAGTTCACGCATTGCGTGACTTGTAGCACCTCCCTTTATATATATATATATATATATATATAATTGGCTTTTGAGGAAATCGTTAAAAACTTTAGGCAAGCTCCACTAAAAGTTGTTTGATTATTTTCTTTTATGGGGCAATTAAAGTTTGATATGATTGCGCTAGCTAGTATATATGCCCATATTCTATCTATATACATATATATAGTAATGGTTGCCTAATTTCACCCTCGCTTTAATTACAGAAGAGATTATAAGTCTCAGCAAGCAAGGTTGTGGAATCATAATGTCTTAAGAAAATCGAAGATCCCAACCAGAAACAAAATTAATTATCAAAATTCGCAATTACAAGGGAAGATCCATGTTAAGATCATTCATATCCGACCAAGATCTAATAGGATTCTATACATTATTCTAATGTGGATATCCATGATTGCTTTGGTAACTCAATTATTTTTCGTAGTATGCAAAATTTTTGGAATCCAAAACCCAAATCCGAGTGTAGGTAACATGTTCCGAACCAACCCAGATGATAAACGGGTTATGAAAATCTAACCGGATTCCAACCCACATGCCCAAACATAAACCCTAAGGCTTGAAATTCTCTATGGTTGTCATGGGACTCAAGGAGTCCTTCCTGTTACAGCACAGAAGTCTTCTTTTAACTCTCGTTAATAACTTTAACCCTTAGAAGTTTGTATTTTTTTAATACTTTTTTATAAATCGAAGTTAGATGGTTGTACCATAAGAATTAGTGAATTTTACTGGATATTAAAAGGTGCACGTGTGGACCTATGGTTTATCACATGACTCTAATACGTCCAACCCTAAATGATGCCATGTGTCCCTGAAATCATAATACTCATCTAAATGCAATTA
This sequence comes from Tetracentron sinense, assembly GCA_015143295.1. Classification (NCBI taxonomy): domain Eukaryota; kingdom Viridiplantae; phylum Streptophyta; class Magnoliopsida; order Trochodendrales; family Trochodendraceae; genus Tetracentron; species Tetracentron sinense. Next base: position 17,624,526 of record CM026569.1, read on the forward strand.
ATGCTGGTACCTTGCGTCCATGTCGTTGCTTGAAACAAAAAAGGTAACTTGTTATTACAAGTCAAAAAGAAGGAAAGTTGCTGCCATACCTCCCTCTTCTCTCTCTTCCCCTCTTTCTTCTCTCTTCCCTTATTTTACTTTTTACTTTCACAAAAAGCAACTCAAGAACACGAGAAGAGCAAATATGAAATTGGAGACAAGGATGAAGCTTTAGCTGCTTCTATGAAAGAAAAGCTATCTCTCACCTGTCCCTCCTCTTCTTTGCGTTGTATTCAGAGAATGCCTATGCACATCAAATAGTCTCGATTGGCCCTTCTCACAGAGGCAAACCAAACTTAAAAGTCATGGAAGAGTACAGGCTATGGTTCTCCTTTCTCGAGTACAAACACCGATGAATTTGTGGAAATGATGATCGTAAGCACTCACAAGAAAATCTGAAAATTCAAGATGACCCAATTTTCAATTCATATAGATAGCATCCAACACGATATCATATGACTCGAATTCCTTTCTTTTGATTTGTAATAACAGGTCACCTTTTTGTTTCAAGCAACGACATGGACGCAGGGTACCAGAATTAATCGAATTTAGATGAGTATTATGATTTCAGGGACACATGCATCATTTAGTAAGGGGCACACATGATCTGTGTGCCATGTTGCACACCCCAAACGGTCTCCTAAACCAGTGAGAAGCCCAGGCATTTATGTCTAAGCTCTATTATCTTCCACAGATGTGACAAATGAGCATATAATAATGGAAAATAATCACCCTCCTTAGCGGATGACGCGAGAAGGGCATCTCGAGGTCTCCTTAAATTGTGATTAGGATTTACTCACCCTTAAGGTTCACCCATATACCCTGAGTTTTTAGTGGGAAAAAATTAACCAGATTTCATGGGCAATTAATGTGGCTTTGTGTGAACGAGAGCAATAATTCATCCTCGCTTATGGAGCAAACTATTACTCTTTAATAATAAATATTCAATTCCGCAATATGATGCATGCCACACATGTGAGAGTCCATTTGAAGGAATTCCCATGGTGTGCCTCTCACGTCTATCGATATACTGGTAGTTGATGACAATGGGTACTCTCTTTCTCTTTTTTTTCTTGAATGAATTATAACTTCTCGATAGTTGCACACACCAAAATAATTATCGTTAGAGTTTAAAACAAAATTATTAAATCAAATAAAGAGTGAAAATTTTGTAAATAATAGATGGCAAATTTGTAAATTTGTCTGGGTTTCTTGTTAATAATTACATTATCATAATCCAATTCCAAGCTAAATTAAATATGTAAGTGACAGCCTCCAAAGAACAGATGCTTTGGACCGTTTATCCATGTTATATCTAATGACTGTTATACATTTATTTATTTATTTATTTTTGTGTTATTAGAGTTGTAACAACCAGGCGTAGCCCAATGGCGAAAGATGAACCGTAAACCTGGAAGTCTCTAAGGTCAATTCCTGTCATAGTCAATTGAACTTGAGGAGAGTTCAAATGCACCCACGAGTCAACAAGTATCCTTTTTTTTAACCTTTATTAGTTGTGGTTAAGATTTACTAACACTTGGGATTCAACAATATACACTTGGTTCTTAGAAGAAAAATATTTAACTTTGGTTAGAAATTTTAAATCGTATGGTTAGTATTTTTATTTTAAAAAATCAATGTTATATTGTTGAACCCTAGAGTTAGTGAATCTTAACCATACTTAACAAAGGTTAAAAGGGACATGTGTTGACCTATGGGTGTGATTGAACTCTCTCAAAGTTCAATCGCAATTAAGTGATCAAATCTCATTGCATGTCTTTATGAAGGTTCTTAATTTCAAAATTTTCGAAGATTTCGGCCTGTCAAACCGAACCGAAATCTCGAAAAATTGTAGGATTTCGGCGAAATCCGAAATATTAATAAATTATTAATTATATATATATAGTTTATTAATATATATGTTAAAAAATAATATTTATTAAAATTTTATATATTTATATAAATATTATTATTTTATTTTTTAAATTAATATATAAAATTTTGAAATTTCAGTAAAAATTTCAAAATTTTTCAAAATTTTAATTAAAAAAAAAATATATATATATATATATTTAAAAATAAAAAAAATCAGATTTCGGCCGAAATTCCAAAATCTTCGAAATCTGAAATTTCATTCAAAATTTTCAAAATTTCGACCGAAATCTGATTTTCGAAATAAACACAGTTTCGATGTCGTTAGGGTTGTCTGAAACCAAAATTTCAAACTTTGGTCTCTATTCCTATGGCTATGCCTAAAGAAACGGAAAAAAAAAATTCAAAATTTCAGTAGGGGCATGTGCTCCCACATGCCCTCACCTGGCTCTGCTCCTGAAGGGGAGTATTCCCTAGCAGCACGCAGAACTAGTACAAGTCATTTAAGTCGTTAGGATATCTACTTTTATCTAAAGAATAAAAGTGTGGTGAAACGAAGGATCACTTTGAAAATGGAAATCGTCCTCTTACAAATTGATAGCCCAATTGTAAATTTACACGTGAAATTATAAAATTTATTTGTAACTTTATTTCTCTTCCCTATGTATTAAAATTTGATTGACGTGATCAACCTGGAAAGGCCTCGGATTGTCTCGGCAAAGCCAGAAAGGGCTCTCGGGTAAGGCTGTCAAAAAAGCCCATATAGAAGGATACCCGGCCCGGCCCGGCTCTCTAAAGCCCTCCAAAGCCCGGCCCTACCCCAGCCCTTGGGCCGGGCAGGGCCAAAAAATTGGAAGCCCTTGTTCTCTAGGGCCGGGCTAGGGCTCCCCCTATCCGGCCCTTCCCGGCCCGGCCCGGCCCTACTTTATCTTAAGATAAATATTTTTTAATAATTTTACTAATATGCTCCCTTTAACTTTTCATTAACGTTATGAAAGTAGGGCTATGTTTGTAATTGCGCCAACTAAAGACCTTATAAAAACCAACCTAACACAGACCAAACCCTAACTTGTATTCACATTCTAAGACTTTGCCTCTTCATTCTTCAACTTCAATCGCATAGGCCACATACCACTTCGGCTCTTCATCGATCATCTCTCTCTCTCTCATTTCTTACTCTCTACTTTCAGTTTTATATTTAAACATATTTTCAATTTTGTTCTATATAGTTTTATTATTCTACTTGTTTTCCTATACTATGTTTTGGTTTATTATGCATGACTGTCACTGATAAGGAAATTTTTTTTTTAACTCTGTCATTGTTCTTTTTGTTGCAATGTTGATCTCAAACCCGAATAAAAGAGGAGGGTATCAATTTCCATGTAAGGTTGACAGTCGGTGTAGTAAAATTTTTTTTTTTTATCTTAGATGAAAAAAAAAAATTCCGCTCTTTCTTTCAGCCCTTTGGCCGGCCCGGCTTGGCCCCGGCCCTTGAGGGGCCGGGCTAGGGCCCAATCAACCCCGGCCCTTGAAGGGCTAGGGCCGGGCTAGGGCTCTACTCTTATAAGGAAGGGTAGGGCTAGGGTTGACCCCGACCCTACCCCAACCCGGCCCTTTGACACCCCTACTCTCGGGGTTCATACATTGTGTGGTAGTTAGCGTAAAAATGGGGAGAAGTCATTCTATTTTCTCTCCATAATTTTGACTTCTCCCCCATTTGATATCTCTCACCCTTATTCTCACACTTATCCTCACATGTCTTATTATGAAGAGAGAAATCAAAATCATAGGTCCATAATTTTAACTTCTCTACCACTTGTCACCTATTCTATGGAACCCGAGATAAGACAAGCCAAGGCCACCGGGAAAAGATCACGGGGTCCTTTAATCAGAACTCCCTCTAGAACGTTGGCTGCTGCACATGGTCTCTTGTTTTTTGTTGGTTTGATTAACATGGTCTGTTTACTTGAAAGAATCTAAAAGAAAGGTACATGTCCTTTTAAAGTTGAAATGGACGCATGCACTAAAAAAGTACAACAGATGTGGTCCCAGTCGCTTCTCGATAATTCCCAATCACTTAAAGTACGGACATAGAACCGTTGGATTTTCAATCCAATGGTCTATCTCTCGATAACAAGTAAGAGTCTTTTTATCACTTTCCACAAAATATTTAGTTGCATTATTAAGAGGGAAAAGAGAGAAAACAAAGCATTATTCAAGGGAAAAGAGAAAAAACAAAAAGGACACAGCTAACTTGTGATCGGGTTTGTACAAAAAAAAAAAAAAAAAAACTTATGACCGGTGACTACTAATGTAGGTAAATGATATCTCTCATTAAAAAAAAAAAAAAGACAACTTTAGATTCTTGGAAGTTTCACTATCATATTCATACAATTTTCTACCTATAAACAATATATAATAAAATCATCCAATCATATATAATAAATGTCTAAAATGTAATAATAACAATACATGTCATAAAATGTTCCGCGTAGTAAAAAGAAAAAAAACCCTACTCTCACTCCTAGTGGTCGAAAATCCGACAGGTGCGTGCTGTACCGGTTCCCTCTTACAAAAACAATAAAATACAATTTATTTATTAGAATATCGAACTGATAAAATTTAAGGTTTAAACACATAAAAGTCTATAGATTTCATCACTAACATGCAAACTCAAAACAAATTTTCCATAATTTTTAATAATAATTAGCCCTAAACCTATAACCGCACACCAAATACTAATCGAGGCTCGATTTTTTATGTGATTTTTTCTAACCCGTGTATTTCGACCCAACCTAAGTGTGAGAATTGGTTCTGATGGAATCTGAGGTCGTTTGTTCGATTTGGGCACCGAGGAGCCTGATTTACATAGTTTCAAGGAATAGTTAGGCCTAAACTTACTACCGCGTACCAAACCCTAACCGGGGCTTGTTTTTTATGCAATTTCTTCTAACGCATGTATTTTGACCCAACCCAAGTGTGAGAATTGGTTTCAATGGAATGCGAGATCGTTTGTTCGATTTGGGCACCGAGTAGGCCAATTTTCAAAGTTTTCAAAAATAGTTAGGCCTAAACCTACAACCGCGCAACAAATCCTAGTCGGGGCTCGATTTTTTATGCGATAATGCGTGTATTTCGACCCAACCTAAGCATGAGAATTGGTTTCGATGGAATCCGAGGTCGTTTGTTTGATTTGGGCACCGAGTAGGCCAATTTTCAAAGTTTTCAAGAATAGTTAGGCCTAAACCTACAATTGCGTACCAAATCCTAGTCGGGGTTTTGTTTTTTATGCGGTTTCTTCTAACACGTGTATTTCGACCCAACCTAAGTGTGAAAATTGGTATCGATGTCTTGCCTAAGTTTTGACCCTAGAGAGGGGATGAATAGGGTCTTTACAAATTTAAAATCTTAGTCCCTTTTTGCGGAATAAAAATTAACAAGGGAAAACAACTGGTAATTCTAAATTATAGAAATAAAGAAAAGCGAAGAGAAAAGTAGAGAGTGCAAACACAAGATATTTTTCACGAGGTTCAGCAATCCCGCCTACATCTCCGCCTCAAGCTACCAGCTAGAGGATTCATGATAATTTCACTAATTGCACAGATTTCTTCCGGGTGAAGCCCAAACCTTTACAATTCTCTTCCGGGTGAAAATCACACCTTTACAATCATTTTCTGGGTAAGAATTAGACCTTTACGATCCTCCTTACGGGTGAGGACCAGACTTGAATTTGCAAGAGAACAATCCTCTCTTGTCTTCTTCGAAGCTTCCAATATATGTCTTAAACTCGTATAGTCAATCTAAGCATTCAACTAACCACACTTTTTAGGACTTCTTACATAAGTCCTAGACTCTTTCAAAAATAAAAATAAAACGTTAAGACTTCTTGAGAGTTGCATGGTCTTCAACTTGATCTTGGATCTTCAACTTTGTCTTTGACTCTATGATCTTCCAACAGTTTTTCTATTCAGCTTGAACTTTGATGGCTTGCATGTGGTTGAAGGACTGGTTTGTGTGGATCCATTTTGATTTGCCTTGGATCTTTTTAATGCATCATGGCTTGAATGATATACTAATGTCCTCATATTCTGAATTTTATAAGTACTTGATAGAAACATTAGTATCACAATGGACATTCCATTATTGTGTTATCATCAAATTAATAAGGATACCCAAGGTTGTAACATTGAGGCTAATAATCTCCCCCTTAAGTTGTAATTAGATGATCAAATGCTTCATGCACATTGTTATCATCAAATTAGTAATGTGCATGAAGCATTTGATCGTCTAGTTCAGTATGATCATGATTATAAATTCAATCCATCTAGTGAAGAGTGGGAAATGGGAAGTGTAATTCATTGGTGTTTGGAAATTTTTTAAGAAGCCACCAACAATCTCTCAGGGAGTCATTATCGAATTGCAAACTTGTACTTTCATGATATTTGTTCAGTCCATGTTCACTTGCTTGAATGGGAAACAAGCAAATATGATTATATTTGTTTGATGGCTGAAAAGATGAAATTAAAGTTTAACAAATATTGGGATGAATGCAGTGTGATATTGGCATTGGGGGTTATTCTTGATCCTCGTTACAAAATACAGTTTGTTGAGTATGCTTACCGTCAGATTTATGGTGTTGATGCTGATTCCTACAACTTGAGAATTCGTTTTACTGTTTGTGATCATTATGCTGAGTATGCAAGTGTTCCACAAGTTATCCAATTGGAGACAAATAGGATAGTAATTCAAGTATTGGTGCTACATGTGGTTGGGGTAATAATAGTAAAAATTTTAAAGGAGGGTTTAAAAAGTTTATGAATGAGAATTCCAGCAATTTGAGTAATACCCAAAAATCATAATTTGAGCAGTATCTACAAAAAGCTTTGTTCCCAGATGAAGATGATTTTAATGTACTAATTTGGTGGAAAAATAATTTCCCCAAATTTCCAACACTTGCAAGGATGGCTCGTGATGTTTTTTGCGATTCCGGTTTCCACAGTTGCGTCAGAGTTTGCATTTAGTACCGAAGGCAGGGTACTTGATGAAAGATGCAGTTCATTGCTTCCAGAGATTGTACAGGCTTTGATTTGCACACAAGATTGGTTGCCGCAAACTAAAAAGAAAAGTATGTGAGCTTTGATATTTAAATAACTAATTTTTATCTCTAAATTGTATTAGTCATTTATTCACATTATCTATTTAATGTGTATTAGATGTTTTTGCTTCTCCTGGTGTTGCATAAGTTGTGGAGCTTGTGAATTACTCATCAAAATATGCAAGTAAATCACATATATACTTTCTTTTGCTTTTCCTGTTTGATTTTATCTTCTTTTTTTTAAAATAGTTAGCTAACTTTCTTGATATGGATTCTAATTAAATCACATATATTTTTTGTAGGCTTTTTTTTTTCGATGATGGAGTCCATTAAATGTGCTGGTTTGCTTGACCTATATTGGTGAAATAGTTGGTTTTTTGTTTATGATAGTCCTTGGAGGAACTTTGGGTTATTTATTAGATGGATGACTGTATTTTGATAGATTAATGATTATACCTTGATTAGATGAATGACTGTATTTTAATAGATTAATGATTGTAACTTGATTAGATGGATGACAGATTTTGCTAAAACAAGTAGACAGGTAATGGTTCTTAAGCATAAGTTGCTATTAGTTATTGTTATCTAATTTCTTCAGTTTTGGTGAGCATATGTTGTGTATACAGGTACAAGAATATTACACTACATGCATAAGCTGTTAAGTCACCTTTTCCTTTTTGTCATTTCCTCTTGAGCTAACTCACATTTCATATGAACCATGATTTGATGCTTAATCTTCAACTGGGTATCAGGTAATATACGAATGGGTCTATTGCTTCATCCCATTTTAAGTGAATTTGTTCTTGTTGTTTTGGGGGGTTTTGATTGAATTTCAAGTTTGGTTTTCCTTGCTTGTTGTTGTTCTAGGTACTCTATTAGGAAGTATGATTGGTGGTGTTCAGATGGAAGGATTACTGTCCCATGGTTTTCAGGTATTGATTCTCTTAGCTACCCAACTTTTCGTCATGTACATGTCATGCTTCAATTGACTATTATATTTCTTTCTTTTTTTTGGTTGGATCTTTACCTTGGTGTTTAAATTTTTAATACCTCCTCTATAATTTATTTATGTAGAAGTGTTTCAAAATATGAGAGCCAGTGTGCTGCCTTTGGCTTTATATCTTATATTCGGTTGAGAGCTTGTATGCATTGCTTGTCTATTTACCTAATTACTTCTATTAGACTCTTTTTAATAAATTATTCTGGGAAGTCTGACCTTTCTTCAAGAAGGTATTACCCTTCCTAGCTTGTCTATTGCCATTCAATATTGTTAGTTTCTTTAAATGGGGAGCTAAAAATCTGCTTGTAAGGAGCTGATTATTATCATGGATTTGTCACATATCTATGTAATATATGTCCTTTATGCCTAATCAATTGCTCAGTTTTTGGAATCCTATAAGAGTGTCGCCATGGAAGCATTGGCAAATTTGCAACGACCTTTGGGGTATCTGTGGACTTCATGGAATGAGATAATAAATGTATTTCTTTTTCAAGAATTGAATACTTTTATGCATAACCAATTGCTCTTAGACTATCATCTGATTTTTTTTCTTTCTTTCTATAAGGTGGTGTGTTAAGTGTCATTTTTTTCTTCTTGTAGAAGAGATGCTTGAATAAACAATCTCCAAAGCCCATCAACTCTATAAAGCAGGGAAAGCAAAGCAGGTTCAGGCTAGACAACATAATAGAGCATAAGGAAAGCAGGGCATAGAGAATATACATTTTCTTTTTATTAAATCTCAAGCAGGGTATAGGGTATAGAGAATATGACATCAATTCTTATATAGTTCTGTTTTGAAGTTTAAATCTCAACTTGACCAAACTTTGAGGAGGAAGTCATAGGAGTTTAGAAATGTTATGCAAACAACAGATTCATGAAATGCCGATTTTTTTAACTTAAAATTCTGCAATATTAGATGATGAGTGTACACGGATAGAGATTTTCATAGATTGGACAATACGAGTAGAAGATTTCAGCTGGTGGTTGATGGCACTACATCACCTCTTAAGCTTTAACTGATTCGGATGCCATCTTTTCTTCAATGCCAAGTTGATATAAAAAATTGTTCGCATCAAAGGACGAAGTTGTTGGAATTATAGGATGAAATAGAGTCAGAAGGAGAGGAAAGAAAAATCATTCAATTGTAATTCCATTTCACCCCTTCCAATTCTTTATCTTGCTTTGGGGATGGAGTGGCCCTACCATCCAATATCTATCTGTTTTCACATGAATCCTAGAGATATTTGATAGTTTACGTGTATGACTTTGCCTAGTCACTGCCTTTTCTATTATCAACTACATCCACTCTGTTCCAAGTTTATTGGTAAGACATGTGATATTGCTTTCTTTGTTATGAGATTCGTCCATGTACTACAGAAAAATGTATCTCTTCTCATTCCTGCTAGCTTGGTCAATTTCAAGAGATAACATAGTTCTTAGAGATCCAGTCCAGCATCATCTTTATGAGCTTCAGATTAGTATAACTATAGCACCCCGGACTTTTCTATATTTAATGAATAGCGCTTTTGTGCCTAATTGGTCTTTCTTGTAGTCTAATTAATAAATAAGTGAGAAATCGAAAATTATGAAATGTTAAAAATGTTCCTTTTTGAAATATGAATCCAACGCAAGTTGAATCGTCGAAATCGGATGAGCGAGTCAAAAGATATGGTCAAAACAGTCCAGACCTGCAGAGCACCGATCACTCGGTCCATTCAGCGATCGATCGGTCCAAAACCGATCAATCGGTAGCTATCGACTGGTCAAAAATTTTCCAGAGAGCAAATTTTTGATCGGTCGCTCGGTTAGAACACCGGTCGCTCGGTAGGCAACCGATCGATCGGTCATAACCACCGATCGCTCGGTCCTCTCGTTTTTGCAGAAATTTCAGTAAGGGCTTTTTCGTCTTTTGGACGTTAAACCCTTACCCATAAAGGCTTGCTCGACCATTTGAACCCTCATTCACTACACTTAGAACATTTAGAGAGAAAAGGGAGGAGAAGAAGAGGGTTTTCACCTAGGGTTTCCATTGGAGAAGGAATCAAAGGGTTTGACAACCCTAGATCATCCTCAAAGTTGGATTGCTTCAAGTTCAAGGCTCAAGCTCGTGGGGGATCTCGTTCTCAAGCTAGGGCAGCATTCTCCAAGGTATTTCTAGAGGGTTTTCTTTCCCAAACCAAGTCTCCCTCAAGAAAAGGTTCCTCCTTTCAAGTTGGAGCTCAAATCAAGGTTCCTATCAAGATCAAGCCTTGATCTAAGGTTAGTACACCCTACTAACTTTCCCTAGCATTAACCTAGGTTTTCTATTTTAAATGGTGATTCTTTACATTATGCTTTCCTTCCCTATGAATTGTATCATCTCAATAAATATAAACAAGATAAGGAAAAATGATATGGATATGTATGGAATGTGGATTGAGGCGATGGGATGCCAAATGTATGATGTGTGATATGTGTGGTGTGGGAAATGAAAAATGGAGGATGGACATTTTACAAATAATAAACTTACCCTTATGTGATTGGATGGAAAATATGCATTAAAGAAGAATAAGATGAACTATTAATGGACATCGTATGTTATGTGTTGATAAATGCCTAACCTATGAAATGATGACTTAAAGGAATTGGATGTAAGTCGTATGAAATTGTTCTTGTAAATGATGACTCGACCAAATGCTATGTTGATCACCTAAATGTTTGCATGATATGCTCTGAATTTAAATGAAATGCAATATCTCTTTTGTTATCCTCATTCCCATGATTGTCACTATTGGCACGTACACGAGCACGCATATTAGCATGAACCGAGATTTCAAGAGCATGTGCATATAATAACCAACAAGAAACTATTGCATGTCAAGGAGGTTGGTAGCCCAGGGAGATTCGGGTACTAGCCTCTGGCTCACAAGAAAACCCCAAAACATGTATTGTCAAGGAGGTTGGTAGCCCAGGGAGATTCGGGCTCTAGCCTCTGGCTCACAAGAAAACTAAATCACATATTGTCAAGGAGGTTGGTAGCCCAGGGACATTCAGGTACTAGCCTCTGGCTCACAAGATGCAAGTTTACAAGATGATGACAAGACATTCTTGCATGCACGCATACATGATTTCCACAATGCACACCGAGATATGGAAACGAGTTTTCAAGCATGAGTTTTATCGGCGTTTTTGCATTCATGCACATACATCAAGATGATAATATTGCTTCATGTTGAATATTGTTTAATCCTATGATTTTACTATTGCCTTGAATTGATGATTGGTATTGTATTACTTTTCGTTATTATTGTTATGGTTAGTTAGTAGCTTGTAATCGCTGAGTATTCCACGCTCAGCCGTACTTTCATGTCGGCAGGTACTGAGGGAGCCCTCGACCCGGAGCCTTGGGTCGAGGAAGAATACATAGAGGAGAGAGAGTCGTCTATCCCACTGCAGTTTCAGGCGGACCGAGACCTCGGCGTGTGGCCGTACCTCGACTATTGTTGAGGGGAGAGTACGAGAGGGTTATATGTAGTTTGACATTTTGATAGGTGGGCCTGTTCACCTTAGACTTAGACATGTTTTGTATATATATATGTTAACTTGGAATACTCTTTTGGAAACCTTAGAAGAAAAAAAAAAGTTAGTCTACGCTTCCGCATTTATATTTAGCTTCCGCGCTCTGATTTTCATTGTTTAGTGCTTTAATTATCTTGTTCATGACAGGATGGTTTGGCAGGTACGTATAGTCATGCCTAAAGTATCCCTAAACTCCTAGGGGGTATTTTGGGGCGCGACAATACCGAACTATACATCCTTTGTCAGTCATGCAACCATCTAATGTTATTGTGTCATTGTGTTTTCAGTACTCTTTTCCTCATTAGTGTATATAGTTCATCTCAAGGGAAATTTTGCACATTTGATACTTATTTGTTTATTCTTTAAGCTTCAGTTGGTGGGACCTTTTTGGTGTTTCATGTTTTGTACTCCTGCATGTCAATACTTATATGGATATGCTGCTTTGCTGTCCTCTTATTCAAATTAATAGTTCAGCGTTTGTTGCAGAGTGATCCTATGACAGTAGTATATACAAAGAAAAGAGATGGATCTCTTGAGGAACTTGCTTTCTTTTGCAATTGTCTCACTTTCTTTGACCATCACAACTTCACAAGGACTTTGTGGGACTGCCAAGCGCTTTCGAATGGCTTACAACAAATGAATATGTAAACCCCTAAAACAGAGGACCTTATGTTGAATTTTGATAGTAAATAGCAAAAGTTCATTGTCATAAGTTGGATTTTGCTCAAGGACTCACCTGTTGCGCATCTTCTTGGAGTTGATGATAGGGTTGTCAAGGATGTGCACAAGATGTACCCCAAAATCACAAGTTGATGATGCTTTCATTATCTGTTTTTTTTAGTATTATGAGTCACTAAATACATGTAATTATGGGGGAGAATATACATTATCTGAATTTTTTTTTTGTGTTATGAGACTTTGAATACATGTATTTGAGGATGGGAGAATCTGATTAATTTTTAAATTTTTTTTGTATACAGCCATGAGCCATACAGGTCCCCTAACTAGCATTCGAATTTGGATAATAATGGAATTCGGATTTTAATCGGACACTATTCGTATAATTGGTCAAATTCGGATACTCGGATAATTGATCGAATTTGGGTATGTGGATAATTGGTCGAATTCGGATAGTATCCGAATTCGAGTTTGATTATTAATCGGTCGGATATGGATATTATCCGAATTCGATTAATTAATTCGAATTCGAATTCGAATTTGGTATTTCAAATTCACTATCCGCCGGATATCGGAGCGGATACATATAGTAGTATAACTTAATCGGAGCGGATATGGATATAGCACTATCCGCTTTGAATCCACTCCGTTGACAACCCTACTATTATCGCGACCCAAAATCCCCCATTAGAAGTTTAGGAGACTTTGGCTCATGACTTGACTTGCCATATAAACCATCATGTACAATAACAAGGCATGCTACAGTGGAAGCTAAATTTTATTTTTTTACATAACATGATTGTGTTCCAAGAGTTTTATACAATAACCAAAATCCAAAATTAAGAGTGGACATGCCCACTCATTAAAACATATATATATATATCACTCGCTCTCATCACTCAGTAATATGCCTCGTAAGGCCACCTATCCAAATCCTTTCCATCATCGGGAATACCGCCTACTGGTTCCTCAACATACTCCTCTTCAACCCATGACTTCAGCACACAAATGTCAAAGGGGTTACCTACCGACATTAAAATGTACGACTGAGCATGAAATACTCAACGTGTACATGCTACTAGCTAACAGTGATATAATATACATCATGACATGCTTGTAATTTAAACAGTACAACTCACATGCATGTATAAATCCAAGTGTGAAAACAATATTAACTCATATGTGCATTCTTGCTAACCATACTTTAAATCTTACTTTTTCATGTTTTTAAATGATGTTTTTCGTTCTTAAAACATAGTTCCTATCTTGTTCTTGTCGTGTGAGAATCCTGCTTGTTTTGTTTGAATCATACTAGTCTTGTCTTGTCTTGCATGAATCATGTATGTCTTGTCTTATTTGAATCATGCTTGTCTTGCAACAAATGCTTGAAGCCAGATGTTAGTGCCCTTGAAAATGACTTGAAGCCGGGTATGTAAATAGCCATCATTGAAAGTACTTGAAACAACTTGAAGCCAGGTATATAAATACTCTTCATTGACATGCTTGAAATTGGCATACTAACATGCTTGACCAACTCAAAGTTTGACATTATCATTCTTGCTTGTCTTTTCTTGAAGCCAGATATGACATATCCTTGACCAAACCTTACGTTTTACTTTATCATAGTTTTCGGGAATCATAATTTGTCTCAATTGTTTTTGTTGTCAACTTGGAAAATCATAGCTTCACACATTTGAAAATCTTGGAACTTACAACTTGAAGAAAACTCCGGTCATACAATGCCTACATGTGCATCGTGCTAGTAAACATCATGATATACTAAAAAGCTCTTAAACATTCAAACATGCTTTTGGTAATTTCTTTTTAATATTAGTATAAACTTACATAGGCTACACATCCCCATTTCATGCATCAATAAGCTTGCTTTCCAGTTCACTTTTTCATATTTAAAGCATAATAATGTAAGATAGTGGAGGGTATACACTCATGCAAGATCATACACATATACATCATCCAGACTAAACCTTTAATCATAACCACATTAACTAGTAGGGAGCATCTATCATTTTTATTCAAAAATCATACATAGAACCCTACTTCTTCAATATTTGTATCATAACAAAGCTAAGTAGTAGAAGGTACCTACCTAGCAAGGACTGAGTCCCTTCAATATAGAGTTTGATAAATGAGAAGGTTGGATCTCCATGATCTAATGCTTTAGAACACCTTGGAAGAGGTATCCAAGCTTAAGAAATGGAAATCCAAGCTCGAGAAATGGAAATCCAAGCTCCAATCTTGATCACACAAGAGATTCCCTTTGAAACCCTAGTTTCTCTTCCCTTTTCTCTCCACAACTCTCCCTTAGGTTTGTGAACCTTAAAACCCATTAAATGAGTTAGTATTTATAAGCCAAGGGTGTTTAAAACCCTAATCCTCACTTAAAATTCACGGCAAATGGGAAAAATCCCAAATCACTAAAGGGCGGTCGACCGGCTTGGAGGGGCAGTCGATCGGCCAAGGATCAAACCCTACTGTTGCCCATTTTTGGACATTTTGGAGACAGTGGGTCAACCGGCCAGTGGGGGCAGTTGACCGGCCTCTAAATCAATACATACTGTGGGCCATTTTTGGCCACTTTTGAGACAGTCGATTGACCGACCATGAGGGTCGGTCAACCGGCCACCTGCAGAACTTGGTCATTTCTCCTGTTTTTCCCATTTTTCACACTTAGAGTGCTTCCACTCTTCCATTAAGTCACTTATAATGCTTTTCCACCCTGTACCTTGGCTTTAACAACCACACACATATATATTTTGGTTCCAACTCCTTTTATTCATAAATCACACACCATAATACATAGAAGGACATTTTTGCCTAAAATTACTATGAGGGGGCTATATTATTATTTGATGGTCTAGTCTAAGGATTTCTGCCTCATTCTCAACCCTACCAATTCAATCAGGGACTGGAAGTTAGACGCTTTGTTCCTCTTGAGGGAATGGAGGGGTAGAGGGTCTACCGACGTCCAGGAGTTTTTCCAAGTAGACATCCTAGGTAGTATGTAACGACTTGGAATTTTAATAGAATAAAATTATACTTTTATGGGTCCTTTACCGAGGTTAACTAGTTAAGTGTTTGTTAAATTGGTGGAAAGTGAGTTTTGTTCGGGATTGGATTGTACCTATAAAACTTCAATGTTTTTCCTCAAAAATCATACACAATGTCTGGGTCGACTATATAGACGATCACCCATCGTTCCAATTCCGTCATGTATCGATTCGCGAGACCGCGAGGGTCTTGAATCTAAGAAAATCGAGAAAACCACGAAATTACAAATTTTCCGGAATTCAGTTGGGACTTAATAATTATTAGGGATTTTAATAGCAATCCACAAAAATCATACCATTGCATGTCTGTTAGCCATGGGGACGAATGTCTATTGTTTCGGTAATTCATCATCTCAAACGAAGAAACGGCAACGTGTTTTATGTCCAAAATCAAGAAATTAGTGGGTTTTGCAGTTTTTTCCGGACTTACATTTTATAGTCAAAACTTATAATTTTTCCTCAAAATTTCTATAGTAGGTGTCGGATTGCTCCTAGTTCAGTCACCTGAAGTTTCGTCAAAATCAGATGTCATATAGTAGGATTACGAGAGACGTATACGTAACAAAAAGTCAAAATTTAGTCAACTGGTTAAACCGTTGACTCAGTCATCGGGTCACATCAATATGGTCATGTGCACTTATAAAAAGGGGCCAGTGCCTCTCATTCTGCCCATTTTCTAATGGTAGAGTTTCAGCCAAACCCAACCCACTTTCTAGAGAGAGAAAGTCTAGAGAGAGAGAAAGAAGAGAGAAGAAAAGGGGAAGCTACCTTGGGATAGTTTGATGCTCCCAACGCATTGGCGGCATCCAATTTCTTCTTCATCACCTCGGTTGGCATATAGAGAGGGAAAGAGAAAAGTTTAGAGAGAGAAAGTGCGAGTTAGAGAGAGACGCTCTACCTTGGGGTTGATTGCTCTTCTGAATGCATTGGTGGTGTCTGTTTCTTCTCCATTTGTCTTAAAATCAGTGAAAGGAGGTAAAATCCCTCTCTCTCTCTCTTCTCTCTTCTCTTTTCCCTTTTTATTGTATTATATTGTATGTGGAATGGTTTGGGGTGATGTGTGTGGATGGGAAAAGGGTCAGAAACCGAGATGAAGTGTGGAAATTAAGAAGAGGGATGTAGCCTCTGTTTCAGGCTTTAAAGCTTGGAATTTTAGCTCAAAATGGGTCGGGCAATCGATCACCCTGTCTGGGCGATCGACCGCCAACATGCATAAGCCTTGGCAATCAATCGTCCAGAATAGGCAATCGATCGCTAGTGCCATAATTTGGGGGTTTTGGAGTTTAGACCGGCGGGAAGCTCGGTGTGGCTCCCCCGTGTGTTGTAAGGTCACTCTAGGGTGCCCTAATACTTCTGTGGATGTTATGTAAGGTGATGGACGGATCCATCGGCCCGAATAGGTTCCCTATCGGAACAACTGTGTGATGTGATATTGTTTAAATATGGTAAGGTGATGAAATGGTTCATCGGCCGAGTAATGTTCCCCACCAAAATGTTATACCCCAAAATTGGTCCACAGGTGTGAGACCCAACTGGTTCAATTATTCAAGTAGGGCTTGAATAATTGGAGATTTCCTATGGTTAGAAAACCTAACCAGTGTAAAATGCTGTCTGTGGTCCCTCTTTGATTAGGTCTGGAGAGGTAGGTTTGCTAAAAGTCTGGGTTCCTCCGTGATTAACAGTCGATAGAGTTAGGATAGCATTGGGTCTATGGACCCAAGTTTGGATTGGGGTCTACGGACCCAGTGATGTATTGAGTTTACGAACTCAATGATGTTACCTTCAGGGAGCAATGGCCTGTGTCAGCAGGTATGCACCCAATAGAGGGTATGATGTTACAGGATGGTTGCTTTGAGGGATGATGTTTTGCAGGGGCAAGTACATCCCAACAGAGGTTGGATTAAGTGTTGTACTGTTAGAGGTGTTTTTCCTGTAAGGATTGTATTATCAAAGGTGTTTCCTGGTAATCAGATGAGTGTTATTATCATGTTAGATTTGTGATTTCTGATGTGTTAGATGTGTTCCTGGTTATCAGATGTGTTGCCTGACAAGGGTGTTATTGTCAGATGTGTTCCTAGTAGTCAGGCGTTTCCTTGTAGTCAATTGTTTCCTAGTAGTCAGGTGTTTCTTGTTAGTCAGAGGTATGTCTCTGGCTTGTCAAATGTGTTAGCCTAAAGGTTGCAACCTTAGATACCCTTAGTAATTTTGATGATAACTCAAATAATGAATTGACTTTTGTACTACTAATATCTACTTTCAAGTGTTTATGAAAAAAGTGTACGAAAGCACTAGCCATCCATTCAACTAAAAAGTCAAAGTATCACCATCCAAATTGCTTAGATGGAGTCTTCCAAGTCAAATTATAGAAACTTCAAATCATCCTGGAAGATCAGGTTGATGTTCATCCCAAATTCCATAGAAACGATGAAGAACAAGTCTCGAAAGATCTCAAAGTTGAAGCCGTATTGGAGATCCAAAAATCAAGTTTGAAGACTCTTAAGAAGGTTTAAGAAGTTTATTTTTTAGTTTTTGAGAGTTCTTAGGACTTATGTAAAAGATCCTCATTGGTTTGTGTTGAAAAGCTCAAATACCTAGATTGACTATAGGTACCTTAAGACCTAATTGAAAATCAGTTTAAGGACCTAAAAAGAAGTTAATTATCTTAATAAAAATAAGGTACAATACCTTGGAATCCAATCCCATCTTTAAAGTCTTGAAAAATAGATTATGTGCAAAAATTACGCTATCCAGTCGACTAAATGAAGGCCAAAATTGAATTTGGCCTCAGTACCTTATGATCAAATTAAAGATCATTTGAAAATATTTTTAGATCTTTTTAAAGATCATAAAAATATCTTTATTATATTAATGAAAATGAGGTAGAAGATTTTAGAATTTATTCCCATCTTTAAAGTCTTGAAAAATGGCATCTGTGTAAAAATTGTACCATCCAATCGACTAGATAAAGTTATCCAGTCGACTAGATGGAGGCTAGAAATGCATCCTGGCCACTGTCATGGGCTATAAAATGAGTTCTTGTATGAATGAAAAATAACTAATGATCAATCTATAAAAATTCATCATTAACTTCAAGCTGATTTTCTTACATTCTTATTGAAAAACAAAAAATCCCCAAATACTCTGTTCTTAAGCTTTCAACTCTAATCTTTTGAAAGATTTTTAGAGAGTGTATTCCAATCTTATTCAGCTTATCAGGGAGCCTTCGTTTCTTGGATTCAAATCCAATTACAAATTATTGTATTGTAAAGTCAAGAATCTGAGGATTCTTGCACTGAAGCTGAAGGGTTCGTAAAAGACAAGGGAGGACTGTTCCGTTGCAAGAAAGGTCTGATCCTAGCCTAGAAGAGATTGTAAAGGTGGTATCTTAGCCTGCAAGGGATTGTAGAGGTTTAAGCTTCACCCGGTGAAGAAGCTTGTGCGAG
The DNA here is from genome assembly GCA_015143295.1 of Tetracentron sinense. Lineage (NCBI taxonomy): Eukaryota > Viridiplantae > Streptophyta > Magnoliopsida > Trochodendrales > Trochodendraceae > Tetracentron > Tetracentron sinense. The sequence continues at coordinate 17,643,279 of CM026569.1, forward strand.
TAAAATCGTGGGAATCCTTGAAGCGGGAAGCTGAAAGGCGGGGACGTAGACAAGGTGTCAAACCTCGTGAATAAATCCTTGGTGTTTGTACTCCTTATCTTTATCTCATCTCTTCCTTTTTATTATTGCTAATTACATTTGCCTTAAATTCTTTAATTCCACAAAATAGACTAAGGCAGAAATTTTATTTTGTCATTGACCCTAATCACCCCCCTCTAGGGTCCATATACTGGGCAACAATTGGTATCAGAGCCAAGGACTCTAATTTTAGATTAAAAAATTCTTAAGAGTAAAAGATTATGGCAACTAACATTTTTGCCACAAGCTTAGGAGAAGGCCAGTCAACCAGACCTCCATTGTTTAATGGAGAGAACTATAACTACTAGAAGACTAGAATGATGTATTACATTCAAGCACTTGATTATGAGTGCTGGAAAGTAATAGTCAAAGGATCACATCTTCCTACCAAAACTATGGATGAGGTTCAAATTCCCAAAGTAGAGGAAGAGTGGAATGAGGCTGACATTAAACTTATACAAATAAATGCTAAAGCCATTAGCAATTTATACTTTGCCTTAAGTCCCCAATAATTTAATAGGGTGTCGAATTGTGACTCAGCCAAAGAAATTTGGAACAAACTTCAAGTCACTTATGAGGGGACTAACCAATTTTAGGAAGAAAAAATAGCCATATTAGTTCATAAATATGAGCTATTTAAAATAGAAAAAGATGAGTCCTTGAGAGATATGTTTACTCGCTTTACTAATATTCTTAATGGACTAAAATCTCTTGGCAAGATCTATTCAAATGCAAAAAATGTGAGGAAGGTTCTTCACTCACTACCTAAGGAATGGTCTCCCAAGGTAACTGTCATTCAAGAAGCAGAAGACTTAACTAGGCTTCAAATGGATGAGCTTCTCGGCTCATTAATGATTCACGAGGTGGTCATGAAGGGTCATCAAGAGGATGAGCCGAAAGCCAAAAAGGGCCTAGCCTTGAAATCCTCTCAAGTGGAAGAAAGTGATGAAGAAGAAAGTGAGGTAGAAGATGATATGGCCCTCATGACTAGGAAGTTCAAGAAATTTCTAAACCATAGAAAGAACTTCAAGAAGAAGCCTTACAAGAAAGAGTTTACCAAAGAAGTCTCAAAAAGTGCACCTAAAAAAAGGAGCCCATTATCTGCTATGAGTGCAAAAAGCTAGGACACATCAAGACTGAGTATCCTCAACTCAAGAAAAGCAACTGATTCCAAAAGAGAGCCATAAAAGAAACTACTTGGGATGATTCAAAAGAAAAGTGGGTCAGAAGACTCAAGTGATGAAAAAGTTGTTAATTTGTGCCTCATGGCTAATGAAGATTGTAAGCACCCAATTTTTACACCTCATCGTTAACCATGATTAATGGTCCTAACCATAGTTAGCCTGCTCTAGGTTTACCTTAGAACCAACCTAACATCAACCTAGATCCAACCCTAGAGCCCTAAACCGTAGCTAGCCCTAGCCCTAGCCCTAGCCCTAAGCCTAGCCCTAAAGCAAACTCTAGTATAACCCTAGGTCAAACCCTAGTCAAACCTAGGTCAAGCCCTAGTCTAACCCTAGGTCAAATCCTAGTCCAACCTATCGTGACCCAAAATACCCCTTAAGAGTTAGGGATACTTTAGCTCGTGACCGTTGTATCATACATCCCGTATGATACATAAGGCATACATATGAACCTGTCAGAGTACACAAATTATAACATATAGCGGAAACAAAACGGAAACAGTTTATAATAAAATACTCCTATCATTCGGTTCAAGTCTGACATTTTGCCTCTTCCTCTTGTTCCTCCTTTTCCAGGATTGAGACCTAGAATTATGGCAGGCATTATGGTTCTCCCTGTTACCTCCTTTATATCTAGTATAAGGAGTGTCATGACCATGCCACTGTCTAGAGTTTTGAGCAATTTTCATCACATCTTCACACAAACTCCTAGACTTCTCCACTAGGACCTCAACTCTCCTTTGAAGATTCTCATTGAAATTATTTTGGTTCTCAAAACCATGATTGGGCATTCTTCGAAGTTTAGGACATCAAGGCTTAATATGACCCTTCACTCCACAGTTATGACATGTAGGAATGAATTTCTGAGTAGAAGGGTCTTTCCCTTTAGCAGGAGGGCACCTTTTAGCACCAAGCTCAGTGTTCGAGGTGGATGGAGTTTCCTTCTCATCTCCATACCTCTGATTTTGCTCAAGATCAGCTAACTTGATTTCAAGACTTGTTTTTTCATCAAGACAAACATGTAAATCAGATTCAAGAAGCTGAGTCTTGGCAAGGAGGGAAGCATTCTCTTCCTCAAGCTGGGATACAAGAGCTCTCAACCCTGAAGCCACTTGGTCTAAGGCATCTTTTTCCATTTCAATAGATTTGATCTTTTTGAACATGGAAAACTGAACCTTTTTTAGCTTGAGGCATTCCTGAAATAGTTCATCATAGGCTGCCTCAAGGTCTCCCTCAGAATCTAAGTCACTTTGACTCTTCCTATCATCCTCACTCTTGTCACTCATACTAACAATAGATGAGGACTCTTCAATCCCAGTGATAGAGGCAATAGAAGCCAAAAAATTTGTAGTCTCCATCTGGGAAACTTTAAGAATACCACAAGCTTCTTTTACAAAGTTACAATTAGTAGAAGATTTTGTGATGGTCTGTTTTTCTAAAAATTTGTTGGGGAAGGTCTAACCCTTTTCTGTAGAGATCCATAAACTCTTGTCTAGAGATAGGTGAAATACTCTCATTCAAGATTTCCAATCATTAATATTACACCCATTAAAAAATAGGGGACAAGAGATGGATCCTCCCACTCTTTGGAGATTCATATTCACCGAAAATATGAGACAAGATCACACTAACAAGTTAGTGAACCTGCTCTGATACCAATTGAAAAAATAATTCAGTGAATCCTAAATCTATGGTTTAAGTTGAGAATCTCATAAGTTCAAGGGGATGGTTCGGTTTCCCTAAAAGTCTATCTACCCGTTTGATGATTTTAATAATTAAGTTATTAACTTAAGGGATGATAAAATTTAAGTGCTGAAATAGACAACCAAGCAAACCACAACACAAGGATTTTTATGTGGAAACCCTTCTGGGAAAAACTACGAGACCTAGTCCAGCCATGAGAATCCACTAAGACAAAGTAAACAAGAACTTATAAGACTCGAACTTGACTCCTTCAGACTCGACACTACGATCCTTCAGTTCTTAGTCCTTTACGCCTCGAAAAGTCATCACATACTCTCAAGTCCCGTGATCAACCGCATCCACTTGTACTTATTTTTGTGTCTCGAAAATAGTTCACGATCTTCCGATCGATCTTCGTTAATGACGGCTTCGGATTCCACCGACCAATTCACACATCCACGATCCGTCTCGGATCGATCTCCTTCTCCAAGGCTCCGAAACACGTCAGTCAAGGTGTTCTATCTAGAACGGGTTGATGGTTTTATAAAAATCAACACCTAGATGGACTCCTTCAAAACACAAGTCCAAACAAGCAAAATTGGAACTTTGAGCTTGCAAACTCTAGGTTGAATGCACTAACAAAGGGGAGGAGAACACTAAGTTTTTTAGAGTTTTTATGAACTCTAGAATGAGTTAAAAACTCTCTCTATACTCCCCCAAAGTTGTACTCTACAAAGTAGAAGGGTTCACACTTTATAAAGGATCAAAAACTTGGTTTAGAAGTTGCTAAAATTGATTAAACAAAACCAAAGGAGGCAAAAAAAACGGATTTGGAAAAATTCCATATCAGGGTTGACTCTCAAGGATACTTGGGTCGACCCAAATACCCCACTTGGGTTGACCCAAGTGTCCTCTAGGGTCGACCTTGGGATTTTCACTTCTCTGCCCAATTTTGCCATGCATAATTTTTGCTCTTCAAGGTCGACCCAAAACACCTAGGGTCGACCCTAAGGTGAAAAACAATTTTAAAAATTTGTTTTCAGCCCTCTCTTTTTTTCATAAAAGTTGTAGCTCTATTCAACACGGTCGATTTGACATATTATAGAGCAAAATCCAAGCTACGGTTTGGGAGATATGCCTCCTACAAGCAACCTTGGTTTTTTGAAAAATTTCAGCATTTTGAACTTGTTTTGCACTGCTTATCTCATCACCTAGGGTCCGTATGGTTAGTCTAGATCACTTACCACCTAAGGTATGATATTAGGATTGTTCTAAGTCAATTATCACCTATGGTTACATGGTATCTAGGTCACTTATCATCCTATGAAGGAAATGATCAACCGAGTCTTCAACGGTTCTTCAATGGTCTTCAACTTCAGTTGTTTGCCGATGCTTGACGGCAAAGACACAAGATATACACCTAGACTCACTTGTTTTGACACTGGAATATGCCAACACAAAAAACATGGACTTTACAGTCAAAGAGCTGGTATTGACTATGAGGAAACCTTTTCACCAGTAGCAATGCTAAAGTCCATCAGAATTCTGTTATCAATTGCAGCTTTTTATGATTATGAAATATGGTAGATGGATATCAAAACCACTTTCTTGAATGGAAACATTCAAGAGGATATTTATATGGACCAGCTCAAAGGTTTTAAACTTCATAGCCAAAATAATAAAGTCTGTAAATTGATAAAATCCATTTATGCCCTTAAGCAAGCTTCTTGGAGTTGGAATATCCGTTTTGATGAATCAATCAAATTGTTTCGTTTTCAACAAAACATGGATGAGGTATGTGTGTACAAAAAGGTCAATGGGAGTGCAATAACTTTCATAGTTTTTTATGTAAATGATATTCTAATCATTGGGAATGATGTAGGGATGTTATCAACGGTTAAAATCTGGTGGTTATGTGACTTTGCAATGAAGAACCTTGGTGTAGCCTCCTATATTCTTGGTCTTAAATTGTTTAAAGATTGAAAGAAGAAGGAAGTTGGGATTATCCCATGTCAATTAGATTGACAAGAATTGATACATATCACACAGTGAGTTTTGTGATTAGATATTAATCTAACCCTGGTCTTAAGCACATTTTCAAGTATTTGCTGAAAGGTGGAATAAATTGTCTTGCTTACAGTATGGATAAAAGAGTTTATCCAAGCACTGTATGGATAAAGAGTTTATCCAAACACTTGGTGGTGTTTCCTTGATATAATCTCCTACCATATATTATGGTGATAGTAGTAGTACTATTGCTCAAGCCTAGAGCACATCAGAGGACTAAGCACAATGAAATGAGATTTCATCTGATTCGAAACAATTAGATTGTCAAGATTGGAAATATCAAGTTATCCAAGAGTGTGTCAGCAGAGAACATGGTAGACCCATTTACTAAGGTGTTTGAGAAACATCTAGAGTCGATGGGTATTAGATACATAGGATTGACTTTGAGTGCAAGTAGGAGATTGTTAGACATATATGCCCACAAAAGCCATTCCAGAATTGTATTTATCTATTTAATCAATAAATGCATATTTTACATTCACACATTGTCTTCTACATTGGGTAATATATCAAAAGTATCTCATTGGTTGAAATTACTTTATCCCTGAGGTAACATTGTAGGAAAACCATCCAATTAGTTGATAACTGATTGCTAAGGAGATATGGTTTTTCCGGTTCCTTGTAGACCTAAAATTGTTCTAAGTTAATCAGGATACATCTGGACAATGTATTCCTAATAACTTACACATTGTTAGTTCCATATGATGGAGTGATGAATCTCAGTCACTGAGAGAAAGGTCTGTTGACTAAGATGTTGATATAAGTAAGAAGCACTTATATTGCAACTGGATCGCTCAGTGGATACCCTTAGAAATATACTATCTTTATATTTAGGATAGTCCATTTGATAGATTGTCCTTAACCTAAGAGGTCGACATCTTTTCTAGTATTTGCCTATATAGCTTGATGTAGTCAATCGTCAATGTCCAACACACCGGACTAAATATGGGCTCGTTGGGTTATGTACGCTGTATTAGAAGAAGTATGTGTACGCTTAACAAGGATTCCACTACTCTTACAAAGTAATTAATATTGAGTTGATACTTGTCAAAACCGAACTTGAAAAACCCAGCGGTGGTATTTTTCGATGAAATGGTTTTATCGAAAAGTTTATTTTCTATATTAAAGAAATGTAATTATTATTATTATTTCTTTTAAAGAATTTCTAAAATGTTTTGAAAGTTCAAGTTTGACTAAAAGTATCGAAGAGAATGGGTTCTCAATATAAGCCAGGGATTAAATACAGTATTAGATATTGTCCCGTAAGCTTATAACAATATTGGAAGTGGAAGGACGCATCTGTAAACAAATCTTGAGATAGAAATACCTACAAGTAATTCTCTATTTTCTGGAGGTTAATCACATTGTGTTAATGGACATTAATTATGATTGGTGGAAGACCAGGGATATAGATAAAATTTTATAATCCTAATGGAGTGTAGGAAAGGTGTTTCCTAGTAACAATGCTTTAACCAAAAGGTTGAGTACTTGGTCCCACAACCGGAAATAGGAGATCCCTTTAGATCCCACACATAAGGACTTTCTTAAAGTATTTAATTTAATTAATAATTAAATTAATTAATTTCTCTAAGTAATTACTATATGGTATAGTGAAGCTCTAAAAGGTGGAATCACATTAGATGTGAAAAGCCAAATGGGTAGGACCTATTGGGAATTATTATAAAAGAATAATTAAAGTGACCAAAAGGGTTTAATACCCTATGGGGCGTGTGGAGTGGGGCCCACCTAGGGTGGGACGCTCACTTTAAGGAGGTTAAAATGTTTAATTAGTTTCTAATAACTAATATCCTTATTGGATAAGGTTAGTTAGTTAGTTAGAGTTAGTTACTTATTAAAGATTCCTTGTTGGACAAAGATTCTATTAGTTTCTTGCTAATCAAGGAATCCTAATTGGATTAGGATAAGGATAAGGTTAGTTAGTTACTAATAGATAAGATTAGTTTCTATTTTGATTAATCCTAATTAATTAAGGAGAAATTAAAAAAAAGGAAACAATTGAGGGAATCCTAATAGGATTAGGATAAGGATGAGATCCAGGAAGGATCTCTATATAAAGAGGTGGATGTCCAACACATGGTGCAATTAATTAATCCCAGATTTTTGGAGTCTCCCTCCCCTCTCCTCATAACCTCACGCCCCCCTCTCTCTCTCTTCCCTAGAGGTGTACGGTCACCTATACCATCTCCCCTTTTCTCTTCTCTTAGGTTCTAAGTTATGAATTTCAAGAAAGGAAGAAGATCAAAGGTCTTGATAGTAAAGATTGGATCTTTATTTCAAGATTTAAGTGCTGGAAATTTGGAAGGGCCATTAGCTTCCATTAGAGAAAGCTTTAAAGAAAAAGAAGGTCCATGTGGATTGCGTAGGAGACTTGGCACTTGTGAAGTTTTACCGGTATCGTTTCTTTCGTGGATTTGACTAAACAATTTCAAAGTCGCAAAGGTAATTGTTATTTTTATCCTTCATTGAATAAAATCAATTAAAATCTTAGTCAGATCTTGGGATTTGATGTATGCCTCCCAAGAAGTGTTTTTCTAAAATCTAGCACACCTGTAGGAGTTCCCAAACTACCCTGGGGTCTCTCTTACCCTATAAATACCCCTCCATTTCATGCCTTGAAGGTCATTCCAAAACTTCCATACCCAAGCTCTGCCATAGTTCGGCCAGCCTTAATATAGCCTTACTAGGCCTTTGCCATCCACCTGAGGTGACCCCCAGACCTCCCAGGAGCTCCCCGAGGCCTGCCTCAGCCCTTGCACCACCGTATACCATCAGCCACCACTGAGAGCAGCTCGGTAGTAGGTTAGGACCACTCCTTCCCTCTTTATTTTCTGTTTATAACCACTGTAAGGACCCCTAGTCCTATTCGAGGGGTCCATTATCTTCTTTACTTCATGTTTTAGCATAGGTACAGCCAAGGATAGAGCCCCTCTACCTTCCTCATAGGCATGAGGGATCCTCTTGAAGCTTCGATCTCGGGTTCAAAACCCCCACCACCGTATGACACTCCCCTTTAGCTTTTGGGGGACCCCCAGACCAAGAGGGATCCCCTAGATAAGCTTTAGTACAGCTCCCGTAGGGGAAAAATACATTTCTGGTCAAAACCAAGAATGGCGGTAGAATAATTACCGCCATTCCTAGCCTACCTATTTCCAGTCACTGTTACATGCCTTTTTGTGGGCCTTGGTCCATCCCAGGTTTAAGGTTGGACCCCCCTGATGTTCCTCTACCTATCCTGGTCCTTCCAAGCTCACTCCTGGTGCTTAACCCTGGTTAATATGGCCTAAACCATTCTCTGTCCAGAATGGCGGTAGTCTCTCTATTGCCATTTCAGTATATCAAACACATTGGCTTTGGCCCACTATGGGGCCCACTCTAGACCACTCCTTGGGCCCACCAAAGGCCTAAGGCCTCCCTGGCACTTCCATCTTCAACCCTACGGGTCTAGTACCCCCTGGGTTCATCTTAACTTCACCTACAAAGACCCCCTGTAACTGCATCTGTAATGGCGGTAATCTCTTTACCACCATTACTGATTTTTGATCATTGGGCTTTTTGCACAGGGCCCAGAACAAGTAGGAGGCCATTGTAGGCCCTACCAAGCTCTCTAGGCCCACCCTGACCAGATCGGCAACCTTAACTGGGGTTACTATGTGTCCAAAATATTACTGCTTTGGTCATTTTATCATGGTTAGCAGCTCTAACCATGGTTACTTTATCCATTCAACTCCGGTTAGCAACCTTAACCTTAGTTAAATCCGATTTTGGCCTACCGGACTCACCCCTGGTCTACCGGACCCAATCTCAGCCTATTGGGTTTTATCATGTTACCCTTAACTGTGGTTAGCAATCCTAACCATGGATAGTTTGACCTTTAACCTCGGTTAGCAACCCTAACCTTGGTTATTTTTGATTATTGCCCACCGGGCCTAAATCAAGTCTACCGGACTTATCCCATGACCTACTAAGCTTAAACCCAAGTCTACTGGACTAACCCTAGGCCTACCGGCTTGAACCATACACTTGACCAACCTCGGTCAACCAAACCCTAGTCTACCGGACTAGTCAATTAGCCACCCTTGGTACACACACACACCCTAACCTTGGCACGGGCCCATGTGCCAGAGCTACACTCGGTCTGATCTCACCTTGTGAGTATGTAGGCAACCCAACTCAGGTTCGACCCTTGTTAGCTTTTCTTTCTTAAATTAGTATTATCTTAAACACTTAAGCATTTGAACAAATCTTGATTGGCTTACACATAGAAAGTAGGGAACTATTGAAAAATAAAAGTCTCGAAGTGCCTAACACCTTTCCTGGACTTAACCGAACCTCTTACCTAGACCTCTACCGCAGACCAAGACCTTATCCATAACTTGGGGACTTATCCATTCTGAATGAATAGGTAGCAACTCTTAACTTTTTGTGAGTGCTAAAATCCCGTGCTCACAGCTCTGACGACTCTGCTGGGGAAATCTTCAACTAAGGTTCAACCCGGAACCTTGGTATAAGCCAATCAAAATCAACTTGTTCAAATGTCTAAGTATTTAACCTAATACTAATCATTTCATCTCTTTGGTATAATTGTGTACTATGCATATCATACATATCTTAGTAGTATAATGACATATTAAACCCAGCAGTTAGACTTATTACGCTTACGGCTGGTGGATGATCATCCTTAGTGTTATAAGCTTAAAAGTCTTGGAGGCCCATGGAGTTACGCCTGGTGGGTGATTACTCTCAGGAAAGCATTCTGAACACTCCCGCTTGCACCAATCGTCCATTTTGTAACGCCCCAGAAATTTGGTTCACTATTCAAGTAAATAGTATTAGTGGATAGTGCCGAGGGCACTAGTATTTGAAGGGCCAAAGGCCTTTATTATAAGTTGAGTTTGGTTAATGAGTTAAGTGAGGGTTTTAGGTACGGGTGTTGAACCTCAAAAAGAGAGTATAAATATACTCTCTATGTGTAGAAGCGAGGGTATATAAAATACACTAAGTGCTTAAAGGGTTGGAAGTGAATAGTGTGTGAATAATGCTGTGAACAGTACTTTTGAGGCCAAGGTTCCCTATGTGCTTGTGTATGATGTGAGGATCTTATTATATATTTTATGGTGTGTGAGGGTGCTAAAGAACACCCCTTGATGTTTAAGGGCGTTAAAACAAGAGTGTGAAACACTCTAAGTGATCAAAGTATGATCAAAATTGAAAAGAAGAAAAAGGTCTTTGCATACCCTTAACTTTAGGGAGGCATAGTTTTGTCACCACAGATTGGAATTGAGTGATTCTTGAATTTTTGGAAAGATATTGAAACTCTCTTTGAGTTTCATGTTTATCATTTTTCCATATTTTGAGTCAGGGTTAGGTTAAAAGTTGGATTTCCAAAACTGGGTCGGCTGTAAATCTGGGCTGTCGCAACCCATTTCAGATCATTCAGCTTTAAGGGAAAATTGGTCCATGAATAGGTAAGAATTAGAAAATTTTCAAAACATCAAAGTTGTTCCCCTTCAAACGTAGAATCCAACTCAAGTTGAATCGTCAAAATATAATAAGCAAGTCAAAAGTTATGACCAAATTACCAAAGCAGGAAAAACTGGAAAAAATTATGTCCCAGGTACAATCGTTCGTTAACGATCGTAGAGTTCCGAATATGCTGAAAACTCATTTTCAAGTCTTCGATCAATCGTAGAAAGCCTACGAACGATTGTAGAAGTGCTACGAACGATCGTAGGAGCCTACGAATGATCGTAAATGCGTGAAATTGTTCTCCTTTTCAGGTTTTTTAGGGTTTCTACCCCCTTGCCTATAAATAGGGATCACATTTGGGGGTTTTTGGTTACCCTAAACCTAGAGGAGAGTTGTGGAGAGGAAAGGAGAAGAGAAGGAAGATTTGGGGAGGATCCAAGAAAGGTTGTGGATTTAGATCAAGATCTTCCCCTCATTCAAGCTTAAAGCATTCTCTTCAAGTGGGATCATCCTCTATCAAGTTGGGGGTTTACCAAACAAGGGTTTTCTCTAATCAAGGGTTGATTTCAAAGGTTAGTACACCCTTCTAGTTAACCTAGTAATAACCTAGATTCCCACCTAGGTCTTCAAGCTTTTCAATGTTGAGATTTTGTAGGATTATTCCCAAATTCCAAGCTAAGCATGTTTCCCTAAATGTATGGATTATTAAGCATGATTGAGATGTAATAGGCTAAGTAACCATGCTATATGTCATGTATGCCTAAGGCATGACGCTTATGACCATGATTGCAACTTTTCATGATTTTCAAGTATATTATGATGCTTTTGAGTTGTTCCATGATTATAGAAATGCCTTAAATCAATGTACACGTAATATATGCACACCAAGTGTTTGTTGAAATGTGGATTATGAGAATATGAGTTAAAAGACATAAGGACATGTTGAATATCACGTGTTTGATGAAATGCAAGCATGGAAATGAAACTCAAGACTATAAAGACATGATTTAGGGATTTTTCCCAATTTGATGAATTTGCTAACTTGTCCTATATGTTTAGTTAAAACCTCACATGTCTATAGAAATGGTTGAATGCTATATAATGTTCTCCATAATTTAAATGCTTTCTATAATTTCCATGATGATCATACTACTCTATGCATTGTATTTAATATTTCAAAATGCTTTTAATGACTACTATGATGTTCACAATTACTCTATGATGCTCACAAGTACTATGCACATGTATGAGGATAACATGAAGATGGATCAATTGCCCTACATGTTTTTCTTTAAATCCCCCATGTCTATGAAAATGTAAGAAATGCTATAAGATGCTTTATTTTTGTATGTTACCATGATATCACCAATTGCTATGCACGAGCACGTATGCATGCATGAACCAAGCTTTTCTAATTATAAATACTAGCGTATGGCACGTGCGATGCACTTGAGTGTACAATGCAAAATAATAAACCGAGTCTGCAAAATAATAGACAGAGTGACAAAAATGAAAATCATGAATCTCATGAATTTAACATTCAAAAAAATAAAAATAATTGAATTCTAGTGTAAAGTGCTGGAAAAAAAACAAAAACAAATATAAACCTTGGGATATCAATCCAATGGTCCTAAAATTGATTATTTGTCAAACCAACTAATATAAATAGACTAATACATACAAAAAGAAATACAAATCCTATAATTTGGTTGCCATTTACTTATTTAAATATTGAAACCCCAACTTTTCCAGGTTCATCCTAATTCCATCACGTAGGAAAACTTCAAGAAGAGGGAAGAAGAATATAGATGGACCCATCTAGCCGATCAAAGGAAAGTCAACACCAAATATCTTTTTTGCATTTTGATTTCAAATATGGATCCGGATATGGGTTTGGTGATTTTAACGATATCCATAAACCATTACAATTCATTATCTTCTCATTTGGGAACATGATAAAGGAATAGCAACATATGGAACGATATTTCCACATAATCAAGTCATCAACAGGCACAAAACACCCAAAAGTTGACTTGCCGAAATCTGAATCTAGTACTTCCTCAAGAGGCACGGTTCTAACTTAAAAAATTTCTCTCATCAATCCCTGTCCTAGTACCAGTCCACTATTTTCTCCCAACTCTAAAAAAAAGATATTATTTAAGAAATAACCACAAGTTGCAAGCATTCTCCTATCGGCTAAATGATGATCACAAAGTGGAAGACACCTCCATCGAAGGGACATGTAACTCCTAACACACAATTCAAGAACAATATATTACCCTAAAGAACATAAATGGTTCTATGTGCACCACTGCCAATGAGAACTTTGTCACCAACAGGTAACAAAAGGAGGAATTAGTCGCTAAAAGAGTGCCATTTAATGGAAAGTCCCAGAAAAGGGAGAATTTTCATTAAACTAAAAACCAAGACAAAATTTTAAAAAATAAAACTAACTATATTTGCAAGGTGTTAAGGAGAAAGTTCCTCACGATCTCTTCTTCTTTACTATTTGTGAAATTTGTGGCAATGAATGGAAAATCTGAGAATCGTGAGGAAAAGTAAGGTTTATATGTGATTGCCAACCATTTATGATGTCTATCTAAACTCTAATATTATGGAAACCGATAGGGTGTGGTAGTTAGAGAGATAAAAAAGGGGGAGTTGGGGTGGTTAGAGAGGTTGGAGGGAGAGAAGGAAACTTGTGTTGTTTGAGTTGAGAGAGAGGAGATAACATGAATTCCTATTTGTGTTAATTATGTTGAAAATTATTTTAATACCCTTAGTTATTTGTTTTTATGTTAGTAATAGGTGTTATAAAAGGATAACATAATTTGGGTGTTTTGGTCAGAAAAATTCAAGTAATACTATCCCTCCTTCTCTCATTATAATAATAGAGATACATACGAGAATCAACAAGAGCAAGACACTTGATTCACGACAAGCATGTTAAAGCCAAACATCGGGCCGGTCAAGGGTAGGGCATATCCCTTGGATATGTCATACTCAACTCACAAAAAAAACAAGCAAGCTAATTTGCTAGTGTGTTCCGTTCCACCATAGTCCGGGTGCTAGTCAAGTCAAGACAAGGAGGCTAATGTGTTCCATTCCATTATAGTCCTGGCATTAGTCAAGCAAGACAAGAAGCTAGTATGACCGTCCAAGTCATAGTTCGGATACTAGTTAAACAAGGCATGAGGCTAATGTGTTCCGTTCCATTATAGTTTGGGCATTAGTTAAACAATAATAACAAGAAGCTAGTATGACCGTTCATTTCATAGTTCAGGTACTAGTTAAACAAGACAAGCCAGAATAACAAGATCCTAATATGTCCGTCCATTTCATAGTTCGGGTACTAGCCAAATAAGATAAGATGCACAAGAAACTCACAAGACTAACAAGGTAATTGATATATGTTTTAGTTAAAGCATGAACCTAAGGTATGATTTTTAATATGATGTTCAAGAGTTATATTTGTTATTTTGTTCTTGCTTCCACACTCTGATTATGTTTATATGATAATGAACTGTACCATGTATGACATATTATTGTTTTTACTTATTATTGTTATTACTATTATTATCTAGTAGCTTGTACACATTGAGTATTCCATACTCAGTCGTACATATTGATGTCGGCAGGTTCACAGTTCGACACATATGCTCCGGGTCCGTGGATCAAGGCGGTTCATAGAGAGTATGAGCTTGCTCGAGATTGTCATCCAGATATTAGGAGTCTTGGCATGTGGCCAATGGTTGGGTTGAGGGAGAGAGACATGTATTTTGGGTTTTTATTTGGGGATATCTGTATCCCTTGAGTTGGTAACTCGAGTTAAGGATTTTATGTACATGTTTTAATTATCTTTAGTTATTGTAATCAATTACACTTGGAATACAGTTAAGTTATTAAAGAAATTTTCAGTTCCCTATTTAGCTTGCCTTGTATGCTCTTGTAGGATGGTTTAAAGGATAAGTCACATCGTCAAAGTATCCTAACTCCTAGGGGGAATTTTGGGGCGTGACACCTTTTTAGGTATGTTCTATATCGAGGAGTCGAATATATGGTGTTAAGTGATCTCCCTATCCTACTAGGAATACACTTGCATCAAACCTGCATTCATACATGTAGATTAGGATCTGATATAGTCTACAAGCAGCCCATCCAAGGAGGGTTACTCAGAACCCTAACCTGCTTGCACCCCCTGTCCCCAATCATGGTTGACTATCCGGGCACATTTTACCCTAATAAGCACCCACCTAGGGGCATGTAATGAGCCAAACCTGTGCATGTAATAAACTACATCCAACCTTGCATCTCGACATTGTATATGAGGTTCAAATCCCAGGTAGATAGGTCTTCACAAGACCTATCCTCAACCTTGACCTGATAGGCCCCCGATTTTCAACAACCCGGGTAAAGCACGTCGGACCTCCATCCGTTTGCCCTATTGGATCACATGTGCCTTGTCACGCCCGATCAAAATCAAGAAAAATCAAAAAAATTGCATCATCATCATTTTTCATTTTTCATCTACATACACAATACACTCACATTAAGTCTGTCTTTTGTCTAATGTAGATATCAGGTTCTTCAGGGATTGTTCAGTCAATTGGTCAACCGTCATGGCCCGTGCATTTGACATCTTAGGCGGCATGTGATAACAACCTCTAGAAAGCAATTGAGGCCTTCACTCCGAGTCAGTGTCTTGCTTGGGCTCAGTATTACAAAACTAGGTCCATCCTAAACCTGTCTATGGTTAAACCGGACTTGCGCCTCATGAACGCCGTTGTCTAGTGTTGGAACCCATCACATATGGTGTTCTGCTTTGGTAAGAATGAACTGTATCCAACACTGGAAGAGATTCAGTGCATTCTGGGTTTATACACGGATGGCGAAGTCATAGTACCATGCTACAAGACAACATATCAGGCAAATCTATCAAGGTTCCTGTATATCAAGCCCTGCCTACTTGCAGCACGGTCCTAATGGATCTTTTGATCGGATACCCGTAGAGTATTTTGAAAGCAGTACAAGCGCAAGTAGGACCCTGACTCCATTATAGCTGAACTTCTGGGTCTCAACGCCCTTGCACTAATAGCTATGTCTCAATTGGTGTTCCCAAAGTATTGCTCCCTCGCTAAATCAGTATTGATATGGATCATCGAAGACATGCACAACTCCGGATCAGTTGTACCAGTCATCCTAGCAGAGCTTCTCAGGGCTCTCAATTAGGTAGCAGACTACAGAAAGGGCATCTTCTATGCCAATGCACCTATGGTTGGTGGGACACCTGCCCATAATCATTCCAGTACCTGTCGATCTCCATGATTCATACAGTCTACTCTGGAAGATTTCTCAGAATCAGGGACAGATAGTGACTACTGAAGTTAGAATGCTCTACCAACTTCTCTAGACCCTATTAGAGGAGGAAATCATATGGTAATTCGAATGGCTTGTTCTGAAAAAGCTACCTTGTGTCGTCATAACCGGGAGACAATGCATAATCCTTATCAGTCTAATTAGCTCAGCTGTCTATACACCACTCCGGGTCCTCCACTAGTTTGGATTCCCTCAGCGCATCCTAGTGATAGACCGATAGGGAAATGATTAGATCACCTTCACGGTGCACTTCGGCAGCCTCACTCGACGCTTCCAATCCAGTTGGCGAAGCTCTAGACGAGAGTAATGGCCTGACTTCGTGGTAACAACATACCAACTGTGGGTGAAAGATTATGATATTCCATCTGGTATGCCTACATCCAGGGAACTGCCCACACCCATCTCAACTTCATCAAGAGGAACCATACTCGTAGCAGAGATGGTGGTTCCCTGGAGAGACATCTTGGAGAGATAGCTCCAAATCTAGCAGAAGGAGAGACGCCTATGGAAAGCCCAACAAGCATTCAGGCAACAGGATGCGGAGCAGAATCGTGAACTCCAAGTCATGTAGGGGCACGTCGAGCAGCTCGAGCATACAGTCCATGCTCTCCAGAAGAGACGCAGAAGCAACGCCAGAGAAACAACGGTCATCAGGGCCCCACTGCACTTCTACCAAGAGCAGCTTGATAGTTCAAAGGTTAAGATGACCGACCAAATCCGATAGTTCGGATCCCAAATGTTCAATGCTACTAAGGGTATTGAAAACATGGAGGTTGAGGTCACATCCCTCCAACAGCAAATCATGGACCTCAATGGTGTGCCCTGGCCACTTGACTTCACGATCCCTAATGGGCCTACCTAAGATCAAGTCTTTTTCTTTTTTGAGTTGCACAGTCCTGTACTCACTTTGCATGCATCAATGAAAAATCTTTTTCTACCATCTTCTTCTTAGCATCATGCATATTCATGTTTAGCTATTGCATCCTTTTCAGTTTGCATGAGCCGACCCATGACTCGATCTATGACTGTAATTCTCGTAAAAGTAGCAGTTGTAGATGCAGTACTGACATAAGTTCCAGTCACAGAAGAAGCATACAGTGCAATCTCTACTGAGAGCCGATCAGAATCAATGGCAGAACCATTAGACCAGGATCAATAAACCAGTAAGATTTTGTAATCTCACGAGAGAGATATCACGGTCATGTAAGCAAATTGGACAGTGTTCTAGAATCCCTGAAGATTCTCATTGGTGCCCAAACCGAAGAACCTCTCATCCGAAACCCTACAGGGGAGACCTCTGAACAGCCTCATCTAGAGCCACATCAGCCTATACCCATCATCATTCCTAACCCTATGCCTACAACAGGCGGAGGAGAAGAATATGATTAGTATGAAGAGCAACCCAAGGCCTCGCACGTCAATCAAGACAGGCCGTCATCTTTAGACCCAACTCCATCTCTCAAGGATCAGCACGAGGAGATCAAACAGATGAAGGAGGAGATGAGACGAATGAATGGGGCATCTGCCAGCCCCTATCTATCATTGGAAGACTTGAATTTCTCATCGGGGATGTAGTAGCCCCAGGGTTCAAGGTGCTAGACTTTGACAAGTACGACAGCACAGACTGCTCGAAGTAACATATACAGTTGTATCTGGGGGACATGCTCTAGCATAACAAGAACCAGCCTCTGCTCATCCAGTACTTTCGGAAAAGTCTGAAGGGGGCAGCCCTTACATGGTAGATGTTGGTTGACAAACAGTGAATCAAGACGTGGCAGGATGTCATGGATAGTTTTGTGGAGCAGTACTCCTTTAACCAAGAGCTTCGACCTCAGTGAAGCCAACTGGAACAGATGTACCAACAAAACAAGGAGTCATTCCCTAAATACGCCACCCACTGAAGGGAAATGACAGTAAAAGTATCCACTCCAATCCCTAAGGAAGAGTTGGTAAACATATTCATGGGCACTCTGAAGCAGCCCTACTCCACTCTGATGGTAACATTACCAATTATGGATTTTGGCACTATTATCAAGACCGGTGCTCGTATCGAGATAGCCATCTAGAGTGGAGCCATCCATTCCAGTCTAGGGCTTGCTCCCCCCAAAACAGCAGCACCTCTAAATAAAAACAGCGGTCCCCAAGCCAGAGAAGAAAAGAAGATGTTCAGATGGTATCTTTTGCAACACCCATCAGATTGCCAGCTCCAGCAGCTCAATCTCAGCAAGCATTTGGAAACACCCGGCCAGATAGACAAAACCAGGGGTAGAGCCATCTCCCCAGAAACTTTACCCCTCTTTCATACACTCTTAGCCAATTATTGGACTTCCTGACCAAGCAGGGTTTTCTCGAATTGAGAGGCCTTACTCCTCTCTTATCCCCTGACAAACAAAACAAAAATTACCGAGCCGATCATCACTGTGCCTTTCATCGAGGCCTAGGCCATGCTATAGACTACTGCATTGGCCTGAAGTGCGTTATCCAAGATCTTCTAGATAAGGGTAAGGTTGAGCTTGCCCCTAGCAATACCAGTATCAACCAGGTGTCACTGCCCCCAAACAATAACCAAGTCAACTTTATTAAGTGGGAAGAGCCTAGGGTAGGGCAACCGAAACCTAGCGCACCCGCAGTTGATGATGGTATTATCAAGCCTTCATACCAGCCCCCTATCATTATCCCTTTTCCCCAATCAAACATACAGACCATCCTGTCTCTAGTACAGATCCCTATCCCCAAATAGATCATCTACAATATCCCTTGCCCTACAAACTGGCCCATGGCCCCAGCTCAAACCTCTAAAGGCCCCATCCGGATCCCTTACATCCCTTCTCCACCTTTCAACCTCAACCCTGTACCCGCTCCACGCTCTCTCATCCTTGTGAGTGAGAGCATCGCCTACCTCACCAGATCTGACTAGGTGTACTAACCTCCAGCAGCTGAGCCACCAAAGACAAAGGGAATAGAGAAAGAGAAAGCAAGGGTGTCAGACCCAGAGAGAGAAACAACGGACTCGACCGTCTTACTGAAAATCATGGAAAAAGTAGAGTTCAACATTACTCAGTAATTGAGCAAAGTTCCAACATAAATTTCCATCTTGGGTCTTCTTCTAACTTCCGAGCATCACCGAAAGCAACTGCTCCGGGTATTTAACAATGCCCACGTAACACTAGACATATTGCCCGAGAAACTAAGGCATATGGTGGGATAAGTACTCGAATCCAGAATTATCTCATTCACTGAAGAGGAAATACCCGACATCGATATGAATCACACCCCGGCTCTTTACATTACAGTGGACAAGACATTATCATCAGTGTTAATTGACAACGGCTCCGGCCTGACCGTCTGCACCTTGTCAACACTGTAAAGCCTGGGGCTAAATCTCAGTCAGGTAAATGAGAGACCTATGACAATCAGGGCTTTCAACAACTCTACTAGGTAGAACTTGGGTGACATAGACCTGACCATCAGGGTTGGATCTGCTCAGTTCACCACGAACTTTCAAGTCGTAAATGTGCTAGCCTCATTCACCTTGCTCCTTTGGAGGCCGTGGATCCACACGGCTGGAGCCATTCCCTCCTCTCTCCACCAAAGAATCAATTTTTTTCAGGATGACCATCTGATCGTGATCCCTTTCTAGGAGATGGCTAATTCCTTCGGGGGTATCCAAGAGTTGGTAAAGGTACCGCCTTCATGACATACCAGTTCGAGCAAGGCAGTTCTAATGTCAGGTTAGAAGTGTAGAGCAGGCAAGCAATGCCGCCGTTTATCAAGATGATGACCAGAATAAATTATCAACCAGGGTCAGGCCGGGAAGTCAGAAATCAAGGGATAAAAAGGAGATGAGATACGTACCTCCGTGCTACACGCCACCATTCGGATTGGGGTATAAGCCCAAATTCGAGGACTATCTCTCCAAATTTACAAAGAAGAACAGTCGATCGGCAAAGCCAGAACCCCGACCCCACATCTCTGTAACCTTCCCGGTAGGGACATTCAAAGCCTACCCAGATACCCTTCTTGCACCAGGTGCCAGTATCTCAAACCCCCAGCCCAGTGTTGAGTCTTCAGGGATTCCAGATCCAGAAATATTCAACATGACACAGATGTTCGACGAGCTGATTGTCGAAAATGCCGCAGAAACAAAAGATCCAGTGGGAGAGCAGGTCTGCACCCTCTCCAACAGTGCCGAGACATCATCTAGTCACCAACCACTGATCCGTTGGTGGACCGAGGCTCTCACCAAAGAGGGCATTCAGGGCCAGGGCAAGTAGAGTTCAAAGCAGGTTGGTTCGATCAAGCAGTAACCGAAGCACCTCATTTCTCCTTCTTCTATCTTCTCTTTTGCTCCTATTACAAAATCCAAATATTAGGCCACTGTCAGCCTCTTTTTGTTGAGTCAGCATTTTGTAAACAATAGTCATCTATTTTATAAATGAAAAATCTAATATTTTGACTCAAAAACATGTTTTGCATAAAACATTTCATCTGGCTGATGACAAAATCACACGGACTCTTCCCCTGGAAGGCCTAGTGTCCTGAAGCCAACAAAATTAATAAAAAGTATGCTAAACTAAGCTTAAATGATTTGCCAGGAAATCACATCTGATAAGGCTATCCCCGAACCCTCCTTAAACTTTTGGAAGTTGAGTATAACTCAGAAAAGGAAGAGGAACCACCTCGAGAGCTTTTGGATCTCCTAGAACATAGTGAAGGGATCTTGCAGTCTAACATCGAGGATACTCAGACCATAAACCTCAGATCTGAAGACAATCCTTAGCTCATCAAGATTGGCACAACCATGAGCCTGTGGCAAAGAACAGACTTGATCAGCTTCGTGAAGAGTTGAAAAAATTCGGTGAACCTCAAATCTAAGGTTTGAGTTGAGAACTCACAAATTCAATGGGATGATTAGGTCTCCCTATAAGTCTATCTACCCTTTTTGTGATTGTATCAATTAAGTTATTAACTTAAGGGATGATGTACTTTAAGTGCGGAAATAAAGAGAAACATGCAAGCCATAACACAAGGATTTTTACGTGAAAACCCTTCCAGGAAAGGCCACGGACCTAGTTCAGCCAAGAGATATTACTAAGATAAAGTTAACAAGAACTTACAAGACTCGAACTTGACTCCTTCGGACTCGACACTACGATCCTTCAATTCTTAGCCCTCCACGTCTTGAAAAGTCATCACGTACTCACAAGTCTTGTGATTAACCGCAGCCGCTCGTACTTCTCTTTGTGTCTCGAAAACAGTCCATGATATTTCTGATCGATCTCGATCAATGACGACTTAGGATTCCACCGACCAAATCTCATCTCCTTGGGTCCAAATGATTAGTCTAGGACACTTACCACCTAAAGTATCATATTATTACTATTCTAAGTCAATTCCCACCTATGGTCACATGGTATCTAGGTCACTTAATATCTTATGAGTGAAACGAAGGAAATGATCAACCAAGTCGATCAACCGAGTCTTCAACGGTCTTCAACTTCACTTGTCGTGGATGGTTGAAGGCAATGAGACAAGATATACACCTGATCACCTAGACTTACTTGTTTTGACACTGGAATAAGCCAACACATAAAACATGGACTTTACAATCTCCCCCTTTGGCAATTCTTTGGTAAAACCAAATAGAAGTACATAACTTGACACAAACTCACCCAAACACATCAAAACAGTGAATTAGGACATTACATGACTCAAACAATATTACATGACACCAATTGACAAATCATCTTAAATGAAGACACTGAAGCTCTTGTCAAGTAAAATTCATCTGTTGCAACCCTGTGTGAGCACAGATTTTGGTTACTCACTTGGTTTATGTTCAGAGTCGTCACTTATTAATTCAGTAGCGATAAGTTCCATGTAATGTATAAGGTCTTAAGTCTGCTTAGAATTCTGAGTAAGAGATTCGGTTAAGCACGAGGAAGGTGTTAGGCATCCCAGCACTTCCGTTTTACAATGGTTCCCTACTTACTAGGTAAATCAATTTAATGTCAATTATTAGTTAAATATCTTAGATTTAGTTTATACTAATCCAGAAAGGGAAAAACTAAACTAGGGTCGAACCCAAGTTGAGTTGCCTATGTACCCACATTGGGGTGAGATCAGACTGAGGGTAGTTCTGGCACATGAGCTCGTGCCAAGGCTAGGGGAGTGTTGTGTGTGCACCAAGGGTGGCTTAGGGTTTAGTTGAGAGGTTAGGGGTGGTTAACCGGGTTGGTCAAGTGCTTGATTATGGTTGATTGGGCCCGATAGGCCAAAGATTTGGGCCTGGTAGGCCAAAATGATAAGCTTGGTAGGCTAGGATTTAGTCCGATAGACTAAGGGATCGGGTCCTGGAAGGCCAAGATTAGGCCCGGTAGGCCTTGGATAGACCCAGAGGTCAAGGGTAAGCCCAGTAGGCTTTGGATTAGGCCCGGTAGGCCAAGGGTGAGTTTGGTAGGCTTTGAGTTAGGCTCGGTAGGCCAAGGGTAAACCCGGTAGGCATAAGGTTAGGCCCGATAGGCCAAGGGGTATTCAACCGTGGTTAGGATTGCTAACCAGGATCAAGCAAGGTTCAAGATATGTTTATGGTCCTTAATCTTGTTTGAACAATTTTAGGGATTTTTCTATTTTTTCCAAAGTTAAATGGGGCTAATCATAGTTAATAAATGGGTTTAACCATGATTAGTCTAGATAATCATGGTTGAGCACTCTACAAAGTTAGATTTAGGATTAGAATGCCACTTGAGATTTTCTATGATTTTTTTGGCATTTTCTAAAGTTTAAATAGGCTTAACCATGGTTAAACCAAGTGTTAACCATGGTTAAGCTCATCTAACCAAGGTTAGGCATGAGCACACAATCCAAAAATGATATTTCTTATAGTTTTAGAATATTTTAAATTTTTAAGAAATTTTTGAGATTTTTCCATGAAGTTAGGCCAACTAACCATGGTTAACCCTTAACCATGGTTGAGTTAACAATGGGTAAGGCAAGGGTAATGGTTTAGGCATGCTTGGAATAGGCCCCAGGGGCAGATCAAGTATGGTGGAGGCTCCCATGGGCTGTGGGCCACTGCAAGGCCCAAAAACCCAGACTGTCGGTAAACTAATTACCGACAGTTTGAACAACTTTTAACCAGGGTTTAGGGAGTCTTAACTATGGTTATCGGTGGGCCCCAGGGGTCCATAACCCATGGTTTTGAAGCTCAGGATGAGGGGAATGCCCTGGGCCTATTATGGTCCCTAAGGGATGCCACATGGGGGCCTGGTATGGGCCCAAACATCAATCCACATAAAATGACAGAGTGTCGGCATTGTGTTTACCGACACTCTGCAAGGTTTTCGTTTTTTGTACTTTAACCATGGTTAGGTTAATGGGGATTGGGTGTAACTCTGAGGTTAAGCTCCCAAGAGGGTTGGGGTGCTAACCCATGCCCTGGAAAGGACCAGGATTAGCTTAGGTGGGGCCCACAGGAGCTCAAACAGCAAACTCTATGGGTGTCGGTACTAAGCTTACCGACACCCTGAAATTTTTCAAAAACTATAAAGACCAATATGGGGCTACTACTATGAGGGGTTTAGGGGTTCCCTCATGAATTGAGGGACCCCCAGAAATCAAGGGAGGTGCCTGAGGTGGTGCTATACCCCTAGGGGGCTCCCCACACCTATGATGAAGGTGGGGGAGACCCCCACAAGGGGTTTACTGTAAAACTGAAAGAGAAACTCTGCTGGAAGGACCAAGGGCTCACAATGTTCAAAATGGAAGAAAATATGGGTAAGGGGAAGCCCTACTCTTTTGCTACACTCCTCAGGTGGTGGCAGCTACTAGCAATGGCGGTGGTTCGGTGGTGTTGTGGTACTGGAGAATGGCTGGGGAAGCTACTGGGGCTTCGTGGACTCCTGGGATTGCCTATAGAAGCAAGGGGAAGGCTTAGCCTTCAGGTTTCAACAAGGCTCAACCTTAGGGAGCTTCTAGGTCATTTTTGGCCAAGGGGGGTGGCTTCCACTTATAGGGGAGGCCAAAGGGGACACCCCTGGTATTAGTACCAGGGTGGATGGGTGCTACAGGAGGCGGAGAGGCGGTCTGCAGGCAAAGAGGGAGCTAAGGTGGCGTACCTAACCTCTGCAGGGGGTGGGTGTGCTGTAGGATTTGAATACAGGGAATGGTGGTAATGCCTTCACCACTATTCCCCAGCCTATGTAATTTGGGGTGTCGATGAAGCGATTACCGCCAGGCCTGGGTTTTACCCAACAGGCTTGGCCCAGGCTACGCTCGCGGTACGGGGATTAGGGTTTTGAATTTTTGGTCGGCCTAGGCTTGGGCCCAGGCCTAGAGGCTTGACCCTTTGGGTTGTTTGGACCTAGGATTTAAGCCCTAAGGGCTTGGCAAGGGCTAGGCTATGGCTACGGCTAGGCTAGGGCTAGGGCTAGGGCTAGGCTACGATTAGGGCTAGGCTAGGGCTAGGCTACAGCTAGGCTAGGCTAGGGCTAGGCTATAGCTAGGCTAGGGCTAGGCTATGACTAGGGCTAGGCTACGGCTAGGCTAGGGCTAGGCTATGGCTCGGCTAGGGTTTATCTAGGGTTTATTTAGGGTTAGGCCTAGGGTGTACCTAAGGTCAACTCGGGTTCGTCCTAGGGTTAAGGGACTCGATTGGGGGTAACCATGGTTAAAAAGACTTAACCAAAATTAGGACAAGGGTGTAAAAATTGGGTGCTTATAGCTGCCCCTCTTTGTCGGAGAGTGCCGAGATTCGTAGTTGAACTACAAAGATTGGAATCATCCGATTTTTACACCAAAATTAGATTTTGGGAATGCGGTATGTTGTGCAAGTGGTAAATGCTCATGCGGAGATTTAGGCTACTACTGGGGAGTAGCGAGCAGCTGGGGAACAGAATGAATGTGGAAATGGCATGGCCTGGAGGCACTTAGCCGAGAGAAGGTGCTGCTTGAAAGTAGCGGGGCTTTTGATTGAAATGGTGTTTCCCGAGGGATATTAACCGAATTGATCAGAGGACACATGGGGTGTCGAAAACATACGGGGTGTTGGACATACAAGTTTTCAGCATATTGACTCGACATCAATGGAGACCTGGGATGTCAAAGACACACGGGGTGTCAAAAGAGAGGACATGCGGTGAGTGTCGGTGTATTGACAAAGTGTGTTTTTGTCACAGAGACTCGTATGTTGAGATCACACAGGAGTGTCTTTGGGGGTACATGTAGTGAGTGTTAGTATATTGACTCAACGTCAATAGAGACTCCTATGTCGAGATCGCACAGGGGCGTCTCTAGGGGTACATGCGGTGAGTGTCGACATTTTGACTCGACGTCAATGAAGACTCGTATGTCGAGATCACACGGGGCGTCTCTAAAATTGAGGCATGATGCCGGATCTGATATTGGAATTACCTATGAGGGATTAAATAAAATTATTATATTGAATGCTACTGAGAATTTTTGGTCAAGCAGGATATGATGTTATGCTGTCATACAGGGATAAAGATGAAGATGCTTTCCTATGACTCTGTGGCACTTCGCGTTTAGCGGGGATGCGCGATGTTGGCTCGCTCTGCTTGCTGGCCTGGACTACTTGGTGCAAGTTGGTACAAACGGGTTTTGATACCAAAAGTTTGCTTTTGAAAATATTTTTAGAAAAAATGTAGAAGTCTTTTGCAAAGATTTTAATTTTGACGACAAAAATGTTTAGTTAACTTTCAGATGTGCTAGTAAATCATCTGCATTAGGGCTTAAGGTGGTTTATGAATTGTCTTTCACTCTCGAAGAGAGGAGTATGATTCTGAACAGGATGCTGCCGGGAGTAAACATACTTGTCAAATGCCGTCGCAGGCTGAGAGCCCTGGATGAGGAGAAGCTTTTTGATGGGCTTTGGAAGCTTTTGGACTCTTGTTGGGGAAGAGTACTGTTGTGAGCCATTAGAGGCTTTCGCTGGGGATTTGTTGGGGATTGGAGATTTGTTTGTCATCGATGCTCTGCTAGGGAGTGGGCTTCTACTGTGGACCACTGCCAGGGAATTTGGGGATTTTCGGTTTGTTGGGGATTTTCCAATGTTTGCCTGTATGCTGGGGAGATGTTTTTCGAAGGACTCTCTACTGGGAAATGCTTGGGAGTTAAACATTTGCTGGGGATATTCCCTGTTGGAATCTCTGCTGGGGATGCTGGTCCGTTGAGAATTGCTGACTGTTGGGATTAACTGGGGAATTTGGTAAGCCTGATTGCTGCCGAATGTTGTTGCCAAACTGATTTTCAGCTTTTTCTCCATTTTTTACCCTTAGAATGACCAAGTAATGGGGTTCGCATGATTTTTGCGCGATGAAGCCGTTGCAGGTTTTCCTCATGCCTGCGAATCTGATTAATTTTTATCCCTTTTTTGCCCCCAGTCGCAAGACTAGGTCAAGGAATCACTTAATTTTTGAGCAACGAGGCCGTTTCTGGTTTTCACTCATGCCCGTGACTAGCTTGGGAAGCCTGTGATTTGCTGGGGAAAATAGGTCTTCTCTCGTCATAGCCCTGAATAGCATTCCTCTAGGGATTATGGATGATGTTTCCGTCAAGGATGTAGATGTGATATTATGCTTAGACTCGTAGTTTCTAGGGGATCCAGGAGGACTTAGAATGGGACGAAATGAAGGCTAGGAGACCAAAGTTTAGGACACCTTGGGTTGTAGTTGATTTGCATTCTCTTGGAGGTTTTTTTTGTCTTCACTGGGGATTGTTCTCTTTGGAAGAGGTTGATTCTTCTGGGGAGAGTTTTGATTCCACTGGGGACAGAGAGAGTTTGACTATGTGGAGAAGATGTTCTTCTTGAGAGAAGTTGATTCTGTTGGGGATAAAGCCCGACGAGGGAGTCCCTGACTTTGAGAATGTTTTGAATTCAATTTTAGGATTTCCCTTGATGGAAATTTTGTAAACTTAGAGAGTTGACTCGTCTGGGGAAGTCGAGAGGATTTTTGCTTGGGGAGTAACTCTATGGGGAGAGTCGGTGACGTTGGACTCTTTCTGGGGAGAAGAGGCCCTGGAGGTTGACATGGGGAATGCCCTGCTCCTATTAGTGACCGCACCTGATTTGTCAGGTTGCCTATGTACCCTTTACAGGATCAGCTCATGACGTAGTTCAGGCAAATACCACTGGTTGGTGAGGGAGGGTGTCCCTGAAGAGGTTTTGTGAAAGAAAGACTGTTAGGCTCAAGGGGCTAACTAGCGGATTTCATTGATTTTTGTAAAAGGGTTTACAATATTGGGGATAAGAAGTATGCCAAAGATGGCCCCCTGTCATTTCCCAAAGAAGCTAAGAGTGCAAAACGCCTATCAGATCTAGACCCTAACTATAGTATCTCTTGACTTTATCTATGTTAACGGACTCTAGGATTTCTTTGTCATCCATGCGTCCAAGTCGAAGGGTGCCGCATGAGAATTTGTCTCGGACGATGTATGGGCTTTCATAATTAGGAGTGAATTTGCCCCCCAGGTCAAGGCGTTTTGGTAATATTTTCCAAAGAACTAGGTCACCGACTTTGATGTCACAGGGATTGAATTTCTTTTCGAATGCTCTAGGCATATGCCTTTGATAGGCTTGGGAGTGATTGATGACTTTCAGTCGCCGCTCTTCAATCAAATTTAGCAGCTCATACCGGATCTGTGCCCATTCTGCCTCTCAGATTTCTGCTTCTGTTAGCACATGGAGTGATGGAATTTGTACTTCGACAAGGAGGACTGCTTCCATACCATAAGTCAGAGAAAATGGTGTTACTCCAGTTAAGGTTCTGATGGACGTTCTGTAGGTCATGAGTGCGTATAAGAGCATCTCATGCCAGGTAGAGTAATTAGTCGCCATCTTCTCAATGATTTTCTTTAGATTTTTATTGTCTGCTTCAACTACACCATTGGTTTGAGGTTTATATGGCGTGGAGTTGTGATCTTGTATTTTAAACTTCTGGCAGAGATCAGTCATCCCCCTGTTGTAGAAGTTGAGAGCATTGTCTGTCACAATCTCATATGGGACTTCATATCGATAGATGATATCCCTTTTCAGAAACCCTGAACCACTGAGGCTGTGACATTGGCATATGAGGCTACCTCAACCCATTGCATGAAGTAATCGATTATAGCTAGGATGAATCGATGTCCGTTTGATGCTTTCAGAGCTATGAGTCCGATGATGTCGATGCCCCATGCTGAGAATGACCAAGGAGCAGTCAAGTTGTGTAGCCTTGTTGGCGGTGCATTGATTTTGTCAGCATAGATCTGGCAATGATGACACTTCTGTACGTGCTTACAACAATTAGCTTCCATTGTAGACCAGTAGTAGCCTAGCCTGAGAATCTTCTTGGAGAGCATTAATGTCATGACCCAAAACCCACCCTAGGAGTTAGAGTGAACTTTGGACGACTAATCATGACTTGCTTGACAACCAACCTGCAAAAACCCACAGAGCATATACAATAGAGGATATAAACAGCGGAAACATACTCTAACATAGCACAGCGAAAGTCTAAACAAACCTCTATGTATATACGAATCCAAGTTTACACAAATGGAATCCAAAAGAAAGTGCGGACAGACCCGCCAAAATACATGAATATATATATATCTCTCATCTCACCCACAGCTAATCCACTCAGAATCTAACACCACCTACTGATAACCCTCTAAGGGAGGTTCCTCAAAAGGCTCCTCGACGTACTCCTCTTCCACCCATGGACCAGGAGCACAAACATCAAATGGAGCAGCAGCTCCCTCAGAACCTGCCAACATAAGAAGTACGGCTGAGCATGGAATACTCAGCGGGTACTAAATACTAACCAACAATTATAGCATAAAAATGGCAATACATAATCAGGAGCAATTCATATATGTCAGACGGAAATAATTCATATCATACAAGGAAGTAAAACAATTTATAATCATGCTTGTATTTCGTAGAAAGCCGATAAAACCTCATGAAAACATCGTGCACTTGACTTGGCTTGAAATATCTTTTCGTACTTGAAAAATCATCTTGTCTATCTTGCTTGATTCTTGTATGTCGTGTCATGTCATGCATGTCATGCGTGCTTGCTTGTGATCATGTAACTTGTGAGATACACTTGTGAGATGCGCTTGTGAGATGCCTTGAGAGGGAAGGGAGACCCTTCTTTATGCAATGCACTTGCGAGGGAAGGGAGACCCTTCTTCATGATATGTATGTACTTGCGAGGGAAGGGAGGCCCTTCTTCATGATATGTACTTGTGAGTGAGGGAGACCCCTCGTGGAATGTTGGTTCTTGTCTTCTTGTGAAAAGCGAGGTAAAACATATCGTAGGATATGTCCCACCTCTAACCATGTTCTTGAAAACCTCGATAAATCATGTCATGCATGTCGTGCTCGTGGGAACCGTGTACATACTTGCATTTAAATTTAAAGATGACATTTGGGTAATTTCACAACACATATAGCATCAATGATTGAGCAATGTAATATTCATATCATTTAGGGAAAGCAAGAAGACACACTATCATAGGCCCTAGCAATATTCATAATTTATTAGGCATGCATTTCCTAATTTACAGCTCACTTTATTCACCTTGGCATTTCATCAAACATGGTGTGTTCATTATTCATTTACCCTACAACATGCTTTTCTAGATGGGTTTTACTCAGATCATGCATGTATGTTCATTATTGGAACAATGCCCTCCCCATTTTAATCATCCCAACACAACCATTGGCATCCAATCGCCCATTCCATCTCCATTCACCATTCACCATTCACCATTCACCATCCACCATTCATCCATCTCATAGCACATATGTAAATGAAAGAAAATCAAAAGAAATAAAGGGAAAAAGAGGAACTATAAGTAGGAGGGTAGTAAGAAGTACCGACCTTGAAGAGATGAGGAAGAAATCCCTCTTCCAAACGACTGTAAGTTGCTGTCCTAGCTTGGAACACGAGCTTCGCACGAGCTTGGGCCGAGATCTTGAAGAAAAACCGGACTGGGAGTGATCTAGGGTCTCAAAACCCTTTGATTTCTCTTCCAAAGACAAACCCTAGGTTTGGAATCTCCTTCTCCCCCTTTTCCTATTCTCTCAAACTCTCTAAGTGTCGAATGATGCCCTAAAGGCTCGGGTTAAACTCTTAAGGTAAGAGTGAACTGACAAAAGACCATAATACCCTTACTGAATTTCTGTAAAAACACGAGTGCCGAACTCGTTGTGCTGTGAACAGTGCCAACTAGTTGTGCTGTGAATAGCACCAACTCGTTGTGCTGTGAATAGTGTTAACTCGTTGTGCTGTGAAGGGTGCCGAACCCGTTGTCCGTTGTGTTGTGTACAACGTGCCCGTTGTGCTGTACAACGTACACATTGTCTGCTGCACGACGTACCCGTTGTCTGTTGCACAACGGATGCACAACGTATACGTTATCAGAGCACGTCCTTAGTGCCTTCCGAGCTACGACCTTAGTGCATAACCGAGCTACGTCCTTAGCGCGTAACCGAGCTACGTCCTTAGCGCGTAACCGAGTTACGTCCTCAGCGCATAACCGAGCTACGTCCTTAGCGCCTTCCGAGCTACGATTGCCTGCAGGCCTAGACTGTTTTGGCCATATCTTTTGACTCGTTCGTCCGATTTTTGACGATTCAACTTGCGTTGTGTTCGTACTTCGAAAAGGAACATTTCTGACATTTCGGAAATTCCAAATTTCTTCCTTATTTATTAATTATACCTCTTTAAAAGGCAAAATGACAACGAAAGTGTCATGTTTTAAGCATGAAAAATTTTGGGGCTCTACAATTAACCCATTCAAGTGTGGGCCGCAAGTTCCCCCGTGAACTTCTTCGACTACCTGTGCTGCTTCATTGGTGTCAAGGCATCTAAGCCAGATTATGTTTGGCGATCTTTTGTACAAGATTCCCCCTGAGAGGATAAACTGGATAGCCAGTCTTCAGATTACCCGCCGGTCTATTTTGGTGGCATCGAGGGGGAAGGTCTCATCCTCGAGGTACTGCTTGATGTCCGTATACTAAGGTTTGCTGTCTAATTTCTTCAATCTGAAAGTAGCGGGCTGATCCTGCTGCTAAATCTCAATTGGCCAAAGCATGATGTCCTTGGGGTTTGAACCATGGAGGGCAGGGTAGCCAGTGCATTAGGAAACCTGTTATGATTCTTAGACCTGTGGCTGAAGATGATTCTTCTAAACCGAGTAATCAGCATGTTGAGATAGGCCAAGTACGGGACTAGCCTTGCTTCTCAGATGGCCCAAGATTTATTTGCTTGACAGATTACCAAAGACGATTCACCGTAGACATCTATCTCTTCAATGCCGATTCCCAGGGCTTCTTTCAGTCCAACTACGCACGCCTCGTATTTTGCTTCATTGTTGGAGCATCTGAATTTCAACTTGACTGATATGGGAAGGTGTGCTCCTTTGGGTGAGATTAAGACTACTCCTGCCCCGTGCCCATGACTGTTGGCAACTCCATCGAAGTATAACCTTCAACCGGAGTATTCTTGCTCTTCTGCTTCTATATACAAGATGGCTTCATCAGGAAACTGATCATGTACTGAGACGTAGTCCTCTGCTGGACTATGAGCCAAGTGATCTGCTATCGCCTACCCATTGATTGACTTCTATGTCATGTAAGTGATGTCAAATTCAGACAACATCATAATCCATTGGGCAGTCCTACCGGTGGTGACTGGATTTTTCAGCAAGTATTTGAGCGAATCCATCCAGGAGATCAGGATTGCCGGATAAGAAAGTAGATAATGCCGAAGACGCTGAGTTGCCCAAACCAGTGCCTAACATGTCTTCTCAAGAGGGTTGTACTTCTCTTCATACTCAGTAGGCGTGTAGTAGATGGCCTGTTCTGTTCTGCCTGTCTCGTTATGCTGTGCTAGGACCCACCCTATAGATGCTCCTTGCACTGAGATGTAGAGTAGTAGGGGCTACCCTGGCATAGGAGGCACAAGTACTGGAGGGTGTAGGAGATACTACTTTATTTTGTCGAAGGCTTCTTGACACTCGTCTGTCCAAACTATTGGTGTACTCTTTTGGAGAAGCTTGAATATCCGTTCATAGATCGAAGTGAGCTGAGAGATGAACCGGCTGATATACTGAATTTTACATAGGAAATCATGGATCTCCTTTTCAGTCTGGGGAGTTGGCATTTCGATGATAGCCTTGGCTGGATCGATCTCGATGCCTCTTTTGCTTACTATGAAGCAAATGAGCTTTCCAGATAAGGCTCCAAAGACACATTTGGTCCGGTTCAGTCTCAGACCGAACTCTTTGAGTCTGTCATAGAGTCCTTTCAGGTCTTCAGGGTGTTGCCTGGCAGTAGGCGACTTGACGATCATTTCATCCACATAGATTTCAGTTGACTTGTGGATCATGTCATGAAATAGTACCGTCATGGCCCTCTAATAGGTTGCCTCTTCATTCTTGAGTCTGAATGGCATGACCTTGCAGCAAAATGTGCCCAAGTTGTGATAATGGAGGTTTTCTCCATATCTTCTTCTGCCATTCTGATCTATTTATATCCAGTGAAACCATCCATGAATGAGAGAGTCTCGTACCCCGTAGTATTGTCAACCAGAATGTCGATATTTGGGAGAGGAAAGTTGTCTTTGGGGCTTACCCTATTTAGATTCAGGTAGTCGATACACATCCGGACTTTGCCATCCTTCTTGGATACAGGCACGATGTTAGCCAACCATTCAGGGTAAGTTGCCACTGGTAGGAAGTCTACATTGATCTGCTTTTCAATTTCCTCCTTAACCTTCTACGATCATTCGGGTCTCATCCATCTCAGTTTCTGCTTAACTGGTCTGACGTCAGGGTCCAAGGGCAGTCTGTGTACCACCAATGCTGGGTCCAGGCCAGGCATGTCTGCGTATGACCAAGCGAAGACATCACTGTAGCTCTTCAGAAAGCTAATCATATCTATTTTCTATTGTGAGCTCATGCTTGTGCCGATTTTGACTAACTACGGATTGTCCTCATATCCAAAGTTTACTGTCTCAGTATCCTCAATGTTTGACTGCAAAAGTCCCTCACTGCGTTCTAGGAGGTCCATAATTTCCTGAGGCGGTTCCTCTTCCTACTCTGAGTCATATTCCACTTTCGTTAGTTCTAGAAGGGTTTCAGGGGTAGCCTTGGTGCAGGCAATTTCCTGGCAAAACATTTAGCTTAGTTCAGCATACATATGTTTTTTTGTTTTTGGTGGCTTCAGGACACTAGGCCTTCCAGGAGAAGAGTCCGTT
Organism: Tetracentron sinense; assembly: GCA_015143295.1. NCBI lineage: Eukaryota > Viridiplantae > Streptophyta > Magnoliopsida > Trochodendrales > Trochodendraceae > Tetracentron > Tetracentron sinense. Next base: position 17,676,421 of record CM026569.1, read on the forward strand.
TTATTTCATCATCAGCCAAAATGTTTGATGCAAAACATGCTTTTGAGTCAAAATACTAGATTTCATTTATAAAAACAATATGATTATTGTTTACAAAAGTTGACTCAAACAAAAAGAGGGCGACAGTGGGCCTGACATTTGGATTTTACAGAGAAGAGCAAAGAGAGATAGAAGGAGGAGAAGGGTGATGTTTCTTCGCTGCCTGGTCTAACCAACCTTTCCTGCATTGCTGCTGCCTCAGCCCTGGCTAGCCTCAATGGTGAGAGCCTCAGTCCACCAACGGATTAGTGGCTGACGACTAGATAACGCTTCGGCACTATTGGAGAGGGTGCAAACCTGTTCTCCCGTTGTATATTCTGCTTCAGTAGCATCTTCGATAGTCAGCTCATTGAACAATTGGGTCATGTTGAAGATCTTTGGATCTGGAATCTCTGAAGATTCGGCATTGGGCTGGGGTGTTAGGGCAACTGATGCAGTGTCAAGGTAAGGTTGGAAGGTTCCAACTGGAAATGTTACTGAAATATGGGGTCGAGGTTCTGGTTTCGTCGACCGGTTATTTTTCTTTCTTAGCTTGGTGAGATAATCCTCATATGTGGGCCTATAGCCTAGTTCAAAAGGTAGAGTGTAACGAGGAGGTGTATATCTCTTCTTCATCCCTTGGTTTCGGGCTCCCAGGCCTGCCTCGGGCTGATAGTTCATCTTTGCCATCATCCTGACAAATGGTAGAATTTGCTGCTTGCTCTGCTTTTCTATCTGGAAGATAGAACTAGCCTGCTCAAACTGATAAGATATGAAGGCGGTGTCTTGTCCTAACTCCTGGATGTCCCCAAAGGAACTCGCCAATTCCTCTGACGGTATTATGACCAGGTGATCATCTTGGATAAATTTGATTCTTTAGTGCAAAGAGGAAGGAATGGCTCTGACCGCGTGGATCCATGGCCTCCTGATGAGCAAGGTAAATGAGGCAGGCACATTTACAACTTGAAAGTTTGTAGTAAATTGAGCGGGTCCGACTCTGATAGCCAGATCGATATCACCCAAGTTTTACCTTTTTGAGTTGTCAAAAGCTCTGATTGTCATGGGTCTCTTCTTCACCTAACTGAGATTCATACCCAGGCTCTGCAGTGTTGACAGTGTGCAGACGTTTAATCCAGAGCCATTGTCTATTAGTACTGACGAGAGAGTTCTGTCCATGCACTGTACTGCTATATAGAGGGCCCAAGTATAGTCTCTGTCACCGTCCGGTATCTCTTCTTCTGTAAAGGAGATAACTCTTGGTTCTAGCACTTGTCCCACCATATGCCTCAACTTCTCGGGCGTAATATCTGGTATCATGTGGGCACTATTAAATACTCGGAGGAGTTGCTTCCGGTGATGCTCAAAAATCATAATAAGACCAAGGATTGAGATCTGAGCTGGTGTCTTACTCAATTGTAGAGTTATGTTGAATTCTTCCATATTTTCTAAGATTTTTAGCAGAATTACAGAGTCTGCCGATTCTTTCTCAGGGTCTGGTACCCTTGCTTTCTCTGTTTCTTTCTCTTTTTCTTTCCCTTTTGCCAAATCAACTGTCGACAGTTGGTACACCCAACCAGATCGGGTGAGGTTGGCTATGCTCTTACTCTCAAAGATGAGAGAGTGAGGAGTGGGCACGTGGTTGAGGCTGAAAGATTGAGAAGGGATGTGAGGGATTCGGACTGGGCCGGTAGATGTGGAGGCTTGGGCTGGAGCCATGGGCCAATTGGTAAGACAAACGATTGTGTAAATAATTTACTCTTCATCAGATTCAAGAGCGGGGATTTATACTGGGGCCTGAATGGCCTTGATATTTAACTGGGGGAGAGGGATAATGACTGGAGGTCTGTAAGAAGGCCTGATGATGCCTTCATTGATTGCCAATGTGCTGGGTCTAGGCTGCCCTGCCTTGGGCTCTTCCCACTGTATGAAATTGACTTGATTGTTGTGTAGGGACAGTGGTGCCTGGTTGATGCTGGTGTTAGTTGGAGCCAACTCAACTTTACCCTTATCCAAAAGATCTTGGATGGCACACTTTAGGCCAATGCAGAAGTCAGTAGCATGGCCTGAGCCTTGGTGAAAGGCGTAGTGTTGATTAACATCATAATTTTTGCTTCTTTTGTCAGGTGGTAAAAGGGGAGTAGGGCCTCTTAAGGCAAGAAGACCCTACTTAGTCAAGAACTCTAGCAGTTGGCTGAGAGTGTAGAGGAGGGGAGTAATATTCCTGGGGGCTTGTTCTGATGCTAGTTTTGCCCCTGGTTAGGCCGGGTGTTATTGGTAGCCGGCTGAGCTGGAGTTGCTGGAGCTGGAAGTCTAATAGGTGTCGTAGAAGCCACCATGTGTACATCTGCTTTCTTTTTCTGGTCTCGAGGACCACTGTTCTTGCTGGTTGAGGCTGTTGCTTTCGGAGGATTAAGCCCTAGAATGTAGTGAATGGCCCCACTCTCGATGGCAGTCTCTATGCGGGCACCAGTCTTGACGATGGTGTCGGATTCCACTACTGGTAGAGTTACCATCAATGTAGAATAGGGCTACTTCAGTGTGCCCATGAATATGCTTGCTAGTTCCTCCTTAGGGATAGGAGTAGGGATCTTAGCTCCCATCTCTCTTCACCGGGTGGCGTATTCCAAGAAAGATTCGTTGTTGCGCTGACTCATTTGTTCGAGCTGGCTCTGCTGAGGCCAGAGCTCCTAATTAAAGGAAAACTGCTCCACAAAGCAGTTCATGGCATCTTGCCAAGTCTTTATCCTCTGTTTGTCGACCAACATCCACCATGTCAGGGCTACCCCCTTCAAGCTCTTCTGAAAGTACTGTATGAGAAGGGACTAGTTCTTCTGGGGCAGGAGCATGTCCCCAGGTATAGCTGTAAATGTTGTTTCGGATAGCCTGTACCATTATATTTATCAAATTCTAGCACTTTGAAACCTGCGGGAATTACATCCCCTGTAGAGAAAGTCAAGTCCTCTAATGACATACTTATGCTAGCAGACGCACCATTTATTTTTCTCATCTCTTCGTGCTGGTCTCGAAGAGATGGTGTGAGATCAGAAGACGACTGTCTGTCCTGATTAATGTGAGAGGCCTTGGATTGTTCTACCCCCTCGAAGTGCTCATACTCCATATCTCCTCCACCTGTAGCGGGTCCCGGGTTAGGGATGATAATCGGGTTATGGTGAGGCTCAGGGATAGGTTGTTCAGATGATTCGCCGGTGGGGATCTGGAGAAGTTTCATCGATTCAAGTTCCCATTAGAATCTTCAGAGATTCTAGAACATTGTCAAGTTTTGCTTGCATGGCCGCAATATCCCTTTCGTGAGTTTGCAGGATCTCACTGTTCCTCTGTTACTGATCAACTGGTTCTACCATTGTATCCAAACTGCTTTCTGATACGGCTTGGATGGGCACTTGCTTTGAGATCGGTACTTTGGTAAGGACTGCGTCTGTTACTTCTACGAGAATTGTAGCCATAGAGCGAGTCATGGGTCGGCTCATGCAACTGAAAAAAATGCAATGGCTAATCACAATTATGTATGATGAAACAGAATACAGGAAAAGAATTTCATTGAATGCATGATTGAGTGAGTGAGTATAGGATGATGACTTAAGAAAAGAAAAAGACTCAACCCTAAGCAGGTCCATCAGGGATGGAAAAGTCAAGCGACCGAAGCATGCCTTCAAGGTCCATGATCTGTCGTTGAAGGGATGTGATTTCAACCTCTATGTGTTCAATTGTTTCTGTGGCATTGAACATGTGGGATCCGAACTGTCGGATCCGATTGGTCATCTCAACCTTTGCATTATCAAGCTGCTCTTGATAAAAGTGCAGTTGGGCCCTGATGACGACGATCTCTTTGACATCACCCTTGTGTCTTTTCTGAAGGGACTGGATTGTATTCTCGAGCTGCTCCACCTGTTCCTCCATGGCTAGGAGTTTGCGATTCTGTATCCACTTCCTATTGCCTGAATGCTCCTTGGGCCTTACATAACCTCTTCTCTTTCTCCTGGATCTGTAACTGCCTTTCCAGGAAGAAGTCTCTCCAGGGAACCACCATTTCGGTGATGGGTATGGTTCCTCGTGATGGAGCAGAAACTGGTGTTGGTAGTTCCCTAGGTGCGGGCATACCGGATGGAATGTCAGGGTCTTCCACCCATAGTCGGTATGCTGAATTAGTTGGTGGTCCCATTGTAACCACAAAGTTTGGCCATTGATCTCTCAGGGAGCTTCGCCAATCGGCTTGGAATCGGCAGGTGAGGCATTCAGACTACACTATGAAGTCGACAAAGTCATTTTCTGGTGGAGGACTCGGAGTGGCACATAGGTTGCAGAGCCGATGAGACCTACTAGGACCATGCATCACCTTCCTGCTATGAAAACATGTGGTAGTTGTCTGCAGACCAGCCACACGCATTCTCATGTAATCTGCTCCTCTATCAGGTTCTGGAGAAGCCAGTAGAGAGTTTTGACATCTGTGGTCAGTATCTGGCTCTGATTCTAAGAAATCTTCCTGGGAAAGCTATATGCATCTCAAGGGACGTTGAACACCGGTAAGATGGTAGGCAGGTGTGATACCAGTCATAAGTGTAATAGCGGTGAACTGGCATAGAAGATGCCCTTTCTGCGTTCTGTTGCTTGGTTGAGAGCCCTGAGAAGCTCTGCAAGGATCACTGGGATGACCATCTTGGAGTCGTACATGTCTTCAATGATCCCCACCAATACTGAGTCGGCGAGGGTGCAGCATCTCGGGAACATCAGCTGGGACATGATGATCAATGTAAAGGCATTGAGACCAGTAAGTTCAGCTGTCAGTGAGTTAGGGTTCCACCTGGGCCAGTACTGTATCTCAAGAAATTTAATAGACACCGGTTCATAAGTGCCGTTAGTATCGTGCTGTAAGGAGGCTGGCTTGATTTTTAAAAACCTTGAAAGGTTTGCCTGAAAGTTTGCCCTATAGTGCGGTACTATGGCATCGACTTCTATGGTTAGGCCGAGGATGCGCTATATCTCTTCCAGTGTTGAACACAGCTCATTCTTACCAAAACGGAATTCCATGTAGGATGGGTTCTAACACTGGATTGCAGTATTTAAGAGGTGTCAGTCTGGCTCCACCATAGACAGGTCTAGGGTGTTACCCATTCTGTAGTATTGGGCCCAAGCGAGACACTGATCCCGAGTTAGGGCCTCAATTGTATCATGCAGGGTTTTATCATATACCCCCTGATAGAGGAGGTGCACGGGCTATAATGGCTGAACATTTAACGAAACAATCCCTGACGGATCAGCCATCTACCTCGATAAATATACAGACTCTATGTAAGTGTACTATGTATGCAAAATGCAGGATGCAAAGATGATGCAAATGATGGTAGATTTTTTTTTATTTTTAACTAGGTGTAACAGGACATATGTAACCCGATAGGGCAAGCGGACAGAGATCCGGTGTGCTTTACCCTAGTTATTGGGAACCGCGGGCCTATCAGGTCAAGACTAGAATAGGGCCTGTGAGGACTTGTCTTCCTTGAGTTTGAACCCCGTGTGCTATGTCAAAATGTGGGGTATGATGTGTTTTATTACAAGCACAAGTTTGGATCATCACATGCCCCTGGGTGGGTGCTTATCTGGGTAGGAAGTACCCGAGTAGTCAACCATGATTGGGGGTAGGTATAAGGTGCAAGCAGGTTAGGTTTTTGAGTATCCCTCTAGGTTGGCTGCTTGTAGACTATACCATATCCTAAGTTATATGTATGCATGCTGAGGTAATGCAAATATGTTTCTAGCAGGGTGGGGGGATCACTTATCACCGTATATGCGACTCCCTTGAGAAGGGACGGTTGGTGTAACTAAGAGTATTCAGAATCCTTCCCTGAGGGTAATCACCCAGCAGGAGTAACTCCGCAGACCTCTAAGACTTTTAAGCCTCTGTCACTAAGGATAATCATCTAGCAGTCGTAAGTGTATTAAGCCTGTCTAATGGGATTTAGGGTTGTTACACTACTATACTATGTATGGGATGAACAGTACAAAATACACTCAAAATGTATAAGGAATTAGTATTAGACTAAATTCTAAGGCATTTGAGTAATGTTGATGTTAATTTAACTTAGACCTAGGTTCCGAGTTGAACCTTATGGTATTATTTCATAGTTATCCCCAGCAGAGTCGCCAGAGCTGTGAGCACTGATTTTGGTTACTCACTTGGTTTATGTTCAGAGTCGACACTTATTAATTCAGTAGGGATAAGTCCCAGGTAATGGATAAGGTCTTAAGTCTGCTTAGAATTCTGAGTAAGAGGTTCGGTTAAGCCCGAGGAAGGTGTTAGGCACCACGGCACTTCCGTTTTACAACAGTTCCCTACTTACTAGGTTTAAGCCAATTTAATGTCAATTAATAATCAAATGTCTTAGGTTTAGTTTATACTAATCCAAAAAGGGGAAAGCTAAACCAGGGTTGAACCCGGGTTGAGTTGCCTACGTACTCACATTGGGGTGAGATCAGACCGAGCGTAGTTCTGGCACATGAGCCCGTGCCAAAGCTAGGGGAGTATTGTATGTGTACCAAGGATGGCTTAGGGTCTAGCCGGGAGGCTAGGGGTGGTTGATCGGGTTGGTCAAGTGCTTGATTATGGTTGATTGGGCCCGGTAGGCAAAATTATAATCCCGGTAGACTAGGATTTAGTCCGGTAGGCCAATTTGGGCCCGGTAGGCCTTGGATAGACCTAGAGGTCAAAGGTATTCCCGGTAGGCCAAGGGTGAGCCTGGTAGGTTTTGAGTTGGGCCCGGTATACCAAGGGTAAGCCCGGTAGGCTTAAGGTTAGGCCCGGTGGCCAAAGGATATTCAACTATGGTTAGGATTGCTAACTGGGATTGGGCAAGGTCCAAGGTATGTTTATGATCCTTAAATGTTGTTTGAACAATTTTAGAGATTTTTTCATCTTTTCCAAAGTTAAATGGGGCTAACCATAGTTAACACATGGGTTTAACCATGGTTAGTTCGGATAACCAATGTTTAGCACTCTACAAAGTTAGATTTGGGATTAGAATGCCACTTAGGATTTTTCATGATTTTCTTAGAATTTTCCAAGGTTTAAATAAGCTTAACCATGGTTAAATCAAGTGTTAACCATTGTTAAGCTCATCTAACCAAGGTAAGGCATGAGCACACAATCCAAAAAATATAGTTTTTATAGTTTCAAAATATTTTGAATTTTTAAGGAATTTTTGAGATTTTTTCATGAAGTTAGTCCAACTAACCATGGTTAACCCTTACCCATGGTTCAGTTAACCATGTTTAAGGCAAGGGCAATGGTCTGGGCATGCTTAGAATGGGCCCCAGGGGCCAAATCAGGTATTGTGGAGGCCCCTATGGGCTCTGGGCCACTGCAAGGCCCAAAAAATTCAAAAAACTAGGCTGTTGGTAAACTAATTACCGACAGTTTGAGCAACTTTTAACCAAGATTTAGGGAGTCTTAACTATGGTTAGGGGTAGGCCCTAGGGGTCCATAACCCATGGTTTTGAAGTTCAGGATGAGGGGAATGCCCTGGACCTATTATGGGCCCTAGGGATGCCACATGTGGGCCTGGTATGAGCCCAAACATCACTGCACATAAAATGATAGAGTGTCGGCATTGTGTTTACCGACACTCTACAAAGTTTTCGTTTTTTGCACTTTAACCATGGTTAGGTTAATGGGATGGGCTGTAACTCTGAGGTTAAGCTCCCAAGAGGGTTGGGATGTCAACCCATGCCCTGGACAGGACCAAGGTTAGCTCAGGTGGGGCCCAAAGGGGCTCAAACAGCAAACTCCATGGGTGTCGGTACTGAGCTTACCGACACCCTAAAATTTTTCAGAAACTGCAAAGAACAATACGGGGCTGCTACTATGAGGGGTTTAGGGGTTCCCTCATGAATTGAGGGATCCCCAGAAGTCAAGGGAGGTGCTTAAGGTGGTGCTATACCCCTAGGGGGCTCCTCACACCTAAGTTGAAGGTGGGGAAGACCCCCACAAGGGATTTATTGCAAAACCGAAAGAGAAACTCCCCTGAAAGGTCTAGGGGCTCAAAATGCTCAAAACGGAAGAAAATAAGGGTAGTAGGAATCCCTACCCTTCTGTTACACTCCTTAGGCGGCAGCAGCTACTGGCAGTGGCAATGGTGCGGTGTTGGTGTGGTGCTATGGTGGTGGAGCACGGCTGGGGAAGCTACTGGGGCTTCGTGGACTCCTAGGATTGCCTACAGAAGCAAGGGGAAGGCTTAGTCTTCAAGTTTGAACAGGGCTAAGCCTTAGGGAGCTTTTAGGTCATTTTTGGCCAAGGGGGTGACTGCCATTTATAGGGGAGGCCAAAGGGGACACCCCTAGTATTAGTACCAGGGTAGATGGGTGCTACAAGAGGCAGAGAGGAGGTCTATAGGTAGAGAGGGAGCTCAGGTGGCTTGCCTGACCTCCGCAGGGGTGGGTGTGCTGTAGGATTTGAATACAAGAAATGGCGGTAATGCCTTCACCGCCATTCCCCAACCTGTGCAATTTGGCGTGTCGGTGAAGAGATTACCACCAGGCCTGGGTCTTACCCAACAGGCTTGGCCTAGGCTATGCACGTGGTACGGGGGTTAGGGTTTTGAATTTTTGGTGGACCTGGGCTTGGGCCCAGGCCGAGAGGCTTGACCCTTAGGGTTTTTTGGACCTAGGGTTAAAGCCCTAAGGGTTTGGCAAAGGCTAGGCTCCAGGTAGGGCTAGGCTACGGCTAGGCTACAGCTCAGCTAGGGGTTTACCTAGGGTTCAAAAGTGAAGCATTTGTGTGTAGTGGTGGTCTGACTAGGTACTAGATCAAGGTTTCTTTCCCTTTCCAAGGATATGAGATTAACCACAAATGGGACTCCTGAAGGCATAAATCTTATAAGTCAAACCTAGTTAGATCCAGAGATGCTGAGTTTTTTATATTTTGGCGCTCCTTTATCCATTTTATTTGACTCAATATTTTTCTTTTTCTTTTGGTCAAATACCTCCAAACATTGTAAGATCTCTTTTGATGTTCTTTATTTGAACATATCTTTTCATGCAATGATGGCTTTCACACTATCTAGGTAGGTAGTCCTAGCTATTGGCAGTAGAGGCTTTCACTCTAGTGACCCTGATAGATACCTATTGTCCGCCTAGGTAGCCATTTCATACTATTTGTATCCAATAGTGACTTTCAGACTAGCCTAATAGGTAGCCCTTTTCATCGCAACAATTTTTGCTCATGGAGGATACACAAAATGGGGATGACTAACAATATGGTCATCCTAGATTGGTCATTCAAGGTCACACTTTTGGGTTAAAACATACACCTACAGATTGAAAAATAGACGTCTCAACAGAATCAGTCAGAGTGCATGTGAAATTTGTAATGCATACACACATGAATAAGTCTTTAACTGTTCAAGATAAAACCAGTCTAATTTTAAGACTAATCAAGAGATTATGAAGGTGATATATCTTCAATCAGCAACATGTTCAACCCTGGAGAAGTATAGAAATAAAGATCACACAAGGAATGCAGATCATGCAAGTCAAACAAGGGCAACATGACAAAAATGTTTTTGGATTTTATGGTTTTTTAATGTTTTTGAATTTTTCAAAATAAAGAAAATAGAAAAACAAACCAAAACAAATAAAAACTAGTAAAAAGAAAAACTACTAGTATACACAAACATCACAGCCCTAGGACAAGATAGAACACTAACAACACACCCTAGGCTATGACAAGCACGGGCTAAGTGAGGCCCTTTAGGTCTTCCTTTCTTAGCCAAACGATTTTAGCAGTTTGATTGACCATTTGGTCTCTAACCATTTCAGTTGAGGTAAGTATGACCTTTTGCCTCTTCCTCCTATTCCTCTTTTTCCAGGATTGAGTCCTAGAATTATGATAAACATTATGGTGTTGGACATGAAGCCCAAAAAAGTCATTTAGATTGTTAGAACCTTATTAATTTGATTAATAAATGCTTCTTCTTAATCTATTGTGTATTCATTATGGGTAATTAACCATGATCATGAGATGATCTATACGATATGAGATATCGATAAAGGTCAATAGGATATATTGTAGGAAAGTTATGTGATTAGATTAAAACAGGTAGATATAACTTTCCGGTTCCTTATACCTTATATAGTCACAGTTGCGGGTGAAGCTGGGCATTTCACTTATATGGCTGCCAGAATTCTAAGATGTTCTCAATAGTTGAGATGTAGTTCTATCTTGAACTATTATAGTGGAGACTATACATCAGCATATGGGTGCTTAAATGTACACTGACTGATTGCATTCAATGAGAGACCTCTTGCATAAACATACTATCAGATAGTTAGTCTCTCATTCACATTGAACGGTTTCGATGATCCTTAGATCTGATGATTTCATCTATGACTGAGCAGTGATCTGACTATTTTGATTCCACCAACGTATTTTCTAACTTAGGGAATACAATACAGTGACAGTTGGATGGTCAGAAATTTTTTCGAGTCATGAATTTCAAACAAGAAATTCATGCTCATTAATTTGAGAGATTATCCAAGTTCCGGGTAAGACAGTTGATTAAGTTCAAATCATGCGCAGGTGATTTTGAAAACAAAATAAGTTTTGAAATATACTTTTGTTAAAAGGTATTATACTTATAAAAGGATTTTTTCAAAATTTTTTTCATGAGAAATTGTTTCTCATGGCTTAATCATAAGTCTTGGAAACCCGGATGATTTGGAATGGGCTATGGGTTAGATAGTATGTCAATCTCGAAGGCCCATTAGGGATAATGTATTTGGAAGGATAAATAGAATTTAAAAGTTCATGTGGCGGGATCCGTAATGGTTAATGTTCATACACTGGGATTCAATTGCAACATCGATATCTCACGTCACTTGCAATTCCGATGTAATTCTCATTTAGGGTCAATGGGATAACATTGGATAAGCCAGGGTAAGAATGTCCCAAAGCAATCTGTAGAGGTGCTCACATAAGAAATACAAGCTCAGTAATTGATTAAAAGTTAATCAGTTATTTTAAGTGATCAAAAGTTAATCATTTAATTAAATAGATTAATAGTTAATCTATTGTTTAAATTAATTGTTAATTTAAACTAAGGGATTATTTTAGTAATTATTTGATTAACATAATTAAAGGGGAAATGGGTTTGACCTATATCCATAACCCCATTAAAATAGACCTTTAATATAGGCCAAAGCCCATGGATTTAAACCCTAGGGTGGGGAGCCCACTTGAGGAATCCTAATTGGATTAGGATTTGTTTAATGGAATAATTATTGAAATAAAATTCCTTTTATTATGGAATTAAAATCCAAGTGTTGGATTGCAATTAGAATTAAGATGTTATTGTAATTAGATTACAATAAGGAGTTTTAACTCCTCAAATCCCACGCCCCATAGAAGCTCACGCCCCCCCTTGTGGATTCCTAGTTTGACTAGGCTTCCTACTTTGGTGTAGGATGTTGACTTATCCCTTTTAATTAAGGAATCCTCTTATAATAGAGACTCTTTAATTAATAGGATTGCTATAACTAAAGTAGTTATAGATTAAGTAGGAGTTTATTTAATTAATAATAAGAGTTATTATTAATTAATAAATCCTACTAGATAAGATCAAGTTGGAGTAGGATTAGGATAAGATCCTAGTCTATAAATACCCCAACACCCTAGTCCATTAAGTAGAATTCTCCAGAATTTTTTCTCTCCTCTCCTCTCTCTCTCAAAACCGTGAGCCCTAGGGGAGATCCCTAGGGATTTTCGTGAGCTATATTGGTGGTCCTAGTTGGGTTTTGCAAATCTAGGGTTTTGAATCTTAGTATTATTGGTGATAGAAGGTCTACACCATTGATCCATCTTCTTCCTCTTACTTCTATAATTCTAAAGGAGATTCTAAAGCTTCGTGGGGATAGCAAAGAACAAAGATCGAGCTTCTAGTATTTTTTCAGAGAAATCTCTACAAAGAGTTCTGACGGTTCGAGTGGATTAAGCTTCACCGGTGAAAAACATTCACCGAAGTGATATGACTAAAACTCTTAGATAATTTTAATGCTTTTTATGGTGTTAAGATCTAGGAGATCCAGTTTCCGCATAAATTTTTATCCAGGTCCCCCTTTCAATTGGTTCTCCCCGTTACCTCCTTTATATCTAGCATAAAGATTGGCATGACCATGCCACTATCTAGAGTTGTGAGCAATTTTTATCACATCTTCACACAAACTCCTAAACTTCTCCACTAGGACCTCAACTCTCCTTGGAAAATTCTCATTAAGATTATTTTGGTTCTCAAAATCATGATTGGGTATTCTTCAAAGTTTAGGACATCGAGGCTTAATTTGACCCTTCACTCCACATTTATGACATGTAGGAATGAATTTCTGAGTTGAAGGGTACTCTTATTTTCAGGAGGGTGCCTTTTAGCACCAGGCTCTGTGTTCGAGGTGCATGAAGTTCCCTTCTCATCTCCACACCTCTGAACTTACTCAAGATCAGCCAACTTGATTTCAAGACTTGTCTTTTCATCAAGACAAATATGCAAATTAGATTCAAGAAGTTGAGTCTTGACAATGAGGGAAGCCTTCTCTTCTTTAAGCTATGACACAAGAGCTTTTAACCCTAAAGCCACTTGGTCTAAGGCATCTTTTTCCATTTTAATAGATTTAACCTTTTTGGTCATGAAAAACTGAACATTTTTCAGCTTTAGGCATTCTTGAAATAACTCATCATAGGCTACCTCGAGGTCTCCCTCAGACTCTAAGTCATTCTGACTCTCTTCATCATCCTCACCATCACTATGGTGTTGGTTAGTCACAGTGTTTGAAGAAGATTCTTCAATCTCAGATAGAGATACAGTGAAGGCCATACAACCCCTAGTCTTCTCACAAGAAGAACTATCTCATTCCTCAAATTCAGATTCACTGTCATCCTTCGCCTTGCCCTTAAATATTTTCTTATTAAAGCACTCAGCGGTAATATGACCATAGCCTTGGCATTCATAGCATTCAACACTTTAGGATTTCTTATCCACACTTTTAAGATGTTTCTTGTTTTCAAAGTGATTGAACTTAGGCTTCTCAAAAGATTTTTGTCCTTTCGGATTAAATCTCTTATTAAATTTCAGAAATTTTTTGAATTTCTTTGAAATAAAGCCAACTCTTCTTCATTATCCTTAGAGTCATCATCTGAACCATCTATGGATTCCTTGACAGATTTCAAGACAATAGATTTTGGTTTCTTAGATGGTTCAGATTTAACTCATAGGTTTGGAGAGAACCAACCAACTCTTCAATTTTGAGAGCATCAACATTTTTTGTAGAATCCCGAAACTTTTTGCATGTCTTGGAATATGTGGCAAGGCATAATACCTTTATAATCTCCATTTTTCATGAAATGAGAATTTGAAACTTTGAGAATTTTGCAAGAATGCTATAATTAATTAAATAAATTATTTAATAATGTCTATAAGCCTTCAAAGGGTCCTAGTCATGTTTAGAAGAGGTCAAAAGGGAAGAAGGATAAGTCCAAGTAGTAGGAATGGGTGAAAAATGGACTTAGTGTCAAAACCTGCAGAGAACCGATCGCTCAGTCACGAGAGCGATCGATCGGTCCACAACAGATCGCTTAGTCCATATTATCGATCGATCGGTCAACAACCGATCGATCGGTAGCTATCGACTGGTGCACTTTTTTGTATGGGAAAAAATTTCAGAGAGGGTGTTTTTGACCGATCTCTTGGTCAAGAACACCGGTCGCTCGGTAGGCAACCGATCGCGCGGTATTGACCACCGATCGATTGGTTTATCGTATTTTACAGAAATTTCATTAAGGGCTTTTTCATCATTTGGGAGTTTCACCCTTGCCTATTAATGCTTGCTCGAGTTTTGGGGGTCTCATTCACCACACTTAGAGTATTTTGAGAGGGAGTGAGAGAGTAGAAAGGGTTTTGAACCCTAGGGCATCATCTTGAAGCAAATCAAGGGTTTTGAGAATCCTAGATCTCACCTCAAGGCTTGGATTCTTCAAATCCAACTTCAAGGAAGTGAGGGACACGTTCCCCAAGCTAGGGTAGCGACTCCACGTACGTTTTGGAGGGTTTTCCTCGCCTTTTCAAGGTCAGTACCATATGCTATCCTCCTAGTTCATATTTTCTCTTTTCTTCCCTTCTTTCTAGTTTTCCTAAAGTATGAACATAATAGAAGATGGATTGTGGTGTGGAAATGGATGTGGGGCGATGGATGCCATGTGGATGTGTTATGATGAATGAAATGGGAAGGGTATTGTATCAATAATGAATACACAAGTATGTTGTGAACATGAACCCATCTAGAAAAGCATGGTATAGGCCTTAACCAATAATGTACACACCACATGTTTGATGAAATGCCAAGGTGAAGAAAATGAATTGTAAATCAAGATATGCATGATTTAAAGTGTATGGAAGTTCTAGGGTTTATGATAGTGTGATTAATTGCTTTCTCTAAATGGCATGAATACTTGCTTGTTTAAATTAATGATACTCTATGTATTGTTAAAATCCCAAATGTCATTAAATTCCAAGTTAAAGCATGTACACGATTTCACGAGCACGGCATGCATGATATGGTTTACCGGTATTTTTCAAGAATAAGGATTTTAGAGGTAGGACATATCTTACAATATGTTTTGCCTCACTTTTTACAAGAACAAGTGCATATCATTAAGGAGGGGTCTCCCCTCCCTCACAAGTGCATATCATTATGGAGGGGCCTCCCTTCCCTCGTAAGTGCATCTCATTGAAAGAAGGGTCTCCCTTCCCTCACAAATGTATCTCATTGAAAGAAGGGTCTCCCTTCCCTCGTAAGTGCATCTCATTTAAAGAGGGGTCTCCCCTCCCTCACAAGTGTACCTCACAAGTGCATGAGCATGTTTAAATTCTAAGCAAGACGCATGACATGGCACTCAAGGCAAACAAGCAAGACAGACATGACATGTTTTCACGCATGAAATGAGTATTTCAAGTTAAGTCAACTACAAGATGATTTCAAGAGTTTTTCTAACTTCGATATGATACGAGCATGAACTATAAACCGTTTACTTTTCCTATTAATTATATGAACTACTTCTTGCTTTACTTTGTTGTTATTATGCTATGACTGTTGGTTAGTATTTGGTACCCGCTGAGTATTCCATGCTCAGCTGTACTTCTCATGTCGGCAAGTGATAGTGGAGCGGCGGCTCCTTTTGACATCTGTGCTCTTGGCCCATGGGTGGAGGAGGAGTATGTTAAGGAACCTATGGAGGAACCTCCTGTAGAGGGCTACTACTAAGTGATAGATTCTAGGTGATTTGTAGGAGAGCTTGAGAGATTTTCTCATGTATTTTTCGGGCATGTCCGCACCTTCTTTTGTTTTCCCTTTTTATACAAAACTTGGATCACGTATATACATAGAGGTTTTGGGTTAGACTTCCGTTGTGCCATGATTAGTTTATGCTTCCACTATTGTGTCCTCTATTGTATATGCTTTGTATGTTTTGCAGGATGGTTTGTCAAGCAAGTCATGATAAGTCGTTCAAGATTCACTCTAACTCCTAGGGTGGGTTTTGGGTCGCGACATTTTTGCTCTCTTCGATGACGGTAACCTTTGATCGAAATCTCTCAGGTAAAGATCTCAAAATTTTTCTAACAATTTTGGACTCAGGAATTCTTTCCCCTAGATTGAAACTAGAATTGACAATTTCACTCAGATTAGCATAAAAATTATCAAAAGTTTCATTATCATCAATCATCAACTTTTCAAACTTAGAGGTAAACATTTGAAGTTTAGAGATCTTGAAAGTTGTAGTCCCTTCATGGGTAATTTGAAGAATGTCTTATGCCTCTTTCAAAGTGTCACATTTAAAAATACGCCAAAATTCTTCGAGTGTGACAGCAGCGACGATTGCATTTAGAGCCTTACTGTTCCATCTACAACTTTCAAGTTCTATATTTGTCCATTCAGAAGAAGGTTTAGGGATGGTCTGATCATCTATGGTCTTTGTTGGATGGATCCAACATTGTTCAATGAAGATCCATATTCTCTCATCTAATGATTTTAGAAACTCTCTCATTCGAGCTTTCCAATAGGCATAATTATTCTCATTAAATAATGGGGGATAAGAGATGGATCCTCCCTCTCTTTGAAGATTCATATTCACCGAAAATATGGGACAAAATCACATTAACAAGTTAGTGAATCCGCAGCTGCTTGTACTTCTCTTTGTGTCTCGAAAATAGTTCACGACCTTCCGATCGATCTCCGTCAATGACAGCTTTAGATTCCACCGACCAAATCACACTACCACGATCCTTCTCGGATCGATCTCCCTCATAAAGGCTCCGGAATACTCTGGCCAAGTTTTTCTATCCAAAACGGGTTGATGGTCTTATAAAAAATCAAATCCTAGATGGACTCCTTCAATGGAAAAGTCCAAGCTAGCTATAATGAAGCTTTTGGCTTGCAAACTCTAGGATGATGAAGGACTGACAAGGGGAGGAGAAAAATATATCTCATAGGTTCTATGCCTCTAGAGATACTTAAAAGTACTCTCCACACACTGCCCAAGTTCCACCCCACAAACTAGAGGGGTTCACACTTTATAGAGAAGTTTAAAACCATGTTTAGAAGTTGCTATATACCAAAGAAGGCAAAAAAATCGAATAGGAAAGGATTCCCATATCAGGGTCGACCCTAGGAGATACTTAGGTTGACCCAAATGTGGAGTTCAATCAACCCAAACATCCCCTAGGGTTGACCTTGGGTTTGTGAGGTCTCTACCCATTTTTGCCACACACAAAATTCTATACTCAGGGTCGACCCTAAGTGCTCAGGGTCGAACTTGAGGAGTAGACCCGATTTTAAAAATTCATTTTTAGCTCTTTTACCAATCATAAAAGTTGTTCATCTTTTCGACACAGTCGATTTGATATATTATGGAGCAAAATCTGAGTTACGGTTTGGGAGATATGCCACCTACAAGAAACCTTGGTTTTTTGAGAAATTTTAGACTTTTGAACTTGTTTTGGGCTGCATATCTCATCTCCTTGGGTCCAAATGATTAGTCTAGGACACTTACAACCTAAGGTATCATATTATGAATATTCTAAGTCAATGCCCACCTATGGTCACATGGTATCTAGGTCACTTACCATCCTACGAGTGAAACGAAGGAAATGATCAACCGAGTCTTCAACGGTCTTCAACTTCACTTGTCGTGGATGCTTGAAGGCAATGACACAAGATACACACCTAATCACCTAGACTCACTTGTTTTGACACCAAAATAAGCCAACACATAAAACATGGACTTTATAAGAACATTTCGAACACTCCTACTCCCATGAATTACCTCTATCCAAGGACCGGGAGCATATGCATTGAACTGTGTACCTGCCGATATAAAAGTACGGCTGAGTATGGAATACTCAGCGAGTACAAGCTACTAGCTAACAATAGAAATAACGATAACATAACATACCTAATACAGTTCATCATCACATTTCTAAAATCAGAGTGCGGAAGCAAGAACAAGTAACAACGAATGTAAACTCTTGAATATCATATAGTAAATCATGCCTTATGTTCATACTTTAACCAATCTTGTGAGTTCCTTATGCGTCTTATGTATCTTGAGGTTACCTTACACATCTTATGAGATTATTCTTGTCTTGTGATAATCATGCATGTCTGCTTGTTTACTTGCTTGAATGGGAACAGATGATAATGTCCATACCTGATCTTAGTACATTATCACTCTTCCATGTTTCTTGATTCTTGCTTGGAGACAGATACTAGTACCCGTACCTGGTCTTAGTATACTAGTATCCTCTCGTACTTGTTGGAAACAGATGTTAATGCCCGTACCTAGTCTTAGTACATTAACACCCTTCCATGCTTGTCATTTTACTTGGAGACAGATGGTAGTACCCATACTTGGTCTTAGTATACCAACATCCTCTCATACTTGTTGGGGAACAGATGTTAGTGCCTGTAACTGGTCTTAGTACACTAACATCCTTCCATATTTCTTGATTCTTGCTTGTCATGTTTTCTTGTGAGCTAGGTATGACATATCCTAGGGATATGCCCAACCCTTGACCTTCATGCTTGTTTACTTGTGAGCCAGGTATGACATATCCTAGGGATATGCCATACCCTTGACATTCATGCTTGTTTTCTTGTGAATCAGGTATGACATATCCTAGGGATATGCCCTACCCTTGACATTCATGCTTATTTTCTTGTGAGCCAAGTATGACACATCCTAGGGATATGTCCTACCCTTGACATTCATGCTTGTTTCACAATTCACATTTCTTGTTCTTGGTTTTTCTTTTCATATACTTGTACATAAAAACTTGATTCAGACATGCATGTGTACCTGTGTGTGACCCTTGGTGATATCATGTTGACATGGGACAATAAGAAAAATATAGCATTTCTTGTATTTTCATAGTCATGAGGGATGTAATGAAATGAAAACACGTAGAGCATTTGATCAAATTCACTAATTAGGAAAACTATATGAATCATGCTTGCATAATCTTTATTTAATTCCTTTATTCCCATTTAGACATTTTATCAAACACTTGGTATACAACTTATTTCTAACCATTTATTTGCGTTCTTAGTTCAAGCATTTCATCAACAATACACGTGTGTTCATTATGTGTACAATGCCCATCCTCCATGCTCCTCCACACATCATACCTCACATTCGTACGGCATCAACAATACACGTGTGTTCATTATTTGATTTAATTGTTAAATCAAATAATCCCTAAAAGCAGTTGGCACTTATGAAAAATTTTGAATTCATCTATTATTGATTTCGAATTTAATTTTGGAATCAATATAAGGTGATATTAAACATTAGCAATTTACTGATTTTTATTTTGGTCTTTTAATTGTTATTAGATCAAAATAATATGGGAGCGATTAAATCCCTAGCCTAGCGAATTTAATATGGTGTTTTCTATTTGTTTATCAATTGAGGAGTGTGAGGATGAATTTTAGGGTTAGATTAAATCTTAGAGAAATTATTTCTCTTAATGTTTTCCCAAGCATTAAAGGAAAATAGTTTTCTTTTAATGATGATCTAAAGTCCTAAGAATTCATTCTAGTCATGCTTGCTTTATTTTTTTGCTCTAGGGTTTTTCTATTAAATGTTAATAGAGGCCGTAACCATATAGGAAAGAGTTTTCCTAAGGTTAGCAAAACCCTTGTTGAGGTTATGGACTTTTTAAGTTACTTGTCATGTCATGTTATTATTCATAGTTGATGAATAGTTAATATATATTCTTGTTGAATGGTAGATGGGTTCCATGATCATGTCTTCTTCTTTCTCTCTATTCTCTTATCTTTCTTCTTATGGGTTGTACTCCCCTTAAGCACCCTATTTTGGGTGGTTTCTCAAGGTTTCTTATTTTGAATATGATGTAATTCTAGTATTAGGAGTTGCTGATATTTCTATTGAGAAATCGAATTGAAGATAGAAGATGATGGTGATCGCATGGAGAATAAATCTTGGAAGGCATTCTACAAGAGTAGTTGTAGGATTTCTAAGATAGCATGATCATGTGGATCCATTGTGCGGCTATATTATGTATTTCATATGATGATTTGTTATAGTTTTTTGTTGCTTAGAAAAGTTCATAACCCTTGTGATAATATGATTATCGTTTTTGTGCAAATTTTTAATAATTGGATCAAACCTCACAATATGTGTTTTGTTGAAACATAAAAAGTTTGTGTTTAAATAAAACACATTATTATAGTCCTTTTGGATGTGATGCATATAGTCCATGTTGAAATTTTTACATGGAATATGTTACTTGCATAATTATAAGATAATTGTGTCTTAATTGGCATAGATGTAAGCTAACAATATTCACGATTATGGAAAGTGCTTGAGTGACACTTATAGACCCTAGTAGAGATCTTAGAGAGTTGTTTAAATACTCTCATAATTTCTTTTAGACTTAGGGTTGGTGAACCCTAATGTGCTGAAATTAATTCGTAGAGAATTAAAGGGTAATATAATCTATTTTGACTTATAGGCTTTAATAATACATATGGACATTTATAATTGTTATTTTGGGCCCATGGTGCTTGGTATGACCAATGGTCTATCATATGGAGGAATGAACCATCTAAAGCCCACCAATGTTAAAAATGACCTTTGTACCCTTGGATTAGATCCATTAAGATTTCTGGGGCTAGTGGGAGTTCATTAGAATTAGTTTGATCTAATTAAATGAAATTTGATTTATTGTCATGTGATGATTTTGTAATTGTTTTATACATGTGATACAATGATATATATTGTGAATGCTTTTGATATATGCATTAGACGTATAATTTGTTCATAATATTTAATTTTCCCTCAAGAAAAATATTAAGTAAATTAAATGAGCTAATTTATCCTATGGGATAATGTTACCCTATGACCTTTCATTATCAATAAGACTAAGAATTAATTAGTCTGAGTCTTGTCTTGCCAAAAGGTATTGACATAATTCAGTCTGAATTAAACTCCTAGAGTCTTATTTCTATAGTAGATAAGTTTATGTATGGCCTGATAAGGAGTGTCAAATAAAATGGGGGCACAGTCCTACTTGATCATATGACGAACTAGAATGATGGGTTTCACTTAACCAAGGAACATGGCGGCTGAAACAGTGACAATCATGTTGTCCTTGGAGGTCGTAAGGAAATTGGGAATCACTGATTTACATAAGGAGTTATGCATGAGATGGTCAGTGATGGATAGTTACTATCCACCTTGTAGTGCATGTGTAGTACTATCATAATGGAAGATTGCATGTATATTATAAGGCACCCAATGCTCATCAGAAATATGAAGTAGCATATTTCTTAATTTTATAGTTTAAGGGGTCTATGAAATTTGACCAAATGATTAGCAATATCATCAAAGATTGAAATCCCTGATCTAATGATATTATAATGTATGAAATATTATGATGTATGTTTTATTGTCATGTCATTCTATAACCACCTTACCAAGACTTTAATGAGAATCTTTTGACCAATTCAAAATGTTTAGAATGGAAAAGGAATCTCAAGTTTATGCTTACTATCTAAAAAATTGCTCAAGTTATCACTACTAATGTTAAATCTCATATGAGATGTTTACAAAATACAATAGGGCTGCAGTCACAAAGAATATGATAGAGATCATGGGATTCAGAAATCCCAATTCTTGGTGCTGAGATAAATTGAGATAAATTTATGGGATCAGTGAATATGATCCTCAACTAACTCCCAGAGTCCTTTAATTTGGTTATGTTAAACAATTAGGGAATCAGATTGTCTGAAAT
This sequence comes from Tetracentron sinense, assembly GCA_015143295.1. NCBI lineage: Eukaryota > Viridiplantae > Streptophyta > Magnoliopsida > Trochodendrales > Trochodendraceae > Tetracentron > Tetracentron sinense. The sequence continues at coordinate 17,697,801 of CM026569.1, forward strand.
CCTACATGTTGTATATGGCTAAGATCCTTTGAAGAGTTCAATGTTATTTGCAAAGATGTTCAAAACAGTTGGATTCTCTAAATCTCGAGCATTTATGCAAATGAAAGAAATCCAAGAATTTCCATTGGAAATATATTCTGGTAGTATAGACAAGGGCTCTTCTGAGAAGAAAGGAAAGTATAAGGATTATGCTTCATAGTGAAGCAATTGGTCATTGGATACAGGACAAACCTTTGGAAGGATTGTCTAGCTTGTATACACATCAAGTCCAACTTAATTGTTGGAACCTCCAGCTCCTAATGCTTGGTATGATCTTGCATAAGTGCAATAGTTGCATGTTTGTTAAGGAGAATGAGAAATCTGAGTAGATAAAACTTCTACTTGGGAATGGGACAAAAGTTGGATGATTGTAACCATATGAATATTTCATTAAGAGGTAGCTAACTTTATTTCACCTTCTTTGGAAAGTTAAATTCCATATTGAAATAAAGAAATAGCTAGGTAAGTCTTCCATGATTGAGAAGAGTAACTCTTAATAGAAATTTCATATGTTACTCTCATTACATCTTGTCTTAGATAATTCCCATAACAAATCATAGCATGATGGTGTTGTTAAATCGAATTATATTGGATATGATTCGATAGAAGATGAGATTGGGATTCGCATTAGAGACATTTAGTCTCTATTCCTGGATAACAAAAGATATTTGTAAACAGGAATACAAGTTTCCTAATAGAGAAACTGAATCTAGAATTGTTCTAGAAGCGGAAGCCCAGTAGACCGATAACTATGAGAATTGATAGAGATCAACCCTCTACTCTCACTATACCTAAATAGTACACTAGAACACACAAGTCCCAAAATCTGTAGTTGGACTAACTTTTATTCTAATGAAGTAATCAAACTGTTTTGATTTTCATCTAAGGATGAATGTATCCTTTGTGTGCAAATTGGTTAGTGGGAGCATAATTACTTTCATCGCTTTATGCAAAGATAATATTCTTTTCATTTTGAATGAAGTGTGAATATTATTCTTCTCTTAGATGTGATCTAGTAATTTTGCAATGAAGGACAAAAACTTTGACAACATGTTTTCTTACTCCTAAATGGTTTAGAGACAAAAAGAAAATGATATTATTATTCTCCCAATAACAATCATGCTTTTGTGCAAGTAAGATTCCAATAAAAGAGTTTCTACCTTTATGGAATGGAATCTGTTTCTCTTAGATATGTGATATCATGAGAAAGTATACTTGTACTAGACCACATATTTATCACATGTTGATGTGATAAGATATTGGTCAGATTAGTCTGGAGCATTGTATAATGGTAATGCACAAACAAGTTAACTTCAGAAAATGACTGTTGGACAGTATCATTTGTGTTTAGTCTTTTAAGACTATGGTTATCGATAATAAATTTGTACGAGTTGCAAGTGTTATTGCATCAGTACAATAGTTGTGGTAAAGCAGACATGACAGACTCATGTATATTAAGTTATGCTTCAGCTGGTGTTTGAGAAACATCACTAAGAAGATGGACATTACATCTAATTGGCTTAGAGTGCAAGTGAGAAATTGTTAGACATATATGCCCTCGAAAGCCAATAAGAGACTTTTCTATGTTGATTAGATAAGCATCATATTCACACAACCAACTATAAAGGGTATTTATATTAATTACTGTCTCATTTGATGATGACATAAAGTTCCATAGGTAACATTGTAGGAGGAAAATCATGCCAAGGTTGCGAGTAGATATGATTGTCCAGTTCCTTGTAAACCTAATATTGCTCGAAGCCTCTAGAGTACTGGTTGGGCACCGTACTTCATCATGGCTTGCACATGTGTAGTTCTATAAGATAGTGTGATGAATCTCATTTATAGAGAGTACTGACTCTTAACTAACATGTGAGTATATGTAGCAAGTACATAATACTGAACGGGGTCACTAGTGGATACCATATGGAATACACTGTCAAATTATATTAGGGTTATCCATTTAACAATTGTCTTTAGACCTGAGGGGTTAACATCTTCTAAGACATCTGTCTATATGGCTTTGATGTGCCAATCGGTAATGTCCAATACGTAGGACTAACTCCGGGTACGTTGCGTCATGTACACAATGTTTCGAAAAGTGTGTAAACACTCAATAAAGAATCCATGATTCCTTAATTGGAGATAATGATATCAAGGTGATACTTGTTGAATTGAACTGTTAAATCCAGTACTAGTGCTTTTCGGTAAAATAGTCTTTATCGAAGTTGATATTTTCAATATGGAAAATTATATATAAATATATATGTGTCAGTTCTTTTCTAATATTTCTTCAAAAGTGTTTTAGAGGTTCAGTTCAATGAAAAAGTAATCATGAGAAAGGGTTCTATTCATAAGCTAGGAACTAGACAGTGGAATTGTTCCAATCCCGAAAGCTTACAAGTGATATCGGAATGTGGAAGGATTTATTTGTAAATAAATTGTGAGATAGTACTTACAAGTAATTCTTTATTTTCTGGAGGTTAATCACATTGTGTTGATGGACATTATTGTGACTGGTGGAAGTCCAGGGATATAGATGAAATTCTATAATCCTAATGTAGTGATAGGAAAAGTGTTTCCTAGTAACAATGCTTTAACCAAAAGGTTGAGTACTTGGTCCCATAACCGGAAATAGGAGATCCCTTTAGATCCCACACACAAGGACCTTCCTCAAGTGTTTAATTTAATTATTAATTAAATTAATTAATTTCTCTAAGTAATTACTATATGGTATAGTGAAGCTATGAAAGTGGAATCACATTGGATGTGAAAAACCAAATGGGTAGGACGCATTAGGAATTTTTTATAAAGATCAAAAAGTGACCTAAGGGGTTTAGAACCCTAAGGGGCATGTGGAGTGGGGCCCACCTAGGGTGGGATGCCCACTTCAAGGAGTAATCTTATTTTTAATTAGTTTCTAATAACTAAATTCCTTATTGGATAAGGTTAGTTAGTTACTAATTAAGGATTCCCTAATTGTTAGAGATTCCATTAGTTAGTTACTAATTCAAGATTCCTTATTGGATAAGGATAAGATTAGTTACTAATGGATAAAGTAAGTTTCTTTTAAGATTAATCCTAATGGGAATAGGAGAATAATCATTAAGGAAACAATTGAAGAATCCTAGTTGGATTAGGATAAGGTTGACGATTTGTAATTGGATTATAATTCAAGCAACCAAGAGAGGAGTCTATTTAAAGGGTTGGACGCCCACCCTTGAAAAGAATAATTCTCCAGATTTTTCTCCTCCCTCTCCTCTCCTCTGATCTCATGCCAAGCCCTCTCCCCCTTTAAGGGTGTACAATCATCCTTCCCCTTCTTCCTTTTGTTTGGTTTTTGTTCTTGATGATCAAGAACAAGTTCTTTGAAGATCAAGATTGGATCTTGTTTGATCAAGAAAGGTTCTTAGATTAAAGAAAAGATTAAAGAGCATGAAATTTGGAAGGGCCATTAGCTTCCATTAGAGAAAGCTTTAAAGGAAAAAGAAGGTTCATGTGAATCGACCGGAAACTTGACACTTGTGAAGTTTTGCGAGTACTATTCTAATGTGGATTTGACTTAACAATTTCAAAGTCGCAAAGGTGATTGTTATTCGAACCTTCATTGAATAAAATCAATTAGAATCTTAGTCAGATCTTGGGATTCGATGTATGTCCCCCAAGAACTGTTTTTCTAAAATTAAAAAGAGACATACTTTCAAAAGGGTCAATCAAACTGCTAAAACCATTTGGGTGAGAAAGGAAGACCTGAAGGGCTTCACTTAGCCCCTATCTGTCATAGCATAGGGTGTGCTGGTATTGTTATATCTTGTCCTAGTGTTATGCTATTTATGTATAGTAGTATTTTTTTTTTACTAGCTATTATTTGCTTTGGTTATTTTTTCTGTTTCATTTATTTTGACAATACCCAAAAACTATAAAATCCAAAAAGATTTTTGTCATATTGCCCTTGTTTGACTTGCACGATCTGCATTCCTTGTGTAATCTTTATTTCTGTAGGGTTGAACATGAGTTTGTTGCTAATTGAGGATATATCACCTTCATAGTCTCTTGGTTAGGCTGAAAATTAGATCGGTTTTACCTTAAACAGTTAGAGACTTATTCATATGTGTATGCTTTACAATTTCACATGCACTCTGACTGATTCTGTTGAGAGGTCTATTTTCTAATCTGTAGGTGTTTTGACTTATCCCAAAAGGGTGTCCTTGGATGACAAATCTAGAATGACCATATTGTTAGTCATCCCCATTTTGTGTATCCTCCATGAGCAAAAATTGTTGCAATGAAAAGGGCTACCTACTGGGCTAGTGTGAAAGTCACTATTGGATACAAACAGTATGAAATGACTACTTAGGCGGACAGTAGTTATTTATCTTGGTCACTATAGTGAAAGCCCCTAGTGCCAAGAGCCAGGACTACCTATCTGGAGAGTGTGAAAGTCATCATTGCATGAAAAGATAAGTTCAGATAAAGATCATCAAAAGAAATCTTACAATGTTTGGAGGTATTTGACCAAAAGTAAAAGAAAAATATTGAGTCAAATAAAATGGATAAAGGAGCACCAAAATGTAAAAAATCAGCATATCTGGATCTAACTAGGTTTGACTTCTAAGAATTGTGTCTCTTGGAGTCCCCTTAGTGGTTAATGTCATATCCTTGGAAATGGAAAGAAACCTTGATCTAGTATCTAGTCAGACCACCGCTACACACACATGCTTCACTTTTGAACTGTTCACTAAAAGTGACTAGTGAATTGGCTATGCTTTAGCATTCCATGAAATTTAGTTAGATGTGTATCCTCAATCGGACTAACTAATTATGTTCTTTATTGAATTTGTAATTTTAAATTACTACTGCTTAGAATGCTTTTGATGCATATTTGTATGGCATATGATATTTTTTTAATTATTTCCTTTTTGTTTGGCATGGGCCTTTCTAGCAGAGGTGCCCTATTTTTGGTGGTGTCCTTAATCTTAGGGGGAGAAGATCAAGCTGGGTTGTTGAGGGGGAGTTTGTGCTTGAGTTGTTGAGGGGGAGTTTGTGCTTTATATTTCTATCTTGTTTCCCACTCTTTAGTCCTTGTATTGTCTGCATTTGATTGGTTGTATTGTGATTGTCTTAATATTTCACATGTGCTAAATTGATATATTCTTTGTGATATTGGCTTCATGAATACCTTTGGTAATTGTGCCAAAAAGGGGGAGAATGTTGGGTACTATTTCCCAAGTTCAATACATTCCTTGTATTACCTGTGCTTATTTATTTTTATATTCCTTACATGCTTCACTGTGTGTTTTGTTTATGAGCATGTGTAGGTGCAGGGTTGCAACAGACAGATTTTTTCTTGACAAAAGCTTAATTGTCTTAATTTAAGATGATTTGTCAAATGGTGTCATGTAATGCCCTAATTCACCGTTTTGATGTGTTTGGTTGAGTTTGTGTCAAGTCATGTGCTTCAGTTTAGTTTTGCCACGGAATTGTCAAAGGAGGAGGTTGCAAAGTCCATGTTTTTTGTGTTGACTTATTTTGATGTCAAAACAAGTGAGTCTAGGTGATTAGATGTGTATCTTGTGTCATTGCCGTCAAGAATCCATGACAAATGAAGTTGAAGAGCGTTAAAGACTCGGTTGATCATTTCAGTCGTTTCACTCATAGGATGGTAAGTGACCTAGATACCATGTTACCTTAGGTGAGAATTGACTTAAAATAAACTTAATATGATACCTTAGGTGGACATTGTCCTAAACTAATCATATGGACCCAAGGAGATGAGATATGTAGTGCAAAATAAGTTTAAAAATTTTGAAATTTTTCAAACAACCAAGGTTGCTTGTAGGTGGCATATCGCCCAAACAGTAGCTTAGATTTTGCTCCATAATGTATCAAATCGACCACGTCCAAAATATCTACAACTTTCATGAAGGGAGCAAGAGCTAAAAATGAAGTTGAAAAATCGGGTTTGCACCTCAAGGTCGACCCTGACCCTCTTAAACTTTGTATGATGAAATACGGCAGAGAGTGAAAAAAATGAGGGTCAAACCTAGAGGATACTTTGGTTAACTGAAGTTGGAATTCGGTCACCACAAGGCCGAACCTAGAGGGTCAAGCATCGTAGTTTGGCAACTGTCTACTAGGAATTCGGTCAAACCTAGAGGGTCAATCTGTGGATGATTTGTCTAGAAGTAGCACTCTGCTGGTGATTGTCAACTGCCGAACTGTGTTGCCAAACTACGCTTCAGCTTTTCTTCTCTTTTTTACCCTTGGAATAACCAAGTCAATGGATTTCGCATAATTTTTGCGCAATGCGGCTGTTGCCGATTTTCCTCATGCCAGCGAAGCTGGTTGATTTTTGTCCTATTTTTGCCCCTAGTTGCAAGATTAGGTCTAGGGTCACATACTTTTTACGCAATAAGGTCGTTACCAGTTTTCACTCATGCCCGCGATTTTTTGGGGAAAATAGATCTTCTCCCTTCATTACCCTGAATGGTGATCCGCCAACGATTTGTGTTCTGCCGAGGATGTAGACACAATGCTGTTCTTGCACTCGTAGTTTCTAGGGAATCTAGAAGGACTTAGAGTAGGAAAAAATGTAGGCTAGGGGACCAAAGTTTGGGACACCCTAAGATTTCTCCTGTGTGTAGTTGGTTTGCTCTTTTGGGAAGTTGTCTCATTGTACTCTCCTGGGGATTTGTACTTTGAGATTTCTAGCAGAGTTTTTTTTTGGGCTCCGCTGGGGAAATTGAGAGAGGTTGTCTCTGCTTGGGGTTTTCGGAAGAGGTTACCTGAGAGATGTTTGCTGGGGAAAGAATCTTGGAGAGGTTCGTCTCTGTGGGGGAGTTTTTGCCTTTTGAGAATGTTTCAACTTCTATTTTGGGTTTTTCTTTTTATGGAAACTTTGTACTCTTGAGAGTTGATTCGGCTAGGGAAGTCAAGAGGATTCCTGCTCTATATGGACTCTTTGGGGAGGCTCTTTTTAGAGAGGTTTTTGCTCCACTGGGAATGGTTAGATCCCTACTTGGGAGATGATTCTGGAAATATCTTGATCCCTTTAATGACCGTACCTGATTTGTCAGGTTGCCTACGTACCCTTTGCAGGATCAGGTCATGACGTAGTTCAGAATAATTACTGCTGAGGGCGAGGGAGTGTGTCCCTGAAAGGGTTTCATGAAAGAAAAGATGTCAGGTTCAAATGGGCTAACTAGTGGATTTCATTAATTTGAAAATGGGTTTACATTATTGGGGATAAGGAGTGTGTCAAAGATGGCCACCTGTTATTTCCTAGAGAATCTACGAGTACAAATCGCCTATCAGATCTAGACCCTAAGCGTAGTATCGTTTGACTTTGTCCATGTTGACGGGCTTTGGGAGGTCTTCGTCATCCATACGTTCCAGTCGAAGGGCGCTGTCGAAGAATTTGTCTCAGATGATGTATGGGCCTTCATAGCTGGGAGTGAACTTGACCCTTGGGTCAGGACGGTTTTGCAACATTTTCTGGAGAACTAGGTCACCAACCTCGATGCTTCGTGGCTTGACTTTCTTGTTGAATGCTCTAGCCATGTGCCTCTGATAGGCCTGAGAGTGGTTGATGGCTTTCAGTTGCCGCTCTTCGATCAGATTTAGCTACTCATATCGGATCTGTGCCCATTCTGCCTCTGAGATTTCTGCTTCCATTAACACGTGGAGTGGTGGAATTTCTTCTTCAATTGGGAGGACTGCTTCCATACCATAAGCCAAAGAGAATTGTGTTGCCCCAGTTGAAGTTTGGATGGACGTTTTATAGGCTATGAGTGCATATGGGAGCATCTCGTGCCAAGCAGAGTAATTGGTTGTCATCTTCTCTATGATTTTCTTCATGGTTTTGTTGGCGGCTTCAACTGCACCATTGGTCTGTGGCCTGTATGGCATGAAGTTGTGATGCTGTATCTTGAATTTCTGGCAAAGATCTGTCATCCCCTTGTTGCAGAAGTTGAGAGCATTGTCTGTTACAATCTCGAAGGAGACACCATATCGGTAGATGATGTCCCTTTTTAGAAAACGTTGAACCATTGAGGCTGTGACGTTGGCATAAAAGGCTGTCTCGACCCATTTTGTGAAGTAATCGATTGCAACCAGAATGAATCGATGTCCGTTTGATGCTTTCAGGGCTATGGGCCCGATGACATCAATGCCCCAAGCTAAGAATGGTCATGGAGCGGTGAGAATGTGCAGCCTGGTTGGCAGTGCATTGATCCTATCGGTATAGATTTGGCTCTGGTGGCACTTCTGTACATGCTAGCAACAGTCAGACTCCATTGCAGGCCAGTAATAACCCAGCCTAAGTACCTTTTTGGAGAGCATTAGGCCATTCATGTGTGGAGTGCAAGTTCCTCCGTGAACTTCCTCAACTACGTGTGCAGCTTCACGAGTATCGAGGCATCTGAACCAGATCAAGTTCGGCGATCTCTTGTACAAGATTTCTCCAGAGAGTACAAACTGAATGGCTAGTCTTCTGATTACCCGATGGTCTGTTTTGGTAGCAGCGAGTGGGAAAGTCTCGTCCTCGAGATACTGCTTGATGTCTGTACCTCTTCGATCTCAAGGCAATAGGCAGGCTAATCTTATTGTTGAATCTCGATTGGCCAGAGCATGATGCCCCTAGGGATCTGAACCATGGAGGCGACAGTAGCCAGTGAATCGACAAATCTGTTGTGGTTCCTGGATCTGTGACTGAAAGGTGATTCCTCTAAACTGAGTAATCAGAATGTTGCGGTGGGCCAAGTACGGGACTAGCCTTGCTTCTCGAATGACCCAAGATTCATTTGCCTGGCAGATTACCAAAGATGAGTTGCCATAGACGTCTATCTCCACAATCCCGATGCCTAGGGCTTCTTTCAATCCGGCTATGCATGCCTCATACTCTGCTTCGTTGTGCGAACATCTGAATTGCAGCTTGACTGAGATGGGGAGGTGTGCTCCCTTAGGTGAGATCAGAACTGCTCCTACCCCATGCCCATGACTGTTAACAGCTCCGTCGAAGTAGAGCTCCCAACCGAGGTATTGCTGCTCGTCTGCTTCTGTATACAGGATGGCTTCATCTGAGAATTGATCATGTACTGAGATGTAGTTTTGTACTGGACTATGGGCCAGGTGATCTGTAATCGCCTGCCCCTTGATTGACTTCTGAGTCATGTACATGATGTCGAATTCAGACAACATCATAAGCCATCGGGTTATCCTCCCGGTGGTGGCTGATTTTTCCAATAGGTACTTGAGTGGGTCCATCCGGGAGATCAAGATTGTCGGATAGGAGAGCAGATAATGCCGTAGATACTAAGTAGCCCAGACCAATGTCAGACAAGTTTGCCTAGTTCGATCCGACCAGCATACCTAACTGCCTTTGGTCCCATAGCACGGGGATCTTCACGGGATAGAGCAATCAATGGGGTTGCCAATTAAGCTCCTTCTCACCATGGGCAAAATGACATTTATGCCCAAACTTGCACGCTTTTGCACTCTTGAATTTGTTGCACATGCGGGTCTTGATGACAGGCGGAGATAAATTATCAGGAAAGGATGGTGGTCAGATTTCTTACTGATTTGATTTGATAGTATATAGAAGGATTTCTTATATAGAGTAGCATTCTAATAAGTCGTGCTCATTAATGACTAAAGTCTTTAATGAGCGGTCACTAATAACATGACATGTAACAGGTTGTTCTAAAATCCAACCGTTTGATGTCAAGACGGGTTTACCACGAGACACTTGGTAAAAAAATCAGCTCGATCAGACATTTATAGATCATCTAATTGAATATGGGAAGATTAGCTATTTCTATAAACTAGATAGGGTCTAGTGAACCCTAAGGGGTTAATGTTGATAAACTAGGGTCTAATCGAACGGTCTAAATACATTTGATTAGAATGATTTTTTGACACGTGTCTCTCAATGGACCCACCTCAACATCATTCTAGAGGGACCGCTCGTTAAAAGCATTAATGAGCATGGCTCATTACTATCCTTCCCTTCTTATATAATCAAAATTCTCATAAGTATCTTATATAGTTTTAGAGTGTTTGACCAGTTCTTACGTATCTTTTGGGATTATTCATTGGTGGGTCTTACTAATAAAACCTACTTTCTTCTTATGGATATTTATGTGGTGACAGGTTATTCTTATAATTGTAAATCACTTGTACTGATTTTCAATTATAAACAAACTATAATAATTGAATTGAAATTTTATTATAAAATTTATATATAATGAAATAAGGTAAAAGGTAATTACATCCACAAAGTTTGTGTGTGTGTGGAGGGGAGCTACAGTTCAAGTATAAAAAGTGAATGGGGATTAGGGGGGGCATAAAAAGTGAATGGCTACAAAGTTCAAGAACATATATATATATAGGGTAAAAAAATTTATCTTTTCACGTATTTGTAAATTCTCCCACGCCTTTTATATTTTGCATTCTCCTCCACTTCCAAATCCTTTTGCAAATACTCACTAATTGTTAAATTCTAATGAGAAATGTAACTTCTGATAGTTTATCCACTACGTGAAAATGGGTTAAATACTACATCAAAAGTCGGAAACAACGACGGCCTAAGACTCTCGTTAAATATACGACGGCTGTAGTGAGTCATTTACGTTTGACGCAATAAACGACTCCCCTAGGCAGTCGTTCTTTGAGGAATTAACCCTAACCTAACCCAAATCTCTCCTCTCGGTTTCTTCCTCTCTCTCTCGCACGACTGCTCTCTGTCTCAGTTTCTTCCTCTCTCTCTCTCTCACCGTTGCTGCCGGTGCTCGCTCGCTGGTGCTCACTCGCCGCTGCTTGCTCGCCGGTGCTCGCTCGCTGTTGCTCGTCGCTGCTCACAGAGCCTATTGTTGATCTTTTTGGAAGTTGATCTTTTTGGGGGTTTCACTCTTTGAGACCGAGCAACACAAAGAAGGGGAGCTCTCACCAACTGAAATCTGTGATTTTCGTTTTGATTCAACGCACAAGTGTTTTTTTTTTGTTGATCTATTGTTTTTTTGGAGGGTTCTCTTTTGGATCCTTGGATTTTGTTCTCTTCAACGCATGATCTTGTAGAGGCTGAATTTTTTTTGTTGATCAATTTATTTTGGGTTCTCTTTTTTGAACAAAATTTTTCTAGGGTTCTTTTTTTTTCTTTTGTGATTAATAATCTATGAACGTTTTTTTTTGCCGAACTTTTATGGGTTTTTTTTTCGGTTTCCCTTCCATCCTGATATTGTGATTAATGGTCTGGTTCCCTTCCATCCTGTTTGATTTCTGAGACATCCCCCTACCTCTTTAAAAACCCATAGTCAGGTAATAAAAAAAAAATTGATTTTGGAGTTGTTCACAAACTGTTTGACGGTATGTGTCTGAGAGGGTTCACTATCCATTTCGACCAGCACCGATTCATTTTCATCGTCTTTACCTGGAAAAATCTTATTCCAGCCAGGATGGTGTCTACACATTGTCTCTTGAGAGCTGTTGCGGTGCTGTGAAAAAATGAGATGTATTTTTTTTTTTGAACGAGGATGATGTATGATTGTGGCCGAGAGCTGTTGCAGTGATGTGAAATGAATTAGAAGAATGAGATGTATGATTGTGGCCGTGTTTTACACCTTTTTTTTTTTTCAAGTCTACGTTGCCAATTTTTATTTTTTTTTTCTGTTTATTCTTTTCTTCTAATGTTAGATGCAATCGTTTTCCCAAGTGTACGCTGCCATTTTTTTTCCCTAATTCTTTTCTTCTATTATTAGATGCAATCTTAACTTATACAAGGGTATGGTGCACCAATTGCAGACAGATTGACATAGACGCAACAGTCGCACCCTATGGGCCTATAATTCATAGAGAAAAATGGGTAATACATACAGACCTCTAATGTCCTCCACTTAAGGATGCAGTCACGGCCTATGCTTTCTGAGTGTCTTGCAAAGACTCCATCTGTTTAGTTCATGCATTTGTATGTATTTAACCACAACACAACATTTGTCACAGACTCCATCTTATCTCAATGCTGACATGATCTATTAATAACTCTTGGGGTTATTATGGTGGTACTTGCAAGTTGCGAGCTTTGTTTTGTTCGGCAAAAAAAACGTTCATAGATTATTAATCACAAAAGAAAAAAAAAGAACCCTAGAAAAATTTTGTGATTTTTAATCTATTAATAATTTCTTTTGTGATTTTTAATAGATTATTAAAAATATCATAATAGCTGCTAATTATCATATTTTTTGTGATTATTAAAAACGTTAACTGTTTTTTTTTTCGGCAAAAAAAAGAACCCTAGAAAAATTTCTTTTGTGATTAATAATCTATTAATAATCTGTGATTTTTTTTTTCATGGAAGCTTATCTTGTAGATCTATCAATGATAGTTTCTTTTTGTTAACGAAATATTTGGGGTTAATGTTTTTTTTTTTTAGGTATCTTGTAGGTTCGGCTGTTCCCATTGCTCCCCCCTTCTCCTGCTCGCGCCGCTGCTCCCGCCGGTAAGTCTTCTTCTTCTTCTGCACTCTCTCTCTCTGCCATTTTCTCCTCTCGGCGTTTGTTGGATTCCTTTGCACATCTTATTTTTGGCGAAACCCTAACATTAAACACATCTCTTATTTTTATTTTTTTGGAGAAATCGAAACCCTATCCCTATTAAACACATCTAACTCTTGTGGAAATCTCTGTAGACCCATCTTTTAGACTTCATTTGAAAATGGCAATCTTTCATAGTTTTGTTTAAATGTTCTATAATTATATTTGGTTTGATTTGTTTACAAGTGGGTTAGTGTCTGGGTCGAGCTTGTAAAGGAAGATGGCAAATGCATGGGTTGATTTTTATGTCCGTTGAGATCTCTGCAAAATGCCAACTTTTGATTTCTCTAGCAGCCAATCCTCCCATTTGGAAGTTGATCTCTACAAAATATTTTCACGAAATTTTTGGGGTTACTCCTTATGAAATTCCGGCTTCTCGATTGGATTTATTGAAGGTTTCTTTGCTATTATATATTTTTCCCTTTTTAATCTGTATACTGTTTCATTAGTTTTTGTCTTTGATCTTCACTATCTTTTTTTTTTGCATGAGTTGTTTATATTTAAACATGGATCTGTAAATTTCTGGCCGGAACAGCCGATTCTAAGAAGTTGCAAGATATTGATTGTGCTATTTGAGATCATTGCCGCTTAGTACTGTGTTTTTCAGTTAATTTTGTTGACATCCCAATATTTCTAGGGTTTCCCTTCTTCAAACGCTTCAAGTTCAGATATTTATTCGAAATCAATCAACCATGGTGCATGGATCATAGAAAGAGCACTGTATGAGTTTTTAGAATCATAGTCTCCAAGGATTATGGGGGAATGATATCATCCTACTTATGCCTTTCTGACTTAGCATTTGGCAAGTTTAGAATAGAGCTTATTTGACTTATTCTATAAAAAAAAATAAGATTTTTTTTTATTGAACACAACCCCACAAGGTGTTACTTAGCCAATTGAAAGGAGGATACTCACATACACAACACACAGCACACACACACAAAATTGTAGACCCTGCCAAAAGTATCACATCTAATCAATTGCAGATCAATTATTACATAATTTGCATATATTTCTAAGGTTAAACTATAACAAGCATGAATGAATTCCCTCCATGGGAAAAATATGGTAAATTAGATTCTATATAAGGTAATAAAGAAACCAACATACTCTTTGCAGCATCTAGAAGCAAGTTGAATGCCTTCAACTGTTTTTAACTCCTGCTTGCAACGAAACCAACACAAAAAATTATAATTGACCTATTAAGTTTGATTTATTTGTTAGTTTAATCTATATGTCAACCTATTGGAAAACTACTAGAACAAAGATATTTGTTAGTTTGTTGGTTTCAAATGAAAACAGGTCACTGCTGAAACTGATATATCTTTGATCTAGTAGTTTGGTTTCAACAGTTGTCACAACCCATTCTGTAATGGAATATTTCCATAACTCAAACCTCACACACTCGGTGGCCACCAAGGAACCAACTCTATTTCTTCATTTTTTGAGTTCCTCTTTCTCTTCGAGAGAAATGATGATGAGATCGGAGAGAATGGGAGGAAAAAAATGAATAATTGAGAAATGCCAAACCCAAGCTTACTTTGGATTGGGTTCGGGTGAAGGTTTCAAAAAGCCAACTTCTATAAATACATTATAATATATGTAATTATATCATTGTGAACATTAGATTCCAAGTTTCTTATATCATTTTGAATATTTACCCAGCTAACTAGAAGATGTCTTCTTCGACCCCCCCAAGCAAGGAGTGGATGACAGCACCGAGGATGTCTTTTGAATACCTTGAAGGTGTTGCATCATTCCTATCATTCGCAAAACAGAATTGTAAGGGTGTTGATTGGCATTGTTGTCCTTGTGTTAAATGTCGTAATCTGCAAGGGAAGAAAACCCTAGAAGTTATCTCAGAGCATTTAATATGTGATGGTATAGATAAGTCGTACACAAGGTGGATCAACCATGGAGAACCATTTCTGATAAATCATGATAATGTTGGGGTTCCTAGTACGTCGACTAGTAATCAACATGAAGATTTGTACCCAAGAATGACAGATATGTTGAATAACACATTTGGACGTGTTAGTCCCGATGACATGGATACATGCCTAAATGAAGTTCATGATAAAGATGACGGTCAAGCTTCAGGTGATTCACAGGAGGATATTCAGTTCAAGAAGTTAATGGAGGATGCGATGCGACCCCTATATCCCTCGTGTCGAGGTGAGCACACAAAATTATCATTCACTGTTCAGTTGTTGAGCATGAAAGCTAGACATCAGTGGTCTAATAATAGCTTCACAGAGCTATTAGAAACGATCAAAAAGATTTTACCAGATGAGAACACTTTGCCGGATAGTACCTACACTGCGAAGAAGTTGATCAAGTCTTTGCGTATGGACTACCAGATTATCCATGCATGTCGTAATGATTGCATACTATACTGGAGAGAGCATGCTAGTAAGGATAGTTGTCCTACGTGTGGTGAAAGCAGATGGAAACCGGTGGACGACTCAAAGCCGAAGGCTAAACCTTTACCGTGGAAGAAGCTAAGATATTTTCCATTGACACAGAGGTTGCAAAGAATGTACAGTGTACCATGGATTGCAGAGAGTATGAAATGGCATGCAAATTCAGTTGAAAATGATAGCCACATGCGCCATCCGGTAGATTCTTCTTGTTGGAAATCATTAAATATTAGGTGGAGTGACTTTGCTGCTGAACCACGTAATGTTCGGCTAGGCCTTGCAACAGATGGATTCAATCCTTTTGGGAACAAGAGTAACTCTTATAGTTGCTGGCCTGTTATGATTGTTCCTTACAATCTTCCCCCATCTTTATGCATGCGTAAGGAATTTACCATACTAACACTATTGATTCCTGGCCCAAATGGTCCAGGACATGACATTGATGTCTACTTGCAGCCATTGGTCGCAGAGTTGAATGAATTGTGGTCTACTGGAACCATAACATATGACTCTCACACTAAGAATAGGTTCATCATGAAAGCAATTTTGTTGTGGGCTATACATGATTTTCCAGCGTACGGCCATCTTTCGGGTTGTAGGACCGCAGGAAAGTATGGTTGTCCTGTTTGCAGTGAAGGGACAGACTCAGTGTGGCTATCACATGGAAAAAAGTTTGCCTACATGGGTCATAGAAGATTCCTAGCAGATTTAAGTCATCCTTTCAGGAGTCAAAAATCACAATTTAATGGGAAAGAAGAACTTAGGAAACATCCTCGCCGTTTGAGTGGGTTTGAAGTATTATGCAAAATGGAAGCTATTCAGACGAAGTTTGGAAAGGTAGCAGGAAAGAAGAGGAAGAAGTCCACGACCGAGGAAAGCACTGCATGGTCAAAGAGATCAATCTTGTTTGACTTACCATACTGGAAGGTGCTTGATAAGATGTTTTATAATATTAATGTTTTGTGGAATATATCGCATTGATAATAACATATCTCGTTCATTTGTACAGGATTTGCATATTCGTCATAATTTGGATGTAATGCATGTGGAAAAAAATATTGCAGAGAATTTAATTGCAACAATTATGGACACGAAGGGGAAGACAAAAGATGATATTGAAGCCCGTAAGGACCTTAAGGCTATGAAGATAAGAAGAAATCTATGGCCGATTGAAAAAAATGACAAAGTATCTTTTCTAAAAGCTCATTTTTCTTTGTCTCGAGTGGAGAAAGAGATAATTTGTAAAACTTTGCATAATTTGAAGGTTCCTATCGGATACAGTGCAAATTGGAAACATAATGTTAGTTTGCAGGATTTTCAACTTAAAGGCTTGAAGTCACATGATTATCACATCCTTCTACAACAACTACTACCAGTGTTATTGATGCACGCATTCAAGAAACATAAGCCATTGCGTGCTGCTATTCGACAATTGTCAATATTTTTCAATATCCTATATTCCAAGGTTATTGTCCGTATTGAGCTTTCGAAGATGAGAAAACGCATTGTTGAAACACTATGTGTGTTCGAAAAATACTTCCCGCCATCATTTTTTGTTTCCATGACACACCTCGTTGTGCACTTGGCAGAGGAGGCACAGGTTTGCGGACCTGTTAGATATCGATGGATGTATCCTTTTGAGAGGTAAATTAAAATTATTTTGGATTACATAGTTTTTTTAATTCAAAGGTATCGTATCAATAGTTGATTGATGTTATCGTTTACAGGATGATGAAAACATACAAACGATATGTAGTGAATCAAACTTTTCCAGAGGGCTCTATTACAGAACAGTACCTCATGGAAGAATCAATGAGGTTCTGCATGGAGTACATGCCTAATGGTAGGGAAGGAAGCCATAAGCGGGGACGAAGGGCATTGAGAGATGATGAAGTTGAATTTGCCTATCCTATCGATAAAAAGGGAAAGGCCTACCGTCTCCCACATTTGCTTTACCAGCAAGCACGCAGATGGGTTCTACAACAATGCCCTGAAAATGCTGAGTGGGAGAAGTAAGCAAAATTTGATATTTATATCTTTACAATTATTATTTTGATTTTAACACACTTTAATACTTAATTTAAAGATCTATTATTTGCATTCACAGGAAGTATCAAACATACCTTCAATCACACATGTCTAGTGATAAAAGTCGAAGAGGCAATCAACAAACAAAAAAAGCGATGGATTACATTCCTTGGTTACGACAACAACTAGAAAAAGAAAAAACATCTACCCTGAAGAGGCTTGCTGATGGTCCAGACTTAAATGCCTTGTCATATAGTGCATATGCGGTAAATGGATATGTTTTTTGTACAGCGGAATGGGAAATGAGCATGACGACACAGAATAGTGGAGTCTCCATAAAGGCTGTTACTAGTTTCAGGGCAAGTGCCAAAGATAAGAACCTTGTGGAAGAAGAAGTCACTTATTATGGCATCATCAAACAAATTCTTGAATTGAATTACTATGATTTCAAAGAAGTAGTATTCTTTTGTGATTGGGTGCGTATAGAAGATAAATCAAATGGATGTTATGTTGATCCAGAAACAAACTTGATCTTTGCTAACCTGGGGAGGTTCAGAAGAAATTTAAAGGAAGATGATGAGCCGTTTATTCTTGCATCTCAAGCCACTCAGGTCTTTTATTGCAAGGATCACACTAGGGATAATTGGTATGTTGTCTTAGATGCTCCAAAGAGATTGCATCGAGATGTGGATGCTTATGAAGATCCCTTAGTGTTTGAAGCAAGAATGAAAGCAGATAGTTTAACATCTGCATTAGTCGCTGATATAGTAGAAGATGATGAAAATGAATGTATTTAGCATGTACTTGCTTGCTTATTTTGAATGTAAACATCTTTGACATGAATTATCAATGGAATAAGATTATTCACTGAATGTTCTTTGTGTTTCTTTATGTACTTGCTTGCTTACAATGGGAACTTATAAGTTTGTTCCTCTATCATTCATGTACGTGGATTTTCTGCATTTTTTGTAGCATTTAATTATTAATCTCATTTCTTTATGTACTTGCTTACTTGTTGGATAATTATAAGTTCGTTCCCATTTTATATTAGTTTTGTTATAAAAAATTGCAGAAATGAGCCAAGAGCAATCAAGTGGGTCTGAACCTAGTGGGTCTCAACCTAGTGGGTCTGGACAAAGTGGTGAGTTTATTACATTCATTTGCTTAATATTTGTTATTAATTGTTACCTAATAATATATTTTTTGTGTAGATGAACGTCGCTCAGCCGAATTTAATGAAGATGGGCAGTTCATTGGTGAGACAAAGTTTGCGACATTTGTGGGGAAGGTCACGAGGACACATTGTCCACCTATATACACTAGTTGGGTTGTAGTTCCAAATGAAATCAAGGAGCTTATTTGGACCCTTCTCATGGTGAGTGCATGTGATTGTTATTATAATTTATTTTCTTTTTATATTGACAAATATGATTTATCTTCTAATGTTGATCACAGTCCCAGTATAATGTTCCAATCATACATAAAGATGCAGTATTGAAGATTGCCAACTCCACCTGGAGGAATTGGAAACACGAGCTCCACCTACATTACGACAAATTCGAAACGGATGCCGAACGAAAAAGAAATCCACATCATCAGGTGAGGAGTGAAGATTGGGAGAAATTTGTTGATATGTGTTCAACAGATGAAGTCAAGGCTCGTCGGGCAAAGGGCAAGTATTCTAGGGAGCAGATGAAAAGCCCGCACACGTCTGGTAGACGAGGAGCAGCGAGAACTGCCGAGGATCTGGTAATAATATGATGTGAATGCTTGATTATTATTAATTATTACTTTATGGTAATATTATGATGGCAAAGACGCTGTGAGGAGCTTTAATCATTAAATAAGATGTTAATGCTTGCTTATTTAATTGTATATTTTCTTTTGCAGAAAAGAAAGAGCTCTAGTGGTACAGTGTCAAGAACAGAAGTATATGTGGCCACCCATACAAAGATAGATGGGACTTGCCCTTATCCTGTCACAAGCCAACAAATAGTGAGAATAAAAACTCTAGTTTTTTTTTTTTTTTTTTATCAATAAGCAATTAATATAAGTTTTTCTAACTAATTCTATTTTTTGTAGGATGAAATAAGACAAATTATTAGCATGGATCCATCACTAGGACATGCAGATTTAGATAATGACCCTGTTGCACAGGTATGTGATTCCTTTCTCTCTTCTTGTATTGTATTCCTTCTACTGAAATTCCTCATTTAATGTTAATTTTTGTTATGTTATCAGGTATGTGGTCGTGATGGAAGGGGGCGTGTACGAGGATTGGGTAGTGGTGTGTCTAAGACCACTATTCGTGTGTCAGCTCCTTACAAGGAGGCTATTAAAAGGGGGAAGAAAGAATCTGAAAGCCTTGAGGCAAAAGTTGAGGCCCTTAGCAAACGACTTTCAATTTTTGAAGAGAATATGAAGGGGCGTTCATCTTCCGAGTTTTCTACTCATGGGGCACATATGCCAGATTCCTCAGAGTTTTGTAGTACTTCCCAGGTATAAATTTTGAAACTATTTATTACATTCGAATTTACAGATTATTATAAGTTTTTATTTTTTGTGATAAATTTTGATCCTGTCAGTCCATTATATGATTCCTCAGATTCCTCAAATTTTCCTCAAAAAATTTGAAAGAGAAATTGATGATTTATATGATTCTCAAGATAATAAAAAAAAAACCAGCAACATTTATCACTATCATAGGGAGACTTTGGAAGTCTGTGACTAGGGTAGCATTTCTCTTGCTTTTACAAAAATTGACATTAAAGTTATGTTTGGTTGTCTAGAAAATATGGGAAAACATGGAAAAGGAAAAAGAAAAAATAGATTTTTAATACGATCTTTAGTAGTGTTTTGTCTCAATTACTATGATTTCTCTTGCTTTACTAAAATAGATAGATGGGAAGCATCCACCAAACAAATACTGGCTTGAGCCCAACTTATTAAACATTCCAACTCAAATAAAAGTTTGGCGTGATTCGTTTGAACCTAAAATGCCACCTTCTTCCCAATCACCCATAGCCTATTAAGCAATTTTTTATCCCACCAAAACTCGGTCCATACATAGGCCACTTGAGAGTCGAGGTAACTTTCTTCCCCATCACCCATAACCTAATTAAACAATTTTTGATCCCACCCAAACTCGGTCCATACGTAGGCAATCTCCTATTCCTGGGAGAGTCCGACCATGAAGGACCGTTTCAACTACAGCAACAATTTCACCACTATAGCCAATGGTCATTGGAGGTTGATGTATCTAAAATCCCATTTGAAAATCTTTCTCTAGTTTTTTCAGAAAAAATGGGGTTAAGTGTATTGTTGTTGTGAGAAAATCTGCGTTCACAATTCCACCAGGCAGTGTAAATAGAGCAATCAGTACACCCGGCAATCATTTTATGTTTTGAAGAATTTTTTTATAAGTAGCTTCTAATGGCATTATATACATTATACATTTTGTTTTGTGTTAGGTTGAGAGAGCTTCAAGCTTGCAAAACCAAACCAGAGTCAAAATCTGAGGACTCCCTTTACAATAATACAAGAGAGTTCCACTCGATCACCACAGCTTTCTAAATTACACAACATTGTCTTCCCCTAATCAATTCTCCGTTAGGGTATAAATACTATCCACGAATCTTTCCACATCCCAAAGAAAGGAACCAAAAGCAACAGCCTCCAATACTAACCTCTTCATGTTTGGAAATGTGATGGCAATCACCTCATCAGTCTTGTGCGAACCCGTCTTCTCATCTCGAAAGAGCTCCCAACTGTGCATCTCAATCAGATTCACAGCCTCCCGCGATTTCAGTTTTGCACATCTCTGCAACGTATCGGGGTCGAACCCCATCACGTAATGCCTCAGTTTCGATCCTTCACATAATGAGGGAAGGTGTATCCCTTGGCCAAGAGGAAGGTCTTGGTGGGTCTGAGCTAGACCCAATTATAGGTGGTGCCTCAAGCAGGCAGACTTCAGGAAGTAGCCAACAGCTTCTGTGCACACTTTGGTTTTTCTTTTGAGGACGTTTTTGTCTATGAAGATGAAGAGTTACATAGGAATGTTTTCCATCTCTTTTCTTATAAGTTGGGAGGGTTCTATCAATGTAGGTGAGGTCGGAAGTCCTGGTCGAAGCAATGAAATCGAGTGGGAATTTATGTAGAAAGATTGTCGTGAACGTTAGCTATTGGGTCTGTCTCTTCCATGAGTGTTTCCTATACTTTGATTCTAATCTAAGCAACGGCAACTAGGCCAGAGTCTTCAAGCTAGCGCTTCTTTTCAATGCCTCTTCCTTATGCTTCCTCCCTGAAAAATTCTACTGTACTGTAATCAACAAGACTTTGGTCGAAATATATACCTTCATTTTGTATATAATGGTGTGATTGAAGGTTAGAGAGAAGAAATCTAGGGGATTGTAAGCGAAAGATCAGGATATAAGGTACACTTAGAGGGAATTGGGACCCACTGTTTTTAGTAGGTGAGTGAGTTAAAAGTCTTTGTCAAGGCCCAAGGCATCGGATCATTGCATTGATGCGGAGTCCGAGCCGCAATCGGGAAGACACAGCACTAGACCATTTGGAAGGATTCCATCAAATGGAGAATCTGAATTGAAGCTTAGGCGTTTCAAGGAACGGAAGGTAGATTTACTAGGAGGAAGTGATGGTGGTTCTCGACAACAAGGTGATGGTGCGGATGCATACAGTGGATTCTGTTGACGGTTTCATGGGGCTGTATGGACATATATAGAATGCAAATAGAGCTGAATTGAATACAGTGGATTCTTCCCTCTTTCTTCTTCGTCTTCTTTCATTAGTTCATAGGTGATTAGGGGTTTGCTCACACCACCATTCTCATTCTCCTGCTAAAGAGGTTCTTCTCAACTATAATTTGGTGATCTAGGTTGTGCTCAGACTTGGGTCATGTGACTTGCTAGAATTGTGGTCATGTAGGTCTAGATTGGGGTTTTGCTCAGGAGATGATGGGGGTTTGTGAAATTTCAGGAAAATTTGGAAATTTTGGTGTTGCTGATTTTGCAAGTATTGGGGTATGTGAAATTTTCACCATCATCAGGCACCACCTTCCTCTTATCATCTTTCTTGAAGTCACAACACAAACTCTCCCCCTCTTCTCCCCCTCCGGAAAGATAAAGAGTTTGTCTTAAGAAGGCATGGTTATATCTGTGGCAAAAAGCACTAGGCTCTCATCTAAGAGAAAACTACAGAAATCAATTTCCATTAATTGATATTTATCTATAGTTACCATAGTCCTTTTAAAGCGATGAGCTCAAATCAAAACTTAATGAAAAGCAGGCAGGCTTACCATGGAACCTCCAGCAGCGGTAGAGTAGGCTGTACTCCCTGTAGGTGTGGCTACTATAACTCCATCGCCTTCAAAGCCATTTGATATCTCAGAGAGAGAGAGAGAGAGAGAGAGAGGGGGATCTTCCTATCCACGTCAATCCATAGAAAGAAAGAAATGAGATTAGAACAATAACCCAAAGGCAAGAGCCATTAAAGAAGCGAAGGCCGTGGGGATGAAGAGTACTGCCGTTATATAGTACCTTGGCAGTTACTTTATGTATGATAGAGTGCGTGAATTTAGAGTGTTACCTTATTAATTTTTTTTTGGTAACCAGCTATATCGTTTATCTATCTATGTCAGGGGATTAAGTGGGTTAAACAATTTTTAATATCGTTTATCTATCAAAGATTTGTTGTTATCTATCGAAAAATTAGCATATATGTAAAGTATCTTATTGGTTTATTTGTTATTATGGAAGCTTGACATGTAAATGATCATATTGACTACTCTTATATTGTTTTTCTTTTGAGGTTTATTGTTTAACAAACTCTTTTTAATGTTTGTAGGGAAGGCGGCATTCTCTCCCCGAGTCACCCCCAACTTCCAGGCAATGTTTATTAAAGAATTTTAGAGGGGCAATTATTGCCTTGGGACGGATTCATGGCGATGTAGCACAAAATCCTGAAGTATATAGCGTTATAGTAGATGACATCTATGATCAAAATACAGATTTGTATGAACGAGTGGGAACACTAGGAGATATTAGCATTGGCGAAACTATCATTTGGCCCAAATATTGTGTTAAATTTCTTTGATTTTTGTATTGACATATAAATTGGTTAAGTATTTATGTTTTCGTTGTTTGTGCGTGTGATTGCCTCGTTTGCTTGATAATTAGAAGATGAAGTTGTGTATTGTATTGTGTGATGGGTTGGACTAAATGTATATTAAGCGAATTTGCAGGTAAAATGTATAACTGACAGGTTGTTCATGCAGGAAAAAATAGTAACTGACAGGTTCATTCGGGAAAAAATAGTGATTTTTTTAAAAAAAAATTCGTCAAAAACGACGGCTATTGGCCGTCGTTTATAATAAAATTAATTTTTTTTAAAAATAGTTTTCCGCAAAATCAACGACGGCTTGAATACGCCGTTTATTTAAACGACGGCTAATGACCGTCGTTCTTTCCGACATAATAGCGACTGCTATAGGCTGTCGTTTATGATGAACTATACCCCCGTTCCCCACGGACTACACGACGGCCAAAGGACGTCGTAATTGTGTTTCAACGACGGGTTTGGGCCGTCGTTTTTAGCGCATTTTCACGTAGTGATCACAGTTAAATAAGTATTAAGACAAAATTAACAATTTTCATATTATAATTTCATAAACATTAATTAATTTGAAAATATATTATCTGTAATAATCTATTTACAAATAAGCCAAAATCATAATATGAAAAATGTTAGGTTTAAAAAAGGTAAATTTGTCTTCATACTTATTTAACCTTTTGATAAATTAACAGAAGTTACATTTTTGTTAGAATTTAACAGTTAAGAGGGGTATTTGTAAAAGAATTTTAGAACTAAGTGGAAGAGAATGCAAAATATGAAAGGCTAGGGGGAATCTATTAGATACGTGGAAATATAGGTTATTTTTTATTTACAAAAATCCCATATATATAGGGTACCATATTTCTGTTTCCTTTGTTGCAGGTATAAGCTTAATCCACACAAACATATATATATATATACTAGTATGAAACCCGTGCAAAGCACGAAAATGTCAAAAAGAAAAAAAATTATGACATATTCTGCTTCAAAATGAGAAAGAATAGTAATCTTGGTAGAAATAATGTGACTACCAAGAATAGGATGCAACCAACCACCAAAGGATGATAAACATAGCTTTGAAATAGTATCTAATAAAAAAAGTTTAAAATCTTTAAAAAATAAAAGTCATCTAAATCTAATAAACAAACAAAAGGAAATTGATTGAGCAAGACACTACTTCATTCAATTTGAAAACACCCCTTTCTCATGTAGAATGTCATCAAATTTAATCATACTTGTTCATGAATTTCCCCATAATCCAATATTCTAATTAGTATATCAATGAAAACAACCCAATGTTCCCGGTATTCGATAGCAGTCCCGAACAACGGGGTTGGGCTAGAATGCGAGATGCTCTATCCCAATAGCTGTTGCTGGTCGTCAGTCACTGGAGAAAGGCATCATCCAACAACTACAATTTTGTGCTGAAATTATGAAATGGTAAATAAAATTCAATTAAAAAGCTTATCATTCTCTGAATCACAAAGAAACAAAGAGAACCATGTGATTAAGAGAGAAAATAAAGCAATTAAAAAAAAGTAAGAAACCTATTTTGGAAAGACGTATATGTAAGATACACCAATCCAATGAACCCGTAGGAAGGGAGCCGCACATCACTCATGTAGTCTCCATTTTTGACTCCATCGGAAAATAAACTGTCGGGTCACCGAGTCGAGCATAACCTCTCTCTCTCTCTCTCTCTCTCTATATATATATATATATATATATATAAATAGCAAATAATTAAAAGAAGTGGCTTAGAGGGATATATTGTTCTTCTTCAAATCAAGAGGAGGAGTCATGTTTGGAGATGAAGGAGCCGTGGCAACCTAAAGAAGACCTCCTCCGTGCCTAACCCCTTGTGAGTTTTGATGGCCACTGTCCCCTCTCCCATCCCACTCCACTCCACCCCAACATAAATTACTATAAAAAGTTAATATCTGATCTATTTGAAATTCAAGCCTTAAAATTGCAATCTCATCTCTCTCTCTCTCTCTAAGCAAAGAACGAATGGAAGATAAATATCTAAAGGGACGAAGGATCCTAATGGTTAGAATTTGGAACCGTTACAGCTTCCTAAAAGCTTTAATTGGGATAGTTGGTGGGTTTGGAACCATTACAGCTTTCTATTAGTAACTGCAATGGGTATGTGAAACGGCCATTTAAAAAGTGAATCAACACACCCATTGTACGTAACTGCAATGAGTATGTGGCACAGATGGAATTTCTCAAAGAAAATAAAGCGCTTCATATGAGAAGAGTTTAATACATCGGTTATATGAAGGGGAGTTAAAAGAAAGGACTATCTACGATCACCACGTGTCCACAACCTCCTCTAAGGCTGCCACGTGTCCACCCAAAATAAAGAGGGAGAGAAAGAATTATGAATTAATTACCAACTAAGAGAAGATAATAGTAGACGCCACGCTCAGACTCTTGGTATTCTTATTACTAATTTAGTGGGGTTCATAACTCATTCTCATAATAAGGGATATTTATTATTAATTAAGTAGGGTTTAAGAAGAAGTAATTACATGAGAGTTGACACATGGCAACAACATGAAGCAAGAATGGAGGCTTATGAGACATGCCACGTGGAACCAACCGGCATATAGTATTAGTACTAGTAAGAAGCCCGTGCGATGCACGGAAATGTCAAAGAAAAACCTCTATGAGAATATTAATTTTAATATAATAGTTTTAAATTTATTAACTTGAAATTCGATAAATGTGGTAGATTTAAGAAGAATGATTTAAAATATTTTTTTTGGTACAGAAAATAAAAATATTAATGAAATCAATTCGAAGATGGTAAGGAGATGCATCCATATGTAGATCCCTTAAGCGAAATATATTTATACATATGTAGTCCTTGGAGTTGCAGCTCAATAGGGTTACATAAATGAACCTTGTGATTGTTAATCTCCCAATCAGTTTCAAATGTCATTGACAGAGATTGCTAATCCATTGGATGCTTGAACATGATCATCCCCCACAATATAATTCAAGACTTGTGGTTTGAGCTTGAATTGCCTAGTCTCAAGCTGAGATTATGGTCGGAATCAATTATCTGGACATTGAATCCAGTACATGTACACACTTTTATTTGAAAAGTCGAAACTCCCTAAGAAAAAATAATGTTGCATCTTCAATCAATTACCAGTGGAATTGAGCTCACTTTCAAAGATTTGAGATCAAATTTGGCCAGGGCCTCATTTTCACTGAAATTAATCAAATATTTATTGTTAGAGAAGATTAATAGTAAATTTGAATACCAAAAATAATTATATATATTTTTTTTTTGGTTGAAAAAAATTATTATAATTGGTCGTTACTATTATGCATTAGAAGGTATGACAATCAAAGTACACAAATTAACATCAAAAGTGCAATATATGGCTGCTTCTGAAAAACTTGGGAGGTATTTTTGAAGGAGCAATAGTTTGCTCCACTGGTCCATGCTCTCACAAAGCCAACTCAACTTCCATGAGCTCTAGTTATTTTTTTTTAACTTCAGTGGTTAATATTTTTTTAAAAAATTTTATAAAAACCAAAGGTAGATTGGTGAATCCTAGGTGTGATTGAATCTTCAACACAGTTAAATAGAGTTAAAAAAAAGGGACACATGGCATTAAAATGGGATCGAGATGCACCTCCTCGCATCACCACCGAGGAGGTGATTATTTTCCTTTTAGGAGGGGGCAAGAGCTTAACGATAAGAGTCTTTCCCCATCTGCATGTCTAAGGAAGGGAACGGAAAGTGATATCAAGCAAATTAGCTTGTACCCATAAGTAAGTCTAAGGAAGGGAACGGAAAGTGATATCAAGCAAATTAGCTTGTACCCATAAGTAAAAAAAATAAAAAATAATTAATCAAAGAACTCATGGTTAAAAAACACTTTTTTCTTTTTTTGCATAAGTATAATTTTCCTTTTTGCATTGCATACATACCAAAATAATCTTGTTTTCCACAATCCCTGCACCAAGAAGAAACATAGAGAACCATATGATTGAAGAAAAGAAAGAAGTGAGAAAACATAAAAAAGGAAGCTTCTTTCAGGAAAAACATATATGCAATATGGCAAAAATTCACCCCACCTGGTGAACCCGTAATAGGGAATCCTACATCACCTGTATAGTCTCCATTTATAACTCGGGAAAAACTGTCGGCTCACCACCGAATCAACCCATAAGAGAAATGCTTGTAAGCTTCCAAAGATTACAGATTGCAGATTGCACATCACCTACCTCTCTCTCTCTCAAAAGCAAATTATCAGGGAAAAATAGCCTAGATGGGGATTTGTAATTTTTCGCATCAAGAGTCTACCCTTATGGGCACTCCATTTCTCTCTCTGTGACTGGCAATGAAGGATCTTAATGGAGTGCAGAACCGTTACACATTCCTAGAAGTTGTAATAGACAATAGTGAGTTTGAATTGTTACAACTTTGAAATGAGACAATTGAGTGAACCGTTATCCTTCCTATAAGACATTGAAATGAAACAATTGAGTGAATTCGATTGAGTGAACTGTTATATGAAATATGAAACGGCAAGAAGGGAAGAGAGATGAATTGGGGGAATTAATGAGGGGTGGGGGGATTAACGTAGGCAAGGAGTGGAGAGATAAATTAGGGGAGATTAATGAGGAGGGATTAAGGTGGGCAAGGAGGGAAGGTAGAGAAAGTGTTTTAATTGGTGAAATTAACGTTTTGGGGAGAGTGCCAGTTTTTTTTTTTTATAGAGAAAAGCAAATTTAAACCACTTTATAAAACGTTTCTCACATTAAAGATAAGGTTTTTAGAGAGAGTGTGGGTCCCACCAATTGATTTTAAATTGATGATGTGGCCTTACAAATGAAGAGGAGTCCTATGTGGCATCAAGAGAAATGATTATGTGGCATCCATAGAAACACACTAACTGTGTTTTAGTATAGAAGATTAGTATAGATATATATATATATACACACACAAGAAAGGGATCCGTACACATGAAAAAGAACACATATATTCACACACACAACTATATGGATTATTATGCTTACACCTGCAACAAAGGAAAGGGAAATATGGTACCATAGCTTTCATTTTTTATCTTCAGAAAGTTTATAACAAAATAAAACTGGGAACTGCCTTCCACCTAATTGGGTTAGTTTCATCACTGAATTCTATTTCCCCTACTTGCTTCTCTATCTGGCATGAGCGCTTTTAAAAAAAAGGGCACGAGCGCTATAACAAAACAAAAAAGAGATATTTATGATGAAGCTGACCAGTTTTCCTTTCACCATGTTTGCAGCCTTTTCCAGGACAAAGCCATGAAGCTCCCTCCAGATAGTGCATTTTGAACAACTCTACACCGATATGGTCACGGGTCTTTTCCTCTACAGCGTTGGTGCAAACTTAATCTGGTGCTTCTAAATGCTATTCAAATCAAGCTGTGGCCTAGAAGTCTCATTCAAATTGTAGGTAGCACAGTGCGGATCGGATAACTGTTAAAAGCATCTAAGTAAAACAGAAATGGAAGACCACCGTCACATGTCTGATCGGAGGAGCCTGAACCATTTCACTGGTAATACAGCTATTTGAGAATTGGTTGCAAGAGGAATAATATGTTGATTGAAGTATTGAGAAAACAATTGAGGATGTTGCTAAAAGTAATATGGCCCGGGCTACTGCATCACAACCAAGTAACATATTGGAGTCCAGTTTATCCAACAAAAGGAAAAAAATAGCTCCAAAAACCAAGGTTGTATGATCATGCCTAAATGTATTAGAATGTCTTTTTCTTCATTGGTGGCGCAGCATTTATCTGTGTTGGTTATTAGTGTTAGTGGATGAGTGAGTAACCTACTGGAACATCACCTAAGTGAGAACACTTTAACCAAATCCAATTAAGAGCCCTACCCAAGAAACTTCAATAAATCAGTCAGCGACTTGGCCTGTATTATATAACACAATTTTTCCAATATAATGTACCAATTCAAGAAGTTTGATTGCATTGAGAGTCGTGTTTCGCTTGTGGAACCTTCCAATTCTTGATTCCCTCAAAGATTATGCGAGAGTTTCAAGCCAATACAAGGTGGTTTATGGTTTTAATAGGAAAGAAAACTCATGTTTAAAACACATCATGCCTCCTTGAATGGTACTGCATAGGACTCTTACCACACACCTCTCTATGTGCCATTGAAGTTTCTGACCATTTTCCACCAATATATATTAAAGATGAATGACAAAGTTACTTATATGAGCGAAAGTTTGCATATAATCACACCGCGGTGTTTTCCCATTAAATCAGTGGAAGCAAGTGTCCAAAAGGAAGTGACCAAAAAAAAAAGTGTTCAAAAGGAATAACAAGTACAATTATCACTACCCCACAATAAGAAAACCTGGTGTGAAGAAAAATCAGACTTGTGGAGTCTCAGTGACTACAGAAGCAGAAATAGAAGACACACAGGGAAACCAGTACCGGCGTTTACCATCTCTATGACCGTCATCAATCATTGCAAGACCTTCCTGTTTATCCAATGGAGGATTTCAGAATGTTAAGTACGCATAGTTCAGATAGAAATCGAATAACATAATGAAATCGGCCCCCATAGAAGAAAACTTACTTCCAATAAAGTTTCAAGGGCATCGGTAGCACGGCCAGAGGACCAGGAGAGCCGCCTCTCTACCTCTTCTACAGTCGCAAAGCCTTGAGCCTAAGAGAGTCCAAGTAAAAAAGTTAAATAGAATTAAACCATATTTCCAAACCACATCACAACTTATACAATTCTCACTTTGGGTAGACGAACTTTTTAACCCACTTCAAAGAAAAATAGAACAGATTTCCCTTTACCATGTAGATGAAGTCTATGCTCATTTTATATTTATGCGTACAATTTCACCTATTAAAACTTAAAACCAAAAATTACTCCCTTTAAATATATATATGGAAGAGGACTTGTGATAGTCAGAGGGCTCCATTAGAAGAAGAGGACAATAGAAAGGGAGAGACACCCAGGAGAGAGAGAGACTCATTACAAATTTGTAGGCTTTCTGAAATTAGGGAATTCTTTTGTTGCTGGTCAAACAAATAGTTTTTTTTATCGGTAAAATGATATGATATATATATAGAAGCAAGCAGCAAACAAGACAAACAGAAACAAAGGTTCACAAAGAGAAGAACCAAAACAAAAGCAAAGAAATAAAACAAGAGCAGCCTAGCAATATAGGGAGAGAATAAAAACTTGAAAGAAACTACTCTACTAAAGTAAATGGATCAATCCCTCGTCTTCGAAGTCTTTCCTAATCGAAGGAGCAGGTGAATCCACAGCGGATATTCTACAACAGACTTAAGTCCGCAGAGGACACAATACCATCAAGAACTCCCCTATTTCTTTCCTTCCATAACGACCAACCTATAGGTCCAAGAAGTATAACCCATACCATCGAAGAAGGGGACTCCATAGACACTGATAGCCAACCCTATGAGGAATCGCAAAAGGACTTAAGAAAGATCCAAACAATCCCTAGCTGAAGGAGGAGAAAAGGACATTCACTCAAAAGAATGTAGAAAGTATCTCACTGTGAACTGACCTTTGTAGTCACTAGACCATAATCATCCTTATGCAACGAGACAAGAGAGCTAGGGGCTACATGGTTGAGCAAGCGGATGAGATCGTCCACTTCCCAATCATCGAGGTTATGTCTTCTAGGCAAATGGTTGTGGAGACATTTGTGCAAACTATGATATTAACTCATAGAAGAAATTTATGCAACTCATCAACATTTATGCCCACTGCCTCAAGAAGTCAAATAGAAGACAGATCTCCTTATAGGTTACCCTCTCCTAGTTATGATCAACTTCGACATGTTTAGTTCAATCAAGTTGCACTAGATTATAGGCTGTGCTCTTGTTCTCATTGAAGAGATACACAGAGCCGTCCACTAGAGATCCCAACTCTTGTAACAGATTTCCTACCCAAAGGAGCTCACATACACCATGTGTCATGGAACGATATTCAGTTTCTATACTTGACCTAGCTACTAATGGTTATTTCTTACTCCTCCAAGTAGCAAAATTACCTCCCACAAGATTACAATAACCATATGTCAACCACCTATTTGTAATAAAACCAACCCAATATATCCCTCCACCTTCGTGTCACCATGATTAGCAAACCAGTGTAGTCAAGGCGTTCAAGCGACGCCTAAGCGATAGGGGGTTCCCTAGGCGAGGCGATGCCTAGGCGACCAAAATTTATTTATTTTGTTTATATTATATAAGAATTAAAGAGTGCCCGACTAGATCATGATCTAAGTGATAAGGGTCCTGGCTAGGTGAGGCGGTGGCCTAGGCATGACTAGGAGACATTTTGACTACACTGTAGCAAACAAGATTCCTTTACCAGGTGAGAGATTGAGATACCGAAGGATCCTCTAAGAAGTCTCTGAATGAGTTTCCTAGGGGACCCATTTATTTAATTTCAAACTCCTTGGCTTAGAAGTTCTTCAGCTGCTGAATTTATCCTTTTTTCTACCACGGTACTGCTAATCCCCACAACATCCTCAACATATACAAATAACAATAGTGTATACTCTAGTGTGATTGACAAAGAGTATGGTCAGCCCAGCTTTGGGTATAGCCCATAACTACCAAGAAAGGACCTGTCTAGCATATGGAAAATTAATTGCCCACATGAGATAGATGTATGGAAAATTTTTGTTATCAACTTATCATAGGGTATCCAGTTTATTTTAAGCTCTGTAGCAAAGAAGCTCTCCAGCTGATGAATTTATCTTGTGCCACCGCCAGCCACCACGACGTCATCAACATATACAGATAACAGTAGTATGTACTCTAGTGCACTTCACAAAGGGGAGATATTCACATCTCAATATGTGAACCCTAGCTACTTCAAATTCTGAATTTATGCCCAAAAAAATCAAAAGTTTGATTTTCTTCTACTATCTTCCTGTACTAAGCATCAATAGGGAGGATAATAAAACATATGGTAGTGATACGGATCCTCCAACATACCTTGGAATGGAATAATAGTTGGTAAGGATATATTCCCCTTTCTAAGTTGGGAGATCTCCAGCCAAAGCTCATAAAGATGCACTACAATTTTCCTTTCAGAACAAATTTAAGAATAAATTTGGACCAGAGAGTCCTAAATGGCTAAATCTCCTTAGCAGTCTCCAAATAAGAAAGCTCTTAGCCGCTTACTGATTTTGGGATACATCAATCAGGTTTAATTTCTTTCAACTTCTTAGCATATGAGAAGTGAAAGGGATACATAAATACAAGAAGATTTTTTGCTTAATTCTTGAGAAATAGTAAGTTTGATAAGTTACGGAGAAAACCAACATCATGGCATCAATAGCTGCTATCATGGTTCTTGCTTCCATAGCCTCTCATAGTGCACAACGAGTTTTATCTTCGAATTTTTATTTTGTTAAGACTTCACAAATGATCTAAGCAATAATGGAGGAAAACATATTGATAGAAAATGGCAGGTGGCAGGTGGCAGGTGGCAGGTGGCAGGTGGCAGGTGGAATTTCTTACTTATTAGAGCTTGCAGAAGGGTTGTGAAGTATCTCTGCAAATGTAGCAAGGGATATTGCAAGCAACACATGCAAAGTTAGTCATTCAAACGCCTTGTACTGTAGGAACTCACCGATCATCTTCTACAGACCCCAAGTATCCCAACACCTACTACATTTGCATACTGCGGAAGTGACCTTCAAGCCACTACAACAGCTCGATAGAATTACTCTGCCCTTAAACAATCCCCTGTGCTTATTTTATAAATATAATCACCTTTCACCGAGCATTTGTATTGTTAAGCACCGTAACATACAAGAAAAGGTTACTCCACGTACGGGATGGAACCAATGCACACTTCCACCAGGGTACAACCAAAACTCCAGGCATCTAACTCCATAGATATATCGATTGCATCCTCCCGAGATAATTATAATAACTTATTTAATGGCTCCCATGGTTCCTATGCTCAGAATTTTTGCAACAGTGGAGGCATAACCACAAGGTTTTCTGCCTCCAACTTCTCATATACTGAATCTAAATTTCAAGCTTTGCATTCTTCCATTAATACACCCAAACTTACCTGTCCACTTATATAAATCTTGGAGGAATGAGACCATTTGAGATAGTTTGTTTCTCTAACTTTAGAGTTGTAATCTGTTCTCCAGTATTCCTGCATTGTCCCCATGATCACCCATTACACAAAGAGCAGCAACAACGTGAACAAATCTCCTGTCCCATTGTTAACCGACATCCTTGCAGTTCAAAGATACTCTACAGCCCCTAAACCTAACATTTACGCACCTAGAAAATACCTGAAAATGTTCAAAAGAACTTCAGAAACTAACCAATAAATACTCATGTTGCTGCCTCCTTTTCAAATCTAAACCTAGAGAAAAAACAAGGGAGTACCACTTGAAGGGGAAAACAACTCAATTCAATCAATACCTATCTGTTCTTCACGAAACCTGAAACAAGAAGGGAAAAAAGACCGTCAACACCTTCAATACTGATCCTGTATTCACAAAACCTATTTTATTTTCTTCATAAATTTATATCCACCAAAAACAAGCAAAAATTCCACTCAAATAATCCCAGGTCTGGAGACTGCAAAATGATCATCAAAATTGATTTCTTTTGCTCATGTATTTGGGTAGACAAAAAAGATGGTATGAAAACTCCCAAAAATTGCAAGAAATATTGTACAATTTCCCCTATCACTCAAGGGCTGCATGTTTGACCAATGGCCAACGACCCCAATTGTACGGTCAGATTATGTCAACGGGTGGATTTTCCTCCTTTACGTCTCTCTTTGGTGATGGATCAGCACTATGATACCAAGTTGGGTGGATTTTCCTCCTTCAGGTCTCTCTTTGGTGATGGATCAACACCATGATACCAAGTTGGAAGTTCAAACTAAAGAATAACAAGCAGAGGGCCGAAGAAAGGATATACGAGAAGAGCGATGGAGGAATGAGAGAAGGGGAGGGGGGTAGAGAACAATTGGTCTGGTCAACCACCCCACTCTTCTTTCACGTAGTATTAATAAAAGCATTAGTAAAACTAAAGAATAACGAGCAAACTGCAAAAGAAAAGACAAAAGAGAAGAACGATGGAAGAATATGAGAAAGGGAAGAGAAAAATTTGTCTAGTCAACCACCCTACTCCTCTTACATATATTAATAAAAACATTGATAAGGTCCATGGTCACAAAGTCAGTTTGAGAACTATTCGGCTAGGGATAAATTCAGAACAAAAATCAAAAAATTCAAAGAAAATCAGGAAAATTAATAAGATATTAATTATAAAAAATTATACTTCATATATTAGATATTTATTAGCAACTTTTCCAAAAACTCATGAATAATTAGCTTTAATTCACAAGATTTGCAACTTTTTTCAAACAATTGTGAATAATTGGTAATTAATCGTTTGACAGAGAAGTTGCAATTTATTCATGACATTTTGAAAAAACAAACGTAGAATTTATTTACGATGACAAGGACTAAAATGCCTTACAAAAGTGACACATTGTTACTTAGTGATGTTTAATAGAGGATAAATTTCACAAAATAAGCCGTCTAACACTAAAATAAAAATGTGCCATAGTAAATTTGATTGCCAAAGTATCATACATTTATCTCTGCAAGTAACAAGGTTTTAAATATCTGCGATATATTCTTCGAATATCCAAATCTCAAGGTATGGATAGATCAATCCCTTACATTCTTTTGATAATATATATCATTTAAAATTTATTGCTAATATCTCAAAATTTAGACGATAAAATGAACTTTCTTGGTACAAAATAATATGTCAGTTGACGTACGGAAATGTTGACTGACAATTGAGATATTTGGAGATCTCTTCTTCTTCCTTGATTGTTTACCAAATCATCACTGTATTTACTTAGATTTATTTGAGTTGTTCAATCCCAAATAAACCTAGATCTGGTGAGAATCGCTGAGTAGACCGCATAAGATGAATTGTTTTATAAAAAAAATGCGATAAAGGTATTTTTCCATCTTTTTTAGATTTCAAGCTCAATAGGAGGCCGATCAACTTCAAAATTTAAATATAATGTGTATTTCTAGCTAGTCTATTGATTGGCCAGAAAATTATATCCTTCGGCAAAAAAAATATTTTTATTTATTTTTGAAAAAAAGTAATTTTTAAAATTACATATTCAATATTTAGCTGGTTGAAATTTAGTATGTTATGTATGGATATGCTTCTGGACATGAGCTTTGTAGATATGACTATGAAGGTGCACAACATCACGTGATGGAGTGGTGACAACACATTACCCATAGTATCCACTGCCCACCAATGGGAGTGTTGATGAAGCTTGGAGTAACAAGTACCATCATTATGTTCATGAGTATACTGTATGGTATTATCATCACATGAACTGAGCACAATATTATAGTCATGTGGAGAACCATTTATATCGACCATTTGATTGGGTGTAGCCTGTAGGGATAAGGATTTAGAGCTTTTGTGCAACTTATATATGGGCCTAATTGTAGCTCTCAACGTTGAGTGGAGTCCATATGTAGTCGTTCACTAATATTTGAGTTTATAATTGTAATTTTTTATTATTACTGGATGTATAAAACAATGTTTAAATGTTATATTAATATCATATTATTATACACTGCCATCAATGTTATCTTTGCCCCCTTCTAATTACTTCTCTTATGTAGATTATTGTTGTTGCATTTTATAAAGCTCAACTATATAACACTATAGCTATTTTGCATTTTTTTAATCCTAAGTGAACATTAATATCTATGTTAATATTTCCTAAAGGTTTGAAATATTCCATACTTTCTAAATTTCACTCGAACAGAGAAATAGCACCATTTAAATAATATCTTGCAATAATCCCACAATATATCCCATTTTCAAACAGTGATATCTTTAATATCGACATTCAAAACTCCTCGGGCAAGTCTTAACGGGACACAAATGCAATGCAACTTCAGTTATGCTGATTAACTTTGTGCAATACAATATATGTTGTAGGCCCATGCTAGGTTAAAATATGAAATTTTCTTTGAAATTCGTGATTAATTTTAAAAGGGTTTATATAAATGTGATGTACTAGGATTGCATGGTCGTTATATCATGAATGCTAGTTATTTGATGATACTCTTGTTGAAATTTTAGATTTTTTTTTTTTATCTAGAATATTATAATATACACACATATATATATTTCCGAGTCGGCCGAGTCCAGTTTTTTTCAAGTCTTCCAAGTTACTCGACCTAGCTGAATTTCAAATTGAGTTTTTGAACACTGCACTGAACTATTCTAATTTGTAACGACCCGGAATTTTAATATAATAAAATTATGTGTTTATGAGTCCTTAATGGAGGTTAATTAGTTAATTATTTGTTAAATTAATCAAAAGTGAACTTTGCTCGGGATTGAAGTGCATCGAGAAAATCTCAGTATCGTTTGGCGAAACTCGCACACAGTGTGCCGGTCGACTCCCGGGACACACCCCTACCGTATCGGTTCCGTCATGTTCCATTTCACGGGACCACGGGGCCATTATGTGTGATAAAATTGAGAAAAACGGGAAATTTTCATACTTCCAGAAATTAAGTGGGACCCAATATCTGTTAGAGATCCTAATAGAAATCCGTGCGGTTGGCACTAATGCGTGTCGGTCGGCCGTGAGGACTAATGTCTGTCGTCTCAGCAGTTAGTTATCTCAAACGAAGAAGCGACAACGTGTTTTGTGTCCGAAATCAGAAAATTAGTGGGTCTTGCAATTTTCTTCCGGACTAAAGTGCAGCTGTCAAAACTCGGTATTTTTCCCCGAAATTTTTACAGTAGGTGTCAGACTGCCCCAAGTTCGGTCACCTGAAGTTTCGTTACCGTCAGGTGTCATATAGCAAGGTTTCGGATAGCATATACGTGAAAAGTGGAAAAATCCAGTCAAACCAGTCAAAGTGGTTGACTTGGTCAACCTCACTTTTTCCACACCAATTGGGTCATGTGCTTTTGCACAAGATCTAGCCCCATTTAAGGTATATATAAATGGGGGCCAGCCCTCATTTGCTCACGGTTTCAATTGCAAACAGTGCTTCTGCCAGATTTTTTTTCTAGAGAGAGAAAGTGAGGAGAGAGAAAGGAAGAGAGAGGAGAAAGGGAGAGAAAGGGAAAGGGAGGCCCCTTAGGGTTTTTCGACGTCCCCGACGCGTTGGCGGCGTCTGATTTTCTCTCCGGCGTCTCGTTTTGCGTGTAGAGAGAGAGAGCAAAAGTTGAGAGAGAAAGTTGCATGCGCTCTACCTTGGGGTTGATCATCCTTCCGAGCACGTTGGCGGTGTCCGTTTTGACTCTAGTCGCCTCGAAACGCGTGAAACAAGTAAAACCCCTCTTTTCTTCTCTTTTTCCGCTTATTTTGCTATATTATTTCATGTGATGTATATGCATGTCTTTTGACGTGAATGAAAAATGGGCGGAGACCCCTATGTGATGTTGTGATTTTATGCGGTCCCTCGAGGAGCCCAGATCGGGTCCCGGGTAAATTGTATCGCCACTTTAAGGTGACGAAAAGTTGTTTTGCATGTCTTGTAAGGCTATGGAGACATCCATTAGCTTGAAAACGTTCCCTAACGGGACGGTGTGTTACTGGAGTTAGTTCACGGGTACAAGGCCCAAGTATTTCAGTTAATCAAGCGAGGCTTGGGTTAACTGGGGTTAACCTGTGGTTAGAAAATCTAACCAAGGTTAAGTATAGTCCGTGGTTCCTCTTTGACTAGGTCAGGAGAGACGGTGTCCAGTAAGGCCCGGGGTTCCTCCGTGATTGATAGTCGGGAGATGTCGGTCTGTTTGTCTAGGTCGTCCGTGGTGCCTCTTGGACTAGGTCAGGAGTGGCGGTGTCCTGCATGGCCCGTGGTTCCTCCATGACTGATAGTCAGGAGATGTCGGAGTCCTAGGGAGTTTAAAGTGGATGAACATCAGATAGTGTATAGTCCGGGGTTCCTCTCTGGGTGGGTTAGAAGATGTCGGCACCGTGTCTATCGGGGTCCCTTCTTGGTGGAATGTCAGGAGATGTCGGCATTGGTATAGATGTCGGGGTTCCTCCGTAGACTAGCCAACGGTAGGTAGGTTGGTCGGGGTTCCTTCAGAACTAATACCCAGGGCGATGGCGGCGAATACACGGTAGATGTGGCCATTCAATGGAATGGAAAAATATGTCCTTATTGGGTGAATGCCCATGTTGTGTGTGTAAGCTTCAGATACGAAGTGGTCTGAGTTAGTATACTCAGGGTTGGTGTATTTGTCTGAGTTGGTGGACTCATGGTTCGATATGGAATCATCGGATTCTAGGTGAGTTGGGTTGGTATACCCAAGGTTTAGTCATGTTCAGGTGAAAGCCGGAACAGCGTGTGTGAGTCTAAATGACTCAATATATTATGGTTATGATTTAGAGACTTTAAGCTAAACATTTGTGGGGCTGTGACCAATTAATAGTCTTAGGACTCGAAATGAAACATGATTAATGATCGAAACGATAATTTGGTAATATAATACATTCATAACTGAACATCATAATTGGAAAGTAATGTGAGGTCGGGAACCTCTGTTAGGGTGACGTAACCTTAAGTGACCTTGGGTCACAATTTATTATATACTGTTCTATTTTACTGTAACCTGCAAATTGAACTGCTTATTATATCATTATTGATGCGTGTTATTATGTGAAAAATAGTTTAAAAGGATTGTGATTTTATTGGGCTTCATAGCTCACTGACTTTTTGTGTCAGAAGATCTTGGAGCTGCTGACCAGTAAGTGAAAAGTCTATCTAGACATTTTGGAAGCTTGTACAAGTTGTGCCTGGCGTGATAGAGGCGCCTACTTTTGTAAAACAAACTTGATGTAAATAATACAGGTATATGGTTTGTATGATGACTATTGTGATGACATGTGTTATTTGCTTTTTGGAAGCATCTGATAAATATTTAAATTTTCCGCATTTTCGCGGGTAAAGTCTTCCGCTTACATGATTTGACGAACGGACACGCGTCTCGGAACTTGATTCCCTAGGCACGGGTTCGGGGTGTCACAATTGGTATCAGAGTCTAAGAGCAATAACCATCATAACAAACCATACTTGTTCATGAAATACCGTAGTACATGATTTTTAGTTGTGTGGCTAGATGTATTACTGTACATCACCTATTTCGAAATCAAATAGTGATTTGGAAATTGTGTGTATGTGCAGGGATGCCGTTAATGCACAGAGTCCCCACTAAGGAGGATTGGCAGCATTATGAGCAGATAGCAGCCATATTGAGTCGCCGTTATCCACAGTGGCTTGGGATGACTCAACGAATCAAGGCGGCCATTAAGCCGAAGGCTGTCCGGATAAATCCGGACAAGACTGCCTGGATGCCAACCCCGACTCCGATGGAGCTTGCAGTATCGGCTCGGGTACGTCGTGAGATTTTAAGGCAGGTCAAGCGGGCACTGGCAGACATCAGACCTAGTCCGGATGGGACTGGTTGGATACCTCCACCCCTATCATCTAAGAGGCTTACGGCACGAGAGTATCGTGCGATTTTGAACAACCGTAAGTAGAGTAAGAAGAAGTCGGTGGAGGCGAGTAGTCCGTCTACCTCGACTGAGGTTTAGATGCAGGAGTAGGGAGTCAGGAGGGGAGACTGTAGCGCATCTGTATGGTTTTGGAATATAGTAGATGCCCTAGGCGGTCTTCTTATCACTCGACTCATAGATTTTTGGTGTATATACTTGTACAGCGGAGATGATGTTTTGTATACTATGATGTAGTATGTTCATGTATATGGTGTGGTATGTATATATCAAGGTATTAAACTTCGGATACGGTATAAACTTCGGTCGTTAAGGAAGTTGACTCAATTCGTAGAAGTTTAAGGAAGTGTAAGGAAGTTCTGTAAAAATTAAAGAAGTCTAGGAAACTTTGAGGAAACATTGGAATTTTAAGATGAAACTTTAGATATTCAATATTTAAGTATAAATACACATCTAGAATTCATTATATTACTGGATGCAAGCATGTAGAGTATGAAATGTGAGAATCATATGAAGTGACATGCGCTGTCTACTTGTTTGTGCTGTAATTTCTTCTTGATATTTCTATATATTGTCAATTTTTTTAACTACATTATAATTTCTTTATTAAGTGAAAGGAATATGTAAGGTCATTTTATTATCTTTTTATATTAAATGATTATTCATGTTATTTGTTTTAGAAATCTGAAAAACTTGTGAATGCACATTAAAGTTGATAAATAATTGAAGTTCAATTTAGTTTCTAACCTATTTTTATTTGTAATTGATGAACTCAATGTTTTTACAGGACTGAATCAATATGGGAAGATGAGGAGATGATTAAATTATCCGAGACCCTACATCAAGAAAAAGAGAAGAGGACTGTATTTTATTTGACTATGAAGTGAATGTAATTATGTAAAAGAAAAAGTTGATGTAATTTTATTTGAATGTGGTGGACCCCTATTCAAGTTTTTAATATTTTTATTTTTGATGTAAAAAAGCAGGACCTCTAGGTCAATTAATTGTTGTTTAGATGATTACAAGTTTAATGTAATCAAGCAAGACTTCTATGCCAAATTTGCTATCTATATTTTTTTTATTCTACATGAGTCATGACCATGAGAATGAGAGAGAGAGAACTATGAATAGCATTACCAATGGCCTCCACTGTCTTGACTATGAAATAAAGGAAATAGTACAAAACATCACATTAAAATTAATATTCAGTACAACTCATGATTTATAGCCACATTGAGCTTCGATGTGGCTCAAAATCATCGTCTCTATCAGCACGAGGAGGTTGATGAACCTGTTGGTCTAGGTAATGACAATATTGAGCCCATGACATATAATTGTTATAATAGCTGGTATAATCTCGAATATACTGCTCATACTGTCGAGCATCAATACCGACAAGTCTTCCTAGTTGTGGATAGTTAGGGTGTTGTTCTATTGCTGCGATGATGTATGGTTGTCCCTGTCCATACCCCAAATCCTGACTACTAGTAGTTCCATATACATGAGACCTATAACCATAGTCATATGATCCCATACTAGATCCAGGGTAACCATAACCCATGTTGCCGAATCCAGATGATTGTGATTGTGCTTCTTGGGTCCCGTAATTGCTATCAGTATATCCATACCCATACGAAGCACTAGAACTAGTATCACGCCTCCCAGATCCAATGCTCAAACTATCCATAGTAGCAGTCATAGGACCGACATCAGTGTTCTGGATTGGATGACCACTCTCATCTACCTCCATAAGCTTGTACCTTCTTCGTCGGTATGTCTGGTCTCTTGGTGCTGGTCGTGAAGCATGGTCTTCATCCTGGGTAGTATGATCAAAATTTTGTTCCACTGTAAATAGGCTCATCTCTATATTTTCACTACCTCCACCCACACTGCCTACGCCCCCACCACTTGCACCACCCCCTAGTTGTGCACTTTCATTGCCTCCATCGTCATCTCCGTCCCCGTCTCCACCCCCACTTAGACTAGGTGGTGCCGCCTCTGATGATGAGGATGACCAATCAATGTCTCTACCTTGTGACTGTGTGGTCATATACTCATCTACATCAACACCCATCTGCTGTGCAATCTGAGAACTAGGCCTACCCCCTGCCTCATCCAGCAACGGCTCTCCTACATCCTTGACCCACTCAAAAAGTGGATCCTCCTCACCCTCCTCGCAAAAGATGTCACTAAGGTCGATGGGGTCTGAATAATCCTCCCTATTTTGTTCTGCTCTTAATTGTTTCATCCTCAACCTCAAGTTGTAGTGGACATATACAAGTTTTTGTAGCTTCTCGTGCCCTAGCCGATTGCGTTGCTTGGAGTGGATGAGAGAAAAAGTGCTCCAATTTCTCTCACAACCAGAGGAGGAAGCTGTTTGTGACAACACTCTTACAGCAATCTTCCTCAAGTTTGGTGCATCCAACCCGTATAATATCCACCATTCAGCTGCAATTAAAAAACAACTTAAAATAAATTCAGTTTGCCCTATTCTAACTCTAACAATAAACATATAAAATAAAAATAAAAATGATATAAGTTACCAGGGGGTGTGTTCTGTCGTCCAGCCACCGCAGCATTCCGATTGAACGAGCCAATGGAATCCCTATACCACTTCACCTATAGAAAATGCATTAATCTCACAAATTGTAGAAAAGTAAATTAAACCATAAAAATGAATTAGGCATCAACTTACTTCTTTAAGTGCAGCTGCCTGTAGATCTCCCTTTGGTTCTAATTTCTCGATAACATCTTGTAAGGATTTTAATAAATCAGCCCTAGTACCAAGACTATGCTTGTATTGATATTTAGGGTTTAGGTAATATGCTGTTATCAATCAAAGCAACCATATATGAGTAAATAAATGTAAAAAAAAAACATTTTAAAATAAGCTCTTACCAGCTGCATGAAGGGGATGGAGGAGTTGATTCGTCCATCTCTCGTCTATAATTTTCAAGTACCCTGAGGAAGAACGTGGGGCAGCAGCCTTGACTGCTTCTTTCATTAGTCTGATGGACTCGTACACAAATCCCATTGTAGGCTTCTTATCACCGTCTACCATTCTCAAAACCTTCACTATCGGCTCTAAGATATTGACCACTGCATTTGCATCATCCCAAAAACTGGGTCTACTTACTATCTCGTCAGCCCTCCTTGCTGCTACAGTTCTGTTGTCCTTATAAGTTATCCATTCTTCTGAGGCGAACATGGCTTTTAACCCAACTTTCTTCTGTATGATGCTCTGTAGGGCCACGTAGTTAGTGGCAAAACATGTAAGTCTGGGACGGACCAAATCCCCTCCACACTTCTCTCGCATTAAAGACAAA
The DNA here is from genome assembly GCA_015143295.1 of Tetracentron sinense. Lineage (NCBI taxonomy): Eukaryota > Viridiplantae > Streptophyta > Magnoliopsida > Trochodendrales > Trochodendraceae > Tetracentron > Tetracentron sinense. The sequence continues at coordinate 17,740,926 of CM026569.1, forward strand.
ACCCAATTGTGATTATAAATGTAATTTGTTACCGCTCTTGCTTCTTCAGTCACCCTCTTCACAGTTTTCTTCTTTCCAATGTCTTTTAACATAAGGTCAATGCAATGTGCTGCACATGGGGTCCAAAAGAGATTATATTTTCTAGAGTCCATCATTTTTCCTCCAGCCTTCTTGTAATTGCTGCCATTATCAGTGACGATCTGGACAACATTACTCTTTCCGACATCTTTGACGACATCAACCATCTCCTTATAGATATACTTTGCATCCTTAGTAACATTGGATGCTTCAATAGATTTTAAGAAGACAGTTTTGCCATCACAGTACACCATAAAGTTGATGATGGACTGTCGAGTGGGACCGGTCCAACCATCACACATAATTGTAACCCCATATTCTGGCCAACTCTTTTTCAACGAATTTATATATTCGTTTAATTCATCAATCTCTCTATTCAAATAGGGGTTCATGATTTCATATGGTGTTGGTGCCTTCACTCCCGGTCCTGCTCTAGCAGATTCATCTAACATGTTCTGAAAGAATGGACTGCTAACTGTTCGGGCCGGAATGCCATTGAAGATAATATACTTTGCAGCTGCCTGTCCAAGTGTCTCTCTGACATTTCCCCACATGGATTTCAACCGTACCTGTTTTGCATCTCTATTCCGGTACATTTGCGGATCCATAGGGATTTCCTCATCCCCTCTTGCACTAAAAGTGCGCATAAGACTGCCTCGGCCCCGGGCTGTAGCCCCACCAGCCCTCGATGAGCCAGCACCGGAACTACCACCCCCAGCTCCCAATCCACTGAACCTCGACGTTCCGGCACCAGATTTGCTACCCCCAGCTCCAAATCCACCGGCCCTTGATGTGCCGACACCAGATGAACCACCAATCCTATGCCTCCCTCTTTGATCTGCATCCCACTGATCAGCAACGGACGCTCGTACTGCAAGCCTATGTTGTATCCTTTGTTGCTCGGTCTCACAGTCAGATGGATATTGAACACCATCATCATCACTGTCTCCTACATGCACCATATCATCTCGATATGGAGGGTCCATCAGTGACTCATTAAACTCTGCCTCCCTCTTCTCCTTCTCCTTCTTCTCTATTATCCTTCCCAATAAAAGCTTTTTCATCGCCATTTTTACTTCTTTAGGACAATTTGGGCAATCTTTGACATTACTAAACCCACCAACCAAATGTTGCTTCAACCTAGCAACACCACCACTCAGGATTCGATGCCCACAGTAATTGCAGACGGCCTTTTGTTTATTTCCATCAATGCACCGCCCGTGCTTCCAACCCACATCCGGCTCTGAATCACGCGGCATCTGCTATTGATATATCAATAAAAAAAATAATATATTATAAATGAAACATATCCTTCCAAAAACAACAATCAATGTCTCTACTGTGTGTGATATACTCATCACGAGTAATATTTTATTGATTTTTAATTGTATGTATAATATAAATTAATATTGATTTTTAACACATTACTTTTTTGTCATATAATATAATATCATTTTTTACATAATACGTCATTTTTCGAATTTTTGTTACTAAAAAAAATATATTAACTTAGATTATCCTTTTTAAAAATAAATTTTGGTTTTACAAAGAATCCCTATTAATCACTCTTTCCACTGCTTAGTGTCTTATATATCTAATGTTTTTGTATTTATTATTATTTTTTTAATATTATTGTTATGTTAATCAAAATGTCCAAGGAAGTGGTTTATAATAGAGTATTAAAAAAATGATATATTATAAATGAAATATATCCTTCCAAAAAAAACAATTAATGTCTCTACTGTGTGGTTATAAACTCATCACGTAGTAATATTTTATTGATTTTTTAATTGTATGTATAATATAAATTAATATTAATTTTTAACACATTACTTTTTTGTCATATAATATAATATCTTTTTTTACATAATACGCCATTTTTCGAATTTTTGTTACTAAAAAAAAAATGTTAACTTAGAACATCCTTTTTTAAAATAAATTTTGATTTTTTAAAGAATCCCTATTAATCACTCTTTCCACTGCTTAGTGTCTTATATATCCAATGTTTTTGTATTTTTTTTTTTAAAAAAATATTATTGTTATGTTAATCAAAATGTCCAAGGAAGTGGTTTATAATAGAGTATTAAAAAAATGATATATTATAAATGAAACATATCCTTCCAAAAACAACAATCAATGTCTCTACTGTGTGGTTATATACTCATCACGTAGTAATATTTTATTGATTTTTTAATTGTATGTATAATATAAATTAATATTAATTTTTAACACATTACTTTTTTTGTCATATAATATAATATCTTTTTTTACATAATACGTCATTTTCGAATTTTTGTTACTAAAAAAAAAAAATGTTAACTTAGAACATCCTTTTTTAAAATAAATTTTGATTTTTCAAAGAATCCCTATTAATCACTCTTTCCACTGCATAGTGTCTTATATATCCAATGTTTTTGTATTTTTTTTTTTTTTAAATATTATTGTTATGTTAATCAAAATGTCCAATAAAGTGGTTTATAATAGCGTATTAAAAAAATGATATATTATAAATAAAACATATCCTTCCAAAAACAACAATCAATTTCTCTACTGTGTGGTTATATACTCATCACGTAGTAATATTTTATTGATTTTTTAATTGTATGTATAATATAAATTAATATTAATTTTTAACACATTACTTTTTTTGTCATATGATATAATATTTTTTTTTACATAATAAGGCATTTTTCGAATTTTTGTTACTAAAAAAAAAAAATGTTAACTTAGTGAATTGTGTAGCCAAATGCCGGTCCACGTGTCCTCTTTAACACCTCTTTTAACATGTGTTTTTTTTAATGAAAGACCACACATGTCTTTCATTTAAAAAATAATGAGTTTAACCAAGAGTGGAGTTAGTATCCCTCATAGGTTTATTAAGTTATAAGTTTATAACAAAGGAGTAGAGTTAGCATTACTCTCTTAAAGGTTAAAACTTATAAGTTTTAACCAAAATATCTTCGTTCATTTCAGACTTTCAGTTTCAGGCTTCAGCTTAAATGAAAACAGAGGAGAAACGAAGGGACTCACCTTAGGGTTTCGACGATGGATGGCGACACCGGCAACGGCAGCACAACGGCGACGGGCGACGGCAACGGGCGACGATCGAAGACAGCAAAGAGGGATCTTCTTCAGCTACTGTTTTGCTCTCCAAAACTTTAGGTATGTCCTATTGCTCCATGGCTCCATCTTCTCCACTCTCCTTCTCAAATCTCTCTTTTTTTTTTTTTCTTTTCCTTTTCTACGACCAGAGTATGAACATGCCTCTCGGATTTTTGCTTTCTTGGACATTTAAAGAGGACGTTTCACACTTTTTCACGGGTTTACTGTAGTTAGTTCGTAGGCTAGGTTAGTTTTTAGGTTGTAGGTCGAATCTGGTCGCTTCCTCGCTGGTGAGTGGTGACTGATTTCAATCTGTGCGAATATTTTTTTTTCAATTAGATCCGTGAGTGGTGGGGACTGGGGAATCTGTCACAGAGGCAGAACTCAATGTTTCTGCTTTTTTTTTTTAAAAGGAGGTCTGCAAGAGCATAATCAAATGTCCTTCTCAGTCCGTGAGTCATGAGTGTGAGCTTTTTACCCCAAGTTCGGTGACTTCCATAAAATTCTTCCGATTTCCTGAATTTTTCTATTACATTTTTACAATTTCGGTCGAAGTTCATCGAAGTCCACCGAAGTCACCGAAGTTTGCCACGAATTCTTGTATTTTTAAAATACATGGGGGTTTAGCTTCGGTAACCACCGAAGTCGACTCAATTCGGCCGAAGTTGACCGAATTGAGTCGATTTTTGATTCCTGGGTATATATTAAAGATGAAATGTCTCTTTTTGGATATCGAATTCTCAGTGCATTTCAGTTTCATTTTATTATTAAAAGTTCGTTACTGTATAATTATAGGTGAATCATGCCACCTCGACGAGCACCCGAGAATACCTTGGCTGGGGCATTCGAGGCTATTACAGCCCTAGCCAACCTAATTCAGCAACAACAGGCCCAGAATATGAATGGAAATGGGAATGGTAGTCGTATCCCCATTGCTACCATGCCAGAGCATGGGAATGTGACCCGATTGGAAAAGTTTAAAAGGCTTAGATCGTCAGCCTTTTCGGGCACGACTGATCCACTGAAGGCGGAGAACTAAATCAGAAGTCTGGAAAAAGTTTTTAGGGCTATGTCCTTGCCAGAAAATGACAAGCTCGAGTTCGCTATCTTTCTACTTAAAGGAGAAGCAGAACATTGGTGGACCACAGTGGAAAGGACAGTTCCACCGCATCAGAGGCCAGTGACTTGGGCAAGATTTACTGAATTGTTTTATGAGCGCTATTTTTCAGCGTCGATGAAAAAGAGGAAAGAGATGGAGTTTCTTCAGTTGACCCAAGGAAACATGTCGGTTAGTGAGTATGAACAAAAGTTTAATCAACTCTCGAGGTTCGCTGCGAGATTTGTCGAGGATGAGCAGTGGAGGGTTGAGAAATTTAAAGAAGGATTGAAGCCGGCTATCAGAGGGAAATTGGCAGCTCAACGATTTACCTCATTCTTAGAGATATTAGATAGAGCACTTAGAGTAGAGCGAGTGCATGAAGAACTGGCACAGTCTAGTGCTGGCAAAGGCAAGGGGACAGTTGGGAAGCCCTGGATAAAGGAGAATAACCGGCAGTTTACTGGGAAAAGAAAGTTCGAGGACATGAAAAGCCAAGGGTCTACAGGAAGATTGGGGCTTAAGTGCGAGAAATGTGGTCAGGACCATTTGACCAAGGACTGTAGAGCGAAGGTTTGCTTCCAGTGCGGAAAGCCTGGACACTTTAAGAAGGATTGCCCTAAGGCTCAACCACTAGCATTGGAAGGCGGAAAAGGAAGAGTGTTTGCAATTACCTAGGAAGAGGCACAGCAGACCGAAGGTGTCATCGAAGGTAAACTTTTAGTATTTCAAGTACCTGCTTATGCTTTGATTGATACTGGTGCTACACATTCGTTTGTCTCTACTCGTTTTGCAAAACACATAAGTTACAAGCGTGATACACTCAAAAGCATGATGTCTATATCTACCCCATCAGGGAAAGTTCTGTGCACAAAAACAGTCTATGATAGGTGTCCCATACTTGTCAATAATGTACGGATGTTAGTAGATCTAATCGTGTTAGACATGAAGGATTATGATGTGATCCTAGGGATGGATTGGTTGGCTAATTACCATGCAGTGGTAGATTGTAATGCCAAGAAAGTGATATTTCGAATTCCGGACATCCCAGAGTTCGAAATGCAGGGGATTATCCGAGGGCAAACACCCAAGCTAATATCGGCAATTAAAGCATGTCACCTTCTAGATAAGGGGTGTACTGGGTATTTAGCCGCAGTGGTGGTCGATAAAGATGAAGATGACACTTTAGGGAATACCCCGGTGGTCAGAGAGTTTCGAGATGTGTTTCCTGATGAATTACCAGGACTCCCTCCTACTAGAGAAATCGATTTTACAATCGATGCTACTCCGGGTGTAGACTCAATATCTAAAACACCGTATCGGATGGCTCCGGCTGAGTTGCAAGAACTGAAGATTCAGTTGCAAGACCTATTAGATAAGGGCTTGATCCGTCCTAGTGTTTCACCATGGGGAGCACCGGTGTTATTTGTTCGAAAGAAAGACGGGAGTCTGCGTCTGTGTATAGATTATCGTCTGCTGAATCAAACGACAATCAAGAATAAGTATCCTCTCCCTAGGATCGATGATCTATTTGATCAGTTGCAAGGCGCCCAAGTGTTTTCAAAGATTGATTTACGGTCCGGCTATCACCAATTGAGGGTCAAAGAAGAAGATATTCAAAAGACAGCATTCCGAACTCGGTATGGTCACTACGAGTTCTTGGTGATGCCTTTTGGACTGACAAATGCGCCTGCGGCCTTTATGGAGTTGATGAATCGTCTTTTCAGGCTGTACTTGGATAAGTTCATTGTGGTATTTATTGATGATATCTTGGTGTACTCACCTGGTCATGAGAAGCACGCTGAACACTTGAGGATTACGCTACAGACATTAAAAGATAATCAACTGTATGCTAAGTTCTCCAAGTGCGAGTTTTGGATGGAAGAGGTAGCCTTTCTTGGGCATATTGTGTCAAAAAATGGAATATCTGTTGATCCTTCCAAGATTCAGGCAGTAACCGATTGGGCAAGGTCATCCACTGTTACTGAAGTTCGAAGTTTTCTGGGATTAGCTGGGTATTACCGCAGATTTGTAGAAGGTTTCTCGAAGATAGCAGCTCTATTAACGGAATTGACTAAGAAAGATGTGAAGTTCGAATGGACGGCATCTCGGGAGCGAAGCTTTCAAGAATTAAAGAAGAGATTAACAAGCGCTCCAGTATTGACAACTCCCTCAGGATCTGGAGGATTTGAGGTGTATTGCGATGCTTCCAGTAAGGGACTCGGTTGTGTCTTAATGCAAAACAAAAAGGTCATTGCTTATGGTTCGAGACAACTCAAGATTCACGAACGGAATTATCCCACGCATGACCTGGAGTTAGCTGCGGTAGTGTTCGCACTAAAAATTTAGAGACATTATCTTTATGGAGAGAAGTTGGTGATCTATAGTGATCACAAGAGTTTAAAGTATCTATTCTCCCAAAAGGAACTCAATATGCGACAGTGTAGATGGATGGAATTCTTGAAGGATTATGACTATGTAATCCAGTATCATCCTGGTAAGGGTAACGTGGTTGCTGATGCCCTGAGTAGAAAAACAGTTGAATCTATAACATATATGAGGGCAAAGCGATGGAAGATGATCGAAGAATTCAAGAGTTGGAATCTGAGTCAAAGATTCCAGGGTAATAGTGTCAAGTTGGCTAGTATTCAGGCCAAGCCAGTGTTATTACAAAAGATTCAAGAAGCACAATTGGAAGATCAGGAGATCAAAGTTATCAGAGATAAGATTCTTCAAGGAAAAATGGGTGATTTTGAAGAATCTGAAGATGGAATACTTCGATTCAAAGGTCGAATCTGTGTGCCTAGAAATCCTGAGTTGAAGAATGAACTGCTCAATGAGGCACATTGATCTCGTTTTGCGGTGCATCCTGGAAGTACAAAGATGTATCAGGATGTAAAGAATAACTACTGGTGGAACGGCATGAAGAGAGAAATTGCAGAGTATGTATCTCGATGCCTTGTTTGTCAGCAAGTCAAGGCAGAACATCAGAAACCACCTGGATTGTTAAATTCATTGCCTATTCCCGAGTGGAAATGGGAGCACATTACGATGGATTTTATGGTGGGGTCACCAAAAACAAGGAGTGGACATGATACTGTTTGGGTGATAGTTGATCGATTGACGAAGTCGGCTCACTTTCTTGCTATAAAGGATACCATAACCCTGGAAAATTTATCAAAGTTGTACATCAAGGAGATTGTGAAGCTGCATGGTGTGCCGGTATCTATTGTGTCAGATCGCGATCCGCGATTTACTTCCCGATTTTGGAGGAGCTTGCAAGAAGCTTTAGGTACGCAGCTAAACATGAGTACAGCTTATCATCCGCAAACCGATGGACAGTCTGAGCGCACAATACAAACTCTAGAAGATATGATACGCACTTGCAGTCTGGACTTTCAAGGAAACTGGGATGATCACTTGCCATTGATCGAGTTTGCATATAATAACAGTTATCAGGCAAGTATTCAAATGGCTCCTTACGAGGCCTTGTACGGAAGGAGTTGTCGGTCACCAGTATGTTGGACTGAAGTAGAGGAACGTAAACTACTGGGACCTGAGTTGGTGCAAGAAACAACAAAGAAGATCGAGTTGATTCGATCGAGGTTATTATCTGCACAAAGTCGACAGAAAAGCTATGAGAATGGAAAGCGCCGAGACTTAGAGTTTCAAGTCGGTGACCATGTCTTCTTGAAAATCTCTCCATCAAAAGGTATTGTACGATTCGGAAAGCGGGGAAAGTTAAGTCCGCGATTCATTGGACCTTTTGAGCTTTTGGCTAAAATAGGAGGTGTAGCCTACCGTTTGGCGTTACCACCAGAGCTGGCAAGGGTTCACAATGTATTCCACATATCCATGTTGAGAAAATATGTACATGATCCCTCGCACGTGATACGATATGAACCAATTCAAGTCAGAGAGGACTTAACTTTTGAAGAAAAGCCAGTGATAATTTTGTTCCGCAAGGAACAGGTGTTACGAAACAAAACGATTAAGCTAGTTAAAGTTTTATGGGAACACCATAGCATAGAGGAAGCCACATGGGAACTTGAAGATGTCATTAGAAGCAATCATCCTCAGTTATTTGATGACTAGTGTATATATAAATTTCGATGACGAAATGTTTTGTAAGGAGGGGAGATTGTAACGACCCGGAATTTTAATATAATAAAATTATGTGTTTATGGGTCCTTAATGGAGGTTAATTAGTTAATTATTTGTTAAATTAATAAAAAGTGAACTTTGCTCGGGATTGAAGTGCACCGAAGAAATCTCAGTATCGTTTGGCGAAACTCGCACACAGTGTGCCGGTCGACTGCCGGGACACACCCCTACCGTATCGGTTCCGTCATGTTCCATTTCACGGGACCGCGGGGCCATTATGTGTGATAAAATTGAGAAAAATGGGAAATTTTCATACTTCCAGAAATTAAGTGGGACCCAATATCTATTAGAGATACTAATAGAAATCCGTGCGGTTGGCACTAATGCATGTCGGTCGGCCGTGGGGACTAAGGTCTGTCGTCTCGGCAGTTAGTTATCTCAAACGAAGAAGCGACAACGTGTTTTGTGTCCGAAATCAGAAAATTAGTGGGTTTTGCAATTTTCTTCCGGACTAAAGTGCAGCTGTCAAAATTCAGTATTTTTCCCCTACAGTAGGTGTCGGACTGCCCCAAGTTCGGTCACCTGAAGTTTCGTTACTGTCGAGTGTCATATAGCAAGGTTTCGGAGGGCATATACGTGAAAAGTGGGAAAATCCAGTCAAAGTGGTTGACTTGGTCAACCTCACTTTTTCCACACCAATTGGGTCATGTGCTTTTGCACATGATCTAGCCCCATTAAAGGCATATATAAATGGGGGTCAGCCCTCATTTGCTCACAGTTTCAATTGCAAACAGTGCTTCTGCCAGATTTTTTTTTTAGAGAGAGAAAGTGAGGAGAGAGAAAGAGAGAGAGAGGAGAGAGAAAGGAAGAGAGAGAAAGGGAAAGGGAGGTCCCCTTAGGGTTTTTCGACGTCCCCGACGCGTTTGCGGCGCCTGATTTTTGCTCCGGCGTCTCGTTTTGCGTGTAGTGAGAGAACAAAAGGTAGAGAGAGAAAGTTGAGAGAGAAAGTTGCATGCGCTCTACCTTGGGATTGATTATCCTTCCGACCGCGTTGGTGGTGTCCGTTTCGACTCTAGTCGCCTCGAAACACGTGAAACAGGTAAAACCCCTCTTTTCTTCTCTTTTTCCGCTTATTTTGCTATATTATTTCATGTGATGTATATGCATGTCTTTTGACGTGAATGAAAAATGGGCGGAGACCCCTATGTGATGTTGTGATTTTATGCGGTCCCTCGGGGAGCCCAGATCGAGTCCCGGGTAAATTGTATCGCCACTTTAAGGTGACGAAAAGTTGTTTTGCATGTCTTGTAAGGCTATGGAGACATCCATTAGCTTGAAAACGTTCCCTAACGGGACGGTGTGTTACTGGAGTTAGTTCACGGGCACAAGGCATAAGTATTTCAGTTAATCAAGCGAGGCTTAGGTTAACTGGGGTTAACCTGTGGTTAGAAAATCTAACCAGGGTTAAGTATAGTCCGTGGTTCCTCTTTGACTAGGTCAGGAGAGACGGTGTCCAGTAAGGCCCGGGGTTCCTCCGTGACTGATAGTCGGGAGATGTCGGTCTGTTTGTCTAGGTCGTCTGTGGTGCCTCTTGGACTAGGTCAAGAGTGGCGGTGTCCTGCATGGCCCGTGGTTCCTCCATGACTGATAGTCAGGAGATGTCGGGGTCCTAGGGAGTTTAAAGTGGCTAAACATCAGATAGTATATAGTCCGGGGTTCCTCTCTGGGTGGGTTAGAAGATGTCGGCACCGTGTCTATCGGGGTCCCTTCTTGGTGGAACGTCAGGAGATGTCGGAATTGGTATAGATGTCGGGGTTCCTCCGTAGACTAGCCAGAAGATGACGGTAGGCAGGTTGGTCAGGGTTCCTTCATAACTGATACCCAGGGCGATGGCGGCGAATACACGGTAGATGTGGCCATTCAATGGAATGGAAAAATATGTCCTTATTGGGTGAAAGCCCATGTTGTGTGTGTAAGCTTCAGATACGAAGTGGTCTGAGTTGGTATACTCAGGGTTGGTGTATTTGTCTGAGTTGGTGGACTCATGGTTCGATATGGAATCATAGGATTCCAGGTGAGTTGGGTTGGTATACCCAAGGTTTGGTCATGTTCAGGTGAAAGCCGGAACAGCATGTGTGAGTCTAAATGACTCAATATATTATGGTTATGATTTAGAGACTTTAAGCTAAACATTTGTGGGTTGTGACCAATTAATAGAGTCTTAGGACTCGAAATGAAACATGATTGATGATCGAAACGATAATTTGGTAATATAATATATTCATAACTGAACCTCATAATTGGAAAGTAATGTGAGGTCGGGAACCTCTGTTAGGGTGACGTAACCCTAAGTGACCTTGGGTCACAATTTATTATATACTGTTCTATTTTACTGTAACCTGCAAATTGAACTGCTTATTATATCATTATTGATGCGTGTTATTATGTGGAAAATAGTTTAGAAGGATTGTGGTTTTATTGGGCTTCATAGTTCACTGACTTTTTGTGTCAGCAGATCTTGGAGCTGCTGACCAGTAAGTGAAAAATCTATCTGGACATTTTGGAAGCTTGTACAAGTTGTACCTGGCGTGATAGAGGCGCCTACTTTTGTAAAACAAACTTAATGTAAATAATACAGGTATATGGTTTGTATGATGACTATTGTGATGACAGGTGTTATTTGCTTTTTGGAAGCATCTGATAAATGTTTAAATTTTCCGCATTTTCGCGGGTAAAGTCTTCCGCTTGCATGATTTGACGAACGGACACGCGTCTCGGAACTTGATTCCCTAGGCGCGGGTTCGGGGCGTCACATAATTCCTCTTCAGGTTGGTCCCATCAGACCATGCATCACATTGATTTAAATTTTCAAGATTTATATATTAATAGGCAAGTAAACAGATGAGAACAACTCATATCACAAGCAAAAGCAAAAGCAAAATCATAACTACCTCCTCTCCTCCCAAAAAAATATAAATACATAAATAATTGATTCATATGTATGTTGCTACTCTACAATAAACTCCTTAAGACACCAGAGTTTGGAAGAAGGATTAATAAAAAAATCAATGCTTAGAGAACATTCCTGTAGAATCCAAGAAATTACAAAAAAGTAAAATTTTAAAAAAAAAATTGTTTCTTCAGAGTAAGACATAAAAAGATATAAGTTTCCTCAGAGATGGTAAAAAAAAAAGACAAACCTGAGCCAGCTCCAAAATTTCATTATGGTCTTTGTTCAACTCAGTTGGAACAGACCGGACAAGTTTTTTCTTTCCTACAGAAATCACCTCGAAACCATTACCCAATACCTGGAAGATCCATGCACCACATATATCATTACATTCAAGCAGGAATATGACATCAAAAACTAATTGGGGATTCGTAAAACAACTTCACCCCACAATAGATTGTATGGTATAAATAGTCTCTGCACTTCTAGGAAACAATGGAGTATGCTGGTGTACCCTGTTTAGTACACTGTCTAATAGGCTGCATGACACATCTACAAGTGGCATAGTGGCGCCCATCTACAAGTGGCATAGTGATCCTACGTTAGAGATCATCCATTCTATCAACATTTTTCTGGGTTGTTCACTAAATTTATTTATTTTTTATCATTTTTGTCCAAAAGAATGGTGATAGAGATGAAAGAGATCATGAGATCAGGCCGACACTTGGTTTGGGAGTTCCCCAAGGTGGGTCCAAATGAATGGTGGGCTGCACCACTAACCCACTGCACCTGCTCCACAAGAACCAGTAGACTGGTTAATGGGTACCTCAGATTTCCACCTATATATATGGTGCAGCAACATAACATAAAACTTTGTCTATGTGGTGCCACATAAAAGTAAGCTTAACTACAATACCTTTAGCTTACTTATTGCGCGCAAGCAGTCATCTTCGGACACAGCTTCACGAGCAATCTTTCGCCTTTGACAGACCAGACCACGGAGTTCCTGTAAGTTGATCAAACCTCCATTGAGGGGTCTCGTAGCCAAGCAAATGTCAACAATTTGCACCCCTGCCTAGCCAATAGCTTCACTTTAGAAACGGGAATTCTAGAAATACTGAACCCTAACTAAACTTGTTTCATAATGAAGCATGATTTATAATAAGAAACTGAAATGGTTTACATGGTGCAAACACAACCACAATCATAGATAAGAAAAGACGTAAAGTCGTAAACAAATATGCCCTTCATTAATGAAAATTGGGTTTGTTGATCCCTTTAATTTTACGCTATTACAGGAAGAAACCTCTAATTCAATCCCCAAATAATCTTCAATGCAAAGGCCATATAAGCTTGATCTCCAATAAACCTCTAATGGTCTTCTTTCTGCTCCTAACTGGCGATCGATCAAGAAAAACTTAAGTATCCATGGTACTTACAATACTGCAGAAAAATGAAACTTGAGGGAAAAAAAGAAGATCCAAAAAAAAAGGTTCCCTCAGAAGATTCTGCTGTATTAAATGTGCGTGTTACAAGGATAACATTAGGGAACTAGAGGAATTTGAAGAAAAGATTATGCAAGGTAAACGGGTAATCATCCAGAGCTATAAAGGCTGGAAGGTGTTCTCTAGGGAGAAGTTATCCTTTTGTAGATAGGCTAGACAATCCCAATTGGATTTGTGGAAAAATAAGCCACGCGTATACTATAGATCCAAGATAATCCTCTTTAATTTGAACAACTTCGTAGTTGCCAAATTTTGGGAATCTAGAATTCACCAATGTTGGGAAGTCGACCTACAATCCTTTAGTTTTAGTCATAATCACCAAGTCAGAGCTCGGGAATTATTCGTCAAGGGAAAACTTCAAAAACAAAAATGGAAAAAATTGGAAGAATGTCGAGCAAGATAGGAAAAAATATAAAATAAGATTACTAATTAAGAAAAATTCTAAATAAATATATTTCATATATTAGATATTTATGCAAGACTTTTTCAAAAGAAGTACAATTCGTATTTAATTCGCAACTTTTTGAAAAACTCGTATGTTTTTTCAAAAGTCACGAATACTTCTTGAATTAATCGTTCGACAAAAAAGTCGTGTATTATTTGGGACCTTTTGAAAAAATTAGAGAACTTTATTACTATAGTTTTAATAACCTATAGTGTTTAACTTAGCATATTGAAGTGGATTCTCTAGAATTAAGAACCAAGGGATATAATTTTCTTTTTAGAAGGATATATCTCTTTTTAGAAGGTAGGAATCTAATATTTCTTTAGAGAAAAAATGCAGATGCAAGGTGGACCGTACATGGACGTAAGAGGACAAAGGCGGCTTCACAAACTTGTTCAAATCATGTGATATTGGATAGATCACCATGAACCCAACATGAGCTGCAATCTTATACTTGAATTCATAGATTCCTGTCTTAGCTCCCATAGGAAAAAGGAGAGTATACACTTTACACATACTGAAATCAATCTCTTTCAATAGAGCATCAATTTTTTGTTCAAACCCGCCCATGCGTAAACTGCATGCAATGACAGGAATCATGAATATTTCAATCAGAATAATCTAATCTAATATTTATAAAAAATTGAAATCATCCAAGACCTCTATCTGATAGTAATACATAGTGTTTTACTAGTAATACATAGTGTTGCTATCCACATCCAATGGATCTTTCACAATGCACTTTCCAATCCTCCTTGATCTATCAACTTGTTTCATAAAGTTACTTTGGTCGAAAGAAGAACTTCATTTCTAGAGACTGAGGTTGGATAGAGTGTGGAAGGAGAGGGAAGTAGAGAATAAGGAATGTTGTTACCTATTAAAAGGAACTTTATAGGAAAAGCAGAAGCGGCGACCTAAACTGGACGCTTTAGAGTGTGATAGGTTGACAGATGTTCATAGGGAGACTTTGGAGATGCCATTTGAGGAGATAGATATTCTGAACATAATAAAAGGGATGAATGGTGATAAGGCTCTGGGCCCAAATGGTTTTTCTATCGGGTTCTACAAGGCTTCTTGGGATATTGTGAGGGGGGATTTTTATGCAGTGGTGTGCAAATTCGATGAAGGGTTGGTTCAATAGAGTCTTGAATAGTGCCTTTGTGGCTTTAATCCTAAAGAAAGCAGGTGTGGAAGATCTAAAGAGTTTTGCCCAATCAGTTTGCTTGGAAGTTTCTATAAAATTGTCAAAGATTTTAGCCTGCAGACTTGAGTTGGTCATGGGAGCCCTCATCTCCCCATCCCAGAATGCCTTTGTAGGGGGAGACAAATTGTGAATGGTATCCTTATTGCCAATGAATGCGTTGATGCACGTCTCAGGGAAAATATTCCGGGTATCCTCCTCAAGTTTGACATTAAAAAGGCGTATGATCATGTGAGTTGGGAGTTCATGGAGTATTTGTTGTGCATGATGGGATTTGGAGTGAGGTGGAGGCGGTGGATGAGAGCATCCATTTCCTCAGTATAGTTCTTTATTTTGCTTAATGGGAGTCCTAAGGGTTAATTTAGTAGCTCCCGGGGTCTAAGACAAGGTGATCCCCTCTCACCGTTCCTTTCATCTTGATAAGGAAGGCTTGAATAGGATGATCTCCAAAACGGAAGGGGTGGTATTTAATGGTTTTGTGTTAAGGAAGGATGGCTTTCAATCTCGCACTTCAGTTCGCTGATGACATGCTCATTCTATGCGACGCTTTGTATAGAAAATTGACTTATCTCTAGGGTTTGTTTAAATATTTCGAAGCAGTGTCCGGGCAGAGAATACATTTTGTGAAAATGAGATTGTGGGAGTAGGCAAGGTGTCTAATGGAGCGGAATTAGCAACGTGTCTAGATTGCAAACTGGAGGAACTACCAACGCAATACCTGGGAATGCCCCTAGAATCTAGTTTTAAGTCCAAAACAATTTGGGATCCGGTGATGGAATGATTTTGAGCAAACTGTCTGGCTGGAAATCATCTTTCCTCTCCAAAGGGTTCCTATGGAATGAGAAAGTAGATAAGAATAAATATCTAGTTTCATGGGAGCAGATGTGCCGTGCTATTAAAAAAGGTGGCAGAGCCAGGGACTGATTCTAAGAACACAATAGAGGAATTTAGTTGGATTAGTACTTGACCATCAAACAGCATTAGCTTCCAAATAGATACTTTGTCATGTAATAAGTGTTGAATAAAAAGCTTCCAGATCTCAAGGAAGAATTCTGATAAAACAATGGGGATTCATTGTATTCAACTACGACAATGAGAATCCATCTTTCGAGATCGTCATTAATTTGAGCAGAGGATTAATCTTTTTTTATAATAAATGAAGTTTCAACATTTAACTCAAGCCATCAGCAGCAAAGACAACAACATGATGGAATATCAGAGTCAAAATTATCACGTAGGTAAGCTGGCATAGAATTTCATCTCAAGGTTGTGGGCTTGTTGCCTCTACATTATCCAGATTTAATAGAAGGAACTCCATCATCAGAGTAATATTGCAGTCTGTACCCTTAGACCAGATATATTAACATGCGAGGCAAAATGAAAGCAAAATTAGTATATGAAATATATGTCTATGCCAAATTAATTTTGATAATTGATATCCAAGTATAATAGAAAATATATTGGTAAAAAGAACTCGCATACAGCCTTCCCTTCAAACCATACACATGCATAGATCATCTGTCAGATGAGTAAGAGTTAAAATTATACAGGCACTAGTTCATAAAATAGCTCAAATAGTAGCATTAACATCTAACAACTCCATTATACCAGAGATAACTGCAATTGCTGCTTTAAAACCTAACAACTTTACTAACACATTCTGGTTTCCCTTCTAACTATCAATAAAATTACTCAAGGTTGTACTGTGAAATAGCTCAGAAAAATCTGAGATAAGATATGAGCAGGGAATCAAGAAGACCAATACTAACCAAGTTCATAATAAAAGTCACCAATCCCTAATAGCTCTGCCCAGAAACCCTTATTTGAGGCTAGAGGATCCACCCCAACTTTAGCACACATCTCGTGGAATTGTGATCTGAATGCAGGGTTCTTACGAATGTCATTCTGCACCAACCAAGAAATATGTCAACATAGTTTGATCCCTAAATACTACATATCCTACTGTTAACATTACAGTGGTAAGTTTGTACATAAAGATATCAATTGATTCCACCTCATTTCGACTAGACCATAGTAAAAAATACTTCCTATGGAATTTCATTAGAAACAAATAATATCAGTAAACTCTAGAGAGGAACTGGGTGAAAAAAAAATTAAATGCAATCCTTATTTCATCTTTTATGGTTAATTACTTCTATCAATATATAAGCAACATCGAAAAATTTTCAGTTGAGAAAAGGTAACCAAACATGATTTCAGTTTACTTGATTAGTAAAGAAAATAATATAAGAGACGGAAGAGAGAGGGATGGTAATGAAAATTGCTCATGCGCACAATGACAGGCTAAGAGCCCCCTCTTCAGACAGTGGGTCAAAAAAATTTCACTAGATTGATCAGACAGTGACAAGGGTGTGAATTAGTCAAAAATTCCCTAATGTGGTCTACACGACAACACTGCTAGCCAGCCTACTTTGTCAGGTCTTATCCTAACTATTTGAGGTTGAAAAAACAAATCCTGCTTTGCCTTTCTTCTATCAAGAGCCATATCTTCAATTAAAGTATGTGTTATGAAATATTTTCTCACCACGTCCTTTTTAGTTTTTACCTCACCTTTTTAGAGCCTTCAGCTTACACGAACTCACCCCTTCTTACTAGAGTCGTCTTTGGTCTATGTTGAACCATAGTTACCAAGTATTATACCCATAGAGTACCCGTATTATACTTTTCGGGGGGGTCTCTGTTTAAACTTTAAAACGGCGTACTTTTGTCGTGATACATATTATACGCGTATCGCCATATAATACCCGTTTAATACGCGAATTGTGTAACGCCTTATTGATGTCCCACAAGAATCAAAAGACCCAAAAGGGGAAAAATCAAAAATAGGGATTGTCTAGGACTCTAGTGTGGGCCGCATTAACAACCCTACAGGTCAGGGGTTGAAAACCCTAGGGGTGGCACCTTGACATCGGGAAAAGGATTACTAAAGTGAGAGAAATCTGATTTCTCCTACTACAGTTGCAATTTCGTAATTTATTGCAAACTACAAATTTTGTCTTTATTTTGAGTAATCTCTTAGAAACTCATTTAGAATTGAGTTTAGTATTTATTTTAATGTTGACAGACATTGACTTGTGTCTTGAGTCATTGCTAGGAGTTAGTTTTTAGAAGTCTTGCTTTACTTCTGAGTCAAATTAGAAAGTCTTTTGTTTGCACGCCAAGCAAAAAATCTTTTGCAACGTTCATTTAGAAGATGTCTCCACCCTCGAAGTCAATTCAAAACTTATTAATCGTCTTTTTTAATAACAATTTGAGTTGTTTTCATCTATTCCCATCAATCTTAATTGGTGTCAGAGCATTTTCAATCCTACAAAAGCCATGGTACCAACAGGAAGTTAGAGCAAGAAGTAGCAATCTCAAAGGGCAATTCAGTGAGTTTGTTGCCTCATTGCATCGGCAATTCAACGAAATAGCATAAGTCATCCAAGTTATATAAAACAAAATTGGCTCAATCAGGAATTGATCATATCATCCCAGTCCCAATTCATCCAATGCCAAATGCGGACCACCGACCACACCGCATGGTTTAAAAAATTGACATGTTTCAGTCAACTTTGGTGGAAACGTGATAGTTGCGTTAGCCACCGAAATGATATTCAGTATAGGGTTTCAGCGACATATTTCGATAAGTTTCAGTAATGTTTCGATTACATCAACCAAATGTTACTAATTCTTTATATAAGTTATAAGACTTCGATTGACAAGAACCGAAGTCGGCCGAAGTAATCTATTTTTTCCTGGGAAAACTCTCTTTTTTCCCAAAAACCTCAATTATTCCATTTCTTTTTAAATGTCTTCCTATATTTAAGGGTTCTAAACTTGCTTTTAGTAATCCAACTCCATTTTCCATAAAGAGAACGATTTTTGGTAGATTTTAAAATTCGATAAGATTTCCCCAAATCAAGATAAATTACTGTGAGTGCACTCTAATCATATTTTTTTCATACATATAGGTTATAATTGATCTAATCATGTAAAGATTAATCAAATTCACGTATCTCCATATAATTTTAAGGATTCAAATTAGATTTGGAAATGAAATTTGGGGAAAATTGGGGAAACCCAAATTTCCCTAAAATTTCAATCCCAACCCCCCCCCCCAACTTCAAATATTTTATATGTTATTACATACACCCTATAACTGGTCTAATTAAAAGAATTTTTTTCCAAAACAATAATTAAAAAATATTTTCTTACCATGTATATTACACTAATTTGGAAAATATATAGGTAATATATCTATACGTTTGTATAAGTTCATACTCTTAACCAAATCTACAAGTTGGGTGGGTAATTATTCTTAGAAAATTACGTTTTAAAATTAATATTTTTATAAAATGATATCTAAAAATTATTTTAATTATTGTAATTAATTATATATCATACAACAATTAGGCAAATGGCTTACACATTTATTATAATAATGAATGGGGCCCTATAATTATGGCCAGGAGTCCAATGTATATGGCACTAGTCTACCAATAGTATTAGTCATGGGCAAGGCTATGGGTCTTCTTACATGATTATTGTTGTAGCTCAACACCCTAACTACCAATAGTTAGGGCACTTCTTATATGATTAGAGCTTATGAAGGTGCATGAGCAATTCATGGAGCAAACCAAATTCTCAGTTGACACTTGGCATAGTGACAAAGTCGGGGTTCAGGAATAATTCGAAAGACGTCAAGTTCCGGAAAATTCGGAAAAAATCGGGAAACAATCGGAAAAATTTCGGAAAAAATCAAAAATAAATTAATAAATATAAAAATATACCGAAAAACTTGATTAAAAAATATACAAAATAAGTAGTTTTTTGCCAAGTTTGAGAAAATAATTCAGGAATATTTCGGAAAACTTGGGAATAATCCGAAAAATTCGCAAATTATTCGGAAAATTTGCGAATAATTCAGGAATATAATTCGCGAATAATTCGGCAAAGTAATAATGCGCGATTAATTTGCAAATTTTTTAAAAAAACGGAGTTTTTTGTTACTTGGCAGTGGCAATGGCAACAGAGTCCGATTTTATTTTATGATATGTTAAAGAGGAGGAACGAAAATGTGAGTGTGGTTCCCAACCTTTCACCTAATCTTAGGGGATGCGAAATTAGTGAATGCTTGAAACCACTAGAGAAGCTTGATAGGGTCCACGTTTAGTTAAACACAAGATTTTCGAATATAGCTAGGAAATCCGAAGTGGACATTCACGGAAAAGAGAATTCTACAACTTCCTTTATTTGAAAGAGAATGTGGACTTGGTAAGGATGTGATTTACAAAGATTTGAAAATCACAAGTTTCCCCAAAAGTTCAATCTTTTGCATGATCAGCAACTCTGGATGAGATTTTAACTGTGGATCACCTTAAGAATAAGAGGGGTCCTCTTTCCTAAAAGATGTCATATGTGTTAGAAGGCAAAGGAAGATGTGCAAGAACTTCTCCTCCATTGTTCGGTGGTTTGAATCATATGGAATTTCTTCATTTTCCTACTTTGGGTCTCTATGGTAATGCATAAGGCGGTTGGTGATGTTTTCATCAATTGGCCAAAGAGAGTTTTCAATGGCAGAGGATACTCTTTGGGACATGTCCTTCATTATCACTTGATGTATATGTGAAATTTATCCAGATCAATGATCTCTAAGACCTAGAGGGGGGGTGAATAGGTCTATCTAATAATTTCTAACCAATTTTAATTTTTCAATTAATATGTTTAGAAATCAATGAACAATTCACTCAGACAATCCACACAAATCAAACACAGAAGATTTTTACGTGGAAAACCCTAACGGGAAAAAACCACGGGACCTCGTCCAACAATAAACTTCACTATGAAAAGATTTCAAGTACAAGACAAGACCTTACCAAAACAGAAACAACATTCCTAGGTATAGACTTTTACTCTTGATTTCCACGAACCAGCAGGTTCGATCTCCGCCGTAGCAGCTTCGGTTCCACACCGACCAAATCTTCTCAAGCTACTTCAAAATCACGATCACACACGATCGATCTCCTTCTACGAAGGCTCCGGATCAAACACCGGACACACACACAAGGTGTAGGGTTGTGAATCAATTTGAAAGTTTCAAACCCTAGAGGGATCTCATATAGATCTAAGATCACACAATGCAAGATCAAAGGTTTAGATTTTACTTGCATTCTCTAGGATCAAAGAAAGAGGAGGGATCAACAAAGATCTAATAAGAACAATAGGAAAAACCCTAGATGAGTTTCTCAGATCTCTACTCTTTCTAAAATAAAACAAAGATACGAATTAGGTCTCCAAAAAGTTGTTTATATAGAGTTTAAAAAAGAATCCAGAAAAATAAAAATTCTTTTTACGGGGACCGATCGATCGGTGCACATTACCGATCGCTCGGTCCAAAACGGATTGATCGGTGCTCTAACCGATCGAGCGGTTGAAAATCATCTCTCTGGAAAAATACCCCATACAAATTTTTTGTCCAGTCGATAGCCACCGATCGATCGGTCTCAACACCGAGCGATCGGTTGAAACAGAATTTGTTTCAAACCATACTTCATTTTAAGTTTACTTGATTCAACTAAGATCAAACAACTTTATTAGGTTTAAAACTATCCTCCTAGGTATGTTTAGAGTTATCTAAGTCAAATCCAACCTAGGTAGGGGTCTCTAAGTCCATTACCTATCTAGATCCAGAGTAGGAGCTTTTTCTTCACTTTCTTCAATCTTCTTGATGCTTTAGCTCTTCTCTTCTGACAAGTTGAACACGACTCGACTCACATGACCTATTTAATGATCACGGAATTTGCCAACACCTACTTAGGGATTTACAATCTCCCCCTTTGGCAATTCCGGGACAAAACAAGACTAACTCATATACTAGGTTCAAATTTTCCTAAATGATTCAAAAATGGAAAATTGACCTTTACATGACTCGAAAATAATTACATGACATTTAACATTTTAACTTGTCATGATTCACCAAACTTAGAACCTGTTTGCCTGCACATGCTAAATCAAAAACCTGTGAAGCATGGGAAATAAAATATGGAAAGAAATAAAACATGTATAACATCCACAATTCCACAATACTATATCCGTAACAGGTTAATCATGTTTCCATAACATCATCCACAAAATCATATCCATCTCCCCCTTTTTGGCTCGAAATGCCAAAGGCGGACTATTAACAATAAAATTAACGCATAAACACAAATGAGATGAGATATAAGAGAATGAGTATAAACCATCCAAATGCATACATTTATAACCAAGTCAATAAAATCCAAAAAGGTTTGTACTCAGTACAACCAAGACAAAATACATCTAAATGTCAAACTAAAACTAGGACTAAGATAAACTCCAAAATATACACATGAACCAGAAGGAGTTTCTATCCTACTACATCAATCTAACTATCACTCCTGCTCATCATCAGAAGTGAGTTGGGACTCATAATAAGTTCGAAAATCACGAACATCTCTCTGTACGCCCAGCACTGCTGCATCCAGTGATCCAAGTCTGCCACGGATCTCTGTGGTGAACTCCTGGTGGGATGAAATATGCGTGGAGAGATCCATCTGCATCGCTCTCATCATTCTGGCTAGATCATCAATCGTGGCCGGAGGTGCATGAGAGGATCCTGTACCAAAGTCAGCTTCTTCCTCAATATCTCGAACTGAAGCATGAGAGAAACTCTGAGCGATGGTCTTTTTGTTGATTGGACCTTTCGGAGTACGGGTAGGAACTCCAGGAGGAGCAATAATTCCTTGAGAACCAAGGAGTTTAGTAATCAGGGATCCAAAAGGAAGAGCTCCAACCACAGTTTGAGTTTGATGGGCTTGAATCATCAAATCAATTATGTGGGCTACAAGATCAATATCATGTCCACGAAGGAGACTGAATAAAAATCGAGCTCTATCTTCCCTAAGGTCTGCAGTATGAACCTTTGGGTGGATATTGGCACTCATAACTAGGTTTACAAGTCTGGCATCCCTAGTGAGTTTTGTGACTTCGATTAAAGAACCAACCCAAAATGTAGGAGCACCACAAAGAAATGTGACTACATTGTTCATAGATTCTTTATCCTCATCTTTCTTGTATTTATAAGGATAATAGGCATCTGGAACTCGAGGACAACCAAGAAATTTTGCAATGACATTTGGATTTATCAAAACTGATTGTTCTAAAGATCGAGATTTAAAAGACCAGGTTTTGAAATTTATTTCAGAGAAATTTGAGTAAAATTCCTGGACTAACTGAATAGGAGCAGGACCGGATAAATTGAGAAGACCTTCCCAGTGACGATCAGTAATGATTTTAGAAAGGTAGTAATCACCAAAATCTGAAATTCTAATGCTCCTTTCAACCATTATACCCTTTTTACTAAAATACTCACTATAAAGTTGAGCAGCATTAGGGCTAATGAAAGGACCCAATAGAACAGTGGAAGATGAACTGGCTTTTCCCTTTTGTTTCCGGGTTTTATCTGCCAAAGCCTTCTGGCGATTTTCAGTAGTAGAATCCACCATTCTACGAATTGGTCGATCCCCTATTGAAATCCCATGACCTATAGGAGTGAAGGAAAAGGGCTCTTGGATTTGTTCATCTTCAGGAGGGTCCTCTTGGTTGTTGAGGACCAACTTTCGGCGTTTGGGAACGCCAGACATGAGATAGGCTAAGAGGATTAAGGACAAAATGAAAGCCATGGATGAACAACGATGCCCTAGATGAGAAATTCAACCTATACACAAGAAAACGTACAAGGCTTACCTTTTTGATGCTTGGGAAACCCTTAGAGTCGAATGGAATGACTGTAGGAAGGATTTGGAGGAGAGGGAACCGAGAGATCGCTCTGGAGTTCGGAGAAGAAGTGAACAGAAAAGATAGAAATGAGGGTTTTATAACTCTGTTCACGAAAGACCGATCGATCGGTCTTTAACACCGAGCGATCGGTGGTCCGAAAAATTTTCAAAAATTTTACTTTTAAAACCTTTTCTCCCCCTCAACCAATGGAATATTAAAAACTCATTTTCACCTCAAAATAACCAATTCACCAAAAAATTTGCAATAATTGATTTCATTAAAATCATAAAGAATAATCACCCAAGAATATATATATATATCAAGTATAGTCATAAATAAGGATTATGTAAACAATAATTGATTTTCAAAGGTGATTAATTTTGGTATTTGCATCAAATTCACAATCAGAGTCAAGAAACAATTAGAAGTAATGTTAATGTGAAATCAAAATTCATTACTTGACTCTTTGAATTGGTTTCCTTCCTTAAGCTAGATTTTGACATTATAGCTCAAATGGGACTCTAAAATTTTCAAAAACTAGTTTTAAAACCAATAAACATCCATACTTATATGATGAGCAATTTTTTTTACCCCAAATTTGACTAACAAATTTATTTCCTTTCTTTTTCAGTCAAATTGTACTCATTGTGAAAATTCTTTTTGGAATACACATATATAGTATTTTTTAGCACATTGGTGACTTTCACACAAGTGAGAAGGTAGCTCTTTCTAATGACAGTGGGGGCTTTCACACTAGCAATCCATATAGATACCTACTGTTTCTCTAGGTAGCCATTACTCACTGTTTGCATTCACTAGTAGCTATCACACAAACTCACAGGTAGTCCTCTCCGTGTCAATAATTTTTATAACTAGGGGGCTCACCTTATGGAATTTTTTTTTATGACATTGGTTATACTAGATTTGATTAATCTAGGGAACCATATGGTATAATATCAGAACCTTTAAATATGAACTAATACCATTTAAAGAATCAGTCAGAGTGCATGAGCAACATATAACATCTTTGTTTACTCAACTCTAACTGAGATTAGTTAGCATGACCAAATTCAATCACAAGATCAAACCAACAGTTGACCTATCCTAATTTATCCAATCCTATGAAATATTTATCCTTGCATTATATGTTCAAATATGATTTCAAGGAAATAACTTTAAGCAACATGATAGGAAAGAAGGTCATACAAACACATTATTTTTTGCAATATTTTTCAATTTTTTGAATGTTTTTGGATTTTTATTAATTAAAGGAAACAACAAAAAAAATAGCTCTATGACATAAATAGAACATGAAGAACACATAGGCTATGAAACAAATACATCTTTACTCAACTCCGCACAAACCTATGGATTTCCTAAGGAGTTCAAACCTAAGGGAATCTAAGGGTTTTGTAAGAATGTCCGCAAATTGATTCTCTGTTTGGACATACTCTATAGACACAATCTTTTGCTCAACAAGATCACGGATGAAGTGATGTCTAATGTCTATGTGTTTTGTGCGAGAATGTTGAACGGGATTTTTGGAAATATTGATAGCACTTGAATTATCACAATACACAGTCATAGTGCTCTGTTCAATCCCGTAATCATTCAACATCTGCTTTATCCACAGAAGTTGAGTGCAACAACTGCCAGCTGCTATGTACTCCGCTTCTGCAGTAGACAATGAAATTGAATTCTGCTTTTTGCTAAGCCAAGCAACTAAGCAGTTTCCAATATAGAAACATCCTCCAGAGGTGCTCTTCCTATCATCAGCATTTCCGGCCCAATCGGCATCGGAATATCCAACTATCGTGGCATTTGTATCAAAAGAATACAAGAGGCCAAATGATAGAGTTCCACTCACATATCGAATGATACGCTTAACTGCAAGCAAGTGAGACTCTTTTGGGCTCGCTTGATAGCGGGCACAAGCACCAACACTAAAGGCTAAGGCTATGTCAGGTCTAGTAGCAGTTAGGTAGAGTAAACTACCAATCATGCTTCTATAAGAAGTTTGATCAACATCTTTGCCTGAAGCATCTTTACTAAGTTTTGTAGTAGAACTCATAGGAGTCCTTACATGCTTAGCAGAGCTCATGCCAAATTTCTTCACTAGATTTTTAGCATATTTGATTTGAGATACTAAGATCCCAGAATCCAATTACTTGATCTGAAGACCAAGGAAGAAACTTAGCTCACCAACCATGCTCATTTCAAATTCATTTTTTATTTGTTCAGCAAATAAAAGAGCATGTAAGTCTAATGTGGAACCAAACACTATGTCATCAACATATATTTGGGCGATGACAATATCACCTTTCACATTCTTTATGAAAAGGGTTCTGTCTACTCCCCCTCTCGAAAATCCGTTTTCCAAGAGATAAGTAGTCAGTCTCTCATACCAAGTTCTTGGAGCTTGCTTTAAACCATAGAGGGCCCTTTTTAGCCGATAGACTTGATCAAGGTGATGTGGATCTTCAAACCCTTTTGGTTGTTCCACATAGACTTCCTCCTGTAGAATGCCATTCAGAAAGGCACTCTTAACATCCATTTGAAAAAGTTTGAATTTCATATGGCAAGCCACAGCTAGAAGAATTCTTATTGATTCTAGCCTGGCTACAGGAGCAAAGGTTTCATCGAAGTCAATACCTTCAATTTGGGTGTATCCTTATGCAACTAACCTAGCCTTATTTCTTATGATAGTACCTTTTTCATCAGATTTGTTCTTGAAAATCTATTTAGTACCTATCACATTTGTATTGTTAGGCCTAGGTACTAAATACCAAACATCATTCCTAGTAAACTGAAGTAACTCTTCTTGCATTGCATTTATCCAATTATCATCTGCAAGAGCTTCAGCTACATTCTTGGGTTCAAAAGATGAAGTATAGCAAATGTAGCTAACTTCATTTTCAATTTGTTTCCTCGTTCTCACTCCACTTTCAAGATCACCAATTATGTCAGTGGGGGTGTGAGGACTCATGACCCTAGAATGTGTAGGTTTTGATGGAGATGATTGCTTATTTATAGGTGGAGTTGAAACAGTTTCAACATTTTCATATTCAGCACTTTCATCATCCTCAAGTTGCACATTTTCAACACCGGAGTCATCCACAACTACATTTATGGACTCCATAATCGTAGAGGTTCTCAAGTTATACACTCGATAAGTTCTACTGTTGGTGGAATATCCAAGAAATATCCCTTCATCACTCCGGGATTCAAATTTGCCCAGTTGCTCTCTATCCTTAAGGATATACCATTTACTTCCGAATTCTCGAAAGTACTTGACACTGGGTTTCTTGTTATTCCACAACTCATATGGGGTTTTCCTTGTTCCAGGTCTTACAAAAACTCTATTAACTATATAGCAAGCAGTGTTAACTGCCTCAGCCCAGAAATGAGAAGCTAGATTGTTGCTATGAAGCATAACTCTAGCCATCTCTTGGAGAACCCTGTTCTTCCTCTCTACTACACCATTCTGCTGAGGTGTAATAGGTGCAGAAAAATCATGTTTGATACCCGACTCATCACAAAAGTCGTTGTACTTAGAGTTTTCAAACTCCTTTCCATGATCACTTCGAATTCGAGTGATTGGGCATCTTTTCTCATTTTGAATTTTCAAGCAAATACTTTTGAAATTGTCAAAAGCATCGGATTTCTCTCTTATAAATGTCACCCATGACATTCTTGAGAAATCATCAACCATAACTAGGATGTATCGCTTTCCACCTAGGCTTTCAGTTCTTGTAGGACCCATTAGATCCATATGAATTAATTCCAGTGGATATGAAATAGCAATACTTGAAGTCTTCTTATGTGGGGTTCTAATTTGTTTACCAATTTGGCATGGCCCACACACAGCAGTAGAAGGCTTTCCTAGTTTGGGAACACCTCTTACAAGCTCTTGCTTAGAGATTTTACATAGGTCTTTGAAGTTCATGTGACCTAGTCTTCGGTGCCACAAATCAACCTCCTCAATTTTAGTCTTATAACAGACATTTGAGGGATTAGGACTGGGAATTAAGCCATAGCAATTGTCAGTGGTTCTTAACCCTTCTAGAACACACTTACCTTTACCATTAATGACTAAGCATTTATTTTGGGTAAAGTGCACAGCATGGTTATCATCACATAGTTGACTTATGCTAATTAAATTAGCTTTCAGTCCTTCAACAAACAAGGCATCTTTCAATTTTGGTATGCCTGGTGAATCGATGATACCCTTCCCCTTTACTAAAGACTTGCTTCCATCACCAAAAGTAACAGTCCCATCTGGACAATCCTCAAATTGAGTAAATAAGGACTTGTTACCTGTCATATGCCGAGAACACCCACTGTCGAAGTACCACATTTCTATGTTTTGGGCTTTCAAGGCAGTGTGAATGACGAAGCACTTAAGGTCATCCTTTCTTACATACACAGTCTTTAAACCTTGTTTAGATCTTTGATCATTAAACTGTGTATTAGAAACTTTTTTCCTTTTTGTCCTCCTTGACCTTTCCTATTTTGTTCAGTTCTAGCTTTTTGATTAGTCAAATTCTTTCCTCTTGAATAATCATTTGGAATAAATTGACCAGTTCTTGTCATAGAGATTTGAGTAATTCTAGTAACATCTTCGCTCAATATTCTAGACTTTTCAGCCAGAACCTGAATCTGCCTTTGAAAAGTCCCTTGACTTTGAATTTGGTTCCATGAACCATTTTGAGGAGCTCTCCTAAAAGCATTACAATTTGGTCGAATGTGACCTCTTACACCACAAAAGTGACATGTGGATATGAATCTTTGGAGAGGAGGATTTCTTCTAAAAGGAATTTGATTCCTCAAAGCATTCAATCTAGGAGCTGTATTTCTAGGCTTTACAAAATTTGTATAAGCCTTAGTACTTGATGTAGAAGGTAGATTCACTTTAGGATCAGAATGTATTGGCTCAAACACTGCACTAGCCATTGTACCAACAGCTAAAGGACCAGCTAGTGTGTCAACATGTCCTATCCCAGATCTACTCGAATTTGACCTACTTTCTAACTAATTCATCTAGGCAGCTAGTGTTACCAAACATTCTTACTTCTTTTTCAAGAGTATAGACCTTCTGAATCAAGTCAGTCTTGTCTTTAAGGGTAATTTGATGTTCTTTTTCAAGAAATTTCACCTTATCAACAAGAGAGTCTTTAAAAGTTTCCAGCTCCATTTGCAGAGTTCTTAACTCTTCAATTTCTTTCATGGAAGTGTCTCTTTCAACTTCTAATTTTCTGATCACATTAGTCAATGAGACATTCTCTTCCAAAAGACATTGAACTTTCATAACAAACGCTTCTTTTTCATTTTCCAACTGACTAACTAGAACACTCTTCTCTTCTGCTACTAGTTTACAAGTATCTCTTTCATTTTGAATGATTTTGAGTTTTTTGCTCAAGGAGATTTTTGTTTTAGTCAGCTTCAAACTTTCAGCATACAACTTATCATAAGTTGTTTTCAAATCTTCATCACTTTCAGAGTCAGTTTGACTCTTCTGTATGTCATCACTAGACTCAGTATGAACACTCTAATCACTTCTATCATTTTCATCAACCGCAGAGGTAGTCTCAAGAATCCCAGAAAGGGAAACAGTGAAAGCCGTATGATTTCCAATATCTTCACTTGAAGAGGAACTGTCCGATTCTTCATTCTCGGAATCACTGTCATCCCAACAGGCATTCATCACCTTGCCCTTACTCTTCTTCTTGTTAGGACAGTTAGGTGAAATATGACCGAAGCCATGGCATTCATAACATTGAACACCTTGGGATTTCTTGTCGCCACTCTTGGAATTTTTCTTGTTTTCCCAGGGCTTAGACTTTGACTTCTCAAAAGATTTTCCTCCCTGTTTGGGATTGAACCTCTTTTTCGTTCTAAAAAATTTTCGAAATTTTTTAACGAAGAGAGCCATTTCTTCCTCATTCATATCTCCATCACTGTCATCCTCATCCAAAGATTCCTTGATGGATTTCAAGGCTAAAGATTTGTTCTTTTTGGATGGACGGAGATTGAGTTCATAGGTTTGGAGTGAACCAACCAATTCCTCAATCTTCAGAGAGTCAACATTTTTACTCTCTTCGATTGCAGTGACTTTGGGTTAATTATCTCTCCGGGAGAGATCTAAGGACTTTTCTAACTATTTTGGACTCAGATATTTTCTCACCTAAATTGAAACTAGCGTTGACAATGTCACTAAGTTTTGCATAGAATTCATCAAAAGTGTCATTGTCATCCATGTTTAAATATTCAAATTTGGTGGTTAACATTTGGAATTTTGAGATTTTAACAGTGGTAGTACCCTCATGGGTAATTTCAAGAATGTCCCAAGCCTCCTTTGCTGTTTCACATGAAGAAATTCGTCTGAATTCCTCAGCAGTGACTGCAATAAAGATAGCATTGAGACCTTTAGTGTTCCATCCACTCAACTCAAGCTCATCTCTGGTCCATTCATTATAATATTTGACGACAGTCAAATCACCTACAGTGTTTATGGGCGTAGTCCACCCATTCTGTATAGACATCCAAATTCTCTCGTCAATTGATTTGAGAAAGGCTCTCATTCTAGCTTTCCAGTATGCATAATTATTCCCATCAAAAAGTGGGGGACGAGAGACGGATCCTCCTTCTCTTAGAGTACTCATGATCACGGATAATACAGGATCACACTTAAGGGATTAGCCTTATCAATGAACAAGCTCTGATACCAATTGAAATTTATCCAGATCAATGATCTCTAAGACCTAGAGGGGAGGTGAATAGGTCTATCTAATAATTTCTAACCAATTTTAATTTTTCAATTAATATGTTTAGAAATCAATGAACAATTCACTCAGACAATCCACACAAATCAAACACAGAAGATTTTTACGTGGAAAACCCTAACGGGAAAAAACCACGGGATCTCGTCCAGCAATAAACTTCACTATGAAAAGATTTCAAGTACAAGACAAGACCTTACCAAAACAGAAACAACGTTCCTAGGTATAGACTCTTACTCTTGATTTCCACGAACCAGCAGGTTCGATCTCCGCCGTAGCAGCTTCGGTTCCACACCGACCAAATCTTCTCAAGCTACTTCAAAACCACGATCACACACGATCGATCTCCTTCCACGAAGGCTCCGGATCAAACACCGGACACACACACAAGGTGTAGGGTTGTGAATCAATTTGGAAGTTTCAAACCCTAGAGGGATCTCATATAGATCTGAGATCACACAATGCAAGATCAAAGGTTTAGATCTTTACTTGCATTTTCTAAGATCAAAGAAAGAGGAGGGATCAACAAAGATCTAATAAGAACAATAGGAAAAACCCTAGATGAGTTTCTTAGACCTCTACTCTTTCTAAAATAAAACAAAGATACGAATTAGGTCTCCAAAAAGTTGTTTATATAGGGTTTAAAAAAGAATCCAGAAAAATAAAAATTCTTTTTACGGGGACCGATCGATCGATGCACATTACCGATCGCTCGGTCCAAAACGGATCGATCGGTGCTCTAACCGATCGAGCGGTTGAAAATCATCTCTCTGGAAAAATACCCCATACAAATTTTTTGTCCAGTCGATAGCCACCGATCGCTCGGTAGGCCACCGATCGATCGGTCTCAACACCGAGCGATCGGTTGAGACAGAATTTGTTTCAAACCATACTTCATTTTAAGTTTACTTGATTCAACTAAGATCAAACAATTTTATTAGGTTTAAAACTATCCTCCTAAGTATGTTTAGAGTTATCTAAGTCAAATCCAACCTAGGTAGGGATCTTTAAGTCCATTACCTTTCTAGATCCAGAGTAGGAGCTTTTTCTTCACTTTCTTCAATCTTGTTGATGCTTTAGCTCTTCTCTTCTGACAAGTTGAACACGACTCGACTCACATGACCTATCTAATGATCACGGAATTTGCCAACACCTGCTTAGGGATTTACAATATGGAGAGAGATTTTGCACAAATGAATCATCTTTCCCCAAAGTATGCACCTCGATTGCGTAGGATCTACGAAATTGGGCAAGGGGGCTAAAGGAGTTTGGTGATGTTAATAATTTCAATTTTGTGTCTAGATGGAGTCAACTAGTTTTTGACAACTCCTTATCTTTATGTAAGTACATGAAGGGGGAATAGTCTGATTCCCCATCTGTATATATGCTTTCTTTAAATAAAAACAAATAGAGGATTGATATAATGTTACTCATATTGATAGTAAAGATGTGTGGAGGCAGCATGCCGGATTAGAGACCGTTACTAGCATTTTGGAGTTGGAAATCAATTAATTAGGTAGGTTTTTCATTTAAATAAAGATTTGAATAATGATATTGTCATTTAAATAATGATAAAATTCATATGATTCATCTTTTTGAGATGGGATAGAAAATAACAATTTTGAGAGATGATTTAGGAGTAGATGGTGGCTTTGGAAGTTTATTTAAAGTGGGGAAAGAGGTAATGTAATGCAAGCAAAAACCTTATGAAGCTTCCATTTGGAAGAGGGGACCTTATGGAACTTCCATTTGGAAGAGGCGGTCTCCACCTTCGAAGTGGGTTCTCAACTTGTCATAAGATAATCATACCTATGGCAATCAAAAAGTAACAGGAAAACCAAAAGTAATCATACCTATGCCAATCAGAAAGTAATGGGGGGAAAACCAAAAGTGATCAATCTCTCATTTTCAAAACAAATTCAATTTCTCTTCATAAAAGCATAGAAGAGAGATCCCAATTTATTGACTGACCTACCTTCCTAAACTTTAGGGATAACAACTTTCTAGTTATGTAAAACCACCTAATAATTATCTAGGAGACATTTAAAGCTCTCTAAACAAAGAGACTTGTTGGACTCAATAACTAAATATGATCGTTAGAGACTTACTGGACCAAATACTAACTCCTCAAAATAGGAAGAATTGATACGAACACGCTAAGAGCTTGGTTTATTCACACGCGTACATATTGAGGTGCACTAGAACTTGTTTATCATCTTCTTTAATAACATTTTGAGTTGCTTTCATCTATTCCAATTGATCTTATCACAAACATCGCAATAGCTCTAATACCCAAGATTAATATCATCACAAAACCATAAAGGGATTGATACGGACCTTGACTAATATGCCAAAAGCCCCAAGACTGATGGAACGC
Organism: Tetracentron sinense; assembly: GCA_015143295.1. NCBI lineage: Eukaryota > Viridiplantae > Streptophyta > Magnoliopsida > Trochodendrales > Trochodendraceae > Tetracentron > Tetracentron sinense. The sequence continues at coordinate 17,773,365 of CM026569.1, forward strand.
ATCAAATCAAGCCTTATATCTATTTAGGACCATAACAGACCACCACACTTCCGCAGGCGACGTCCTCAGCAGTTCTCACTCTAGATAGTTTTCACTCTAGTGGCAGGTAACTCTTTTCCCTTCTTGGGACGGCTCACACTCTGCTTTAAGTACAGCAGCTCTCTCTAGCGGCAGGTAGCCCTTTTTTCTATTTTTTGAGACCGCTCTCACTCTGTTCAGGTAGCCCTTTCCATAACTCGAAACCCAGGACGTGGAGGCTATAATACCAAATGATACACACCGGACCAATACCCCAAAATCCCTACGTAACAGGGATGATTCAAATTCTTGGTATTACATCAAAATACATTACCCTAACCAAATAAACCATGATAAAAAATATAAAAAAACAATTTCTTGGATAATTCTTGTTATTGTTACCGATCCAACCTAAGGAGCGAAAGAAATTATAGAAAAAAAAAACGAAAATAATCTGCCAAAATCTCACCTTGTGTTTGCGAGCAAAATCTTCCAATTGGGATCGAAAAGTAGAAAGTTGTTCCTTCATGAGATCGGTTCGAATCTTGGCAACATTTTCTCCAAGCAATCGATACTGATCCTGCAGAAAGAAAATGAAGAAAAAATCAAAATAGGAGAAGAAAGACATCAAAATGGTGTTAATGGAGATGGAAGAAACAAACCCTAGCAGCAGCGGCATTCTGCAAACCGCCAATTCCAGGTCTTCTCCTCATTCTTTCTTACTGTACCGCCTAACTTGGCATCGAAGCCCTATAATCTATAAGGCTTCTTCTTCTTCTTCGTTAATCCAGTTTCCAGTCAACTCACAAAAACGCAAAGAGGAGACGAATGGTGGGTATTGCGCATAGTAGAGTCTATTGGTTCGCTCAACCGGGTTAGCCCGACGTTCCCAATCCAACCGAACTAGGGTGTCAACGGCCGGGCCGGGTTGGGGCAGAACTATTCAAAAATCAACAAAAACTCTGGCTCAAGCCCGGCCCATTGACACCCCTAGACTTGTGAACTCAACCCATAGTTTCGAATGCAATGGGATAACCGGTAAGCCCGGCATTCCGGATGCAAGGGATCTTGTTTAGAGTAGGGATGGCAACGGTGCGGGTTTGGGGCGGAGCACTTCCGATTTTTCAAAACAGTTTTAACCTCGTCCTATCCCCGCACCGTTATGCACTAGATGGGGCGGGTCAAGTCCAGTCGGAACTATGTTTTATAGTAGAATTAGTATAATGAGGTAATTTTATTATTAAACTAAGGGCAAAATAGTGATTTGGCATTATAAACGAGGCGGGGCGACCTAAACTCATCTCCGGCCCGAACCCAACTCGGGTTTAACATCTCTTTCTCAAACCCACCCCTACCCCATTTAGATGCTCCCCAAACCCGTCCCAATAGAGGCGGGGCAGGGTGGGTTACCCGATTGGCCCGCCGTTGCCATCCCTAGTTTAGAGGTGGCAATTGGGCTAAGTTTGGAATTCAAAGTCCATGTAAATATGTTGGGCTACCAGCGGGTCTATTCAAAAATCACTAAATTTTAAGCATATACCTGGCCATTGTCACCCCTAATCTTGTTGAAAAAGAAATTGTTGGGATCCCTTAAAATAGAGAAGGGCGGGCTGGTTTGGCTTCCGCACATTGAATCAGTGAACTTCAATTTCACAAGTCACTAACCTACCAACCTTAGATAAATGATGTCTTCTATAAAAAATAAAAAACCTAACCAACATTGGTAGGCCTAGCAGAAAATCCATGAATTGAATGAATCTTGAAGGTAGAGCCCAAGCAGGAAATGAAATCTAAGGTAGTGTTCGGTAACTCTAAATAATTAGAGCTTATTTATAAATTAGAGTTTTTTCGACTTTAGAGTGTTTGATAAACCTCTAATTACATGTCTAAAAATTTTAGAAGTAGAGATCAAACGTCTAATATACTAAGTAGCAAGAGGGCTACTTAGTTTTTTAGCTCTAAAAGATTAGAGGTCCGGCGTCAAAAGAGTCAGGATTTGTTAGACATTTTTACCCTTAAATATTTTCTATAAATTCCATTTTACCATTTATTATATAATCCCAAATTAGAAACAAATCCTCATTTCTCTCATCTCGTATCTTCTCTTGGTAGGCCTAGCAAAAAATCCATGAATTGAATGCCTAGTGATATAATTTGTGTGGGATACGCCCAAGAGATCAAATAGTTGTATAGCTAATTAGGTGACAACAAGAAGACTAAGCCATTAACATCAAGCAGCCATGGCCACTAGATGTTATCTGTAAAACCTCGAACCTTCATTTCACTAAGTAGTGAATAGTGTTCAAGTGGAGTCTTGTACACTAATAGGTCTTACGATAATGGAAATATTGGGATATATGGTGTGCATGTGTTGATCTGTATATATAGCCTAAAGGAGTGTGTTTTGAGTGTATAAGGTGTTAGAATTGGATTGGAGAAGGTCCAAGTAGTGGAAAAAGGGTTTTGCAGCAAAACAGGGGAGCACCGATCGCTCGGTAATAATACCGATCGCCCGGTCATCTACCGATTGCTCGGTTGCTGTCGACTGGTCAAAGATTTTGTATGGGAAAAAATTCCAGAGATGTGTTTTTCAACCGATCGCTCGGTATAGCACCGATCACTTGATCCTGACCACCGATCGATCAGTTATATGTAGATTTTCTTCATTAAGGGTTTTTAAGTCTTTAACCATCACCCATTTGCCTATAAGAGGCCCAGCTCGTGTCTTAGGGTTTCAGAAACCCTTAAGACATATTTTTGAGAGAGTTTGAAAGGAAAAGAAAGGAGAAAGTTAGGGTGTTTGCTCAAGTTTGAAGAAGAAGATCAAATCTTCCATTCCTTGGTGTAAGTTTTCACTTATTCCAAGCATCTAGAATCGAATTCCTCGATTTCACCAAGGTAGATATATTCTACTACCAAACTTGTGATAATACTAACTCACCACATGATGTTCTTCTCATTCTATACTAGAAATCTTAGGTTGATATGGTATGTGATGTTGCTTTTATACTTGGATGTAAACAACCATTATTAAGCGCTCTATGTGTTTGGTTTAATGCCTCTAAGGGCTTCTGTGTTTAAATATGTTATTACTCTCATATGTTTCACATGTCTCGCATGAACCGAGATTTTTCCACGAATTTCTCAAAGTTCTAGAAAGGGTTTTTAAGTAAGGGACTCATATGATGATTTTAAGAAACTCCATGATATTGTCTAAGATCGGTTCACAAGCTCTAAAGATCATATTAAACTCACAAGAACTCTATGATAAGGTCTAAGATCGATGTACAAGCTTTAAGAATCACAAATGTAATTGTTCTAAGATCTCTATGGTTTGTTCTACGGTATTGCTCTAAGGCTTTATGGATCATAAATTATTATAAGGAACTCTATGAACTTAATATGACTCAAAGAACTCACCAGGCTATGATTATCGCAAGACTTACACTGTTTTGGTTTCGATTTCATTATACGTGCTATTTCACAGTTTCTACGTTTCGATATGTTTTAAGGATTTCAATCTTCATGTCTCGCATGCTTATATGATATTATTACTTTATTGTTGTAATATGTATACGTTGAGTATTCCACACTCAGCCGATATTTGTTATCATCAGCAAGTGCATGGGTTCCTTTCGACTTGTGTGGTTCGGAGCCTTAGGTAGAGGAAGAATATTATGAACCTATGGACCACTATCAAGATGATGGATCACTAGATAGGTGGCCCGACTTTGATTTCTATTGATTGTGTTAGGTAGAGGAGATATGTTTTGTTTAAGTGAGAGTGGGACTTGTTCACTCCACATTTTGGATATATTTATTTTGTTGGTTTAGACTTGAACCGAGCGATAGGAGTGTTTAATTATATATTTTGCTTCCGCTATGTATTTTAAATCATTTCCGCTATGTATGACTGTGTACTCTGTCAGGTTGGTGCATGTGCCTTATGTGTCATACAGGATGGTATGACACGGCGGTCACGATCTAGGGTATCCCTAACTCCTAGGGGGTATTTTGGGTCGCGACATTATCTGATGCCACTTTTTCATAATCGATTTTTGTCATTCTTAATAGTCAACAAAGAAGATTAGAGACCCGAACCTCAGGGCATCAATGACCAAAGTGTCTCAGTTATTAGTCTTTTAAAACTGAATGTCCAATTGATCGCAACAATAAAAAAAAATAGTACAAATCAATATCCTAACCCACACCATGAGAATAGCCCAGTGGTAGTGTGTCCTCTCATAGGAGGGAGGTTCAATGCTCGAGTCCTATGCAGGTGGGCATTGTGATTTCCCTACACTATATATATATATCTTAACCCTAACACAACAGATACAAAAATGGTTTTTTTAATAGGCTAGCGTGAGGGTTAGTGAGTTAGCATGAATGGACAAATTTGAACCCTAGTTGTAGTTTCAACTCATAATGGCTTTATAACTTAGCAGAACGGCATCGTTAATGGCTCATTTGGATTGTAAAAATTGAGGGTGAGAATTGTCAGAATTACAAATCTAAATATCTAAATACTATGGGATTGGACACCAACCTCCCCTCCAACTAGGACAATTGGTAGTATATATGATTCAAGAGAATTTGAAAACATCTAGAATACATATATCAAAACTAGAGTAGTGAGGGAACCTAAATGTAGTAGAGGCTCCCTCTCCCTTCTTTAGTAGTAATGACTGAGGATAAGAATTTTAATTCCATTATTTGGACGCCCTAAATTTCAATGAATTTTAATTTATGTGTGAATTTAAACAATGTCAATTCTTTCATTTTGTGGGAATTGTAATATTTACCTTGGAGGTGGATATGGAGAATTGAAATTATCATTTACAATTTCACTATTCATCTTTATTGACCTTCTTAGGTTATTTTATATTTGACTTATTTTTTAATAATTAATTAGTTTATAATTCCGTAAAATAAATTTTATTTTTCTATTAAATAGCTTTTATTTGAATTGTATTTACTTGATGTACAGTTAATCGAACTTTAAGAAAATTATGTACAATTTACTAATTAAAAGTTGATTAATTATCAAAATGATAAATATTTTAACGTCGAATATACAGAAGTCTCTCATTACATATGTGTGCTATAATTTTTCCCTTAAATAAAAAATTTATGACTTTATTGTTTAATTTTTTTGGTAGGCCCAAAATTTTCTTTTATAATACATAAAACTTATTACCTTTTAAATAACTAGAATCTATAATATAATAAGAATGTCTTTATTTGTACTAAGAAGTATTGGGAGCCACTAATCTTTTTTTGTTGGTAAACTCAATCATACCACAAGGCAATGACTGAAGGCAAATACAAGGAAATACTGACACCCCTAATCTATAGATTGGAACTTGTTCAAATGATGGGTTCAATCGAAGACTAATTTGTTTGTTTATCTAAAAATATAATTATCTAGCTATCTCATGTATGTAAACAAATATACCAATTGTCAATTAGATTAGTTCTAGCAAATTCAATTATCTCAACCAAAAAGAAGAATTCTTGTAGACTTTATAATTCATAGATATTGCAACACCTATGCATTGGAATTTTCATGGAGGTTTTAAGTCCTACATCCAAACATATTTATAACATGCAAGGGACCCTACCCCATTGGACAAGGAATTGAGATCCAGGAGATATTTTACAATTTGATTCAAAGACTCATATTGTAATTCCTATCGCACAATTTGTTCATTTCCTTCTGTGTTTTGTTCCCTTCCACCATTATAGTCCTTATCCCTCTTTTGTTTAGTTCTAACCTGAGGTAATTGGGCAGTACAACTGAACTATTAGCTTATGTTGATCCCAGATTGCACTAACCTAGTCAGATTTTTGGCCCTAGGGCTAGGGCCGGGCTCAATTCCTTTGGTGCATATTAATGTGGGTTGGGCTTGGGCATAGCTCCTTAAAGCTTGGGCCCGGCTTGACATACTTAATTATATATATTAAATATATGTACATATGTTATTTTTGTTATATTTAAAATAGGTTTGTATATATTAAATAATATTATACACCAATAAAATTTATAGTGTAACTAACATATTGTTATAATAGTGCATACCCATACTATAACAGTGTTAAACACTTTTATATAATATATAAAATTTAGTTATATATATATATACAATGTATAAAATATGGATAAAAATGTATTAACACTGTAATACATTGTTATAACAGTGTATATATACTATAAATTACTAATATATATTATATGTTAAAAACAATATGTGAGCGCGGATTTCGCCCACCCAGTTTTTGACCGAGGGTTGCCACCTATTCATTCTTGGAGATAATTCCTGGGATATTTCAGATTAGATTAAGGGTAATGGTCTCGATTAGAGTTTGGGTAAGAGGTTCGATTAGGTCTTGGGGCCCCCATTTTACAATGGTTACCTACTCTATAGGTATAAGTCAAATTAAGTCCAAAATTAATTAAATGCCTAAGTGTTTAGGTATACTAATCCAAAAAAAAAAAATCCTAACTAAAGTTGAACCCATGTTAGGTTGCTTACGTACTCACCGGGGTGAGATTAGATCGAGTGTAGTTCTAGCACATGAGCCCGTGCCAAGACTAGGGGAGTGTGTGTGTGCACCGGGGTGGCTTAGGGTTTAGCTCGGAGGCTAAAGTTTTGTTGACTGAGGAGGTCAAGTGCATTGGAGTGGTTAGAGTTTAGCCCTAAGGCTAGGGGTTGACCTTGGAGGCTAGGGATTAGGCCCGGAGGCCAAAGGTATAGGCCCAGAGGCCTAGGGTTGAGCCCCGAGGCTAGGAATTTAGGCCTGGAGGTTAAGGTTTAGTTGGAGGCAAGGGTATAGTCCCGGAGGCTTAAGGTTAAGCCCAGAGACTAAGGGATGTATTTAACCATGGTTAGGGTGGGCTAACCATAGTTAGAAAAAGGTCTAGGAATGACTAAAGTCTGATTTCACGTATTTCTATTTTAGCCCTTTTCTCTATTTGTTGAGACCGCTCTCACTCTGCTCAGGTAGACCTTTCTGTGACTCGAACCCAGGACGTGGAGGCTATAATACCAAATGATACACACTGGACCAATACGCCAAAAGCCCTACGTAACAGGGATGATTCAAATGATACACACTTGATCGCTTAATATTTTCCTCTATAGTCTCAAATTTACCCACTGAAGATTCATATTAAATTTTATTTTATATATTATATAATAAATTAAATTTCCTTTTACATGTTCTTTTACATATTCTATAATATTCAGTTCAAGCATGCTTTTGGACGAATACGTATTCCTCCTATTACAATTGGACAAACTGAATTTACTCTTAATAATGAAATAATTGCATGTGCTCACCTCAGATAACTCCATGACAAAATATGAGGAACTCACCTTAGAGAACTCTTTATATTATTGTTTCGAGTTGAATCCTCCTTTGATAAGTACTTTTGAGCAATAGTCTCGTTAATAACGTCAACTTGAGCTTCATTCCACGTTGCTGTAGTAGACCCCAATATTGTAAGAATTATCAATCAGACAATCGCAAGAGTATGTTGCTCAAGGATTGACCTTAGAGGGGGGGGGGGTGAATAGGGTATTGGCTAATTTAAAATTTTCTTCCTAATCTCTTAAGCGGAATTTCAAATAATCTAATTTAAAAGGGAATGAAAACTAGCAATTCTAAAATTCAATGCAAAACAATAAAGTAAAGAGAAAGCAAATGCAAGATGTTGTTCTCGAGGTTCGGCAATCCTGCCTACGTCCCCATCTCAACCTATACCCACTTGAGGATTCACCATGATTTTACTCAATCGCACGATCTTCTTCCGAGTGAAGATCAAACTTTTACAATCTATGGGTGAAGATCAAACCTTCTTTGCAAGAGAACACCATCTCTTAACTTCAGTCCTCTTTACGGGTAGAGACCAAACCTTATAATGAAGTTTCCCCACTTTAAGGACAAGAGTCTCATGGACCTCTTGATTTCAATATACTTGGATGAGAAGTGTTTTATAATCAGAATGTGTTCCTAAAACGAGCTGAATAATCTCTCTAAAGCTCACTGAAAATCTCTTAAAGATTGGAGTTAAATAGCTTAATAAAACTTATTTGAGGATTCTAGGTTGAACTCAATAGATTTGGAAATCTAAGCTTGTGAGTAATTGATTGAATGATCTAGAATAATTTTTTTAAAAATAAAAGTATCTCAGAGGGAGAGGGTGGGGTTTGGCAGACCCCTATTGGTTTTATTAATAAAATTAAAAATAGGAGGGGGGGGGGACATAAAACCTTTCCCTTACAAGGACAAACAGACAAACTACTATATCCTTACATTTTTTAGGCTCCCTATACCCAAGGAATCCATATGAAGAAGAGATTTAATTTTCCTTGGAATGTCATTATAAGAATTAAAGGAAACTGAAGTCATAATATCACATCCTATGTTTGCCAATTCATCGGCTACACCATTAGCTTCTCGATAAGTATGAGTAAAAGGAATGTCCTCTTGTAAGAAAGGTTTAATCTTTTTATCCCAGTACCAAGTCTTCCAAGACATAGAAGTTGATCCATTCCAGACATCAACCAAGGTTTTAGAGTCAGATTCAATTATCACATTGTGGATATTAAGATTCTTGCACAACATTAAGCCATCAAGAAGAGCACGAGTTTCTGCTATATAGTTGCTGCAGAAACCATAGTTAGAGAAGAAGCAAGCTATAAAATTCTCATCAAGAAGAGCATGATAGGAGTTCTTGTTTAGTTCATAAATAATCTCAATTTATAGCGCAAGAAGTTTTATGGCCGTTAGAGGTGCATTGAACGCAAAAAGAGCCGTTTGTAAACTAGTCGTTATGAGTTAAAAAAACTCTGTCCCGTGCCATTTGGTTGACTAGATGGGTCATCCAGTTGACTAGATGAAAGCAGTGGCCAAATAAAATTCTGTGCATTGATCTGGTCAACTAGATGGATGATTTTCACTGAAAATCACTACTTTAACCAACCTAAATGATGAGAATGATTTGCTAGGTCACTAGCTTGACTTAACTTTATCAAGATTTTAATCATTCTTTATGATGTCCTAGGGTCTTAGAATGATATTCAAATATGGTCTAAGGTACCTATGGTCAATCTAGGCATTAAGCTTTCAAATAACCAAACTTTGAGGATTTTTTATGTAACGACCCCAAATCCTACCTTAACCAAAATAGGATATTGAGTCGCCACATTTCTTAAACCTGCTTAAATCACATGACATACAAGGCATACAACACGAGTCTCCAAAATGAGAATAATAAAATTTTGATATATAAAACTCAAACCATCTTTCTCAAGTGTATGGTCAACATAATCATAACCCACCGTAAACAAAACAGTCTGATACACAACCAAAAAGAAATCTGATAAGCAACATCATCTAAGAGTCTATTACAAAACTCCTCACAACTCAAAAGTAAAAGCCTATAGATAAGGTCACCTGTCCAACTCTCACTCTCCCTTAACCAGAGGATTGCCTTCCTCCTCTATGCTGTAAGCCTCCTCCACCCAAGGCTCACCTACAAACTCAGGCTTCACACTTGCCAAGACAAAAGTCTGGCTAAGTACAAAAGCACTTGGTGTATATAAAATTCAACCAATAACATAATATCTCTGCACTTGGTTAGAACCATAACCAATAGTATAATAACATAATCAAAGTACGAAAGAACATGTGCTCATATACTTGATATCATCACCTTGACTCATGTACTTGTGAGAATCTTAGACTTACGAGACAATATGCTTATGAGATGCTTATGCTTATGAGACCACGTGCTTGTGAGATGTTTATGTTTATGAGTCTTGAGCAGCTTATTCAGAATATGCACTTATTTAGATCCCTCATTGGGCTTATTCAGTATATCTGGCGTATGCAATGCTTATGCTTATGAGTCTTGAGCAACTTATTTAGATCATGCACTTATTCAGATCCCTCATTAGGCTTATTCAATATGTCAGGCGTATGTAATGCTTATGCTTGTGATCTACATGTATTACTTGTGGGACTCTTATCTTAACATACACGTGAGTTTGTACATAAGTGTTGCAATTAACATTCGAATTGGTCAATGCTTAGATTCCGATCTCCCCCATGGAAACTCCACTGTATTGTCTCATACCAAATAGTTAGAACATTCCCGGTTTGAAAGATTTTTCTCTAAGTATTGACTTACCCGAATATCAATTACCATGCAAAATAAATAGGCATAATTTAACAAACAATCACATATATAAACTTTATCATAATTCTTAGTATAATTCATAATCAATTTCACAATTATTCATTTATAAGTTATTCATTGTCCATTACCTATTATCATGACAAATAACAATACATATTTGACTTAATTTCACAACAATTTTATAGTGTCATATTAGTATTTACCATCTCAAGCATTTCAACAAATACCTTGAGTACGTAATTTATGAATACATTGCCATTTCCTATTTCCAACATTTCATCATACCATAATTCATCCATACAACCCAAACACAATCCACATCCATACATTCATCCCATCCTCTATAGTATTTCTCATCCTCCATACATTCTATTCATAGTATTAAACCACATTTACATCTCTAATAATCTTAATTCATATATAATTAGGGAAAAACATATCTAATATCTATTTCTATCATACTACTATTTACAAAACATCATAATAGGGTTGAGTTGGATAATATATCGACCTTAGGGATCCCTCCCTTAGATCCAAATCACTCAAGAAGGCTTTAGGGAAGATCTCCAAGCTTTCCTTGCAATCCCCAAACAATCTCCTTCCTCTCCAAGCAATTTCTTCCTTAGAACCCTAGGTTCTTTCCTCTCATTTACCAAATTAGGTTTAGAAAGGTTTAGAACCCTAAAACCCTCGAAATAAAACCTCTATTTATAGCCTAGGGGTTTGAAACCCTCATTTCCGCACCTTTTAAAAAAATCTGGGCGCGACTGCGATCGATCGCACCTCTAGTACGATCTATCGCACTTGAGAAAGACCTACCACATAACACACAGAGAGCTTCTGTCAAGATTGACTGAGTGCAATCGATCACACCTTACCTGCAATCGATCGCAGCTAGCACAGTTCCTACTGTTTTTTAGCAACAACAACACCAGCACCCTTTCTTCTTCAGCATCAGCCCATCAGCATACTTATTTTACTTTAAAACATTGAAGTATTACTTTAAGTTTTAAATTAAAATAAAAAATACCCCCCATTTGGATTCAATAAAAAATACTAGAAAATCCAATTCCTTAAAAATTAAAAACTCATTTTCCAATTTTAGGCTAAAAATTGAAAATCTCGTTTATCGTAAGATTTTCGATAGACGAGTTAACCATTCTATAATTAATAATAAAATCTCATAAAATCACATACCTTTATTTTACCTATAAATATCCATTTCCAGGAAAAATCATCTCGAAATTCAATAATTTATGCTTTTACTAAAACCGCACCCCTTCTAGAATTTCTGGCATTCCTGCACCTAGTCATTTTAAATATTTACTTAAGATAATTAAGGAACAAGGCATCATATATATTAAAATGCATATTTGATCATTTAAACCCTTATTAATCGTATTGATGACATGAAAGAAAACTTGGGTCTCTACATTTTACAAAATTCATAAATACTCTCAAACTAAAATATAAAACATTAAATCTTCTAAGAGAGTCTTCATTTTTCTTTAGTTTGATCTTGACTTAATTTGCTTTCTTTGGCTTCATGATAAATCTTCTTCTTCATAATATGACTTGGACTTGGATATAATCTTTAACATCTTTAATATGATCCAATTTGATCCAATTGTGAGCGCGGGTTTCGGGAAAATCCTGGTTTGAATCTCACGGGTGAGTATAGAGTTGTCACCTATTCATTCGGCAGGGATAAGTTTCCGGGATTTGGATAAAGTCTTGGTCTGCGGTCCGAGATCAGGGTAAGAGGTTCGGTTAAGTCTGGGGAAGGGGTAAGGCACCCCGGCACTTTCACTTTTCAGTGATTCCCTACTTGCTAGGGTTAAGCCAAATTAATCTCAATTTTAATCAAATGCCTTAAGTATTTAAGATAATACTAATCTAAGAAGAAGAAAATCGTAGACTAGGGTCGAACCCGAGTTGGGCTGCCTACGTACTCACATAGGGGTGAGATTAGACCGAACGTAGTTCTGGCACATGAGCCCGTGCCAAGGCTAGGGGTGTGTGTGTGTGTGCACCAAGGGTGGCTTAGGGTCTAGCCGGGAAGCTAGGGGTGGTTGACCGGGTTGATCAAGTGCTTGGTATTGGGCCAGGTAAGCCTAAGGTAAGTCCGATAAACTAGGGTTGGGCCCGGAAGGCCGAGGGTGAAGCCCGGTACGCTAGTTTGGGCCCGGTGGGCCAAGATTAGGCCTGAGAGGCCAAGGATGAGCCCGGTAGGCTAGAGTTTAGCCCGGTAGGCCGAGATTAGGCCCGGTAGGCCAAGGGGTGAGGCCCGGTAGGCCCAAGGTTGTTTTAACCAAGGGTTAGGGTTGCTAACCGGGGTTAAAAAGGTGATCAACCAGGGTTAAGGGTGCTAACCATGGTTAAAAGGTCCAAAGTCAGTATTTTTGATCTTTTTGAATTTTTCTGATCTTTTAAGAAATTTTCCAAATTTTTTTCAATGGTTAAGGATGCTTAACCGCGGTTAAGGAGGGGAGGTCACCATGGTTAGGGGTACTAATCATGGTTAAATAGTCAAGTGAGACTATTTTTGGGTTTCTCCTAATATTTTGGATTTTTTGAATATTTTTCCAGATTTTTTCCGGTTAAGGATTTTTTAACTATGATTAAGGGTCAAAAATGGGGTTGACTCTGATTAAGGGTCTCAACCACAGCAAAAAAGGTCACAGAAAACATTTCTGGATTTCATGTAATATTTTTGATTTTTTTGATGATTTTTCTAGAATTTTGCTGGGTCATGGGTCGCTTAACCATGGTTAAATGTTAACCACAGGTGGGTTTAACCATTGTTAAGGGGCCGACCGAGGCAAAAGTGGGTCTAGGGTCCATGGCAAGGCCTAGACTGGCCTCCTATTCGACCTGGGCCCCCACAAAGTCCAGCAAATACAAAAACTCAAGATTTCCATCAAATTTTTAACCACAGTTGAGGAGGGTTTAACCATGGTTAACGAGGGAACCATATAAAACCGAGAGTACCTGTGGGTAACCTGAAGTCCAGTGATTGTTTTGAGCCTTTGTGGGGCCTAAGGGGAGGTCGGGTGTGGCTCCTACAGAGGCCCAAAGTTGCCTTATTGCACATCACATAAAATGACGATTTCTAAAACAACCAAACAGAATTTTTGGCAAAGTTTGCGACGATTTTGCCGCTGATTGGCTCAACTCCCGGGGGATTTGAGACCATGGTCGCGAAGCCTGCTATGAGGGGAACAATTTGGGCCCTTGTGGGGCCCAAGAGGAGTTCAGATGTGAGCCCCACAGAGGTGCAAAGTTGCTCCGCTGCACTATTTTTCTGCACTGGCGACCTCACTTTGGGGTCGATTTTACCTAGGTTAATGGCGGAATTAAGGGCTGAAATTTTATAGGGGAGTTGCCGGGTATGTGGGGAGTCTAACCATGGCCTCAGTTTGACTGAGGTCAGGTCTAACCTGGGTTAAACTGGGGTTAAAGGTGGCTGCCTGAAATTGGTTTTTTTTTTCAGATTTTTTGAAAAAAACTCATTTTTTGCTTGCCGGGTGTTGTACCAATGGAGGTCTAGGGGGATTCCTCATGGATTGAGGACCCCCCAGACCTCAGGGAAGCCTGCTATGTGGTGAGGGTGGCTGTACACGTGGCCACGCCTCAAGAAAAACACCCCCACACACCTACGAGGAAGATGAGGGGGGGTTTCGTGCTCCCATGCCATGATAAATTACTGAAAAAAAGATGAAATGAGACCCCTGGAATGGACTAGGGGTCCCTTACATTGATAAAAAAACAGTAAAAAAAGGAGGAGGAGTGGTCTGTATACCCTTTGCTATAGCAACAGTAGCGGTGGTGGCTGCCGGTGGTGGTGGCGAGGTTGGGAAGGCCTGAAGTGGCTCGAGGGAGATCCGAAGTGGAGTGGAGGGGGCCCAGGTGAAGTGGGATGAGGCTGGACCGAGTTGCTGTAAAAAAAAATTCTGTTTTTTTTTTTTGGTGATCGATGGGGATGGTGGTAGAGTATTACAGGCTTGAGGGACGGCTTAGGGATCACAGAAGGTGGGGTATGAAGACTGGAACAGAGAGGGGGTTGGCTGTAACTCTTTTTTTTTTTTTTTTTGAAAACTCTCACTGTCTCCCTCATGGCTATGGTGGATGGGGTTTTTTGTGGTTTGAAGAAATTCTAGGGATGATCTTAAAGGTGAGATTGGGGTAGAGCAAGGGAAAATGGGGACTAAGGTAAGGCTGGCCGAAGATGACTGTAAATTTTTTTCAAAATCCTCCTCCTTTTACAGTGGCTGGCTTGGGATTAAATAGAAGAAGAAAGAGGGTGAGGAAGGATAAGGATGAGGGGTGATGAGGATAAGATCAACAAGCGCGTGGGGGACAAGCCTGGAGAGGCCAGGTGGTCAAGGGAGATCCGGCCAGGAAGAAAATCGGGAGGGACTGTACTCCCGTCCCCATGATAGGGACGATGAACTGTCCCCTCTTAAAAATGATTTTTTTTTTATTGTTTCCGAATTTGGGCTTTAGCACTACCGGGTATGGGCCAACCCATGTTGGCTTTGCCACATTGGGTTGGCGCCAAGATTTTGAATCCCCTTTTTCTTTTACTTTTAAAATTATTTTTATTATTATTAAAAAAAATCCTAAAAGGCCTTGGGCCTTAATTTTTTTTTTGATTGATTTTTTTGTCTCTTTTGTTTTATTCTTTTTTTTTTGTTTTGTGCCTAAAAAAAACCCATTTTTTTAAATTTAATTTAATTTAATTTAATTTATTTATTGTTTTGTACCTAAAAAAAAAACTTTTTTTTTGTTTTTTATTTATTTATTCCCCTTTTTGGGCTAAACCACTACATGTGTAGGGAAAGCCAAAAGTGTTTTGCCCTAAAAATTTGAATTTTAAAAAATAAGGTCCCACTTAGGCTTAATGGGCCCATGCTTGGGCCAAAAAAGGTTTTTAACAATTTTTTTTTTTTGGGTTTTGGGCTTAAAATGAGCCTTGAGCCCGTGGGTCTATGCCTAAGGCTTGGGCTAGGGCTAGGCTAGGGTTCGACCTAGGTTAGGTCTAGGGTTAGTCCTAGGGTTTAGCTAGGGTTAGCCTAGGGTTAGACTAGGGCTTAGGTTTGGTCTACATAGGGCTACTAGGGCTTGGGTTACGGTCTACCTAGGGCTACTAGGGTTTGGTCGGGGACAACGGAGGTTAACCAGAGTAAAAATTAGGTGCTTACAGCTGCCCCTCTTTGTCGGAGATTGCCAGGATGACGATTGAACGGCAAAGACTGGAAACATCCTATTTTTATACCGAGATGGAGGTTAAGAATGATGCATGCTATGCAAATGGTGAACGTGGTGAAGTGATGAAAACTACTGCTAGAGGATAGCGAATAGTAGGGGAAGAACATGAATGAAGGGATGACGTGGCCCAAATGCGCTGGCTGGAATAAAATGTCGCTCGGAAGCAGCTAGGGGGATTGATCGAAACAATGTTTCCCAGGGGATACTAACTGGATCGATCGGAGGACACACAGGGTGTTAGGCATTCGATGTGTTAACAAAGTGTGTTATGTCAACGCTCACTTGGGATGCCAAAAACACACTAGGTGTCGAAGAGGAGGACATGCAGGTGGTGCACACTATACAGGTGCACACAGGATGTCGGGCATACGAGGTGTCAACAAAGTGTGTTATGCTGACGCTCACCTGGGTGCCAAGGACACATAAGGGTGTCCCAAATGGGACATGCAGGAGGTAGTGCTGCAGTGTGACGAGGTTGTCACGGAGCACATAGGATGTCCAGCATGCGAGGTGTCGACAAAATGTATTATGTTAACGCTCACCTGGGATGCCAAGGACACACGAGGGTGTCACAGATGGGGACATGCAGGAGGTAGTGCTGCAGTGCGACGAGGTTGTCATAGAGCACACAGGATGTCCGGTATGCGAGGTGTTGACAAAGTGTATTATGTCGACGCTCACCTGGGATGCCAAGGACACACGGGGGTGTCACAGAGGGGGACATGCGGGTGGTATACACTGTAAAGGTACACACGGGATGTCGAGGACATGCGGGTGGTGGACACTATAAAGGTACACATGGGATGTCAAATCGATTGGAGGCATGATGCCATACTTGATTTTGATATGGCCGAGAGGCACTGAGTTCTGATCATGTTTGAATGATGCTGAAGAGTTTAGTCATGTAGGACATGATGCTATGCAAAGTGATGTTATGCAGGGGATAAAGGCGATGATGCTTTCCCATGACTCTGTTGATTGCGACTTGTTGGGGAGGCACGGAAACGGCGTTTTCTGCTTTGCCTGCCGGAGAGGCTCAGTACAGGTTGGTTCAAATAGATTTTGATACCAGGAGTTTGCTTATTTTTGAAAAATATTTTTAGGAAAATTGTAGAAGACTTTTGTAAAGATTTTGATTTTGACAAAAGCGTGCTTAGTTAGCTTTTCAGATTTGCCAGTAAATCGCCTTTGTTCAGGGGTTATGGGATTTTGTGGGTTCCTTTTCATTCTTGGAGAGTTGAGTACAATTCAGAGTAGGATACTACTGTTGTGGCCTGAGGACCCTGGCTGGAGAGAAGCTTTTGGAAGACTTCTGGACTCTTGCTGGGGAAGAGCGTTATTGAGAGGCTGTCGGAGGCTTTTGTTGAGGGATCCATTGAGGATTGGAAGATTGTTATAGCCTGATGCTAAGAATTCGCTAGGGAGTAGGTCTCTGTTATAGACCACTGCCGGGAAGTTCATGGGTCTCCAGTCTATTGGGGGATTTCCCAATATTTGCCCCTTTATTGGGGAGATCCTTTCTGGAGGATTCTCTGTCGAGGAATGCCTTGAGTAGATCACCTGCTGGAGATATTCCCTGATAGAATCTCTGTTAGGGATACTGATCCTTTGAGTCCAGTGAGACTGATCGCTGCCGGATCTTGTTGCAAAACTGATTTTCAGCTTTTCTTCCCCTTTTTTACCCTTGGGATGACCAAGTCATGGGGTTTGCAAAATTTTTACGCGATGAGGCCGTTGCCGGTTTTCCTCATGCCTGCGAAGCTGATTAATTTTTTCTATTTTTTGCCCCTAATCGCAAGACTAGGTCTGGGAGTCGCGTAACTTTTGCGCAATGAGGCCGTTTCTGATTTTCACTCATGCCCGCGATTTGTTTGAGGGTTCAGATCTTCTCCCTTCATTGCCCTGATGGACATTTGCTGGGGATTGATACTTCACCGGGGATATAGGTGTGATATTGCACTTGTACTTGCAGTTTCTAAGGGATCTGAGAGGACTTAGAATAGGATGAAACGTTGGCTAGGGGACCGAAGTTTGGGACACCCTGGAATTATTCTTGCTGCAACTGACTTGCATGGGGGTTTTTTGTTGAAGATAAATTTTTTTGTTAGGCTCTACTGGGGATTGTCTTCTTTGGTAGAAGTTGATTTTTTGGGGGATTCTTCCCTGTTTGTTTTGGACGAGTTTTTTTTTTTTTGGGAAGAGTTTTGGGAGAAGTTGATCTTGTTGGGGGGGAAGCCCGGAGAGGTTATTTTTTCTTGTGGGGTCACTAACTTGGAAAATGTTTCAACTTCTATTTTGGAGTTTCCTTTGATGGAATATTTTGTAAACTTGATGTCGACTCCGTCGTGAAAATTGGGAGAGTTGGTCTTTGCTTGGGGAGTGACTCTGTGGGGAAAAAGTTATTTTTATGGGGAGAGAGTTTTAAGAAGTTTTGGACTCTCTTTGGGGGAAAAGATTCTGAGGGGTTAAGTCTCTTTTTGCGACCGCACCTGATTTGTCAGGTTGCTTACGTACCCTTTGAAGGATCAGCTCACGACATAGTTCATGCATTGCTACAAATGGTGGAGGAGGGTGTCCCCGAAAGGTTTTTGTGAGAGAAAAGGCTGTTAGGCTCAAGAGGCTAACTAGCGGATTTCATTGATTTTTGTAAAGGGGTTTACATTGTTGGGGATGAGGAGTGTGCCAAGGATGGCCTCCTGTCATTTCCCGGAGATCCTACGAGTACAAAGTGCCTATCAGATCTAGACCCTAAGCGTAGTATCGTTTAACTTTGTCCATGTTGACGGGCTCTGGGAGGTCTTCGTCATCCATACGTCCGAGTCGCAGGGCACAGCCGGAGAATTTGTCTCGGACTATGTATGAGCCTTCATAGTTAGGTGTGAACTTACCCCTCAGGTCAGGACGGTTTGGCAATATTTTCCGGAGAACTAGGTCACCGACTTTAATGCTTCAGGGTTTGACTTTCTTGTTGAATGCCCTAGCCATACGCTTCTGATAGGCCTGAGAATGGTTCATGGCTTTCAGTCACCGCTCTTCGATCAGATTCAGCAGCTCATACCGGGTCTGTGCCCATTCTATTTCTGATATTTCTGCTTTCATTAACACCCGGAGCGATGGAATCTCTACTTCGATGGGGAGGACTGCTTCCATACCATAGGCCAAAGAAAATGGTGTTGCTCCTGTTGAGGTTCTGATGGACGTTTTGTAGGCCATGAGCGCGTATGGAAGCATCTCATGTCAGGCAGAATAATTGGTTGCCATCTTCTCGATGATCTTTTTCAGATTCTTATTGGCTGCTTCTACTGTTCCATTAGTTTGTGGCCTGTATGGTGTGGAGTTATGATGCTGTATTTTAAATTTTTGGCAGAGATCAGTCATCCCCTTATTGTAGAAGTTCAGAGCATTGTCTGTTACAATCTCGAATAGGACACCGTATCGGCAGATGATGTCTCTCTTCAGGAAACGCTGAACCACAGAGGCTGTGACATTGGCATAAGAGGCTGTTTCGACTCGTTTCGTGAAATAATCAATTGCAACCAGGATGAATCGATGTCCGTTAGATGCCTTCGGAGCAATGGGTCCGATGACGTCGATGCCCTGGGCAGAGAAGGGCCAAGGAGCAGTCAGGTTGTGTAGCTTTGTCGGTGGTGCATTGATCTTATAAGCATAAATTTGGCACTGGTTGCACTTCTGTACATGATTGCAACAATCCACTTCTATAGGAGACCAATAGTAGCCCAGTCTGAGAATTTTCTTATACAACATCAACCCATTCATGTGTGGGCCGCAAGTTCCTCCATAAACTTCTTCGACTACCTGTGCTGCTTCACTGGTATCGAGGCATTTGAGCTATATCAAGTTCGACGATCTCTTGTATAAAATGCCCCCTGATAGGATAAACTGGATGGCCAGTCTTCAGATCGCCCGACGGTCTGTTTTGGTAGCATCGAGAGGGAATGTCCCGTTCTCAAGGTACTGCTTGATGTCCGCATACCAAGGCTTGTTGTCATTCGCTATGTCCAACTCGAGGCAGTAGACAGGCTGATCCTGTTGCCGAATTTCAATTGGCCAGAGCATGATGCCCCTGGGGATCTGTACCATAGAGGCGAGAGTAGCTAATGTGTCGGCAAATCTGTTATGGTGTCGCGCCCCAAAATACCCCTAGGAGTTTAGGGATACTTTAGGCGTGACTATACGTACCTGCCAAACCATCCTGTCATGAACAAGATAATTACAGTACTAAAACAATGATAATCAGAGGGCGGAAGCTAAACATAAATGCGGAAGCGTAAACTAATTTTTCATTTCTTCTATAGTTCTCAAAATGGTATTCCAAGTGATCACATACACAAAACATAATCACGTATAAGGTGGACAAGCCCACCTATCAAAATGTCAAAATACATAAAAGACCCTCTCGTACTCTCCCCTTAATAGTAGTCGAGGTATGGCCACACGTCAAGGTCTCGGTTCGCCTGAGACTGCAGTGGGATAGACGGCTCTCTCTCCTCTATATACTCTTCCTCGACCCAAGGCTCCGGGTCGAGGGCTTCCTCAGTACCTGCCGACATGAAAGTACGGCTGAGCATGGAATACTCAGTGGGTACAAGCTACTAGCTAATCATAACAATATGAACACACAACAACAATAGTACAATACAAAGCAGAAATAGGAGCATCACAAAAGAAATAGCATAAGACACGGTACAATGCAATCATCTTGACATGCGTGCATGAATGCGAAAACTTCGATAAAACTTGTGCTTGAAAACCTGTTTCATATCTCGGTATGCCTTGTAGAAATCATGTATGCGTGCATGCATGAATGCCTTGTCATCATCTTGTAAACTTGCATCTTGTAACTTGTGAGCCAGAGGCTAGCACCCGAATCTCCCTGGGCTGCCAACCTCCTTGATATATGGTTTTCTTGTGAGCCAGAGGCTAGTACCCGAATGCCCCTGGGCTACCAACCTCCTTGACAATATGTGATTTTTATTACTTGTTTAGTTTTCTTGTGAGCCAGAGGCTAGTACCCGAATGTCCCTGGGTTACCAACCTCCTTGACAATATGTGTTTTGGGTTTTCTTGTGAGCCAGAGGCTAGTACCCGAATGTCCCTGGGCTATCAACCTCCTTGACATGCAATATTTTCTTGTTGGTTATTAGATGCATATGCTCTTGAAATCTCAGTTCATGCAACATGCGTGCTCGTGTACGTGTCAATAGTACAATCATGAAAATGAGGATAATAAAAGAGATATTGTATTTCATTTAAATTCATAGCATATCATGCAAACATTTAGGTGATCAACATAGCATTTGGTCGAGTCATCATTTACAAGAACGATTACATAAGGCCTACATCCAATTCCTTTAAGTCATCATTTCATAGGTTAGACATTTATCAAACACATAGCGTGCGATGTCCATTAATAGTTCATCTTCTTCTTCTTAATGCATATTTTCCATCCAATCACATAAGGGTAAGTTTATTATTTGTAAGATGCCCGTCCTCCATTTTCCATTTCCCACACCACACATATCACACATCATACATTTGGCATCCCATCGCCTCAATCAATATTCCATACACATCCATATCCTTTTTTTTCCTTATCTTGTTTATATTTATTGAGATGATACAATTCATAGGGAATGAAAGCATAATATAAAGAATCACCATTTATAATAGAAAACCTAGGTTATTGCTAGGGAAAGTTAGTAGGGTGTACTAACCTTAGATCAAGGCTTGATCTTGGTAGGAACCTTGATTTGAGCTCCAACTTGAAAGGAGGAAATCTTTTCTTGAGGGAGACTAGGTTTGGGGAAGAAAACCCTCTTGAAATACCTTGGAGAATGCTGCCCTAGCTTGAGAACGAGATCCCCCACGAGCTTGAGCCTTGAACTTGAAGTAATCCAAGTTTGAGGATGATCTAGGGTTGTCAAACCATTTGATTCCTTCTCCAATGGAAACCCTAGATGCAAATCCCCTTCTCCTCTCTCTCTAACTCTCAAAACCCTCTAAGTATGTTGAATATGCCCTAAAGGCTCGGGCAAGCCTTATGAAGTAAGGGTTTAACACCCGAAAGACAAAAATGCCCTTACTGAAATTCCTGCAAAAACACGAACACCGAGCGATTGGTGGTTATGACCGATCGATCGGTTGCCTACCGAGCGATCGGTGTTCTGACCGAGCGATCGGTAAAAATCTGCTCTCTGGAAAATTTTCCCATACAAAATTTTTGACTAGTCGATAGCTACCGATCGATCGGTTTTGGACCAATCGATCGTTGAATGGACCGAGCGATCGGTGCTCTACAGGTCAGAACTGTTTTGACCATATCTTTTGACCCACTCACCGGATTTCGATGATTCAACTTGCGTTGGATTCGTCTTTCGAAAAAGAACATTACTGATGTTTTAGAATTTCCAATTTCTCCCTTATTTATTAATTAGATTACGAGAAAGGCCACTTTGCTATGAAAGTACTATTCATTAAAGATAGAAAAGTCCGGGGTGCTACATATGGTTCCTAAATCGGTGACTGAAACTGATTCTCCTGAATCAAATGATTAGTACATTGAGATAGGCTAGGTATGAGACCAGCCTACCCCGTGTCCATGACTGTTGGTAGCTCCGTCAAAGTATAACTCCCAGCTAGAGTATTCTTGCTCTTTTGCTTCTGTGTACATGATGGCTTCATCCGGAAACTGATTATGTACAAACACATAGTCTTCTGTTGGGCTGTGGGCCAAGTGATCTGCAATCGCCTACCCCTTGATTGACTTTTGAGTCATGTACGTAATGTCGAATTCAGACAACATCATAAGTCATCGGGCGGTCCTTCCGGTGGTGGCTGGCTTTTCCAGTAGATATTTGAGTGGGTCCATCCGGGAGATTAGGATTACCAGGTAGGAAAGCAGATAGTGCCAAAGACGCTGAGTAGCCCAGACCAGTGCTAGACATGTTTTTTTCAGCGGACTGTACCTCTCTTCGTACTCTAGCAAACGCTTACTGATGTAGTAAATGGCTTGTTCTGTTCTGCCTGTCTCGTCATACTATGCCAAGACGCAACCCATGGAGGTTTCTTGCACTGATATGTAGAGTAGTAGGGGTCGTCCCGACATCGGAGGCACAAGCACTGGAGGGTTGAGAAGATACTACTTTATCCTGTCAAAGGCTTCTTAGCACTCGGCTGTCCAGACTGTTGGTGTACTCTTCCGGAGAAGCTTGAAAATCGATTCACAGATCGGAGTGAGCTGAGAGATGAACTGGCTAATATACTGAATTCAGCCCAAGAAACCACGGATCTCCTTTTCAGTTTGAGGTGCTGGCATTTCGATGATGGCTTTGGCTTTAGCTGGATCGACCTCAATGCCTCTTTTGCTGACTATGAAGCCAATGAGGTTTCCTGTTGAGGCTCCATAGACACATTTGGCCGGGTTCAGTCTTAGGTCGAATTCTCTGAGTTTGTCACAGAGTCTTTTTAGATCTTCAGGGTGTTGCCTGGCAGTAGGTTATTTGACGATCATGTTATCCACATAAATTTCAGCTATCTTGTAGATCATGTCATGAAAAAGTGCCGTCATGGCCCTCTGGTGAGTTACTTCTACGTTCTTGAGTCCAAATGGCATGACCTTGTAGCAGAATGTGCCCCAAGGTGTGATGAATAAAGTTTTCTCCATATCTTCTTCTGCCATTCTGATTTGATTATACCCAGAGAAACCATCCATGAATGAGAGCATCTCGTGCCTTGCAGTATTGTTGACTAGGATATCGATGTGCGGGAGAGGGAAGTTGTCCTTAGGGCTACCCTTATTCAGATTTCGATAGTCGATGCACATCCGGACTTTTTCATCCTTCTTGGGTACTGGCACGATGTTTGCCAACCATTCAGGGTAGTTTGCTACTGCCAAGAAGCCTGCATTGATCTGCTTCTCTACCTCTTCTTTGACTTTCTGTGACCATTCGGGCCTCATCCGTCTCAATTTCTGCTTAACCGGTCTGACATCCAGGTTCAGGGGCAGTCTGTGTACCACCAACGCTGGGTTTAGGCCAGGCATGTCTGCATATGACCAGGCGAAGACATCACTGTAGCTTTTTAGGAAGCTGATCATATCTGTTCTTTGCTGTGGGCTCATAGTTGTACCAATTTGGACCAGCCGAGGGTTATCTTCGAAACCCAGGTTTACTGTCTCGGTATCCTTGATGTTTGATTGTAGTAGCCCTTCACTGCGTTTTAGAAGGTCCAAAATCTCCTGAGGCGGTTCCTCATCTTGTTTTGTTTGCTGCTCTGAGTCATACTCAACTTCTGAAAGCTCAAGGAGGGTTTCAGGAGTAGCCTTATCGGAGGCGATTTCCTGGCAAATCATTAAGCTTAGTTTAGCATGCTTATGTTTTTATATTTTGTTGGCTTCAAGACACTAGGCCTTCTAGGGGAAGAGTCCGTGTGATTTCTTCATTAGCCCAATGCAAATGTTTTTTTAAAAACATGTTTTTGAGTCAAAATTCTAAATTTTCATTGATAAAAAAGTTGACAATTTACAAAATTAACTCGACAAAACAAAAAGAGGCCTACAGTTGGCCGACATTTTGGATTTTTTACAATGGGAGCAAAGAGAGATAGATTAAGAAGAAGAGGGGAATGATACTGCATCACTGCTTGTTCTGACCAACCTTCCCTGCACTGCGCTTTCCCTGGCCCTGTGCGGCCTCGATGGTGAGAGCCTCTGTCCACCAACGGATTAGTGGCTGGCGACTGGACGACACTTCTGCGCTGTTGGAGATGGTGCATACCTGCTCTCCCACTGCATATTCTGCTTCTGCTTCTGCATCTTCAACAATCAGCTCTTCAAACATCCGAGCGATGTTGAATATTTCCGGTTCGGGAATCCCTAAAGATTCGGTGCCAGGTTGAGGGTAAGGGATATCGGTAATTGGTGCAAGAGAGGTTTCTGGCTCGATTTCAAAGATTCCTATGGGGAAGGTTACTGAAATGTGAGGTTGAGGTTCAGGTTTCACCGACTGTCTACTCTTCTTTGTCAGCTTATTGAGATAGTCCTCATACTTGGGCTTGTATTCCCAATCCAAACGGAGGTGTGTAGCGTGGAGGCTCATATCTCTTCTTTATGTCCTGGTTCCTAACACCCATGCCTAGACTCGACTGGTAATTCATCTTTGCCATCATTCTGATAAAGGGAGGTACTGCTTGCTTGCTCTACTGTTCCACTTAAGCGATGAAGCTGACTTGCTCAAACTGATAGGTCATGAAAGTTGTACCTTGACCTAGCTCCTGGATGTCCCCGAAGGAACTTGCCAACTCCTCAGATGAAATGACGACTAGGTGGTCGTCTTGTATAAATTTGATCATTTGGTGCAAAGAGGAGGGAATGGCTCTGGCCGAATGAATCTACGGCCTCCCTAAGAGCAAGGTGAATGAGGCAGGTACATTTACAATTTGAAAATTTGTCAAGAGCTGAGCCGGTCCAATCCTGATGGTTAGGTCAATATCACCCAAGTTCTGCCTGGTGGTGTTATCAAAAGCCCTTATAGTCATGAGTCTCTTCTTAACTTGGCTGGTACTCAAACCCAGGCTTTACAAGGTGTAGAGTGTACAAACATTTAGGCTGGAGCCATTGTCAATGAGTACCGAGGATAGTGTCTTATCTGTACACTGAACTGTAATATATAGGACTCGAGTATGATCTCTATCTCCATCTGGTATTTCCTCTTCAGTAAAGGAGATGATTCGTGATTCTAGCATTTGCCCCACCATCTGTCCCAATTTCTCAGGTGAGATGTCCGATGTTATATGGGTGTTGTTAAATACCCGGAGGAGTTGCTTCCTCTGATGTTCTGAAGTCAAAAGAAGACCCAAGACAGAGATTTGTGCCTGAGTTTTGCCCAACAGCTGGATAATATTGAATTCTTTTGCTTTTTCCAATATTTTTAGTAGGAGAGCCGAATCTACTATTTCATTTTCCGGGTCTGTCACCCCTGCTTTTTCTTTTGTCTTTTCTTTCACAGACTCAGCTGTCGGAGGTTGATATACTCGGCCGGATCAGGTGAGGTTGGCTATATATTGACTTTCCAGGATGGGAGATTGGGGGGCAGGTACATGATTAAGGTTGTATGGTTGGGAAGAGATGTAAGGGATTTTGACTGGTCCAGAGGAGGTTGAGGCCTTGGCTGAAGCTGTAGGCCAACTAGCAGGACAGGGAATTGTGTAGACGAATTGCTCTTTATTTGATTCAAGAGCGGGGAGTTATATTGGGGCCTGGATGGCCTGAACACTTGACTCTGGCAGAGGGATTATAACTGGGGGTCGGTACGATGGTCTGATGATGCCATCATCGACTGTGAGTGCGCTGGGTCTAGGTTGCCCTACCCGGGCTCTTCCCACTCAATAAAGTTAACTTGGTTGTTATGCGGGGACAGTGGCACCTGGTCAATACTAGTGTTGCTGGGAGTTAGTTCGACCTTACCCGTATCCAAGAGATCCTGGATAGCGCACTTCAGACCAATGCAGTAATCGGTTGCATGGTCCGGGCCCCTATGAAAGGCGCAGTGTTGGTTGACATCGTAATTTTTGTTCCTCTTGTCTGGCGGTAAAAGAGTGGTAGGGCCTCTTAGTTCGAGAAGGCCCTACTTGGTTAGGAAGTCAAAAAGTTGACTGAGTGTGTAAGGGAGAGGGGTAAAGGTCCTGGGGGGACGGGTTTGCCCCTGGTTCTATTTAGCCAGCCGGGTGTTTCCAGGTGCTGGCTGTTGCTGAGCGGCCGGAGTCGGTAATCTGATTGGCGCCGCGGGAGCCACCAAGTTAACATTTTCTTTTCTCTACTGGTCTCTATGACCGTTGTTTCTGCTGGTTGAAGCTGTTGTCGCTTGGGGGGGAGCAAGCCCTAAGCTGGAATGAATTGGCTCCACTCTGTATTGCTACCTCAATACGGGCACCTGTTTTGACTATTATGCCAAAGTCCACAACTGGTAGAGTGACCATTAGTGTAGAGTAGGGCTGTTTCAGCGTGCCCAAAAATATGTTCGCCAGCTCTTCCTTGGGGATAGGGGTGATGACCTTTGCTGCCATTTCTCTCCACCGGGTGACATATTCCAGGAACGACTCATTGTTCCGTTGGTACATCCGTTCCAATTGGCTTCGCTGAGGCTGAAGCTCCTGATTAAAAGAGTATTGTTCTACAAAGGCATCCATGGCGTCCTGCCATGTCTTGATTCTCTGCTTGTCGATCGACATACACCAGGCTAGGGCTGCCCCCTTTAGACTTTTCTAGAAATACTGTATGAGTAAAGGCTGATTTTTGTTATACGGGAGCATGTCCCCAAGATACATCTGTAAATGTTGCCTAGGATAGCCTGAACCATCATATTTATCGAAGTCAGGTACCTTGGATCAAGGGGGAATAACATCTCCAGATGAGAAAGTCTGGTCCTCCAATGATAAGGTGGGGTTGGCAGATGCCCCTTCCATTCTTCTCATTTCCTCTTTCATTTGTTTTATCTCCTCATGCTGGTCCCTAAGAGACGGTGTAGGGTCAGAAGATGATGGCCTGTCCTGATTGAAATGTGCCTTAGGATGCTCGTCATACTCCTCTCCTCCTCCGCCTGTTGCGGGTATAGGGTTGGGAATAATGATAAGGGTAGGCTGCTCTGGGTGAGGCTGATCGAGGGTTTCATTGGTAGGGATCCGTTTAGGAGGTTCTTCGACTCTAGCACCAATCAGAATCTTTAGGGATTCCAAAACACTATCCAGTTTCGCCTGCATGACTGCGATATCTCGGTCATGAGCTTGCAACAATTCATCTGTCTGCTGTTGATGGTCTGATGATTCTGCCATTGCTTCTGAGCTGCTTTCTATCGAGCCGATGTATGGTATAATCTCTGTGACTGGTATTTCTGTGAGGACTGCTTCTGCGACTTCTGCGAGAATCGCAATCAGAGAACGAGTCATGGGTCGGCTCATGCAGACTGAAAAGATGCAACGGCTAAATATGAATATGCATGATGGGAGAGAAATGATGCTAGAAAAAAGATTTTTCATTGACACATGACAGTGAGTGAGTACAGGACAACGACTCAAGAAAGAAAAGAAAGACTCGACTCTAAGCAGGTCCATCAGGGATGGTAAAGTCAAGTGGTCGGGGTATGCCTTCAAGGTCCATGACCTGTTGCTGGAGGGATGTGATTTCCACCTCCATGGGTCCAATTTTTTCTGAGGCATTGTACATCCTGAACCCGAACTGTCGGATTCGATCGGTTATCTCTGTCTTTGCACTGTCAAGCTGTTCTTGATGGAAGTGCAACTAGGCCCTGAGGACGGCATTCTCTTTGGCATCACCCCTGCGTCTCTTCTGAAGAGATTGGACTGAGCGCTCGAGCTGATCAACCTGTTCCTGCATGGCTTGAAGCTGGCGGTTTTTCTCTGCTTCCTGTTGTCTGAATGCTTGCTGAGCCTTCCGTAGACTCTTTGCTTTTTCCTGGATATATAACTGTCTTTCCAAGAACCCTGGGTACCGGCATGCCGGGTGGAATGTCGGGATTTTCTACCCATATCCGGTATGCAGAATCAGTTGGTGGTCCTGTTGTGACTACAAAATCTGGCCGTTTGTCCCTTCGGGAGCTTCGCCAATCTGCTTGGAATCGGTGGATGAGGCATTCAGACTGCACTGTGAAGTCGACGAAATCATTTTCCAGATTGTCTATTACTGATATGCGCTGAGGGAGTCCAAACTGGCGAGGACTCGAAGTGGTACATAGGCTGCAGAGCCAGTGAGTCCTGCTAGGACCATGCATCGCCTTCCTGCTATGACAACTCGTGGTAACAGCCTGCGAACCAACCACACACATTCCTACGTAATCTGTTCCTCTGTTAGGTCTTGGAGAAGACGGTAGAGAGCTTTGACGTCGGTAGTCACTATCTGGCCCTGATTCTGAGAAATCTTCTTGGGCAGGCTGTATGCATCTCGAGGTACATCGGGCCCTGGTAGGATGGTAGGCAGGTGTGATATCAACCATAGGTGTAGGAGCGGTACACTGGCATGGAAGACACCCTTTCTGTGACCTGCTGCCTGATTAAGAACCCTAAGAAGCTCTGCAAGGATGACTGGTCTGATGGTTTCGGAAGCACAAGTATCCTCAATAACCCCCACCAATACAGACTCGATAAGTGAGCGGCATCTCAGGAATAGCAACTAAGATACAGCTATCAATGTAAAGGCATTGAGACCAAGAAGTTCTGTTACTATAGGGTCAGGGTTCCACTTAGGGCAGTACAGCTTTCCCAGAAAGTCTACGGGGATCCGGTCAAAAGTGCCGTTAGGACCAGACCGCAAGTAGGCAGGCTTGAGATGCAAAAACCTTGATAGGTCTGCCTGGTAATTTGTCTTGTAGTGCGGTACTATTGCATCGCCGTCCATGTTTAACCTCAGAATGCGCTGAATTTCCTCCAAAGTCGGACATAGTTCGTTCTTACCGAAACGAAAGACCATGTACGAGGGGTTCCAACACTGGATTGCAGCGTTCAAGAGGCGCGGATCTGGGTTAACCATGGATAGATCTAGGACGGATCCCAATTTCTAATGCTGGGCCCAAGCCAAACGTTGACCGGAAGTAAGGACCTCTATGTCTTTCTGGAGGCTCCAATCACATGCCCCTTGAAAAGTCAAATGTACGGGCCGCGAAGGTTGACCATTTGACGGAACGATTCTTGACGGACCTACCATCTACCTGGACAAATATACAGACTCTGTGTAAGTGTACTATGTATGCAATGCAAATGATGCAATGTTGTTTTTGATTTTTTTTCATTAGAGTGTGACATGACACATGTGCCCTGATAGGGCAGTCGGACAGAGGTCCGGTATGCTTTACCCGGGTTGTTGAGAACTGGGGGCCTACCAGGTCAAGGCAAGGGATAGGTCTAAGTGAAGACCTATATGCTGGGGATTTGGACCCCATGTACTATATCTGGAAGAGGGGTAGGATGTATTTTATTAGAAGCATAAATTTGGCTCATTACATGCCCCTGATGGGTAGAGTGTGCCTGGTAAGTCAACCATGACTGGGGACAGGTATAGGGTGCAAGCAGGCTAGGGTTTAGAGTATCCCTACAGGTGGGCTGCTCGTAGACTATACCTTAGTCTAAGCTATATCTATGCATGCTGGGGTATGCAAGTGTGTTCCTAAAATGAGGGGATCACTTAACACCGTATATGCGACTCCCTTGAAACTGGACGATTGGTGTAAGCGGGAGCATTCAGAACCTTCCCTGAGGGTCATTACTCACCAGGCGTAATTCTGCAGACCTCCAAGACGTTTAAGCTACTGACACCGAGGATCATCATCCAGCGGCCATTAGCGTAATAAGCTGTCTAATAGGTATTGGGTTGATTACACTACTATGCTATGAATGATGTGCACAATACACAAATCACCAAAGAGATGTAAAATGATTAGTTTTAAGTTAAATATTTAGACATTTGATTAATTTGAGGTTTATTTAGCTTAAACCTAGGTTCCGGGTTGAACCTTAGAGTCCCCAGCAGAGTCGCCAGAGCTGTGAGCGCAGGTTTCGGGGAAAGCCTGGTTTGAATCTCACAGGTGAGTATAGAGTCGCCACCTATTCATTCGGCAGGGATAAGTCTCCGGGATTTGGATAAGGTCTTGGTCTGCGGTCCGAGATCAGGGTAAGAAGTTCGGTTAAGTCTGGGGAAGGGGTTAGGCACCCCGGGCACTTCCACCTTTCAGTGGTTCCCTACTTGCTAGGGTTAAGCTAAATTAATCTCGATTTTAATCAAATGCCTTAAGTATTTAAGATAATACTAATCTAAGAAGGAGAAAATCGTAGACTAGGGTCGAACTCGAGTTGGGCTGCCTACATACTCACATAGGGGTGAGATCAGACTAAGCGTAGTTCTGGCACATGAGCCCATGCCAGGGCTAGGGGTGTGTGTGTGTGTGCACCAAAGGTGACTTAAGGTCTAGCCGGGAAGCTAGGGGTGGTTGTCCGGGTTGGTCAAGTGCTTGGTATTGGGACCGGTAGGCCTAAGGTAAGTCCGATAGACTTGGGTTGGGCCCGGAAGGCCGAGGGTGAAGCCTGGTAGGCTAGTTTGGGACCGGTAGGCCGAGATTAGGCCCGAGAGGCCAAGGATGAGCCCGGTAAGCTAGGGTTTGGCCCGATAGGCCGAGATTAGGCTCGGTAGGCCAAGGGGTGAGGCCCGGTAGGCCCAAGGGTGTTTTAACCAAGGGTTAGGATTGCTAACCGGGGTTAAAAAGGTGATCAACCGTGGTTAGGGGTGCTAACCATAGTTAAAATGTCCAAAGTCAGTATTTTTGGTCTTTTAAAATTTTTTGATTTTTTTAGGAATTTTCCAGATTTTTCCCAATAGTTAAGGATGCTTAACCGCTGTTAAAGAGGGGAGGTCACCATGGTTAGGGGTACTAACCATGGTTAAATGGTCAAGTGAGACTATTTTTGGATTTCTCCTAATAGTTTGGATTTTTTGAGCATTTTTCCAGATTTTTTCCGGTTAAGGATTTTTTAACCATGGTTAAGGGTCAAAAATGGGGTTGACACTGATTAAGGGTCTCAACCACAGCAAAAAAGGTCACAAATGATATTTCTGGATTCCATGTAATATTTGTGATTTTTTGATGATTTTTCTAGAATTTTTCTGGGTCATGGGTCACTTAACCATGGTTAAATGTTAACCACAATGGGTTTAACCATGGTTAAGGGGCCGACCGAGGGAAAAGTGGACTTAAGGTCCATGACAGGGCCTAGACTGGCCTCCTACCCGGCCTGTGCCCCCACAAAATCCAGCAAATGCAAAAACTCAAGATTTCCATCAAATTTGAAACCACAGTTGAGGAGGGTTTAACCATGGTTAACAAGGGAACCATGAAAAACCGAGACTACCTGTGGGTAGCCTGAAGTCCAGTGATCATTTTGAGCCTTTGTAGGGCCCAAAGGGAGGTCGGGTGTGGCCCCTACAGATGTCCAAAGTTGTCTCGTTGCACATCACATAAAATGACGATTTCTAAACCAACAATCAAACAGATTTTTTGGCAAAGTTTGTGACGATTTTGCCGCTGATTGGATCAACCCCCTTGGGATCCGAGACCATGGTCGTGAAGCCTGCTATGAGGGGAACAATTTGAGCCCTTGTGGGGCCCAAAAGGAGTTTGGATGTAGGCCCCATAGAGGTGCAAAGTTGCTCCGCCGCACTATTTTTCTGCACTGGCGACCCCACTTTGGGGTCGATTTTACCTGGGTTAATGGCAGAATTAAGGGCTGAAATTTTACAGGGGGGTTGCCGAGTATTTTAGGAGTCTAACCATGGCCTTGGTTTCGACTGAGGCCGGGTCTAACCTGGGTTAAAGGTGGCTGCCTGAAATTGGTTTTTTTTTCAGATTTTTTGAAAAAAACTCATTTTTTGCTTGCTGGGTGTTGTACCAATGGAGGTCTAGGGGGATTCCTCATGGATTGAGGACCCCCCAGACCTTAGGGAAGTCTTCTATGCGGTGGGGGTGGCTTTACACGTGGCCACGCCTCAAGAAAAACACCCCTCCACACACCTACGAGGAAGATGAGGGGGGGTTCCGAGCTCCCATGTCATGATAAATTACTGAAAAAAAGATGAAATGGGACCCCTAGAATGGACCAGGGGTCCCTTACATTGAGAAAAAAATAGTAAAAAACGGAGGGGGAGTGGTCTGTATACCCTTTGCTATAGCAACAGTAGCGGTGGTGGCTGCAGGTGGTGGTGGCGAGGCTGGGAAGGCCTGGAGTGACTCGAGGGAGATCCGAAGTGGAGTGGAGGGTGCCCAGGTGAGGTGGGACGAGGCTAGACTGAGTTGCTATAAAAAAAAATTCTGTTTTTTTTTTTTGGTGATCGATGGGGATGGTGGTGGAGTGTTACAGGCTTGAGGGACGGCCTAGGGATCACAGAAGGTGGGGTATGAAGACTGGAGCAGAGAGGGAGAGGGGGTTGGCTGTAACTCTTCTTTTTTCTTTTTTTTTTTCTGAAAACTCTCACTGTCTCCCTCGTGGCTATAGTGGATGGGGATTTTTGTGGTTTGAAGAAATTTTAGGGATGATCTTAAAGGTGAGATTGGGGTGGAGTAAGGGAAAATGGGGACTAAGGTAAGGCTGGCCGAAGATGACCGTAAATTTTTTTCAAAATCCTCCTCCTTTAACGGTGGCTGGATTGAGATTAAATAGAAGAAGAAAGAGGGTGAAGAAGGATAAGGATGAGGGGTGATGAGGATAAGATCAACAAGCGTGTGGGGGACAAGCCTGGAGAGGCCAGGTGGTCAGGGGAGATCCGGCCAGGAAGAAAATCGGGAGGGACTGTACTCCCGTCCCCATGACAGGGACGATGAACAGTCCCCCCTTAAAAACGACTTTTTTTTTCATTGTTTCCGAATTTGGGCTTTAGCACTACCGGGTATGGGCCAACCCATGTTGGCTTTGCCACATTGGGTGGGCGCCAAGATTTTGAATCCCCTTTTTATTTTATTTATTTTTATTTATTGTTTTGTACCTAAAATAAAAACTTTTTTTTTTGTTTTTTTTATTTATTTATTCCCCTTTTTGGGCTAAACCACTACATGTGTTGGGAAAGCCGAAAGTGTTTTGCCCTAAAAATTTGAATTTTAAAAAGTAAGGTCCCACTTGGGCTTAGTGGGCCCATGCTTGGGCCAAAAAAGGTTTTTAACAAATTTTTTTTTTTGGGTTTTGGGCTTAAAATGAGCCTTGAGCCCGTGGGTCTATGCCTAGGGCTTGGGCTAAGGCTAGGCTAGGGTTAGGTCTAGGGTTTGCCTAGGGTTAGTCCTAGGGTTTAGCTAAGGTTAGCCTAGGGTTAGACTAGGGTTAGACTAGGGCTTAGGTTTGGTCTACCTAGGGCTACTAGGGTTTGGCCGGGGACAATGGAGGTTAACCAGGGTGTAAAAATTGGGTGCTTACACCAATGACTTGCTTTGACTTGGTAATGAATTTTCTTCCTGGATGGAGTTATTTTCATGATTTGGCCTTGAATGATTTGTTAATGCTCTTGGTAGACTGATTTTCACATAAACTCAATTGAGACATTAGTAACACAAAGATTATTACATTATTGTGTTATCATCAAAATCATTAAGGGAACCTATGGTGGAAACCTATAGGCTAACAATCTCCCCCTGACATCATCAAAAAGCATGAACAAACAATTCAAGCATTACATGATAACACTATAATAATTACAAGCAAATGATACCAATATAAACCAATTTTAATACATCACACTTTATATCAAAATTATCAAGGTACTTGCTAAGCAATGTATATATCCTTGCATATACATAACACACCATACATCCATCATGTCATACAAATTCAATACATTTTTCAAACATACAAAACATGCTATCAAGCAATCATCATATCATAACATCATTACAAACATATTTATAATATCTATCAATCAACATTTCATACATTTTTCAAATATGTCAATATTCAATTTCATCAATTATTATCCAAATCATTATCAATACACATTAAGCATGATCACATATGATTAATAAAACATTCAAATCAATTTTAATATTTATTTAATAATGATCACTTCTTACTTCAAAGATGAAACCTTATAAATTCAAATTCAAGTGACTCCTTTTGGTACCCAAAGCATTTTGGGTCCAACTTAGTTAGCCTTGGGAAGAATTGTTCCCTTAGGAACCTAAACTTTCTTAATTCTTTTATTTCCAATATACGAGTAGGAAGTATTTGAAGATGTGTTTGAAGAGTTAGAAGATGTAAAAAAGTTTTGATAGTTCTTTTGTTTAATTGCAAGATTATATCCGATTCCGGCTCTATCAAATACACATTTTTGCTTTCCTAGTAAAATATTCAAGCTCTTTTGTCATATAGTGAACTTGGATATAGTGATAGTCAAGTCCTCAACTTTAGATTTTAAATCTTAATTTTCTTTTGATGAGACTTGAGGCTTTGAAACATTTTCTTCTTTCCCATTTTTCAAAGCATCAATTTCCTTTTTCAAAACATTATTTTGTAAGAACTCATTTTTATTTGAAAGAGAAGAATTTACTTTCTTATGTTTTGAATTCTTAGAGGCTAATTTTCTCATTTTATTATATAATTCATCAAAGATATCTCTAAGTTCTTCAAATGTAAGAAATTCATTAATGGAAGAATTTTTTGCCCAAGGTTTGGACCCTAGAGGGGTGGGGGGGGGGGGGGGGGGGGAATAGAGTATATGACAATTTAAAATTCTTTTTATTTCCCTAAACGGAATTTTAACATAGACAAGTTAAAGAGAATATAAATTTATACAATTTTACTTGATTAATTCAAACAAGAATATAAAAAGAAGAGTTAGAGATAATGAAAACACTTGTCACATGATGTTGTTCAGAGGTTCGGCAACCCGCCTTAAGCGATACCTGCCAGAGGATTCACAACGATTTATTCTCAATTGCCAATATTCTTCCGGGTGAAGATCAAACCTGACAAGGAAACAATCCTCCCTAGACTTAGTCCACTTTTCAGGTAGTGACCAGACCTTTCTAATCTCTTTCTAGGTAGAGATCAAAACTTACAAAGCTTCCGACTGTATGGACAAGAGTCCTTTGGACCTCTTGATTTCAATACACTCTTGATAGAAGAGGTTTACAATCTGATTATGCTCCTTAGATGAGCTGATAAAGAATTTAGCACTCTGGAAAACTCCTAAAGATTAGAGTTGAATAGCTCAATGACTAAGATTTGGGATTGTGAGCACGAGATTTCACTCCCTCGGAAGAAATGTCTCACATGATTTAGAGTCACCACCTATTCGTTCAGAAGGGATAAGTCCTCGGGAAATGTTGGATAAGGCTTGGTCCGCGATCAGGGATCGGGGTAAGAGGTTCGGTTAAGTTCGAGGAAGGGGTTAGGCCCCCCGACACTTCCACATATAGTGGTTCCCTACTTGCTTTATAGGTTTAAGCCAAAATTAGTTTCAATGTTAATTAAATGCCTAAGTGTTTAAGTTAATACTAACCGGAAGAAAGTAAAACTAACTAGGTCGAATCCGGGTTGGGTTACCTACTTACTCACATAAGGGGTGAGATCAGATCGAGCGTAGTTCTAGCACTTGAGCCTGTGCTAAGGCGAGAGGGTGTGTGTGTGTATGTGTGCACCTAAAGGTAGCTAATGGACTTAATCTGATAGATTGCTTGACCGGGGTTGATCAATGTGCAAAGTGATGGCCCGATAGCCCGAGGGGTAGTCCGGTAGACTAGGGTGAGGCCCGGTAGGCCAAGGGTGAAGTTTGGAGGGTAAGGGTGAAGCCCTGAGGCAAAGGGAGTGTTAATCGAGGGTTAAGATTGTTAACCGGGGTTAAGAGGGTGTTAACCATGGTTAGGGGTGCTAACCAGGGTTAAAAAGTTCAAGATTGAGATTTTTTGGTCCTTTGTATTCTTATGAATTTTTTCATATTTTTTTATGGGGTTAAATAGTGCTTAAAAATGGTTAACAGTTAACTGGGGTTACTTTAACCATGGTTAAGGGTCATGGTCAGTCAAAAATGGGCCCAAAGTGTATGACAGGGCCTAGAGTGGCCTCTTACCAGGTTTGGGCCCTTCACAAAGCCCAAAATCGAAATTTTACAGAATGGAGGTAATCGGATTATCTCTATTTCTGTAAAATTTTAACCAGGGTTTGTGAGGGTATAACTGGGGTTAAGGACCTCCCCTGGGTGAAACAAGCATATGGTTAGAAAGCCTGTTGTCCACGCTTTCAAATGGACCAGGTCTCAAGTGTAATAGATCTCAGGTGTGGGCCCCACAGGGGCCCAAAGTCAGTCAAAACAGTGTCTGAAATGTCGGCAGTTCAACTGTCGACATTAAGAATAGTTATATTAACCCAAGTTTAGGGTTATGCTAACCCTAGTTAAACATGGAGTCAAGTCCTTAAATTTTGCAGGGATGCAGAGGGGCATGAGGGCTTTCAAACAAGCCTTGGGTGGACCCTATAGGTTGAGGCATGCGGGCCCCACAGGGGCCCAAAGTCACTGGTCTGAACTGCCAAAATCGTCGGTAATACCATTACCGACAGAAAGCTAACTTGACTTTAGAGGCTTGCTAACCATGGTTAAAAGCAGGGTTAAGGTCTGAAACTTGGTGAGGGATTGGTCAATGGTCTGAGGTACCCAAACCTGGCCCTGGAACTGACCAGGGCCTGAGCTAACCCTAGTTACAAAGCAAAAAAATAGAGCAGGCCCATAATGTCGGCATTGATATTGCCGACATTATGGGATTTTCCAGAATCAGCAAATGCCCATTGAGGGGCTGTACGAGTAAGGGTCTAGGGGTTCCCTCATTGCCTGGGGACCCCAGACCCTAAAAGGGGTGGCCATGCACACTGTGAGGGTGTGAACCTGAGCCGAAGTCTCGAAGGGTATCTCCTCACCTATGGTTAAGATAGGAGGGCCCCTGTCCTTGACTTAGAAGCCTATCTACTATCAAACATAAAGAAAGGGACCCCCTGGAACAGGACCAAGGGGTCCTACACTGAGGTACAAACAAATGAAGGAGAAAAAGGGAAACTACCCTACCAACAGAGGGCTGCAGACGGCGGTGGTGGCGGCAAGCGTGGTGCTGCTAGCCTGAGGTAGGCTTGGGTCAGTCTGATAACACCCCTGGGGGGGTCTAGGACTCAGGTAAGTCAAACTCAGAGACTTAGGAGGGTCGGTTTGGAGCTTGGGCAGAGTTTCACTCTTGAAAAATGGGCTACCCCTTTGCATGGGAGAGCTCTAGGATTTATAGAGAAGAAGGGAGAGGTGGTAGGGGCATTTTAGGTATTACAAGAATCCCAGGAGACCAATGGGAGCAACCCCAATGCGCCCAGGTGGCTATGGGGGGAGCCTACACACCCGATCTGTAGATCTCAAGAATGACGGTAATCGAATTATCGTCATTTCCATAGAGGAGTTTTTCTGGGGTGTCGGTAATTCAATTACCGACGCCCTGGGCTTGTTTTTAATTTGGGCCACACCCATACTCAATTAGGTCAAAAGCGAGTAGGGCACCTACTTTGGGGGTTTTCCCACCAAAATCGAACTCAAGGGTTGTGGGCCCCACTCTAGTGGGCCCCTATGGGTTGTGGGCCCAAGTTTGGGCCCACCAAGGCCTAAGCTTATGGATTTTTGGTTTTTTGGACTTTTAAACGGGCCTTGAGCCCATAGGGCTTAAACCTAGGTTTCGGCTAGGGCTTAGGGTAGGGTTAGGTCTAGGGTTAGTCCTAGGGCTCATCTAGGGTTTGTCTTAGGGTTTAGTTGGGGCTTACCTAGGGTTTAGTTGTGGTTTAGGATAATCCAAATGGTAATGGGCTTTGAGCCCAAGGCTTTCGGTTTTAGGGCTTTAGGACCTACCTAGGGTTTAGCTAAGGTCTAGCTTAGGGTTTAAGGGCTCTACTGGGGATGGCCAGGGTTAAGTGTAAACTAACCCTAGTTAGGCAGGGTGTAAAAATTGGGTGCTTACAGGGATTTTTAGGTTGAACTCGATAGATTTGACAATCTAAGCTTTGCGTGAATGATTTGATTAATGGTAAGTATTGGAGTTCTTAATTTCATCCATAAATCATTCCTATTTATAGCTCTTGTTCAATTATAGCCATTGGAGCCTTCATGGGAAATCAAAGAGTTGTTAAAATATAGTCGTTGCAGCATTTTGGGCTTTTCCCACAAGAATTCATTGACGAGTTTAAGTGATTAACTTGGATTCGTCGCTGAGTTCAAGGCCAAACATATTTATGAAGAATCTGTCTCAATTCGTCGATGAGTTTTTTTTTACTCTGAGCATTCATTGACGAGTGCTTTGGATTTTTGGGAAAACTCATCTTTTCTTAACCAATTTGATAGGCATGATTTCCATGGTCTTATACCTTATCTTAATCAAGCTAATTATCATGTTTTAGGTCATTGGATTGATATTCAATTGAGTCTTAAGGCATCTATGGTCAATCTAAGTATTGAGCAATTCAACCGACCAAACTTTGAAAATTTCTTACATAAATCCTAAGTACTCTCAAAGACTAAATAATAAACTATAAAACCTGCTTAAGAATCTTCATCTTCAATCTTGATCTTGAGTAGATTTCATCTTAAGCTTCATGATCCGATCTTCAATCTTCTTTGATGATCCGACTTGGACTTTGGTTTTTGATATGATCTTTGATTATCTGCAATGTGATCTAATGGCTTTGCTTGACTTTGAGATGTCTCTTCTTCATAGATGGAGTCTCTTTCATACTTTTTCACCGAATGACTTGCTAATGCTCTTAGTAGACTGTTTTTCAATATAAACTAAGAGATATATTTGTAACATAAATCTCATTCTATTATTATGTTATCATCAAAATTAATATGGAGACCTAAGGTGAAAACCTATAGGCTAACATAATTTACCTCATCCTCATGTGCCATAGGGTAAAGATTTACGATTTCCTTATTGCTTGAGCTTGCATCCGATTCACTTGAATCATCTCATATAACTTTCATAGCCCTCTTTTTGAATTTATTGATCTTCTTGAGTTCGGGGCACTCTGACTTGATGTGTCCGGGCTTTATGCATTCATAGCATATGATGTCTTCTTCTTTGCTTGATTTGCCCTTGATGAGTTCCTTGACGAATTCTTTCTTGAATGCCATTTTCTTGAGGTTCTTCTTGTGCTACAATAACTTCTTGAGCTTTCTAACCATGATGGCTATATCCTCATCTTCATCACTTTCCTCCTCTTCACCTTCATTCACTTGAGAGGATTTTAAGGCATGTCCTCTCTTTGATTTGGGTTCTTTATCTTGATCTCTCATTGTTACTTCATGAGTCATGAGTGATCCTAATAGCTCATCCATTGGTAGCTTGGTGAGATCTTCTTGGGTGACCGTCACTTTTGGAGCATTATTATTTGATAGTGAACGAAGGATCTTCCTTACATTCTCTGCATTAGAATAAATTTTTTCAAGAGAATTTAATTCATTAATAATGTTAGTAAATTTAGTAAACATTATGGAAATAAGTTCATTTTGTTCCATTTTAAATAATTCATATTTATGGGCGAACATGCTAAGTTTTTATTCTTTCACTTTGTTCGCCCCTTCATAGGTAATTTGAAGTTTTCAAATTTCCTTTGTCGAGTCACAAGCCAAGACTCTATTGAATTCTTGTGGACTCAATGCGCAATATAAATTGCTAATAGCCTTGGCATTGAGTTGCACTAATTTAGTATCGGCTTCCGACCATTCATCTTTAAGTATTTCAATACCATCGATAATTTTAGTGGGGATGTGGGGACCATTGACAGTGATTTGCCAACATTTATAGTCTAAAGCTTGAATGAAATATATTATTCTAACTTTCTAATAGTTATAATTTTCACCATTAAACAAGGGAGATTTATAAGTTGATTGACCTTCTCCTAGGGTAGTTGCAAACATATATGCCATTATCTTTACTCTAAGATGGTTAAATCTAAAAACAGAGACCTAGGCTCTGATACCACTTGTTGCCCAAAGATTGACCCTAGAGGGGGGGGGAGTGAATAGGGTCTTGGCTACTTTAAATTTTTCTTCTTAATCCCTTGAGCGGAATTTAAATTAATCTAATTAAAAGGAAATGAAAACTAGCAATTCTAAAATTCAATACAAAACAATGAAGTAAAGAGAAGAGAAAGAGAAAACAAATACAAGCTGTTGTTCTTGAGATTCTTCAATTCCGCCTACATCCCCGCCTCAAGCTATACCCACTTGAGGATTCACC
Source organism: Tetracentron sinense (assembly GCA_015143295.1). Lineage (NCBI taxonomy): Eukaryota > Viridiplantae > Streptophyta > Magnoliopsida > Trochodendrales > Trochodendraceae > Tetracentron > Tetracentron sinense. The sequence continues at coordinate 17,813,673 of CM026569.1, forward strand.
ACGATTTTACTCAATCGCACAATCTTCTTTTGGGTGAAGATCAAACATTTACAATATTCATACAGGTGAAGATCAAGAACACCCTCTCTTAACTTCAGTCCTCTTTACAGGTAGAGACCAAACCTTACAATGAAGTTTCCCTACTTCAAGGACAAGAGTCTCACGGACCTCTTGATTTCAATACACTTGAATGAAAAGTGTTTTACAATCAGAATGTGCTCTTAAAATAACTTGAATAATCTCTCCAAAGCTCATTGAAAATCTCTTAAAGATTGGAGTTGAATAGCTCAATAAAACTGATTTGGAGATTCTAGGTTTAACTCAATAGTTTTGAAAATCTAATCTTATGAGTGATTGATTGAATGATCTAGAATGATAGGAGTTCTTGTTTAGTTCATAAATCATCTCAATTTATAGGCCAAAAAGTTTTATGACTGTTGGAGGTGCATTGAATGCAAAAGAGCCGTTTGTAAACTAGCCGTTATGAGTTAAAAAAACTCTGTCCTGTGCCATCTGGTTGAATTGATGGGTCATCTAGTTGACTAGATGAAGGCAGTGGCCAAATACAATTTTGGGCATTGATCTAGTTGATTGGATGGATAATCCGGTCGACTAGATGGATGATTTTCACTGAAAATCACTACTTTAACCAACCTAGATGATGAGAATGATTTGCTAGGTCACTTGACTTAACTTTAGCAAGATTTTAATCATTTTTATAATGTCTAATGATATTCAAATATATTCTAAGATACCTATGGTCAATCTAGGCATTGAGCTTTCAAACGATCAAACTTTGAAGACTTTTTACAAAAGTCCTAAATACTCTCAAAGTAAAATATAAAACATTAAATCTTCTAAGAGAGTCTTCATTCTTCTTTAGCTTGATCTTGACTTAACCTTCTTTGGATTCATGATCAATCTTCTTCTTCTTCATGATATGACTTGAACTTGGATATGATCTTTAACATCTTTAATATGATCAAACTTGATCCAATGACTTGCTTTGACTCGATAATGAATTTTCTTCATGGATGAAGTCATTTTCATATTTTTGCCTTTAATGGTTTGCTAATGCTCTTCGTAAACTGATTTTCATATAAACTCAATCAAGACATTAATAACACAAAGATCATTACATTATTGTATTATCATCAAAATCATTAAGGGAACCTATGGTGGAAACCTATAGGCTAACAGAGTAAAATGGGGAAGAACTCTAAACAACACGAAGTTCCTAGAAAGTGCAACCTATGTGTGGTAAAGGTTGGTTGGCGGTGAGACATTCTGAGTGAACACGCGGTTGGACTTGGTGAGGCGCTAACAAGTGCTCGCGTTGAGTTGAGATGGAATCCTAGACAATTGCGATTGAACTCAAGGAGAGTTCAATCGCACCCACAAGTCAACACGTGTACATTTTAACCCCTATTAACAGTGGTGAAGTATCACTAACTCATAGGGTTCAACAATCTAATTTGAGGTTTTAGAAAAAAATATTTTAAAACTTAACCCTAAGGTTAATTTTTTTTACTGCAGGGTTAATTTTTTCAAAAATATTTTTTTCTAAAAACCATGATTAGATTATTGAACCCTAAGAGTTAGTAAATTTAACCACAATTAATAATGGTTAAGAGGGACACATGTTGACCTATGGATACGATTGAACTCTTCTTGATGATTAGATCTTTGTTCAGTCTATTGGAGTGGTAACATTTGCCAGCTACTTATCATAGATAGAAAAGTTGGTTAAGAAACAAAATTTTGAGTTTTATTTTTTTATAAAAATCATGATTAGATTGTTAAGCCCTAAGAATTACTGAATTTGGCCACAGTTAATAATGTTTAAAAGGGACACGTGTTGACTCATAGGTGGGATTGGACTCCCCTTGACTTAAATCGCGATCGGTATTGATTAGATCTCTGTTGAGTCTATGGGTCTAACAGTAACACCTGCTAGCTACTTATCATTCGGTTGTAAATAGAAACGTTGGTTATGAAAGAAAATTTAGAGTTTTAAAGAGGGTATTTTGGGGACAAATGAAATTGGTTAAGAAGGAAAATTTGGATTTGAAAGAGGGTATTTTAGGTAATAGAAAATATTGGTTGACAACAACTTCTGTTGCTTTTATCATACGGTAATGTATATATTACTAAAGGGAAAATATAGAATTTGGACAATGTGTATACTCAAATGAGTCAGTCTATATACTTTCTAATCCTAACCATTTATAACCAACTACTAAGAGGGGAATTGAGTTAGCTTATTTTTTCTTTTCTCCATTTTTTTGGTGAAACTTTTAAATGTCCGGAACAATAATGTTTTGGAACAAGAAGCAAGTGTTTGGGAAGTCAATGGTATCTCGGATTTATCGAGTTCAATTCAATTGGAAGTTCCACATCTATGAAACTTAAAAAATCCAAAAATTTTGATGGAACTTATAAGTTTCATGTTTGTAGAACTTTTGCACTTTATGAAATAATATAGTTTTAGACATTAAGTAAAATTTGACATGAAACATTAAAAGTTCCATGAAAAGACCATAGCCTAATTGAGATAAACGGTTAGGATTTGAAAGTACATATAAGAGTACACTTTGGGAGTATCCTAGACTAATTGGAATGGTAAACGGTCAACTCACACAAGCATAAATTGAATGACATTTTTGTAATTATTAACAATTGGATGACATTTCTGTAATTATGAAAAGAACTAATTTGGTAAAATTATCACCTATTCACTCTATAATTAGAGAAATGCCATCTAATTTGCACATGCGTGGTTGTTTAGAGTTTCAAGCATTGCATTGCATTGCGTGAACTCTAACTGCATTACTAAAATAACAATAAATATTGCTTATAATAATAACAATAATATTATTAATATAATGTTTTTAATGAATTAAGTTCTAAAAGCCTGGTTTTTCGAGCTGGAGTTGACTTGAATGCACCCTACATTCGGCAAAGGTGCCGACGGAACCTACGTATTCTCAACTCCCAAAATCACCCAAATGCATCTAAGGAATGTTAAGAGTCAAGCAATACACACAGCGCACGTGAAGATGATCTGGTAAAAACCATGTCTAATTCAGTTATAGGAGGTAACCAGACCAAACCCAATTATTGCAACTACATATCAGAATTCCAAACTATGATAAAGTGCTATGGTAAATCAGTCCGGAAAAAAAGATCATAGATTGGAGGGTTAGGATCATAATGTTTACATTTCTCCAAGGATATCACCTGAAGGGACCCATCAAATCGTGACAGTGGTGGGGCCACGATTCTCTTGTAGTGGGGCTAACAATAGGGTTCAGGGGCATAGTCCTAAAAACCAAAAAAAAATATTAATAAATTTGAGGGCCATATTCATGGCCATCACGGCTATTTGTATCTATTTGTAAAAAATTTATTTTTTTTCAAACATTTAGGGTGCAGAGCCCCCCGGACCCTGGCTCTGCCCCTCTTCTTGCTGGCTATTAATATAATAAATATTTTTTTTTCAAAATTTCAGGGTGATGGGCTTCAGCCCCAGCCCTATGTGGCTCCGCCCTGTTAGGGTTTTTCTTATTATATAAAAACCCATGTGGTTTGGCTCAATCCTTAGTTTTCAAAACTCGGGTTGTATTGCTATCAATAGAGAATGTTAAGATTAATGGGTCCCACTAAAGAGATGTGATCGAACTGGGACTCTTTAAGTGTTATTAAAGCTAACAACATGGTCAGGGTTGGCGACCATTAGATCTTTGGTGTGAACCCTCTTAGCCCTTGGATCTTATGATGGGTAGGTTTTCAAGGGTATATAAAGCAAAGGGGGAGTCCCTCTTTTTACTTACGTCAATTGGAAGCCCCATTGAATCAGACCTAAGGAGAAAAGAGAAGACTCTTTTCATCTGAGAAACTCAGCATCACACCGAGAAGAGAATAGGAAAATTCCAGTGAAAAGGTATGAGAGTATCTCTTTCAATCTTTGTCTCATCTTGATTATCAATTCTAGAAAAATTGATTGCATGGTCTAGATCTATGATTAGAAAAATCTTGTTTAGGTTTAACATTATTATTCTTGAATCCCAACAATTGGTATCAGAGCACAGGCTGACCTTGTGATTAATTTTTCTCAATAATCAAAATCTGAGTTCTTTATTTTCTGATTTTTTATTGATCTAAATGATTGATAATTAAGGTTAATCAGATAAATAGAATGGATTAATTTTCGGGTTTGAAAATTATTTTTTTATGATTAAAGTGTTTTAGATTTATTAAAATGAAATCATAACATGTTATTGGATTATTTTGGATTTTTAATAATCATATTTTAAAGATCCAAGTGAAACAGATTTAAGGAAATCAATTAAAAAAAAAAGAAAAAAAAAGAAAGAGGTTTTCACCGTTTTCAGTTGGACGGCGATTCCGCTGCCGGAAGGGACCATCGGCGGTATGGTTTTGCTCGTCAGAGGGTGGCCGATCTTTTGGCACCGGCGGCAACCGGAGAGGTGGCCGAAAGGGCCCCCATCAAAGGTATTATAGTAACGGTGTTAGGGTTTTGGAAAATTTTTTAAAAAAAAAAACAGTCTTCGGGTTAGGAAGATAGAATCATGAGGGTCAACCCGACCCTGTGACCCGATCCATCACCTGAGCCGAATGAGCTAACCCGGAATCGAATGTTTTGGACCGACCCGACTCGAATCCAAAATACCCGGCTCGAATATTGCATAAACCGACCCGAATGGACCCGAATCCCGGTTCAACTGAACCGGACTGGTTCGACCGGACCGATGGCTGGAGCAACCGGACAGAACCAGGCCCAGACCGGACTGCGTACAGACCGTCGAACCGCGCGCGCGTGAGACGCAAATCGCGCGTGAAGCGCAATCCCCTACGCGTGCAGCGCACTTCCCGCGCGTGACGCGCACAACCTGTGCGTGATCAGCGCGTGTCACTCTCAGGAAGTGTCCCCTGCACATGACATGTCCCCAGGACACATCCTGAGAGAGTGTCCGACCTTCCTTGAGGTTTTTGGGTGTTCTGATTCCGTTTTTTGGGTCCATTTAGACTTCTAAGCACTGTAAAGAGCTGTTTTAGTGCATGAACATCACTTTCTTATGGTTTTGACATTAAATAAATAAAGAACTTGATACTTGTACCATAGTTTTAAAACTTGCCGAGTCGACTCGAAACTCGGCCAAGTCGACTCGGCTCGGCCAGGTTTCGAGTCAAGTTTCAAGGAAAACTCGGTTTTGACAGAAACTCGCCCCGACTCGCCCCGACTTGCCAGAGTTTTTGCACGTTTTTTAAAAAACTAAAAATCGAGTAAACTGCCTACCCGATTGACTAAATTATGTTTTGTTTCTTTTTTTTGACACACCCCACTCATTTTTAAGTATAAATACAAAACAAAAGGGGGATGTTTAATATATATTAAATTATATATCTTATTTTAGGCATGGTTTATCATTAATTTTGAATCTATACCATATATATTATTAGAAAAATATTATATATATCCGAGTTTTAAGTGTCATTACTCGGACGAGTTTTGCCCGAGTTTCCGAGTTGACTCTACTAGGCAAGTTTCCGAGTCGAGTCGAGTTTTCAAGTTTTAAAACACTGACTTGTACCCCAAATTAATATCATGAACTAAAGTTAGATCATCCTATAGGGTTTAGGTTTGATTTGTAAGACGTTCGTTCAAATGGTCATAACCAAAGTAGGTTAGATTGTCTTGCCCAAATGTGACCGTCCTATGGAGGTTATGGTTATTCGAATTTAGGGATTTCAGTCTCTTTAAGATCGCGAGTTTGCACTCACCTACATTGAATAACTAGTCTTGTCTAAAGGTGTCTAGGGACTTCATGTAGACTGAGTGGGGCAGAATGATTTGTGCGTGGCGGTGAGAGAAGGATAACCCTCTTGCCCAAAGGTGTGGAAGTGTCCTAATCAATTCAATACATGATAAATCAGTTCTGTGCGCGACTGTTGTTGCCAATTAGGGGGTGAATTGCATGTCGAAATCTCTTACCTAAATGTGTGATTAGATGATGCGCCCACCTGTCCTGTAAAGTGGAATTAAGCAATCTTAAAGTAAACCACTTTAGCTATCCAGCTTAACCCCTAGACCGGATTAGAATTATAAAGCTTAAATAAAGTCATGCAAGGACAAGTATAAAGTAAATTATTATAATTTGTACAATAATTGTTAGACATACCATAACATAGTAAAATATTGACATTTTCAGATATGGATGGGTCTGTTGTTCAGAAACATTTGACTGGGATTGAGCCTCTGAATGATTCAAACTATAGTTCTTGGAAAATACAGTTAGATATAGTTCTGGGGTGCCTTGATTACGACTTTGTCCTACTGGAGGAAAAGTCGGTTACTCTTACTGCTGAGTCTTCAGACTCAGATAAGTCCTTGTATTCGAAGTAGTAGAAGGCCAATAGGATGACCATGATGATCATTAGGGCTTCTGTTCAAGAAGCCATCAGAGGTGGTATTCCTACTGCTGATACTGCTAAGGTTCTTCTTGAGACTATCAAGAAGCAATTTATGGGGTCTGTTAGGTCTCGTCAGTACAGTTGTTTGACTCTGCTGATTTCATTTAAGTATGATGATGCTGAAAATGTTCGGGAGCACATCTTGAAGATATCTAAGTTGATTATCTCTCTTAGAGAGCTGAAGTTGACCATTGAGGACGACCTCATGGTGCATTTGGCTGTAGCTTCGCTTCCTCAATCATTTGATGCTTTTAAGGTTAATTATAGTGCATAAGATAGGAAGTGGGATCTGTATGAACTGATAGTTGTGTGTGTTAGTGAGGAAGAACGCATGAAATGTTGGAAAGCTGAGTCTGCGAATTTGGCTGTGAATTCTGGTAGCAAGAAGAATTTTAAAATTAAATGGTTCCAGAAGCCTAATTCACAGAATTTTTGACAAGGACAAAATTCAGGACAGAGTCGAGGACATAGTTCAGGTCATAATTTAGGACAGAATTCAGGACATAATTGAAGACAGAGTTCGGGACATCAATTTCAGAGAAATGATAATATTGAGGAATCGGAGGAGATTGAGTGTTTCTTCTGCAAGAGGAAATGTCACATGAAAAGAGACTGTTTCAAATGTAAGGATTGGTGCAGGAAGAATAAAGGAGTTCATTTATCGGCGAAGCGCCAAGGCTGAGGAGCTGCTGATTTTTGAAGAACTCTACACCAATAGTATTGGAGGCTGTTGGAACTTTCTGATTAGTATTAGACTTTATTTATGTTTTTTATAATTAGATGTTATTTTCATTGTGCCGTTGTTTAGGCGAGATATTATTTATTTTGGATTGGATACAGTTTAGTTTTATCATTGAGGGGAGTACACTCTCCATCAAACATATTTTTCAGACAGTTGGTAGTAATATATTAGTGGATGATCTTTATTAGCTAATCTTGAACTTATATTTTATATCATTCTTGTTGTGTATGTTTGTTAATTTTATTAGATTTTCTCTAGGTAATTATGACTCTTGTGACAATTTGAATGGTAAACTTAAAGTAGTGATCTACTTGGATCGGTGGATATATGTTAAGGTCAGTGGGAGCAGGTTTGTAAGTTATGATTTGGATATCAAGATTACCAGAAATCATATTTCTAGATGTTGGAGTTATCTCATAGGATTTCATGTTGGTTTACAAGAGATATATCGAACTAGAAATTTAAAAGTTATTCAGACTCTGATTTTGCTTGTTTTCAAGATAGTTTGAAATCCTCATCAGATTATGTGTTGTTACATGTTTGGATTGTGAACCCATTAACTAAAGAACTCTTCATCAGAAATTTTAAAGAACTTGTCACTATTATAGAACTTTTAGAATCGTTTGATTCTTTTATTTAGTGGGAGTATTGTTTATTGTTTTATATTCCAGTCAATTATATGATATACATATCATTCTTTTACACTCTCAGATATTGATATGTTATGGTTATGCAAATTAAATAATTGATGCATCATTTGATTATGGTTATATTTTGAATGCACGTGCAAAAGGTAAAGACATCAAGTGATAGACTTCATATGACGGATGTCAATGATGTCAAGTTTGCCTGAGAGCCTCGCACAAAACTCTCAAGTTGCTTGGGCTGAACATGGTTGGGCACTATGTTTGAGGCCTTTATTCTGGATACAAGGTGATGGACTTCACATGGCGGTTGCCGTAAAGTATCAGAATGACATGCATATGCTTAAATGCATGTAGCGTGGACAATTTTTGGACGTACACATTTTGATCACATAAGGTTGTGGACAGTCCATATCACACCATATTTTGCCACCATAAAAAACTGCTCTGAAACATTAGTATTACTAGCTGTTTGACCATGGAGTGGCTTGCATCATAGTAAATGAACACTAGTAGATGCTAAATGCTTCCATGATCACCGTCAGTGGTGCTTTTGAATCCGAGTGACAGTTAAAGAACACTTAATTCTCGACAGCAATGTTTTTTCAAAATTAAAAGAGTGGCCACTCATGTTTTTAAAGTTGTTCAATCTGAAGAGTCATTTTATTTTATTTAAAGATTGCTTGGACTAAGTGAGAGATTGTTAGGGTTTTTCTTATTATATAAAAACCCATGTGATCTGGCGCAATCCTTAGTTTTCAAAACTCGGATTGTATTTGTCAATAGAGAATGTTAAGGTTAATGGGTCCCACTAAAGAGATGTGATCGAACTGAGACTCTTTAAGTGTTAGTAAAGCTAACAACATGGTCAGGGTTGGCGACCGTTAGATATTTGGTGTGAACCCTCTTAGCCCTTGGATCTTATGATGGGTAGGTTTTCAAGGGTATATAAAGCAAAGGGGGAGTCCTTTTTTCTTACGTCAATTGGAAACCCCATTGAATCAGACCTAAGGAGAAAAGAGAAGACTCTTCTCATCCTCTCAAGCGTCGAGAAACCCAGCATCACACCGAGAAGAGAATAGGAAAATTCCAACGAAAAGATATGAGAGTATCTCTTTCAATCTTTGTCTCATTTTGATTATCAATTCTAGAAAAATTGATTGCATGGTCTAGATCTATGATTAGAATAATCTTGTTTAGGTTTAATATTATTATTCTTGAATCCCAACATGCCCCTGAATAATCGTTATTATCTTTTTTTTTTTTTTTTGAAGAGAAGATATCATTTAACAAAACAAAGAACTACAAAGCAAGGTCAGGCCCCCACGGTGGCCTAGGACCACGTTCAAAAAAGAAACGCCTACATTCACGGCGTCGAAACATCTTGAAAACCTTTCATTTTCACCATTTATATATACCTCTATTATCAGTAAATAATCGGTTCCTATCTGACCTTTCATTTTCACCATTAATATATACCTCTGTTATCTGTAAATCTTGGCTATGGTCTATAAGAATATGACAATCTATACTATATTATCTTAAAGAAGAAAATGAAAATATTTTGAGGGACAAACAAGAATAGACATCAAAAGCAATGGCTAAGGAAATGAATTTTTCTTCAGTGGCCATCTATTCTTCTAAGTTGTTAGGTGTTATAGGAATTTTTGAAGAAGCCCTTAGAATCATTTCTAGGAATGGCAAGATCATGTTCTTCATCACCTTCATTACCCTCCTCAGTTACTCACTTCTCCTCTTAGGTGACCATTCTTCTCAATATCCAGTTCTCATGGATATTATCACCAGAATACTCCTCTTAGGCACTAAGGATCGCCAAAGCCCCGAATTTGTCAAGCTACTCATCGAAATAAGAATGGACTTCAGCATTATCATTAGAGTGCAAGTCATCTTCACAATAGGATTTTGTGTCGTAAAATTTGTGTCTATAGTTGCTACGGTATATACATCGGCGGCGATACATCATGGGAAGGACTTGACACTAAAGGAATTGATTTTAAGAATTGGGAGAATATGGATCCGGCCAGCGATCACTTGGTTCTATGTTACCCTCTTAGGTGCAGGTTATGTTCTTTTGATTCTGACTCTGATTGTTGCTCTAATGGTGATTACGAACGGCGTGATTGCCGCTTTAGTCTTCGGTGTCTTGGTAGCTGCTCTGGCTTTTCTGTTTAGTCTTTACTTAACTGCAGTTTGGAATTTAGGGCTTGTAGCTTCTGTTGTGGAAGAAGGTTGTTATGGCATGGAAGCACTTGGGGAATCTGAGGAGCTTATTAAGGGAAGAAAGCTTCAAGCTATTGGGATTAACCTTGTTTTTGCTGTAATTGGCGGCGCCATTTTTGCGGTTATCGGTTTTAAGTTTATCACTAGTGTTTTGGTTGAAAGGAGATTAGTGATCTTGTTGGTCATGGTAAACGTAATGTGTCTGGTAAAGATCTTCTATTTCAATGTGTACACAGTGTTCTATTACCAGTGTAAGAAGGGGCATCGAAAGATGATGGGAGTGAGATGTGCATGAGATTATTCTTATAATCTTTAACCATCCTTTTGTTAGATGTTACAGCAACTCTTCTTCCTTAATAGATATGGGGATTGAATTTCTGTAACCCTTTCTTCTTCTTCCTCTTTCCTCTCTTCTCTCTTCTTTCTTCGTTTCTTTCTTTAATTCTTCTTTTCTTTTCTCTTTTTAAATTGTTGTTTAAATTGTTCTTTTCCCTTCTTGTGGAGCGAGTGCAGGGGATTAAGGAAAATAATTTTTATTTTTTTTGGTGCGGGGGATTAAGGAAAATAAATTTAAGTATCTATATATATATATATATAAAAATTAATTTAAGAGGTATATCTTATATTATTTAATTTAAGAGGACATAGGCATCGTACAAGTGGCAGTTACTTGATCCTAAACTTTTGGGAAAAATAAATAAATTTTATACTATATTATTTGATATTATTAATTTAAGAGGTACATCTTATATTATTTAATTTAAGAGGACATAGGCATCTTACAAGTGGCATTACTTGATCCTAAACTTTTGGAAAAAATAAATAAATTTTATACTAATAATATTTGATATTAGAGGACATAGCCGTAAGTAATGGGTAGCCCCTTAACTTGAAAACAAACATCAACTGACACAAATGGATGAGATGATCCATGAATTTGGCTCTCAAAAAACAAAACTTTTTTTTTTTTTTTTTGGGGGGGGGGGGGGGACACCTATTTTGTATCCACCTAATCAATCTTCTTCTCATACTCATCAATAATTACTAACATTATCAATCAACTATTGCTAGCCTTACTAGCTACAAGAAAATCCTAGCTGCACCCCACGACGAGTGTGAATGGGGAGAAAGGGATTAGCAAAATCCTTGGCCCAATAAAACCTGATTAGGTAATAAGATGCGATAATTAAATTAATATTTTTAGGTTTATTTGTTTGTCCTAATTTTGGAAAAAAAAAAAAAACTATAAGCATTCTGCTATGCATTTGTCGTCCACTTTCCCAATAAGTTTTCATGATTAAAGTTCTAAAAAATAAATTGTCATGATCAAAGTGATGGAGATACACTACCAAACAAAAGAGAAAAAGTGATGGAGATAAAGTAAAGGAAGTTTTAGGATAAAGCTTATTGAACTTTGCTTTAAGACAATTGGCCATAGTAAGAAGAAAAGAAATAGAAGTTTATATGCACATAATAATTAAATTATTTTCAAGTGAGGTCTAAAATTAGTAAAGTGCGAAAATTTATGATATTGAAATTAGTATGTAAAAGATTTTCAAGACGGCTGCTTAGAATTATTCACTAGAAATTAATTCCTTCATCTTTGGTCACATGGATGAATGATGTTAGTGATCCAAAGCGTCCATTTTAATAGGTAGTAAATGAGTTCGGATGGCCAACAGCGCAGCTGTTGCGCTGTTACCCCTTTGTGTCTCACAAAGGAGGGCCCCACATTCAACAGGGGTAGATTGGGAATCCAAAAAAGATGGCCCCAATTTTTGAAAGACACAAAGGGGCAACAGCGCAACAACATGCTTTGTTGTCCATTCTAACTCGTAGTAAATAGTACGTGTAGAACCCCGGAATTCGAGTTCACTGTGCTATGAATAGTGTCAGTGAACAGTGCACTTGCATAGTGGATGAAAAGGCTTAAAGCCTTATGTGGGTACACGGTGTGAGGAGATTTAAGTGAGGACTTACGCATGTGTATTGAGTCTCAAAATAAGAGTATAAAATACTAAGTGTCTAAAAGCATAGGGTATAAAATATCCTAAGTGTCAATGTAGAATCCCGGATCTTGATGGTGGGACTTGTGAATAGTGTATAAGGCTTAAAAGCCTATTGTAATGTCTTGAAGGGGTATCAACAATCGGTTTAGATATATTACGGGTAGATGATGTGTATGGAATGTATTAAAGCTGTAAGAATAGTTTTCTTGAAATTACGGATTTTTGGGGTGAAGGAATACAGTATAGAATACTCTAAGTGTTAAGAATGGGAATGCCTTAACATTACCCTCAACTTTAAGAACCTCTAGTTTGATCACCGTTGATCATAATGAAGTGATTCTTGAAGTTTTGGAAAGGTATTGGAATCCTCTTCGAGTTTCCTGTCTATCGTTTTTCACGATTTTGAGTCGAGGTTAGGTTAAAAGTTGGATTTCCAAAACCGGGTCGGTTGCAAATCTGGGCTGTCGCAACCCATTGCAGACCAGTAAGCTTTAGGGACAAAATGGTCCATGAATAAAGAAGAATTGGAATTTATGCAAAACATAAAAGTTGTTCCTCTTCAAAAGATGAATCCAACACAAGTTGAATTGTCAAAATCCGACGAGGGAGTCAAAAGTTATGGCCGACATACGAAAACATAAAAATCTAGAATCTTTTTGCAAAAGTTGCGATCATTCGTAGGGACCCTATGAATGATCGTAGCGGCACTACGAACGATCGTAGAGTTGCGATGATCGATCATAACACCCAGAAAATGCTGGAAACTCCCTGGACAAGCTATGATCGATTGTAAGAACCTACGAACGATCGTAGATAGCTACAAATGACCATAGACATCTACGAACGATCGTAGACGCATGAATCCAACTTTTTTGAGCGTGATTTTTGGGGTTTTCACCCCTTGGCTTATAAATACCCAATCATTTTGGGGGTTTTGGAAAACATAAACCTAAAGGTGGGATTGGAGAGGAGAAGGAAGGGAGGATTTGGGGATTTCCAATAGGGGTTTTGTCGTGACCCGAAACCCACCCTAGGAGTTAGAGTGAACTTTGGACGACTAATCATGACTTGTTTGACAACTAACCTGCAAAACCCACAGAGCATATACGATAGAGGACAAAACAGCGGAAACATGCTCTAACATGGTATAGCGGAAGTCTACCAAACCTCTATGTATATACATAATCAATCCAAGTTTATACAAAAAGAATCCAAAAGAAAGTGCGGACATGCCCGCCAAAATACATAAATCTGACTCTCGTCTCACCCACAGCTAAACCACTCAGAATCTACAACCACCTATTGGTAACCCTCTACTGGAGGTTCCTCCAAAGGCTCCTCGACGTACTCCTCTTCCACCCATGGACCAGGAGCACAAACATCAAATGGAGTAGCAGCTCCCTCAGAACCTGCCGACATAAGAAGTACGGCTGAGCATGGAATACTCAGCGGGTACTGAATACTAACCAACGATTATAGTATAAACATGGCAATACATAATCAGGAGCAATTCATATTTGTCAAACGGAAACAATTTATATCCTACAAGGAAGTAAAGCAGTTTATAATCATGCTTGAAACTCGTAGAAAAACCGATAAATCCTCTTGAAAACATCGTGCACTTGACTTGACTTGAAATATCTTTTCGTACGTGAAAGCTTGTCTTGTCTATCTTGCTTGATTCTTGTATGTCATGTCATGTCATGCATGCTTGCTTGTGATCATGTAACTTGTGAGATGCACTTGTGAGATGCACTTGTGAGATGCCTTGAGAGGGAAGGGAGACCCTTCTTTATGCAATGCACTTGCGAGGGAAGGGAGACCCTTCTTTATGATATGTATGTACTTGCGAGGGAAGGGAGACCCTTCTTTATGATATGCACTTGTGAGTGAGGGGAGACCCCTCGTGGAATGTTGGTTCTTGTCTACTTGTGAAAAGCGAGGTAAAACATATCGTAGGATATGCCCCACCTCTATCCATCTTCTTGGAAACCTCGATAAATCATGTCATGCATGCCGTGCTCGTGGGAACCGTGTACATACTTGCATTTAAATTTAAACATGACATTTGGGAAATTTCACAACACACATAACATTAAAGATTGAGCAATTCAATATTCATAGTATTTAGGGAAAACAGGAAACACACTATCATGGGCCCTAGCAATATTCAGAATTTATTAGGCATGAAATTTACTGATTTACAGCTCACTTTATTCACCTTGGCATTTCATCAAACATGGTGTGTTCATTATGGATTTACCCTACAACATGCTTTTCTAAATGAGTTTTTCTCAAATCATACATGTATGTTCATTATTGAAACAATGCCCTTCCCCATTTGTTCATCACACACAACCATTGGCATCCAATCGCCCATTCCATCTCCATTCACCATTCACCATTTACCATTCTCCATTCACCCTTCATCCATCTCATGACACGTGTAAATGAAAGAAAATCAAAAGAAAGGAAGGGGAAAGAAGAACTATAACTAGGAGGGTAGTAAAAAGTACCGACCTTGAAGAAATGAGGAAGAAACCCTCTTTCCAAATGGCTGTGAGTTGCTGCCCTAGCTTGATTCGTGAGCTCCACGAATGCTTGCACCGAAATCTTGAAGGAAACGGGCTTGAGGTTGATCTAGGGTCTCAAAACCCTTTGATTTCTCTCCAAAATGGAAACCCTAGATTGGAATCGCCTTCTCCTCTTTCTTCTATTCTCTCAAACTCTCTAAGTGTTGAATGATGCCCTAAAGGCTCGGGTTAAACTCTTAAGGTAAGAGTGAACTGACAAAAGACCATAATACCCTTACTAAATTTCTGTAATGACGCGAGGACCGTGAATAGTGCTGAACACATTGTGCTGTGAATAGTGCTAACTCGTGGTGCTGTGAATAGTGCTAACTCGTGGTGCCGTGAATAGTGCCAACTCGTGGTGCCGTGAATAGTGTCAACTCGTGGTGCTCTGAATAGTGTCAACTCGTGGTCCGTGAATAGTGCCAACTCGTGGTGCCGTGAATAGTGCCAACTCGTGGTGCTGTGAATAGTGCCAACTCGTGGTGCCGTGAATAGTGTCAACTCGTGGTGCTATGAATAGTGCCAACTCGTGGTGCCGTGAATAGTGCCAACTCGTGGTGCCGTGAATAGTGCCAGCTCGTGGTTCTATGAATAGTGCCAGCTCGTGGTGCCGTGAATAGTGCCAACTCGTGGTGCCGTGAATAGTGTCAACTCGTGGTGCTCTGAATAGTGCCAACTCGTGGTGCCGTGAATAGTGTCAACTCGTGGTCCGTGAATAGTGCCAACTCGTGGTGCCGTGAATAGTGCCAACTCGTGGTGCCGTGAATAGTGTCAACTCGTGGTGCCGTGAATAGTGTCAACTCGTGGTCCGTGAATAGTGCCAACTCGTGGTGCCGTGAATAGTGCCAACTCGTGGTGCCGTGAATAGTGCCAACTCGTGGTGCCGTGAATAGTGTCAACTCGTGGTGCTACACAACGTGCCCGTGGTGAGTTGTACCACGGATGCACACAGTATACGTTATCAGAGTACGTTGTCTGTGCTACGATTTCCTACAGGTACAGACTGTTTTGGCCATATCTTTTGACTCGTTCGTCCGATTTTGACGATTCAACTTGCGTTGTGTTCGTACTTCGAAGAGGAACAATTCTGACATTTCGAAATTTCGAAATTCTTCCTCATTTATTAATCATACCTCTTAAAAAGGCAAGATGACAACGAAAGTGTCATGTATTAAGCATGAAAAAGTCTGGGGCTCTACAGGTTTTGTGGAGATCAAGGGGGAATCCAAAACTAGCTTGGATCACCCTCTTAAGCAAGGATCTTCATCATCAAGTGGTGGTGTCTTCTTCTTCAAGTGGGATCATCCTCTATCAAGTTGGGGGTTTTCCAAACAAGGGTTTTCTCCAATCAAGGGTTGATTTCAAAGGTTAGTACACCCTTTCTAGTTAACCTAGTAATAACCTAGATCCCAACTTAGGTTTTCAAGCTTTTCAATGTTGAGATTTTGTAGGATTATTCTCAAATTCCAAACTAAGCATGTTTCTCTAAATGTATGGATTTATTAAGCATGATTGAGATGTAATAGGCTAAGTAAGCATGCTATATACCATGTATGCCTAAGGTATAATGATTATGACCATGATTTCCATTTACCATGATTTTCAAGTATACTATGATGTTTTCGAGTTGTTCCATGATTATAGAAATAACTTAAATCAATGTACATATAATATATGCACACCAAGTGTTTGTTCAAATGAGGATTATAAGAATATGAGTTAAAAGATGTAATAACATGTTGAATATCACATGTTTGATGAAATGCAAGCATGAAAATGAAACTCAAGACTATGAAGACATGATTCAGGGATTTTTCCCAATTTGGTGAATTTGCTAACATGTCCTAAATGTTTAATTAAAATCTCACATGTCTATAGAAATGTTTGAATGCTATATAATGTTCTCCATAATTTAAATGCTTTCTATGATTTCCATGATGCTCAAACTACTCTATGCATTGTATTTAATGTTTCAAAATGTTTTTAGTGACTACTATGATGTTCACAATTACTCCATGATGCTCACAAGCACTATGCACATGTATGAGGATAGCATAAAGATGGATCATAAGCTCATAAGAATAAGCTCACAAGAACTTATAAGAACTTGAAGAATTTGTAAGAACTTGAAGAACTTAAGAACTTGAAGAACTTGTAAGAACTTGAAGAACTTAAGAACTTGAAAAACTTGTAAGAACTTGTAAGCTAGTGGGATGGCCCGAGGAGGGCCACTAACCATCTGATATTCCCATGCTACTTTGGGTGAGTGTTTAGTGGGATGGTACGAAAGGCACCACTAGTGAAGAACTCATAAGAACTCGTATACTCACAAGACGCTAGTATGTCCATCCATTTCATAGTTCGGGTACTATTTAATACAAGACAAGACGTTTCATAGTTCGGGTACTAGTTAATACAAGACAAGACGCTAGTATATCCGTCCACTTCATAGTTTGGGTACTAGTTAATACAAGACAAGACGCTAGTATGTCTGTCTATTTCATAGTTCAGGTACTAGTAAATATAAGACAAGACGCTAGGCATGACCGTCCATCTCATAAATCGGGTGCTAGCCAAATAAGATAAATGAAATGAAGAATCTCATAAGACATATAAGCGACCTCAAGACTCAAATGATGCATAAGAATCTCACAAGACGTAAATGGTGTAGAAGGAGCTCACAAGATATTTGAAATACGTTTTAGTTAAAGTATGGACATAAGGTATGATTGTAACCATGATGTTCGAGATTTACTTTAGTTATTTTGTCTTGACTTCTGCACTCTAATTTTTTATATGTGAGATGAACTGTACCATGCATGACATGTTAATGTTATTACTATTATTAGCTAGTAGCTTGTACTCGCTAAGTATTCCATACTCAGCCTCAGGTACACCATACGGTTATCCAGGCGGTTCATGGAGAGCAAGAGATTTCTCGGAGTATCACCTAGATATTTGGGGTTAGATATGTGGCCCTGCGGTTGGGTTGAGTGAGAGAGAGACATGTATTTTTGGGTTTTTATTTCTAGGGATATTGTCTCACTTGAGTTGGTAACTCAAGTTAAGGATTTCTTGTACATGTTTTAGTTTATGTTCAGTTACTGTAAGCAGTTGTACTTGGAATACAGTTAAGTTATTAAAGAAAATTTCAGTTTACTATTTTGGCATTCCTTGTACACTCTTGCAGGATGGTTTTAAGTGTAAGTGACGTTGCCAAAGCCTCATCTCTCCTAGGTGGGATTTTGGGGCGTTACAGCATAGGTATTAGGTTCTCTAGGGTCATTTTAAGTTCGATACCACGAGTAACCAAGGTATTAGGTTCATCTTAGGAGTCGTATTCCAAGTGTAGACTAATCACTTAGTCTTTGTCTAGAACATGTTGATTTCAACTAAGGGTAGTGTCGATTTCCGTTAGAAGGACCCAGAAATTTTTTAATGCTTATACTTTTGTATGTTGAATTGTTATATGGTATTATATGCTATGTGTTGTGTGCATACTATATGTTACATGCTTAGTGAAAACTTATGATATATGAACGGGTTTCCAATTAGACCCATGAGTGATGTGATACTCAGGCTAGAGTCTAGCCTAGGTGTTATTTGACAAGGGAGGGGTAAGTCCTTGTCATACCTTGTGTTATTAGATTTCTGTAGGGATTTGTTTCCCAATAGAGGCTATAGAATGCTCTTAGGTTTTACAAGTCTAGTATATTTAGAGTTATTGCGAAAATAGGGACATAGGCTTTAATGTATATACTATTATGCATGTCCGGTGTAATTTGAATTGTTCAACTATACTTAATGTATCTTACTTCACAAATGAGCATAAGTCGCACATCACGGTATGACGATGTAAGTTCATGTAACCCCACGACTAGTAGGAACATGTATAGATATCAATATATTTTAACCGACTCAGGGATGTTTGATACACGCTTCTAAATACAGATGCACATTTTATGCAGCACGTTCTAGACCCAATGCTCAGTCCCAAATACTTAGGGATGTTTGATGCACGCTTCTAGGTACAGATGCACATTATCTATAGCACGTCCTAGACCCAGTGCTCAGTCCCAACTGATTTTGGACAAGTTCATGGATGTCTGATGCACGTTTCTAGATACAGATGCGCGTTAATTCTGCAGCACGTTCTAGACTCAATGCTCGGTCCAAAATTCTAGATGCAGATGCGCGTTCATTCTGTAGCACATTTTAGACCCGATGCTCAGTCCAAAATGATAAATACATCATAACTCTTAAGGGTAATCATGCGTATCATACACTTTCATGCATAGCATGCACTCCATACATGGCATAAGCATCATGCATGGCATAAGCATCATGCATAGCATAAGCATCGTACATGGCATGCACATCAAAAGCATCACACACATCCGGCATGCATTATGTAAATCTTAGAAGCATCATACATGTCACGTCGTTTCAAAGGATTTTGCTTAAAGAACTTAAATGTATAAACTAATCATTAGTATTAGTCTTAAGCCGGTTGCTATGCCAACCAAACCTAGTGTCTTAGCTTCGCTAAGAACTTTAGGTATGCATACTTACTAGTATGTGTGTAAACGCTCATGTGTATGTTATACCCTATTTCAATGAAGTGTGATGTGTTGCTTGTGTATAACATACTATCTATAAAATACATATGTTTTAGGCACTTGCTTGATAGTGGTTAGTCAAGGGTGCCTTGCTAATAAATGAGTGCCTATTTAGGATTTGGCCGACACAGGATTGATAAATCCTTTGTCATGTCTTAGGCTTATAAGTTCGTGGGCTCAGTTGTGCAAGGTACGCTCAATTCAAAGTTTTCTATAAATTGCCAAGAGTATGTGATACATGTTTATATATGTGTACAAGCATGCTACGTATATTCCATATGTACTACTATCCATTGTTGATTTGATTGTGAGTGACGTGTGCCTAGCCAAGGGATTGGTCAACATGGGATTCAAGTGTCCGGTGGACGTGTTTAGCGTTACTAAGTACGAAGGCTCGTTCGAATTAAATGAAGCGTAGGAAAGTATCCTCGCTTGTTCTCGTATCATCCTAATTTTGAGGATGAAATTCCTATAAGGGGGGAGGATGTAAAACCCCAGAATTCGAGTTCACTGTGCTATGAATAGTGTTAGTGAACAGTGCACTTGCATAGTGGATGAAAAGGCCTAAAGCCTTATGTGGGTACATGGTGTGAGGAGAGTTAAGTGAGGTCTTACGCATGTGTATTGAGTCTCAAAATAAGAGTATAAAAATACTCTAAGTGTCTAAAAGCATAGGGTATAAAATACCCTTAGTGTCAATGTAGAACCCTGGATCTTGATGGTGGGACTTGTGAATAGTGTATAAGGCTTAAAAGCCTATTGTAATGTTTCGAAGGGTTATCAACGATTGGTTTTGATATATTGTGGGTAGATAATGTGTATGGAATGTATTAAAGCCGTAAGAATATTTTTCTTGAAATTATGGATTTTTGGGGTGAAGGAGTAGAGTATAGAATACTCTAAGTGTCAAAAATGGGAATGCCTTAACATTACCGTCAACTTTAAGAACCTCTAATTTGATCACCGTTGATCAGAATCAAGTGATTCTTGAAGTTTTGGAAAGGTATTGGAACCCTCTTTGAGTTTTATGTTTATCATTTTTCACAATTTTGAGTCGGGGTTAGGTTAAAAGTTAGATTTCCAAAACCGGGTCGACTGCAAATCTGGGCTATCGCAACCCATTGCAGACCAGTCAGTTTTAGGGGCAAAATGGTTAATGAATAAAGAAGAATTGGAATTTATGCAAAACACAAAAGTTGTTCCCCTTCAAAAGATAAATCCAACGCAAGTTGAATCGTCAAAATCCGACGAGCGAATCAAAAGTTATGGCCGAAATACGAAAACACAAAAATCTGGAATCTTTCTGTAAAAGTTACGATCGTTCGTAGAGACCCTACGAAAGATCGTAGCTGCGCTACGAATGATCGTGGAGTTGCTACGATCGATCGTAACACCCAGAAAATGCTGGAAACTCCCTGGAGAAGCTACGATCGTGTTGGACATATATGCCCTCAAAAGCCAATAAGAAACTTTTCTATGTTGATTAGACAAGCATCATATTCACACAACCAACTATAAAGGGTATTTATATTAATTATTGTCTCATATGATGAAGACATAAAGTTCCATAGGTAACATTGTAGGAAAATCATGCAAAGGTTGGGAGGAGATATGATTTTCCGGTTCCTTGTAAACCTAATATTGTTTGAAGCCTCTAGAGTACTGGTTCAGCATCGAACTTCATCATGGCTTGCACATGTGTAGTTCTATGAGAAAGTGTGATGAATCTCAGTCACAGAGAGTGATGACTCTTGACTAACATGTGAGTATATGTAGCAAGTACATAATACTGAATGGGTCACTAGTAGATACCCTATGGAATACACTGTCAGATTATATCAGGGTTATCCATTTGACAAATTGTCCTTAGACTTGAGAGGTTAACATCTTCTCAGATATCTTATTTATATGGCTTTGACGTGCCAATCGGCAATGTCCAATACACATGACTAATTCCGAGTACGTTGGGTCATGTACACAATGTTTGGAGAAGTGTGTAAACACTCAATAAGGAATCCACAACTCCTTAATTGGAGATAATGATATCAAGGTGATACTTGTTGAACTGAACTGTTAAATCCAGTGCTGGTGCTTTTCGGTAAAATGGTTTTTATCAAAGTTGATATTTTTAATATGAAAAAGTATATATAAATATATATGTCAGTTCTTTTCTAATGTTTCTTCAAAAGACTTTTGGAGGTTCAGTTCAATGAAAAAGTAATAATGAGAAAGGGTTCTATTCATAAGCTAGGGACTAAGTCAGTGGAATTGTTCCAATCCCGGAAGCTTACAAGTGATATCGGAATGTAGAAAGATTTGTTTGTAAATATATTGTGAGATGGTACTTACAAGCAATTCTCTAATTTCTGGAAGTTAATCACATTGTGTTAATGAACATTAATTGTGATTGGTGGAAGTCCAGGGATATAGATAAAATTCTATAATCCTAATGGAGTGTAGGAAAGGTGTTTCCTAGTAACAATGCTTTAACCAAAAGGTTGAGTACTTGGTCCCACAACCGGAAATAGGGGATCCCTTTAGATCCCACACACAAGGACCTTCTTAAAGTATTTAATTTAATTATGAATTAAATTAATTAATTTCTCTAAGTAATCACTATATGGTATAGTGAAGCTCTAAAAGGTGGAATCACATTAAATGTGAAAAACCAAATGGGTAAGATCCATTGGGGATTTTATTAAAAGAATCATAAAGTGACCTAATAGGGTTTGGAACCCTAGGGGCGTGTGGAGTGGGGCCAACCTAGGGTGGGACGCCCACTTCATGGAGGTGTTAAATAATAATAATTGTTATTATTATTTAATTAGTATCTAATAACTACTCTCCTTATTGGATAAAGTTAGTTAGTTAGTTAGAGTTAGTTACTAATTAAAGATTCCTTGTTGGACAAGGATTCTATTAGTTTCTTACTAATCAAAGAATCCTAATTGGATTAGGATAATGATAAGATTAGTTGGACACTAATGGATAAGGTTATTTTCTATTAATGATTATTCCTAATTGGATTAGGAGAAATCAAGAATTAGAAACAAATTGAGGAATTCTAATTGGATTAGAAAGTGGACTCTTGAGTTGCAAGCAACCCAAGCTCTTATATATAAAGAGGTGGACGTCCAATGCTTGGGACACAATAAAATTTCCAGAATTTTATTTTCTCCTCTCCTTAATCTCACGCTCTCCCACTCCTCTCTCTTTGAGGTGTACGGTCACCCCTCTCCCCTTTTTTCTCTTGTGTGTTCTAAGTTTTGAATAATCAAGAAGTAGAAGATCAAGGATCTTGATCATCAAGGTTCTTGATAATAAAGATTGGATCTTTTATTCAAGATTCCTAGAGCTGAAAATTTGGAAGGACCATTAGCTTCCATTAGAGAAAGCTTTAAAGGAAAAAGAAGGTTCGTGTGAATCGACAGGAGACTTGACACTTGTGAAATTTTGGGAGTACTGTTCTTATGTGGATTTGACTTAACAATTTCAAAGTCGCAAAGGTGATTGTGATTTCTAACCTTCATTGAATAAAATCAATTAGAATCTTAGTCAGATCTTGGGATTCGATGTATGCCCCCCAAGAACTGTGTTTCTAAAATTAAAAAGAGGCATACTTTTAGATCGATCATAGGAACCTATGAACGATCGTAGACATCTACGAATGATCGTAGACGCATGAATCCAACTTTTTTGAGTGTGATTTTTGGGGTTTTCACCCCTTGGCCTATAAATACCCAATCATTTTGGGGGTTTTGGAAAACCTAAACCCAAAGGAGGGATTGGAGAGGAGAAGGAATGGAAGATTTGGGGATTTCTAAGAGGGGTTTTGTGGAGATCAAGGGGTAGTCCAAATCAAGCTTGGATCTCCCTCTTAAGCAAGGATCTTCATCCTCAAGTGGTAGTGTCTTCTTCTTTAAGTGGGATCATCCTCTATCAAGTTTGGGGTTTTTCAAACAATGGTTTTCTCTAATCAATGGTTGATTTCAAAGGTTAGTACACCATTTCTAGTTAACCTAGTAATAACCTAAATCCCAACTTAGGTTTTCAAGCTTTTCAATGTTGAGATTTTGTAGGATTATTCCTAAATCCAAACTAAGCATGTTTCCCTAAATGTATGGATTTATTAAGCATGATGAGATATAATAGGCTAAGTAAGCATGCTATATACCATGTATGCCTAAGGTATGATGATTATGACCATGATTTTCAAGTATACTTTGATGCTTTGGAGTTGTTCCATGATTATAGAAATAACTTAAATCAATGTACACATAATATATGCACACCAAGTGTTTGTTCAAATGAGGATTATGAGAATATGAGTTAAAAGATGTAATGACATGTTGAATATCACGTGTTTGATGAAATGCAAACATGGAAATGAAACTCAAGACTATAAAGACATGATTTAGGGATTTTTCCTAATTTGGTGAATTTGCTAACATGTCCTAAATGTTTTGTTAAAACCTCACATGTCTATAGAAATGTTTGTATGCTACATAATGTTCTCCATAATTTAAATGTTTTCTATGATTTACATGATGCTCACACTACTCTATACATTATATTTAATGTTTCAAAACGTTTTTAGTGACTACTATGATGTTCACAATTACTCCATGATGCTCACAAGTACTATGCACATGTATGAGGATAGCATGAAGATGGATCATAAGCTCATAAGAACTTGAAGAATTTGTAAGAACTTGAAGAACTTGTGAGAACTCGTAAGCTAGTGGGATGGCCCAAGGAGCGCCACTAACCATGCATCTGATATTCCCAAGCTACTTTGGGTGAGTGTTTAGTGGGATGGTACAAAGGGCACCATTCATGAAGAACTCGTATGCTCACAAGACACTAGTATGTCCATCCATTTCATAGTTCGGGTACTAGTTAATACAAGACAAGAAGCTAGTATATCCGTCAATTTCATAGTTCGGGTACTAGTTAATACAAGACAAGACGCTAGTATGTCCGTTCATTTCATAGTTCGGGTGCTAGCCAAATAAGATAAATGAAATGAAGAACCTCATAAGACATATACGACCTCGAGACTCAAATGATGCATAAGAAACTCACAAGACGTAAATGGTATATAAGGAGCTCACAAGATATTTGAAATACGTTTTAGTTAAAGTATGGACATAAGGTATGATTGTAAACATGATGTTCGAGATTTACTTTTGTTATTTTGTCTTGACTTCCGCACTCTAATTTTGTATATGTAATGATAAACTGTACCACGCATGACATGTTAATGTTATTACTATTGTTAGCTAGTAGTTTGTACTCGCTGAGTATTCCATACTCAGCCGTACCTATTGATGTCGGCAGGTACACCATAAGGTTATCTAGTCGGTTCATGGAGAGCAGGAGATTGCTCTGAGTATCACCTAGATATTTGGGGTTAGATATGTGGCCCTACGGTTGGGTTGAGTGAGAGAAAGACATGTATTTTGGGTTTTTATTTCTGGGGATATTGTCTCACTTGAGTTGGTAACTCAGGTTAAGGATTTCTTTTACATGTTTTAGTTTATGTTTAGTTATTGTAAACAGTTATACTTGGAATATAGTTAAGTTATTAAAGAAAATTCCAGTTCACTATTTTGGCATGCCTTGTATACTCTTGCAGGATGGTTTTAAGTGTAAGTGACATCGCCAAAGTCTCATCTCTCATAGGTGGGATTTTGGGACGTTATAGTACGCCTCTGCCTTTGGTCCAATGGGTGGTCATATTTCTCCTTTGTAAAAGGACTCGGGTTTGAGTCTAGTGGTGTAGCAGTTGATACCCACCATTAGTCTAACCTAACTACCTAACCTTCTAACTTAGATTTTATTTTATTTTGGTTAACTCAACTACACATTACCTTCCCACACGCACACATACAAAATAATAATAAAATCAAATCGTTGACTCAATAGGTGGCCCTCGATATTGACTACGTGCGCATTTTTTCTGTTCACGTCAGAACTTGATCATACATACAGGAAACATTTGTTAATGATGAAGGAAAATGCTTAGTGTTTACCAAGACTATTAGACTTGGTAACAATCACTAGTCTTTTTGAATTTTATGTATTGAAAATTATTAAATTAAAAATAATTATTGTTTTATATTTTTACAGGAAATAAATTATTCTTTTGTCTAGATCGATCTCTTTTATTATTATTTTTTGGTACATATGCTAGGTGGTTAGGCGGCAACCCCGTTAGTTTGGTTAGTATTTTTCTAGTTAGGAGTCCGCATATCCATCACCACACTTATTTCAGGGAATTGGATCCCAGACTTTGAATAAAAAATATTGTGGGATTGATTTGTCTACTACTTGCCCTACAAGGACAATGATTAAGGATGAAATGGAGATTAAAATAAGCATAATTTTTATATTACTGAAACTATTATGGAATAAATTTTCTAGAGGGCCTGTTTTAGAAACTTAGGTTATTGATGAGTTGATAGAGTTGGTTAGCTGCTATTGGATGTGTTATTGTTTTTAGATGTTGTCATGTGGGATAGCTTGAGCCTAGAGTACTGGGAACTGGGACGGACATTTTCCTATAGTCCCAAATGGGTTACTATTGCAGGTGTAAAAATTCACAAATTCTAAACTTAATTCTCCGCCGTGACCCAAAGGGTCACGTCTTAGTTGTGCCCTTAGTTGATGGAGGGCTGTAATGAGAAGAATGGCCCTGGTTGCGGGAAATAGATAGAGATATTACTTAACATCGAAGATGGCAATATGGCCTTTAAGTTGCAATCGTGGATGATGGGGTTTCATATTTAAAATTACAACTTGTACTATTATCAGTGAAGGATGGAGGGCTAATCTTAATTGAACCTATGTAAAATTGGCCTGGTTTGTGAGAGTTGACAAGTTGGGCAAGAAATTGGCACACCTATACCCATAGGATTACAACACATCTGCCTTTTTCACTAGTTTGGGTTGATATTTTTGGAACCGAAGGTCAAGTTCATTTTACACATTAATAATTGGGTCAGGCTCAACGTACTTAATGGGTAATAATACCTAAAATTGATTTGTTAAAAATATATGCATGTTTATGTATATTCTCTTAATATATTTATTAAATATTAATTTAATCTTTAAATGTTATTAGAATATAACATAAAATAACTAATTATTTATTTATTTTAAATAAATAATCATAAGGGTTGGGTTGAGGACAATGGGGCCCGAACCTCGACCTGTTTGATGGATTGAAAAGGTAAATAAAACCCGAATCAATAAGAGATCTCAACCCTCATTCATCTGCCTCACCTGTCTTAAATTAAAAGTAAAATGATTAATGTGAAAGGGATATATTTTTTCAAAAGATGTATCTATTTTAGAAGGCATGCATATTTTGAGTTGCTCAAGATATCTCTTCAATTGGAGTTCATGTTCATAGTAAGTACTTCTCAAAAAATCATCATGCTCTCCTCTTCAACCAAAACCCTTCTCCCAAGCTTGACCATCGCCACTACCACCACCCCACCCCTATTGCTACCATCACCCCACCCCTATTGCTACCACTAACACCACTAGCAGCGGCGAAGCCAGTATTTTCTTGTTGGGGGAAGCGGTGGTTGATTGATAATGTCAAGAAATTTGATGGGTTTGAAGAGAATGATTAGGCGGGTATGAAATATACTGAATCCAGAGGTGTGGGAGGTTAATGTGCCTGGTTGATTCATAATGTCAAGAAATTTGATGGGTTTGAGGAGAATGATTAGGCGGGTATGAAATATACTGAGTCTAGAGGTGTGGGAGGTTCATATGTCATCTCATTTATACATTTTTGCATATATCTTACATGTATTGTTTCTCCTTGTTTAGAGTAAATTCATATCTATAGTCTTGTTATGATATATATTAGGATTAATGTAAAATTTCAGTTAGAAGGGAGAAATGGGGTTTTCTTGTAGAAATCAAGGAGGGTTCTTCTTCTTATTTTCAAGATTTATTCTCTTGGTTGGAGCAATATAATAGTGAATCAGAGTGAATCTCCCTAACGTAGCCTACATTGAGTGATGAACCACGTAAATTATATTTGAAAGTCAATGGTTGAGAATAAACATTACAAAAGGGAAGGAAGTCAATGGTTGATAAATAATGTTTGGCTGATGATTGAGATTTTCCAAGGTCTTTATTCTAAATGCTATAAATTTATCAATGGCTTTAATTAGGATGATATGATTTAATAGTCCTTCTTGCACATGAATGCAAGTGAACATTTAAGGAAGCCGATCTTGCGGTTCTTTCATCCTCTATTCCTGGATCAGGTTTGCTATTAGTACTGACTTTGTATTGTCCAGTATTAGAGAATCAAGAATTATCAAACTAAGGTTTAATCGGCATGCTTTGATATTATGATAGATAAGAGATTTATTGATTACTTGGATAGATTACAATTACCGTGCAAATGATTAAATAAATAACCCAAGACTCCTAACTTGGAAAGACAATCTTCAAGATAGTCCTAATCTACTATAGATACTAATCCAAGATTGAGTTTTTGATAAGATACAATTATGATACAGTGTATCTCATCTTACATTTATTTCACTAATATCCAGATCTAGACTCTAGATACAGCTTGCATTTACTTTCAATTGACAAATCTAAATTGGGAACAATGTAAAGCAGGTAGATCTAAGAGGAACAATCGGATGCAAACCAAGATGATGTGGAACCTGAGATCACTGGACGTGTGTCCGGTACAATTAGGCGACACATAGCTATTGATACTAGTGATCCTCCCGGGGCCATCCTTCATTCGTTTGTCGGGGAGACATAATGCTAACAAGTCACTTTTTGAACCTCGGTTTTTTCTTTCCATCGAAGGGAAAGCCCTATTCATATTGAAGCTAATTAGAGGTAGTAGAGAATAGATCTTTCCATCCAAGGGAAAGCCCTATTCATATAGAAGCTGATTAGAGGTAGTAGAGAATGGATCATTTGAAAGGATGAAAGAAAAGGCTTATTGAAGCTATTATAATACATATAATAAAAAAATATTTTTTTCAAAGTTAGGGGAAGCTGCCCCATTGCCCCATGGCTATGCCCTATTAAATAAGTAAATAATATAAAAGCTAATTAATTTGTTTTTACAAAAGCTTAGGGGCTATGCATCTGCCCCTAGCTCCGCCCTTGATCACCACTACCCACCACCATCAACACCACCACGTTGCAATCACTACTTCCACCACCAAAACTACCACGCCCATGGTGATAAATAAAGTAAATTTTAGCTTATTTTAAAGAGCATCACCAAGTGGTTGAAAATGGACACAAATTTATGTAAAAGTTTTTACTCAAAGACAATTTAGATAGGTAGGCTTGGGATTCCCTCAAATTATAACCAGCCTCAAAACCTAGTGAAGACTCAAAGACATGTCCCTTTTTCATCTATGATAACATCAATACTAATTATAACATGTCCCTTTTTTTTTGGGGTGAGATACAACAGCTACTCAACCAAAAAAAAGAAAGATACAACAGGTCTCTTTGAAATCAGTTATAACTTGAAAGAATCTAAGTCTCAAAAAAACACTAATGAAAAGTCCGCAAAATATCATTTTTGAAAGTCAATGGTTGAGAATAAACATTACAAAAGGGAAGGACGCACATGCAAAGCCGCGAACAGATAAACTCCTCAAATTCTATATTCAATGTCATAGCAAACGGGGTTGGTTCTCATGAGGGTACAAGCCGGACACCACGTTGACCAAAATGAAATATGAATGACTGGCAACCCTTATAACATGGAAGTTCTGTTGTAACTTTTCTAACAAAAGTAATGCCCAGACGACCTGCTGTGACAGTTGCAAGTATTACACACACCCTACCCCATATATATATATATATATTTTTTTTTTTTGGATGGTAAGCTGGGGTTAAGGCAGACCCCGACCAGATAATATTGAAACCACAAACGATATTACATTCTAGTATAAATCTTTCCAGCCGGCCGATCCTCCTCAAGAATACACTGAGTCACTAGAGGGAGAGGGAGAGGGAGAGGAGGAAAGTTTAGAATAGAAGAGTCCGAGCAGAATTTCGCTAGGGAATCAGCAGCCCGATTTGATTCGCGCCAAACATGCCGGAAAACACACTCTGAAAAGTCACTGGCCAACGCGAGGGCACCCTGAAACTCAGCCCTCCATCTCCACGGAGGCTTAGAAGCACCATTAAGACAGTCAACGACCCACTTAGAATCCACAAACACCAAAAGTTTAATTGCTCCAAAATCCTTAGCCATACGAAGACCTCTAATAACTGCTTTCAACTCTAGCACGTCAATATGTTCAAGTAAACAACCCTCAGCAAAAGCAGCACAGAGGGCACCCCTATGATCACGCAATACCCCACCCATCCCAGCTCCATCATCGCGAGCGGACCCATCCGAATTCAAAGATCACCAACCTTCCGGAGGAAAGCACCATGAACAAACTTTAACGTTACTACTAAATAGACATATAATATAAGCTCTCATTACCTTCACCACCCCATATGATAAAACCCTAAGAGCATTTCAATATATACACATGAAGTAGTAGAAGAATCCATGGCTGAAGAAATATATGTCACCAGTTCCTACTACACCAATTCAGCTATTGGGTGTAACAGGAATTCTGATAGAAGCCATCAGGCTTCCTTCAAGAAATGGCAAGCTCATGCTCTCAATGACGCTCCTTGTAGTCCTTCCCTTATCTCTCATTTTTCTGTTTCATAATCACTTTGTTAGGCCACTAATGGAGGAACCCAGAGACCGCTATGACTATGAACTCAGGAGGAGTTTGGATGGGCAACAGCGCTCGCTGTTGCGCTGTTGCCCATCTGTTTCTTATAAAATGAAGGCCCACCTAATGTTTACATGGGGACTATCAAATGACAAATATGGGGCCCATTTTGCAAGACACAGATGGGCTCGAATGGGCAACAGCGCTCGCTGTTGCGCTGTTGCCCATCTGTTTCTTATAAAATGGAGGCCCACCTAATGTTTACATGGAGACTATCAAATGACAAATATGGGGCCCATTTTGCAAGACACAGATGGGCAACAGCGCAACAGCGAGCGCTGTTGCCCATCCGAACTCCTATGAGGAGTTCTCTATGGTCAAAAGGATATAAGAGTTCTTATGGAACTCGAAGTTGCTTTCTTAGTTGCATTCTGCATTGTCTCTCTATTGGGAATTACAGCGACAATTCACGCATCGGGCGTGACATATATAGGGAAATCTATGACTCTTAAGGAGTTATTTTTGAGGATTAGAGCAATATGGAAGAGACAAGTGATCAAATGGCTATGTATTATGCTCACAGTTACTTACATTTTTCTACTTCTAGTATTTATTGGGGTTTTCGCCTAATATCTACGGCCGATGCTTCTGCTGCATGGGTTGGCCTAGTGGCCATCTTGGCTGCACTGTTTTACGTTTATTTGGCTTCTGTTTGGATTTTGGCTCTCGTGAGGTAGAGGAGGATTATCATGGAATGAAGGGACTTGTGAAAGCTGTAAAACTCAACAGAGGTAGAAAGATTCAAGGGTTTGTTCTCATGTTGCTACTTATACTATTCAGCAGCCCGATCTCCCTTTCCTTATATCTAATCACATCTGATGATTAAATTGGCGCCATGGCTCGGTTTATTTTAGGTTTTGTTGCAACTGTTCTCCTTTGCATCACAAAGCTTTTCACCTTTGTGTTTTACACTGTTCTACTATGAATGTAAGAAGAGCCATGGGGAGAAAGCAGAGATGGAATTGGGGTCTGGGTATAGTTTAGTTCCCACCACTCTCCATGTTGATGTTTCTCTACCTTTTGGGGCTTACTGTGATAAGATATTTTTTTGTTAGATAATGTAGTCCTAATAATTAGTAAGGGCAATGCTAGCTACACTCTTTTAAATGCACTATCTTCAAAGGAAATGTTACATGTGTTATTTGTTTTAACTAGTTCAACGAATACCAGGAAAATAAGAAAAAGAAAAAGGAACACAAGCAATCAAGTTAGGAGACAATGATATATGTGGTTCGAGAAGATGCCTACATCCACGGGTGAAGACTGCGAGAAAATCCACTAAAAAAGAAGGGGGATAAATTGGGAACAAGCTCTACTAAACCCTCTTACTCACAGCCTTAAGAAACCCTAAGAAAATGCCTCTCACTTTATCAAATAAGGAGAGCCATGGATTATAAATCTTATGAAATGTTGGAATGGTTCCCAAACCGTTCGAACGGTTTGGACAGAATTCAAGACGTACACAACAAATCTCCAACCAAACCTCTTAGCCAAATAGTCTCCTTCATTGCCTTTGAAGTTGTCATATACTCAGCTTTAGTTGTAAACAAAGCAACTGTAGACTTCAAAGTCGCCGTCTAACGATGGTACTCCCACAAAGAGTGAAAATATAACCTGTCAAAGATCTCATCTTATCCAGATCTCCAACATAGTCTGAATGAATATATCCAATAATACTACTAGAAGTGTCATTGCCTCGGTTGTATACCAACCCAATATCTGTAGTACCTTTCAACTAGTGAAGTATCTATTTCACCACCTATCAATGAACTTTCCCAAGCTTATCCATATACTCCTTGATCATGCTAATAGCTTGTGAAATGTCTGGCTTAGTATAAACCATAGCATGCATGATGCTCCCACCAACACTAGCATAAGGAACACGTAACATGTGTTTCACCTCCTTAGTCTGTGGTGATAGAGCAGCTAAAAGTCTAAAATGAACTGCAAGAGGAGTACTCACTTGATTCGACCATTGCATACTAAAGCATTCTATCACTTTTTTAATATACTTTTTCTAAGAGAATTAGTACAATTTGTCAGCTTTTAGGTCCTTGTGAATGTCCATTCACAATATCTTATTGGCTACACCAAATTCTTTCATTTCAAACTCACTACTCAATTGAGCCTTCAAACTATTGATCTTGGACATGTTCTTGAAGGAGGAATAAGGATAAAAAACACCTACTTCTGTAGTTCTTAATAAATAGAAACATTCAATTTTCTCGGATGACACGAAATAATTTGTTCACCTTTCTTAAGGACGAAAAATAAACTTGCAGGACTAGTGAGAGTGGTAGATGCAGTGTTGTAAAAAAAAAAATTCTCTACAATTGGAAGATTACCACCGACATACACTAAAAAGGGGAGCTTTGCTTCACCGCTGTGAAGCAGAGCTTCTCTTTGTATCGAATCTGTTTATCATTTAGATCTAAATCAGGGAATGCCAAATAAGGAGTGCAATTTCTAACTCAACCCATCAATTCGCCTGAGTTAAAGTGGATCGGAGTTGTGGGTTAGGTTGGGTTCTTCATACTCATCGAATATATATACACTATAATATAAGAAAAAAGACGCAACCTGATAATCTCTTTGGTCCAATATCCTTGATCAGACTCATTTAAAGGGTTCTCATCATTGAAGTTGTCCCATCTTCATATCTAGTAGGTGTAGACTGTAGAGGTATGTCAAGTCTCAAACAACACGTCTCTTTTTTGTACTCTTTTCCCTCAAACGAGACAACTCTTCCGAAGAGTTCTCTTTCGATAAGATTCTTAAGAGTTACACTCTCGTTATTTTTTCCGACCTAGCTATGACACAAGTGCTGGATCCTCATATAATATCTTTTCTTTTTCTTTTGTGTCTGGGCTATATGATGTGCTACGATTAGGCGAATCATGCATGTTCTGAAACAAATCATTGTATCGTGATTATGCTTCACTATCTTGTTTGGCTCTTTGAGATAAATAATGTTTGGATGATGATTGAGATTTTCTAAGGTCTTCATTCTAAATGCTATAAATTTATAGATGGCTTTAATTAGGATGATATGATTTAATAGTCCTTCTTGCACATGAATGCAAGTGAACATTTAAGGAAGCCGATGTTGCGGTTCTTTCATCCTCTAGTCCTGGATCAGGTTTGCTTTTAGTACTGACTTTGTATTTTCCAGTATTAGAGAATCAAGAATTATCAAACTAAGGTTTAATTTTTTTTTTTTGTATTTTTTCTTGACATTAAACTAATTTTATTATTATTAAAAAGAAATGTCCAATATAGCCCACCCATCTTATAGGGCTTTCTTTCTACCAAAATGGTTAAAAGAAGACCGCTTCACCTAAAAGGGCATGCCTTATATTTTTATTACTTAAAAGGGCATGCTTTTGACAAATTTATCAAATAGGGCACCCTTTACTTTTTTATTACTAAAAAGGGTATGCTTTTGACATAGTTACCCTTAAGCTATGGGTATAAAAGTCAAACACTAAAAGGGTAATATTGAAATACAAACCCTCTTTGGTAAAATATTTCAAATCATGCCATACACAGTGATATTTTAAGTTTAGGGTGACAAAACGGTAATTAACTCTAAAAGAAACCCATCAAACTGAGGGGATATTTGTTGAACAGTAAACATTTCTAGACTCTCTATGTCTCAAACATAATCTTCTTACATGACTACAAATGAAATTAAAACACATTTTGTTCTTCAATTTTCTTCGCCTGTAATAGGAGCCAAAGAGGGTGTCTGTATCTCATATTCCAACACTCTATCGTGACCACCAGGTCCACCACGGCAACGAGTGATTTTTGAGCATCCTCGTTGGTAAGGGTTGGCCGGGACACGAGGGGAGTTAGACTGATCGATTACAGGACGTGCTCCTTCAGCCTGGTTTAGCAACACCATGCAGCTCATCAAAATAACGCACAAGAACCAGGCTTTCATGTTATTGACTCCCATGTTTTGCTTCTTTTCAATCAACTAAGGTTTAATGATTTATTGATTACTTGGATAAATTACAATGACCTTATAGAGGGTTTACATAAATAACTCAAGACTCCTAAATTGGAAGGACAATCTTCAAGATAGTCCTAATCTACTAAAGATACTAATCCAAGATTGAGTTTGTGATAAGATACAATTATGATACAGTATATCTCATCTTACATTTATTTTCTTAATATTCAGACTCTGCATTTACTTTAAATTGACAAATCTAAATTGGGAACAATGTAAAGCAGGTAGATCTAAGAGGAACAATCCGATGCAAATTAACCAAGATGATGTGGAACCTGAGATCACTGGATGCGTGTCCGGCACAATTAGGTGACACATAGCTATTGATACTAGTGAATAGTGATCCTCCCGGGGCCATCCTTCATTTGTTTGTCAGGGAGGCATAATGCTAACAAGTCACTTTTGGAACCTCGGATTTTTCTTTCCATCCTATGGAAAGCCCTATTCATATCGAAGCTAATCAGAGGTAGAAGAGAATAGATCATTTGAAACGATGAAAGAAAAGGCTTATAAAAGCTATTATAATAGATATAATTAAAAAATATTTCTCTGAAAAGTTAGGGCAAGCTGCCCCAATTCCTCATGCTATATCCTATTAAATAATATAAAAGTTAATTTATTTTTTCAAAAGTTCTGGGGCTATGCAGCCCCTAGCTCCGCCCTTGATCACCACCACCCACCACCATCAACACCACCCCATTGCAATCACTATTTCCACCACCAAAATTACCACCCTCATGGTGATCTAGGAAGCACGGATACTTTGAAAATGGAAACGTACCCATATTGCCATACTCGTATCGCCGTATCGGATACGGCACTTTAATGTAAAACTTAATTGTTTTTCATAATTTTTTTGCCCTATCACCCATATCGCCGTACCCGTGCTTCCTAGATGGTGATAAATAAAGTAATTTTTAGCTTATTATAAATAGCATCACCAAGTGGTTGAAATAAAAATTTATGTAAGAGTTGTTACTCTAAAACAATTTAGATAGGTAGACATGGGATTCTCTCAAATTATAACCAGCTTCAAAACCTGGTGAAGACTCGAGACATGTCCCTGTTCCATCCATGTTAACATTAACACTAATTACAAACTACCCGTATATTAATATAGTAATAGCAAGGACAAAAGTCTTTTCTATAGTTATAACATGTCCTTTTTTTTGTGGTGAGGTACAACAGGTATTCAACCTAAAAAAAAAAAGGTACAAGGTCTTTTGAAACCAGTTATAACCTCTAAAGTCACAAGAGAACCCTAATGAAAAGTCCGCAAAATATCATTGTTGAAAGTCAATGGTTGAGAATAAACAATACAAAAGGGAAGGAAGTACAAGCAAAGCCGCGAACAGATAAACTCCTAAAATTCTATATTCAATGTCATTGCAAACGGGACTGGTTCTCATGTGGGTACAAGCCGGACACCACGTTGACCAAAATGAAATATGAATAACTGGCAACCCTTATAACATGTAAGTTCTCATGTAACCTTTTTAACAAAAGTAATGCCCAGACGACTTGCTGTGACAGTTGCAAGTATTACACACAACCTACCCCATGTATACTACTAAATAGACATATTATATAAGCTCTCATTACCTTTACCACCCCATATGATAAAACCCTAAGAGCATTTCAATATCTTCACATGAAGTAGTAGAAGAATCCATGGCTAAAGAGCTATCACCAGTTCCTACTACACCAATTCAGCTATTGGGTGTAACAGGAATTCTGATAGAAGCCATCAAGCTTCCGTCAAGAAATGGCAAGCTCATGCTCTCAACTACGCTCGTCGTAGTCCTTCCCTTCTCTCTCATTTTTCTGGTTCATAATCTCTTTGTCGGGCCATTAATGGAGGAATCTAGAGACCGCTATGACTATGAGGAATTCTCTAGGGGTCAAAAAGAAATAAGAGTTCTCATGGAACTGGAAGTTGCTTTCTTAGTTGCATTCTGCATAGTCTCTCTGTTGGGAATTACAGCGACAATTCACGCATCGGCCGTGACATATATAGGGAAGTCTATGACTCTAAAGGAGTTATCGTCGAGGATTAGAGCAATATGGAAGAAACAAGTGATCACATGGCTATGTGTTATGCTCATAACAGTTACTTACATTTTTCTACTTCTAGTATTTATTGGGGTTTTTGCTCTAATTTCCATAGCTGATGCTTTTATTGCATGGGTTGGCCTAGTGGCCATTTTGGCTGCACTGTTTTACGTTTATATGGCTTCTGTTTGGGTTTTGACTCTAGTGATTTCGGTGGTAGAGGAGGATTATCATGGAATGAAGGGACTTGTGAAAGCTGTAAAACTCATCAGAGGTAGAAAGATTCAAGGGTTTGTTCTCATGTTGCTACTTATACTATTGAGCAGCCCGATCTCCCTTTCCTTATATCTAATCACATCTGATGATTATATTGGCGCCATGGCTCGGTTTATTTTAGGTTTTGTTGCAACTGTTCTCCTTTGCATCACAAAGCTTTTCACCTTTGTGGTTTACACTGTGTTCTACTATGAATGTAAGAAGAGCCATGGGGAGAAAGCAGAGATGGAATTGGGGTCTGGGTATAGTTTAATTCCCAGTAATCTCCATGTTGATGTTTCTCTACCCTGACTTACCTTTTATTGGGCTTACTGTGATTAAAGTATTTATTATTATTATTATTATTTGTCTTAGATGAGTTTATAATGTGCTCCTAATAATTAGTAAGGGTAATGCTAGCTACAATCTCTTTTAAATGCACTATCTTCAAAGGAAATACATGTGTTATTTGTTATAGCTAGTTTGACAAATACCAGAAAAATAAGAATAAGAAAAAGGAAACAAAGGTAATCAAGTTAGGAGACAATTACATACGTGGTTTGGCAAGAAACCTACATCCACAGGCGAAGACAGTGAGAAAATCCACTAGAAAACAAGGGAGATTATAGTGGAAACAAGCTAAACCCTCTTACTCACAGGCTTAAGAAACCCTAAGAAAATGTCTCACTTTATTAAATAAAGAGATCCACGAATTATAAATCCCGTGAACCGTTCGAATGATTACTAAAAATTTCAAATGATTTGGCTGGAATTCAAGCCATCCACAAAAATCTCCACCTTGGCTTGAATTCCATCAAGCTTTTCAAAAATAAAATTCCTTTTGTCACCTCAACACCAGCCCCCTAAGGGCACTCAAGTACTTTCCACACCAATGAAGTCCAAACAAAGCTTGAACTTGACTACCGGAATGGGCTTGATCATCATATATATCTGCTGGATTCTTTACTGTAACAATTTTCTTCACTACAATAGCCCCCTGAGAAACCAAATGTCTGATAAAGTGGACTCAACAGACAACAATGTGTTTGTTCTTCTCATCGAACATCTGATTTTTACCCATATGTATGACACTTTAGCTATTACAAAACATAGTAGATTGCTCATATTGCAACCCCAGATCACCAACCAAACCTCTTAGCCAAATAATCTCTTTCATTGCCTCTATAACTTTCATATACTCAGCTTCAATAGTAGACAATACAACTATAAACTGCAAAGTTTCCTTCTAACTAATAGTACTCCCAAAAAGAGTGAAAACATAACTCGTCAAAGATCTCATCTTATCCAGATCTCCAGCATAGTCTGAAACAACATATTCAATAACACTACCAGAAGTGTCACTGCCTCTGTTGTATACCAACCTAATATCTGTAATACCTCTCAAACAGTGAAGTATCTATTTCACCGCTTGATAATGGACTTACCAGGCCGGCTTACCTTATATACTCGTAGACCAAGCTAACAACTTGTGAAATGCCTGGCCTAGTGAAGAACATAGCATACCTGATGCTCCCAACAGTAGTAACATAAGGAACACGTAACATGTGCTTCACCTTCTCCTTAGTCTGCAGTGACAGTGTTGCTAAAAGTCTAAAATAAGCTACAAGTGGAATACTCACTAGCTTCAACCCTTACATACCAAAGCATTCCACCACCTTTTTTATTTACATTTCTAAGAAAATTAGTACAATTTGTCTGCTTTTCGATCACGGTGAATCCCCATTCTCAATATCTTTTTGGCTACACCAAAATCTTTCATTTAAAACTCACTATTCAACTAAGCTTTCAAACTGTTGAACTCGAATATGTCGCGACCCAAAACCCACCCTAGGAGTTAGAGTGAACTTTGGACGACTAATCATGACTTGCTTGACAACCAACCTGCAAAACCCACAGAGCATATACCATAGAGGACAATATAGCGGAAACATAACTATAAAACACAGCGGAAGTCTAACCAAACCTCTATGAATATACATACGCAAATCCAAGTTTATACAAAAAGTAACCAAAAGAAAGTGCGGACAGACCCGCCAAAATACATGAATGTATATCTCTCATCTCACCCACAGCTATTCACTTAGAATCTACAACCACCTAATGGTAACCCTCTACGGGAGGTTCCTCCAAAGGCTCCTCGACGTACTCCTCCTCCACCCAAGGGCTCGGAGCACAGATATCAAATGGAGCAGCTGCTCCGCCATCACCTGCCGACATAAGAAGTACGGCTGAGCATGGAATACTCAGCGGGTACTAAGCACTAACCAACAGTCATAGCATACAGATAGCATACATAAAGCAGGAACAATTCTTATAAGTTAGAAGGAAACAATTCATATCATACAAGGAAGTAAAAGCAATTTATAATCAAGCTTGTATTTCGTAGAAAGCCGTTAAAACCCTTGAAAACCTTGTGCACTTGACTTGATTGGAAATACCATTTCCGTGCTTGAAACTTGTCATGTTGTCTTATCTTATCATATCATGCGTGTCATGCCATGTCATGCTTGCTTGGAAAGTAAACTACTTGTGAGGGAAGGGAGACCCTTCTTCCTAAATGCCCATGCTTGTCATGTCATGTATCATGCTTGCTTGTTCGGAAAAGAAATCTACTTGTGAGGGAAGAGAGACCCTTCTTCCTAAAATGCTCATGCTTGTCATGCCGTGTCATGTCATGCTTGTATCATGCTTGGAAGAGTAAACTACTTGTGAGGGAAGGGAAACCCTTCTTTCTAAATGCTCATGTCATGTCCTTTCACTTGTGAGGTGTCCTTGTGAGATGTACTTGCGAGGGAAGGGAAACCCTTCTTATGATATGTATATACTTGCGAGGGAAGGGAGACCCTTCTTATGATAATGCATGATTGACTTGTCCTTGCCCAAAGCGAGGTAAAACATATCGTAGGATATGCCCCACCTCTAAATCCCATTCTTGAAAAACGTCGGTAATCCATGTCATGCATGCGTGCTCGTGAGATCGTGTGCATACTTGCATTTGGAATTAAATATGACAATTTGGTTAATTTACAAAGCATAGCATATCTCGATTTGAACAAGTAATAAATCGCACATTTTGAGAAATGTAAGAAACACACTATCATATGCCCTAACAATTTCATGAATAATTAAACATGTATTCCCTTAATTTATCACTCATTTTATTCACCTTGGCATCCCATCAAACATAGTGTGTTCATTATTTATTAACCCTACAACATGCTTTTCTAGGTGGGTTTTACTCACATCACATATGTATGTTTATTATGGGTACAATGCCCTCCCCGTTCATCCATCACATCAATACACACGGCATCCAATCGCCCACATTCATCTCCATTCATCATTCACCATTCATCATTCACAACCCATCTCATAATACATGGATGTATAAAGGAACACAAAGAAAATAAAGGAAAAGAAGAACTATAACTAGGAGGGTAGCAAGAAGTACCGACCTTGAACAATGAGGAAGAAACCCCTTCCAAAAACGACCGTGTAGCTGCTGCCCTAGCTTGGATCACGAGCTCCTCGAATGCTTGAGCCTTGATCTTGAAGAAAACGGGCTTGGGGTTGATCTAGGGTCTTAACCCCTTTGATTTCTCTCAAATGAAAACCTAGGTTTTGGAAACCCTTCTCCTTTCTCACTATCTCTCAAAAGACTCTAAGGGTTGTGTATGAACCCTCAAATGATCGGGCAAAGCCTTTAAGGTATGAGTGAAACGCCCCAAAGACGAAAACACCCTTACTAAATTTTCTGCAAAAACGCGAGTACCGAGCGATCGGTGTTAATGACCGATCGATCTGTTGCCTACCGATCGATCGGTTTCATAACCGAGCGATCGGTTAAAATTTCACACTCTGGAAAATTTCCCCATACAAAAATCTTGACCAGTCGATAGCCTCCGAGCGATCGGTTTTGGACCGATCGATCGCTCCATGGACCGAGCGATCGGTTGCCTGCAGGTCCAGACTGTTTTGGCCATATCTTTTGACTCGCTCGTCGGATTTTGACGATTCAACTTGCGTTGGGTTCGTACTTCGAAAAGGAACATTTCTGACATTTCGGAATTTCTAATTTCTTCCTTATTTATTAATTATACCTCTTTAAAGGCAAAATGGAAACGAAAGTGTCATGCATTAAAGGTGAGAAGGTCCGGGGCTCTACATCCTCCCCCCCTTACAAAAATTTCGTCCTCGAAATTTAGACGATACTTG
The DNA here is from genome assembly GCA_015143295.1 of Tetracentron sinense. NCBI lineage: Eukaryota > Viridiplantae > Streptophyta > Magnoliopsida > Trochodendrales > Trochodendraceae > Tetracentron > Tetracentron sinense. Next base: position 17,854,371 of record CM026569.1, read on the forward strand.
CATTACAAATCAAAACAGAATTACAAGACATACACAAAACCAATACAAAACTCATTCAATCAATTCTGGGTACTTTGCTTTGACTTCGGCTTCACGCTCCCATGTAGATTCTTCCCGAGCATGGTGTTGCCATTGCACTAGAACCAAAGGGATAGTTTTGTTGCGAAGCACTTGATCTCTCTGATCCAATATGTGAATCGGCTTCTCAATCAACGTGAGATCTTCTCGAATTTCCAACGGTTCCAATTCTAGTACATGCGAAGGGTCCGCAATGTACTTCCGAAGCATAGACACATGGAAAACGTTGTGAACTGCGGCCATGTGAGGTGGGAGAGCTACCCTGTAAGCAACCTCACCAACTCGTGTGATAATCTCAAAAGGCCCTACATACCGAGGACTGAGCTTGCCTCGCTTTCCAAATCTCATGATCCCTTTACTAGGAGATATTTTCACAAAAACTTGATCCCCTACTGGAAATTCCAAGTCCCTACGGTGCGTGTCCGCATAACTTTTCTGGCGATCGTGAGCGGCTTTCAATTGATCCCGAATGATCTTAACTGTGTTTGCAGTTTGCTCAATCAACTCCGGACCAAGTACTTTCCTTTCTCCTACCTCATCCCAATATAGAGGAGACCTACAACTTCGCCCATACAAGGCTTCAAATGGTGCCATTTGGATACTCGCCTGATAGCTGTTATTATAGGCGAATTCAACCAAAGGCAAGTGCTCTTCCCAACTGTCTCTGAAATCCAACATACAAGCCCGAAGCATGTCTTCAATGACTTGGTTCACTCTCTCGGTTTGTCCATCCGTCTGTGGATGAAAAGCAGTGCTGAAATCAAGTCGGGAACCCATAGCCTCCTGGAAGCTTTTCCAGAATCGCGATGTGAATCTTGGATCCCGATCTGACACAATGCTAACGGGCACTCCGTGTAACCTCACCACTTCCTTGATGTACAAAGCGGCTAACTGACTAGAGTTGAAAGTAGTTCGGTACGGCAAGAAGTGAGCGGACTTCGTCAAACGATCCACTACTACCCATATCGCATCTGAACCCCTTGCCGTCTTTGGCAAGCCAACTATGAAATCCATGGATATGTTCTCCCATTTCCACTCGGGAATCGGAAGGGACTGTAATAGACCTGCCGGCCGCATGTGCTCTGCCTTCACCTGTTGGCACACTAAGCATCGTGCTACATACTCCGCAACATCCCTCTTCATATTCCGCCACCAAAAGTGACTCTTGAGGTTCCGGTACATCTTTGTACCCCCAGGATGTACTGTGTACTTCGAACGATGTGCTTCGTCCATGATCTCTCGTTGAAGATCTGTATTGGCCGGAACACACAGCCTTCCTTTGAATGTTATAGCACCTCGGCTAGTGAGAGAAAAGTCTTCACTGCCCTTGGCAACTTCCTTGTCCCGGAAAGCCAACAATTCTGCATCCATGGCTTGATATTCTTGGATCAAATCTATAATGTACGGCCGAACCGTAACATTTGCCAAGATAGGACTACGGACAGAGTTATTCACACTGATGTCTAGATTTGCCAAATCTTCAAGTAGCTTCCATTCTTGAACCATCATGTGTGCTAACAACCCCTGAGGTCTTCTACTCAAAGCATCAGCCACTACATTTGCTTTACCCGGGTGGTATTGAATGGTACAATCATAGTCCTTCAAAAATTCCATCCAACGCCGTTGCCTTAGATTCAGCTCCTTTTGGGAAAAGAGATACTTGAGACTCTTGTGATCGGTAAACACATAGAACTCCACCCCATAAAGGTAATGACGCCAAATCTTAAGTGCAAACACGACCGCCGCAAGCTCCAAGTCGTGCGTGGGATAATTCTTCTCATGCTCCTTCAATTGCCTTGATGCATAGGCAATGACCTTCTTGTGTTGCATAAGCACACATCCAAGTCCAACGTGTGAGGTATCACTGTACACCTCATACCCAAGAGGTCCGGATGGCACTGTAAGGACAGGAGCTATAGTAAGCCTCTTCTTCAGTTCCGTGAAACTGATCTCACACTTGTCGCTCCAAACAAACTTCGCATTCTTCCTTGTCAGGTGAGTAAGCAGTGCTGCAAGGCTAGAGAAACCCTCTACGAATCTCCTGTAGTAGCCTGCCAGCCCAAGAAAGCTGCGTATCTCAGTAACACTCTTGGGCCTCGCCCAACTCATAACAGCTTCTATCTTCTTCGGATCAACGGAGATGCCTTCCGCGGAAACAACGTGGCCTAGGAATGCTACCCTTTCCAACCAAAACTCACACTTGCAAATTTTGGCGTATAGCTTGTGCTCTCTTAACATTTCCAATGCAAGGCGAAGGTCGCGCACGTGATCTTCCCGTGTCTGGGAATAGACCAAAATGTCATCAACAAATACAATCACGCACCGATCTAGGTATGGTCGGAACACCCGGTTCATCAAATCCATAAAGGCTGCCGGCGCGTTCGTGAGACCAAAAGGCATCACTAAGAACTCATAGTGCCTATATCGAGTCCTGAAAGTAGTTTTGGGAACATCTTCCACCTTAATCTTTAACTGGTGATAACCCGATCGAAGATCTATCTTCGAGAAAAATCTCGCTCCCTTCAACTGATCGAACAAATCGTCAATCCTAGGCAGGGATACCTATTCTTTATAGTGACCTTGTTCAATTTGCCGGTAATCGACGCACATCCGCATCGAACCATCTTTCTTCTTAACAAACAACACCGGGGCACCCCACGGTGAGACACTTGGTCGAATGAAACCAAGGCCTTGTAATTCCTCCAACTGAGTCTTTAACTCCTTGAGTTCAATCGGAGCCATTCTATACGGAGCCCTGAATATAGGAGTTGTGCCTGGTGCAAGCTCAATCACAAACTCAATCTCCCTGTCTGGAGGCAATCCTGGCAACTCCTCTGGAAATACATCCAGGAATTCACTCACAACCGGAATAGTCGATGAGTCCTTTGCCTCGGGGTTAGCTAAGCTCAACGCCGCAAAACGAGCAATATCTCTACCTTTCAACCCCCGAAAGTGAAATGGTTTTCCTTCTACCGGCTTGAAGAGTACCATCTTCTCAAAGCATGCTACATGCCCATGATGCGCTGCTAACCAATCCATTCCTAATATAACATCAAAGTCTTGGAATCAAAGGACGATGAGATCAACCGCCAACTCGAGGCTTCCAACTTGGACCACACTATTTCTATACACTTTATCTGCCAATACTGTTTTGCCGAGGGGAGTCGAAATGGCTAACTCCGGTTCTAGCTGACTTGGCTCTACAGAAAAGCCTTCTGAGAAACTCGGCGAGACAAATGAATGAGTAGACCCGGTATCAATCAACACTCGAGCCAAATAATCATTGACTAGTAGGGTTCCTGAAATTTTAACTAGCGGAGTTAATCCATGCATCAACAGTGTATACATGTAGGTATATATACATATATAACATGCCAAGTATGTACACAATCAATGAATACTTAACAGTTTAATTTACGGATAATTAATTAAGCTATAACTGCGTACCTTGCACTACATCGTCAGATGCAAGTGCATCACCCTCTGTCAAGGCAAAAACTCGACCCTGGTTTGCCTGGCGAGACTGAGGTGTAGACCGGGTAGTCTGAGATGACGCCTGATATGATCCTACTGGGCGTGCTGGTGGCCTAATCCCCTGAGAATGGCCTGGTAGATGCCGGGTAGGGCAATCCCTGATCATGTGGCCCTGGCGACCGCAATGATAACATCCACCAGATGCTCTTCGGCAATCTCCTACCGGATGCCTTTTGCCGCATGAAGTGCAGACCTCATATGTGTAGGCCGGAGGGGCCGAAGGTGGTGTATACCTCGCTGCCTGAGGTGTAACTGGCCGAGGGGCCGGAAGAGCCTGAGGTCGAGGTGCCTGTGGCACGTACTGCCGTGGGGCTGGAGGTGCATAAGTCGGCCTCATCTGTGGTGCTGGCCATGTATACTGATAAGGGCCGGTACGAGCCCGCCTCTCTGGAGGTGCTGAACTACTGGCTTGGCCTCTTGCCAACTCTCTCTTCTTAGACACCGCTTCAGAATTGGCCTCGACCAATAAGGCCTTGTCTACCACTTCAGGGTAGGTAGCATGCCTGAAAACGGAAACCTTCTCCATAATAACATCCTTGAGCCCTTGCTCAAATCTTCTCGCCTTCATTGCCTCGGTGGCAATCATATGTGTCGCGAAGCGTGATAGCTCCGAGAACTTGGCCTCATAAGCGGCCACAGACATCGAACCTTGCTCAAGGTTGATGAATTCTCTCTCTTTCTTTTCCCGTGCACTGATAGGAAAATACTTCTTGTAAAAAGTATCTTTGAACTCTTCCCAAGTCCAAGGTTGACCCTGTATGGTCAAATCTCGCGTCCTCAATGCGGACAACCACCAATGGTGGGCTTCGCCCTCTAGCATAAAAACTGCCCATGCCACTTTCTCTTCCTCTATAGGAGTGAGCACCGCAAATATCTTCTCAACCTAGAGGATCCAAGCCTCTGCAGTAAGAGGGTCCACACTCCCGTGGAAGGATGGAGGCCTCAATCTCCTGAATGCCTCAACTCCTGCGGTACGATGTACTGGAGCTGCGGGCGGTGGAGTAGGTGCCGCCGATGATGGTATAGCCTGCCGAGCCGCCAGTATGGCGAGTGTCTCACCAATAGAGCCTAAGACCTGAGAGAGGTCCGGCTGCTCATCCTCATCCCGTGAAGAAGAGGAAGCTCTGGTATGTGGTCCACGACCCCGTGTGCCCCGCCTCATGACTAAAGTCCTGAGAACAATAGGACCACATGAGTCTCACTTGAAACCACAGTTTATTTCAATGTCATTTCACAATAATTCAATTTGTATTAGTTGTATAATACTAATATACATCACATCAAGTCATCAGAGTATTCATCACATTATACTTATACTTTAGCGTTCTAGCGTACCTAGGACCGTACTTGGTTAAAGCAACCATTTTAGACTAAGACTAAAATTTAGTCTTACACTTGGATCAAGACTCTCTTCCGACTTACTTCCTTCCTAACTTGTTTCCTAACATATGCTCTTGGCAAGCCGTGGTACAAGATTCTAAGTGACCCTAGAGACCTAAAGCCTAAGCTCTGATACCACTTATGTCGTGACCCAAAACCCACCCTAGGAGTTAGAGTGAACTTTGGACGACTAATCATGACTTGCTTGACAACCAACCTGCAAAACCCACAGAGCATATACCATAGAGGACAATATAGCGGAAACATAACTATAAAACACAGCGGAAGTCTAACCAAACCTCTATGAATATACATACGCAAATCCAAGTTTATACAAAAAGTAACCAAAAGAAAGTGCGGACAGACCCGCCAAAATACATAAATGTATATCTCTCATCTCACTCACAGCTATTCACTCAGAATCTACAACCACCTAATGGTAACCCTCTACGGGAGGTTCCTCCAAAGGCTCCTCGACGTACTCCTCCTCCACCCAAGGGCTCGGAGCACAGATATCAAATGGAGCAGCTGCTCCGCCATCACCTGCCGACATAAGAAGTACGGCTGAGCATGGAATACTCAGCGGATACTAAGCACTAACCAACAGTCATAGCATACAGATAGCATACATAAAGCAGGAACAATTCTTATAAGTTAAAAGGAAACAATTCATATCATACAAGGAAGTAAAAGCAATTTATAATCATGCTTGTATTTCGTAGAAAGCCGTTAAAACCCTTGAAAACCTTGTGCACTTGACTTGATTGGAAATACCATTTCTGTGCTTGAAACTTGTCATGTTGTCTTATCTTATCATATCATGCGTGTCATGCCATGTTATGCTTGCTTGGAAAGTAAACTATTTGTGAGGGAAGGGAGACCCTTCTTCCTAAATGCCCATGCTTGTCATGTCATGTATCATGCTTGCTTGTTCGGAAAAGTAATCTACTTGTGAGGGAAGGGAGACCCTTCTTCCTAAAATGCTCATGCTTGTCATGCCGTGTCATGTCATGCTTGTATCATGCTTGGAAGAGTAAACTACTTGTGAGGGAAGGGAAACCCTTCTTTCTAAATGCTCATGTCATGTCCTTTCACTTGTGAGGTGTCCTTGTGAGATGTACTTGCGAGGGAAGGGAAACCCTTCTTATGATATGTATATACTTGCGAGGGAAGGGAGACCCTTCTTATGATAATGCATGATTGACTTGTCCTTGCCAAAAGCGAGGTAAAACATATCGTAGGATATGCCCCACCTCTAAATCCCATTCTTAAAAAACGTCGGTAATCCATGTCATGCATGCGTGCTCGTGAGATCGTGTGCATACTTGCATTTGGAATTAAATATGACAATTTGGTTAATTTACAAAGCATAGCATATCTCGATTTGAACAAGTAATAAATCGCACATTTTGAGAAATGTAAGAAACACACTATCATATGCCCTAACAATTTCATGAATAATTAAACATGTATTCCCTTAATTTATCACTCATTTTATTCACCTTGGCATCCCATCAAACATAGTGTGTTCATTATTTATTAACCCTACAACATGCTTTTCTAGGTGGGTTTTACTCACATCACATATGTATGTTTATTATGGGTACAATGCCCTCCCCGTTCATCCATCACATCAATACACACGGCATCCAATCGCCCACATTCATCTCCATTCATCATTCACCATTCATCATTCACAACCCATCTCATAATACATGGATGTATAAAGGAACACAAAGAAAATAAAGGAAAAGAAGAACTATAACTAGGAGGGTAGCAAGAAGTACCGACCTTGAACAATGAGGAAGAAACCCCTTCCAAAAACGACCGTGTAGCTGCTGCCCTAGCTTGGATCACGAGCTCCTCGAATGCTTGAGCCTTGATCTTGAAGAAAACGGGCTTGGGGTTGATCTAGGGTCTTAACCCCTTTGATTTCTCTCAAATGAAAACCTAGGTTTTGGAAACCCTTCTCCTTTCTCTCTATCTCTCAAAAGACTCTAAGGGTTGTGTATGAACCCTCAAATGATCGGGCAAAGCCTTTAAGGTATGAGTGAAACGCCCAAAAGACGAAAACACCCTTACTAAATTTTCTGCAAAAACGCGAGTACCGAGCGATCGGTGTTAATGACCGATCGATCGGTTGCCTACCGATCGATCGGTTTCATAACCGAGCGATCGGTTAAAATTTCACTCTCTGGAAAATTTCCCCATACAAAAATCTTGACCAGTCGATAGCCTCCGAGCGATCGGTTTTGGACCGATCGATCGCTCCATGGACCGAGCGATCGGTTGCCTGCAGGTCCAGACTGTTTTAGCCATATCTTTTAACTCGCTCGTCGGATTTTGACGATTCAACTTGCGTTGGGTTCGTACTTCGAAAAAGAACATTTCTGACATTTCGGAATTTCCAATTTCTTCCTTATTTATTAATTATACCTCTTTAAAGGCAAAATGGAAATGAAAGTGTCATGCATTAAAGGTGAGAAGGTCCGGGGCTCTACAGAAAATGTCCTTGAAGGGGGAATAAGATAAAAAAAAATTAATTTAATATGCGAAAACTCATACTTCTGTAGATCTTAACAAATAGAAACATTCAAGCTTCTCGGATGATAAGAAATAATTTGTTCACCTTTCTTCAGGACGGAAAAGAAACTTGCAGGATGAGTGAGAGTGGTAGGGGCAGTGTTGTAAAATAATTTTTTCTCTGCAATTGAAAGATTGCCATTGCTATACACTAAAAAGGAGAGCTCCACTTCACCGTTGTGAAGCAGACCTCCTCTTTGTATTGAATCTATTTTTCATTTAGATCTAAATTAGTGAATGCCCAATTAGGAGGAGTGAGCGATTTTTAACTCAACCCATCAATTCGCTTAAGTTAAACTTGAGCCATGGGTTAGGTTGGGTTCTTTGGACTCATAGAATATATATATCTTTACTATTATAATGCGAGAGGCATGTGTAGATGATTTTCCCAATATTCCCAAACTACCCTCATAGAACTTTCCCTTTGATTTAATGTTTTACTTAATTTCCAAACTAACCCTTGCTCATCTATCTATTTAGAATCACAGCCAATCGTGATTGAACTCAGGGAGAGTTCAATTGCACCCGCGGGTTAAAACGCGTCCCTTTTAACTCCTATTAATTGTGGTTAACTCCTTCCCCTCGCTCTCACGTGCATCGAACGTGCCACTAGTGAGTTCAATCGCACCCGCGGGTTAACACGTGTCCCTTTTAACTCTTGTGCATCACACATGCCACTAGTGAGTTCAATCGCACCCGCGGGCTAACACGTGTCCCTTTTAACTCTTATTAACTGTGGTTAACTCTTTCCCCTCGCTCTCACTTGCATCTTACGTGCCACCCGCTAGTATACTATAATATAAGAAATAAGACGTGACATGGCAACCTCTTTGTTTCAGTATCTTTGATCAGACTCATTTCAAGGGTTCTCATCATTTAAGTTGTCACATCTTCATATGGAGAGGTGTAGAGGCGTGTTAGTCTCAAAAAACACGTCTCTCTTTTCATTACTCTTTCCTTCAAATGACACAACTCTTCCCGATAGCAATCTCTCGATAAGATTCTTATGAGTTGCACTCTCATTATTTCATCTGACCAACGACTATGACACAAGTGTTGGATCATCATCTAATTTCTTCTCGTTTTTTTTTGTTTCTGGGCTTTATGTTGTGCTATGATTAGGCGAATATGTATGTTCTGGAACCTAACCATTGTATCGTAATGATGCTTAATTGCCTATTGTGTTTGACTCTTTGAGATAAATAATGTTTGGCTGATTATTGAAATTTTCTAAGGTCTTCATTCTAAATGCTATAAATTTATCAATGACTTTAATTAGCATGGTATGATTTAATAGTCCTGCCTGCACATGATAGCAAGTGAACATTTAAGGAAGTCGATGCGGTTCTTTCATCCCCTGGATGGTATGTCTACCAATAGATTTCTAAGCCACTCTGCTTTTTATACTTGTCCATGATAAAGCAATAAATTCTAATAATTGTGGAATCAAAAATAAAGATTTACTTCTTGGATCCTTAAAATATTCTAGCACCTTTTAATGTCTTTTAGAAGTAGACTTTAAATTTAATTCTCCATTATTCCAACTTGTATCTCTATATCCTTCTAACACAATGGGATATCCAATAAAATGTAAGTCATAGACTTTAAATTTGCTTTACAAAAAATGCAACACGTGCCCAGGATTTTCAGCATTTTCTAAAACCCTACCAAATTATATATAGGAGAAGTGGCAGAACGCGGTGTGACTGCTTGAGAGGTTCTCTCAATTATTAAGCATCTATTATATTCATGCAAATATGGGGTAGGAAGGTTCTATGGAAAAATTGTGGTTCTTTTTTTTTGGTTCAATGGGTGGGAAGACCCACAAACTAAAAACAAAGACGAGGGGTAGAAACCCTCAGTACATCATATCTGAGAAGGTAAAACACTAGGGGGTGGGGAGCGAAAAAAGGTAACACTAGGAGGTCCAGAGTGACTAAAGTTAGCAATCCAATCAGCAGCTCGGTTTCCCTCCCGAAAAACATGCACAAGTTGGCACTCCTAAGATTTTCCAAGGAGCGCTCGACAAGCTCTGATGAGTAATCCATGGGGGTTAGAATTATCTTCCATGTTGGTTATTTCAGCAATTTTTTAAAACTCTACCCAATTATATATAGGACATGTGGCAGAACAATGTGACTGCTTGAGAGGTCATGTGCTTGATAGGACAAGTTTCTTGTGGGCCAATTCATATTTACTACTTTTTTTAAAGAAGGATGTTTATCAGAAGTTTCTCATGGCCTCACCTAAAGACTTTTATTTTATTAAGGGGTTTTTACATATCAACAGCTAGGTTTATCCCAGTTTGCAAATAAATTGTTATGTAAAATTAATTTGCAAATTAATTAATCATTTTCAACCATTACATAAAGAACCTCAATTTTTCAAAACCCATGTGTTTAATGTTTTTCATAAAAACTAATGTTAGATGCTTTAACAATAATGGTTAGTGAGTTAAAAGGGGACACCCCTTTAAATACCCTTGACCTATGGTTAAAAAGTTTTTAACCCTTGTGCTTAATTTTTATTTATCTAAAACCTAAGGTTAGATGTTTTAATCATGAGGATTAGTGAATCTTAACCACAATTAAAGAGAGTTAAAAATGGAGACTCCTTTAAATGTCCTTGAATTATGGTTAACAAGTTTTAATTCGTGTGGTTAATTTTTTTTCCAAAAACTGAAGTTAGATGCTTTAAGCTTTTAACTCAAAGGGTTAGTGAATCTTAACCATGGTGGAAGAGAGTCAAAGAGGATACATGTAACAAGGGTGTTATAGTCCACTAAATGTCACAATGGTATTATAGTCACTTTAAAATTATTTTTTAATGCAATTCACAAAAGTAGGAGAATGAGGTTCTTTCTTTAAGAGTTGAACAATGATGAGTTAATTCGCAAATTTGTTATACATAACAATGTATTTACAAAGTAGGATAAACCTAACAAAAGATATGCAAAAACCCCTTTTAATAAAATAAAACGTTAGCAAAATATTAAAAACATTAAAATATTTTTTCTTAATTAATATTTTTTTCTAAAAACCAAGGATTGGTGGGTGAACCATAGGAGTGGGTGAATCTTAACTAGGGTTAAAGGGGGTCAAAAGGGACACATGGCAACCTCAGGGGTGATAACCGGATTTGCCAAATCCAGTTTTCACTTTAGAATATTTGGTTCCTACATATTTTTGTTTTGATTGTTGTATGTATATGACAAAGCTTTGAATAGAGTTGGAATGCAAAAATCCAAGAAGTATAATACATCAACCATAGGAAACTAAAAACCATAGACTCTCGCGCCCAAAGTCCCCATCAATATATCAAAGTCCTCGTGGACTCATAGATAATCACTTTGTGTTTATCAGCTTGCATCGATTTATTCTAGAAATAATCCCGAGAAAGGGACAACTTAAATAGTGAATTAAGTATGAGATGACTCTTAGTGGATTATTATACTCACTGTTGGTTGTGGAAGATAAGATCAGAAAGAATATTGATGGTGAAATTTTGTTTGTTGAAAGACCTATACCTTTGATAGTGTTTGAATAAAAAAGAAAAAGAAACAAGAGTAAAGGGAAGTTTAAAGACTATAGGGGTAAGACAAAAGTTGCCAAAGGTTCTTCAGGAGATGCTGACAAGGATAACAAAGGCAAAGGAAAGTGTTTCCACTGTGGTAAAATAGGCCACTCGAAAAGGAACTGTAAGACTTACCTCGCAACTCTTAAGAAGGGTCGCGCCAGTACTCAAAGTATGAGATGCTTTGAAGTACTAATTACCGTTGAGTCAAATTTTTTGGATGGTTTCCCTAATTCATGGTGCGTGAATTCTGGATCCACTGTACATGTTTGTAATTGGTTGCAGGGATTCAAGGAAACCGACAAGACAGGAGTAGATGCATAGAGTTGGCTCGGGTGCAAATATTGCAGTCAAGTCAATAGGCGTATTTACCTCATGGAAAGACATTAGTTTTAGAAGACTGTTTTTATGTGCCTAATGCACACATGAATTTGATTTCAGTATCTAAACTTTTATTTTGTGGATTCTCTATCATTTTTAATTCAATAATTGAAATTAAGAAAGATGAAATGATCTTAATTACTGGTAATCTTATCAACGGTCTCTATTTAATATTGTCATTGGTAAATAATGAAAATCTGCAAAGTGACAATGCCTCATCATCTAGAATGTCTGAAATGAAGAGACATTGCACAAAGTCAACTTATCTTTGGCATAAGAGACTTGGTCACATTAATCTTGATAGGATCAAGAGATTGGTAAAAGATGGTCCTCTTGAATTTCTTAAGGTAGAACCACTCACTACTTGTGAGTCATGTCTCGAAGGGAAGATGACCAAGAAACCTTACCCTAAAAAAGTAGGAAGAGCTGAAGAAAAGTTGAGACTCATACATAGTGATGCATGTGGTCCATTTAATATTGTTGCACGAGGGCAATACCGGTATTTTGTCACATTTACTGGTGATTATTCTAGATATGGATATGTCTATTTGATGTAATACAAATCTGATACTTTTGAAAAGTTCAAATAATTCAGATTAGGAGTTGAGAATCAAACAGACAAATCCATAAAGACACTTTGATCCGATTGGGATGGTGAATACCTCACAAACGATTTTATGGATTACTTAAGGGATAATGAGATTATCTCTCAATGGTCAAGTCCTGCCTCATCTCAACAAAATGGTATTTCTGAAAGAAAAAACCGGACCTTATTAGATATGATTCAATCTATGATGAGTCAAGCCGATGTACCTTCCTATCTTTGGGGGAACAATGTGTTTGTTCCTCTCATGGAACATCTGATTTTTACGTAGATGTATGACACTGTAGCTGTTACAAAACATATATAGTAGACTACTCCTGCTGCAACCCCAGATTGATCACCAACCAAACCTCTAAGCCAAATAACCTCCTTCATTGCCTCTATAGCTTCCATATACTCAGCTTCAATACAAAACAATGGAATTGTAGGCTGCAAAGTTGTCTTCCAACTGATAGTACTCGCACAAAGAGTGAAAACATAACCCGTCAAAGATCTCATCTTATCCAGATCTCCAGCATAGTTTGAAACAACATATCCAATAACACTACCAAAAGTGTCACTGCCTCTGTCGTATACCAACCCAATATCTGTAGTACCTCTTAGACATTGAAGTATCTATTTCACCGCCTGACAATGAACTTTCCCAGGCTTATCTATATACTCGCTGACCATGCTAACAACTTGTGAAATGTCTGGCTTAGTGAAGAACATAGCATACATGATGCTCCCAATAGCATTAGCATAAGGAACACGTAACATGTGCTTCACCTTCTCCTCAATTTGTGGTGACAGAGTTGCTAAAAGTCTAAAATAAGCTGCAAGTGGAGTACTCACTAGCTTCGACCCTTGCATACCAAAGCATTCCACCACCTTTTTTATTTACTTTTCTAAGAGAATTAGTACAATTTGTCTACTTTTCAGTCACTGTGAATCTCCATTCTTAATATCTTCTTGGCTACATCAAAATTTTTCATTTAAAACTCACTATTCAATTGAGCTTTCAAACTATTGATCTCGAACATGTCCTTGAGGGAGGAATGAGATTAAAAAAAAAATTTAATTTAATATGTGAAAACTCCTACTTCGGTAGATCTTAACAAATAGAAACATTCAAGGTTCTCAGATGATAAGAAATAATTTGTTCACCTTTCTTCGGGACGGAAAAGAAACTTGCAGGACGAGTTAGAGTGGTAGGGGCAGTGTTGAAAAATATTTTTTCTCTACAATTGAAAGATTGCCACCACCATACACTAAAAAGGGGAGCTCCACTTCACCGCTGTGAAGCAGAGCTCCTCTTTGTATTGAATCTATTTATCATTCTAAATCAGTGAATGCCCAATTAGGAGGAGTGGCGATTTTTAACTCAACCCATCAATTCGCCTAAGTTAAACTTGAGCCATGGGTTAGGTACCGTTGGATTCTTTGGACTCATAGAATATATATATACACTATAATATAAGAAATAAGACGGGACATGACAACCTCTTTGGTCCAATATCTTTGATCAGACTCATTTCAAGGGTTCTTCTCACCATTGAAGTTGTCACATCTTCATATCGAGAGGGTGTAGAGGCATGTTAGTCTCAAAAAACGTCTCTCTTTTCAGCAGTCTTTCCATCAAACAATACAACTCTTCCCAATAGTTCTCTCTTAATAAGATTATTATGAATTGCGCTCTCATTATTTCATCTGACCAGCGACTATGACACAAGTGTTGGATCCTCATTTAATTTCTTCGTTTTTTGTATCTGGGCTTTATGTTGTGTTATGATTAGGCGAATAATGTTTGTTCTGGAACCTAATTGTATCGTGATGATGCTTAATTCACTATTATGTTTGACTCTTTGAGATAAATGGTGTTTGGTTGATGATTGAAATTTTCTAAGGTCTTCATTCTAAATGGAATAAATTTATCAATGACTTTAATGAGGATGGTACGATTTAATATTCCTTCCTGCACATGAATGCAAGTGAACATTTAAGGAAGTCGATGCGGTTCTTTCATCCTCGAGTCCTGGATGGCATGTCTACCAATAGATTTCTAAGCTGTAACGGATAAAATTCGTAAAATCAACTCAGCGTTGGAGAACGAGTTCTTTTTTGTTGTTTTGTTCACGAAAGTGACACGTGGACACGAGTTGGGGTCACATGCTTAAAATAGAGGGATCACACGTTGTCTGATGCACAACGTTCCCGTTGTGCGCATTACGACGTCTTTGTTCTCTTGCAAAACAACGTTTCCGTTGTGGCTTGACAACATGCTCGTTGTCTGAAGCACAACGTAACCGTTGTACTCTTGACAACGTTTTTGTCATTACATGAACAACGAGTCCGTTGTCTCACCGACAACGATGTCTTGGCTGTATTCGAAGACATCTACACCGTAACCGAGCTTGAGTCAACAACGAGACCGACTCGTAGGAGGAAGTGATCAGGAGGTGATCCATAATTCCGACATGTGTGCCGAATGCGCCGTTTTGTGCCGAAAGCAGTGTCTTGACATTTAATGCTGGTCACTTCTGCGTACTGTCCGATCCCGTCCGATTGGACTCATAGGAGGCTCTCACGTGTGATGCAACCGGCGGCAGATATGTCTGATATATTTGGCAATGAGTGCAAAACACGTGGTATGGACACCTATGGCCATCCATGGTCATCGATGGCCATACCAACCTTACCCTATAAATACCCCGTGATTTTTAGTGCTTGAGAGGAGGTTTTTATCACGTTTTTATCACGTTTTTGGCTGTACTTCAGAGCATAATTGTTCAGTGCTTCCCAGAGTCTTGCGTAACTTTCAGTGCCTATTTTAGTGTTTACTGTTCATCATCTTCTACATCTACTTACTTTACCATCGGAGTACAGGTCAAGGTGTCACACCCTCCACTCCAACCTTCTACCGGTAAACCAGAGTGTGGGAGGAGCTGTAGCTGACGCGTGTCCTTTCCGGTAAATTTCCCCCACAAAATTGGCGCCGTCTGTGGGAAATAATAAATGAGCCCCCCTTTGCTCTTTGTGATCATGACTGATGAGTCATCGGTGTTCGGGCGTGAGGATCAAACCCCTCAGGCCACTCTTTTTGTTCCTTCTATCGTGCACATCCCTGGGGTCAGTCCTTCGTCTGGGCAACCAGAGAGGACCATGCCTCCTCCTGTTGAGCTTTCTGTTTCTTATCGCATTTTGGCGATGTTGCAAAGGCAGCAGTCTGCTCTGGATCAGATCACCAGGCAGCAGCAGGTGATGCAGGCGAGGCTGGAGGCGTTCGAGCATAGCAGGCTCGAGGTGGATGAGGTGCCACTGCAGAGGTCTTCCATGAGACGTCAGTTTGACTTCTCTTCTTCTCCTTCTGCATCGGAGAACCGTGAAACCAGGTTTGTGCTTCTTCCTACTGAAGGGGATGTAAGGTAGCCTCAGGTTCGGGCAGAGCAGAGTATTCCTTCAGATCGTGTGGATTTGCGAGAAGGGGCAGGGCGAGAAGACTTGAGAGGGGGTACCGGAGGTGCAGACGCCCAGAAGACTTAGGTGACTGCCAAGGAGGTGGAGGCTTTGATCGGTGCTCATGTTAAGAGCGTGAAGGGAGGAATTCCTGACTACTTTGCTCAGTCAGCAAAGGATAACGTTGAGAACTCTCCTTTCACAGACGCCATCAATCAGTCATATACTTCTTCTAAGTTTATAACTCCGATCTTCCCCATGTACACTGGAAAGACGGATCCGGAGGAGCATTTGTTTGATTTCAAACATGCGATGGTTGTTCGCAATCCAGATGATGACCTGTATTGCAAAGCTTTCCCCAACAGCCTATCTGGGGCAGCGTCGAAGTGGTTTCGGAACTTGCCTCCTGGTTCCATCAGTAATTTCTCAGAGCTCAGGTCAGCTTTTATTGATCGTTTCATTATCAATAAAAAGAAGAAAGCGAAAGCAGGTGCAGATACTCTCTTCTCTTTGAGGATGAAGCCGGCCGAATCCTTGAAGGACTTTATTTCGCGTTTCACTGATGAAGTCCACAACATCGATAAGGTCGACGAAGCGAGCTGTATCGCTGCTTTCAAGAATGCTATCCCCAGGCATTCCGAGCTCTATAAGTCCTTCGCTCTTGACTATCCTGTCAAGATGGACGAGATGATGGTTCGTGCCACCAAGTACAGAAGGTATGAGGAGGACGTATCCGTTGTGCCGGTGCCGAAGCCCAGGACGAGAGTGGTGGATGTCGTAGAGAAGACACACCGATCTTTGAAGAGGAAGGAGAAGAAGCAGAGGTACGAGTCTTCATCATCTGAGGACTCACCACCAAGGAAGCAGAAGGAGATAGTAATTTATGTGACTCAACGGGATCAGCCGGTTCGGCGTCCGTTTGAAGGAAATTTTAATCAGCAACAGAGTAGGACGGAGAGACGTCCTAATGACCAGCAGCTGGCGAGGCAGCAGTATCAGCCACGCCAGGTGCAACCTCAGGTACAGCATGAGAGAGGCGTGCAGCCTAGTGAGCGGCGACCTTTTGCAGATCGAGCACCGCCCATCAATTTCATAGTTAGCCCGGCGACCATCATGAGGTCAATGGAGGATCAGGCGTACTTCGAGTAGCCGGCGAGGGCTGTGCAGGATATTACATCGGGACCCCGGGTGCATGAGTATTGTCATTATCACAAGTGCCGCGGTCATCTCACCAACCGATGCCGTATTCTAAGGGAGTACTTGGAGAGGCTGGTTCAGGAAGGGTACTTGGGAGAGTATCTTGCTTCTGGCAACGGCGGCATGGAGAAAGTCGGGGAGCCGGTGTCCCAGTCTCGTGGAGGAGAACCTGCCAGTAATCCAAGTACCAGTGGTGGAGCTTCCTTGGGCACGATCAATGTCATTTGCCGCGTGCAAGCGCCGGAAGCGGATGTGGAGAGGAACTTCAGGGCGAAGGCCAGGAAGCTGTCTCACGATGCTGCAGTGTGCCAGGTGCAAGTGCCTACCAGAAGCATTGAGCAGACACTTACTTTCACTGATCGTGATCTGGCAGCAGTGATCCGACCTCACTATGATGCTCTTGTTCTCACCATGAGAATAGGAGATTTCGACATCAAGAGAGTGATCGTGGATTCCGGGAGTGGAGCAGATATCTTGTATCTTCATGCTTTCACCCAGATGAAGCTGGATCCCTCCGTTCTAATCCCTGCTCAGACTCCACTGTTCGGATTTGATGGCAGCTCGATGAAGCCTGTAGGCGACGTTGTCTTACCCGTTATGGCTGGACCCGTTGCCCTTCAGACCAGGTTCTCCGTTCTGGATGTGCCATCGCCGTACAATGCCATCTTGGGTCGTTGGTGGACCCATGAGATGAAGGCTGTTCCGTCCTCGTACTATCAGGTGTTGAAGTATCCAACGCAGGACGGGCCTCAGGAGATCAAGGGTGATCAGTTGGCATCGCAGAAGTGCGATTTTCCTGCTTCTGTTGTGCCTTCATAGCAGTTATGGGTCATTCCCGTTGTGGAAGAGGGCTCGGAAACATCGTTGTGCAGACCTTCCGTTGAGCCCACGAAAGCTGTCAATTTGGGAACGGAAGAAGAGCCAAAGGTGTTGCAGGTCGGGACGAGCTTGACAGCGGAGGAAGAGCTCGAGTTGCTGAGTTTCCTTAGGCAGAACCTTGATGTCTTTGCATGGTCTCACAAAGACATGACTGGCATCGATCCGAGTGTTATCTGTCATCACCTCAATGTTGATCCGGCTATCCCTCCAGTGAAGCAGAAACCTCGGAGGCTTGCTCCAGCTTATCATGATGCAGTGAACGAGGAGATTGACAAGCTGATTCAGTTCGGGTTCATTCAGGAGGTGCAGTACCCTGATTGGATAGCCAATGTTGTGGCTGTGCCTAAGAAGAATGGGAAGGTGAGAGTTTGTATTGACTTCACTGGTGTCAATAAGGCCTGCCCCAAGGACTTTTTTCTCATGCCAAGGATAGACAGGCTCATCAACGCCACTGCTGGCCACGAGATGTTATCCTTCATGGATGGTTATTCAAGCTATAACCAGATCCTCCTAGCGGAAGCAGATCGAGAGAAGACCACCTTCATAATGGAGCGGGGCTTGTTCTGTTATCGAGTGATGCCTTTTGGCTTGAAGAATGCAGGTGCCACCTATCAACGTCTTATGAATCTTATGTTTGGGTCACTTCTTGGTAAGACGGTTGAAGTTTACATCGATGATATCGTTGTGAAGAGTCGAGTACGAGGTACTCTGGTGACAGACCTTGCTGAGCCTTTCTCTGTGCTGCGATCTTTCAATCTGAAGATCAACCCAGAGAAGTGCACCTTCGGGGTTACCTCAGGAAAATTTTTGGGTTATCTTGTGAGTCAGCGGGGGATTGAGGCTAATCCAGCTCAGATTCGTGCTTTACTGGACATGCCAGAGCCTAAGTCGAAGAAGAAGATCCAGAAGCTGACAGGCCGGATTGCTGCACTCAATCGATTTATCTCCAAGTCATCCGATCGTTGCAAACCTCTTTTCGAGTTGCTGAGAAAGGACTCCATTTTTGCGTGGACTCCAGAGTGTTCTCGAGCTTTCCTTGCCTTGAAGGAATATTTAGGCTCAGCTCCTATCCTTTCGGTACCTGAGCCAGGTGAAATCTTATATCTTTATCTATCTGTTTCAGAGCAAGCCCTTGGTTCCGTCCTGGTTAGGAGTTGTGATGGCGTGGAGAAACCTGTTTATTTCATCAGTAAAACCTTTCTCAAGGCGGAGTGCAATTATAGCAAGCTCGAGAAGGTATGTCTAGCTCTTGTCTTCTCTGCAGAAAAGCTTCGTCCTTACTTTCATGCTCATTCTATCGTTGTCATCACAACGTATCCCTTGAAAGTCGTGCTGGGACGACTCGAGCTGGCGAGGAGGATGTCGAAGTGGGCTGTGGCTCTGAGTGAGTTCGATATTCAGTATCGGGCTAGGAGTTCAGAGAAGGGGCAAGCAGTGGCAGGTTTTCTTTCTGATTTCCCTGTGGAGGAAGAAGCAGAGGAGGTGGTTGTTGATCTTCGGGAACTTCCAATTGAAGTTGACAACGGAGATGTCGTTGTGGATGGGGCCGAGTCATCAGAGTGGAATGGTTGGTTATTGTACGTGGACGGATCTTCTAATTTCAGTGGTTCAGGACTGGGTGTTATGCTTATAAGTCCAGAGAACATCAAAGTGCAGAAGATGTCGCGTCTTGGGTTCACTGCCTCCAACAATGAAGCTGAGTACGAAGCCCTACTGCTTGGGTTGCAGAGTGCTCGAGAGCTGCAGATCTCCATGTTGAGAGTGTTTTGTGATTCACAGCTCGTGGTGAATCAGGTGAATGGTGTTTATGACTGTAAGGACGACCGGATGAAGCAGTATGCTACTCTCGTTCGTTCGCAGTGTGAAGCATTCACCGTTGTGGAGATCAGGCACACCCGGAGAGATGAGAACAGGCATGCTGACGCTTTGGTATATCTAGCTTCCATGGTGCAGGCTGACGAGCCTAAGGCTATTCTGATGGAGTTCCAAGAGTATCCTTCAATAGCTCTTCAGGCACAGCGAGAAGTGTTTTTTGTCAATCCAGTTCTGAGCTGGATGACAGGGCTGGTGGCTTATCTGAAGGATGGAATTCTTCCTATCAGTGTGAAGGAGTCGAGGCGCATTTTGTTCAAGGCACCTCGTTATGCCTTGGTACAAGGAGAGTTGTTCAGGAAATCTTTTGGTGGGCCTTTGTTGAAGTGTGTTCATCTTGCAGATGTGGAGAGAATACTTGCTGAGTTGCATGAAGGTATATGTGGTATACATTCAGGCGGGAGAACCATTGCCTATCGAGCTCTGGGGCAAGGTTACTTCTGGCCTTACATGCAGGCTGATGCTCAGAAGTATGTGAAGAAGTGCAGCCAGTGCCAGCGGTTTGCTCGTTTGATTCATGCTCCAGCTCAAGAGCTCAGCACTATATCTCAGCCTTGGACATTTGCGCGGTGGGGACTTGATATTGTAGGACCTTTCCCTAGGGCTCCAGGGAATCTGATCTTTCTTCTAGTGGCAACTGACTACTTCTCTCGTTGGATTGAAGCTGTTCCTCTTGCGCGTATTAGAGAGCAAGAAGTGAAGAAGTTCTTGTGGGAACATATCATCTGCAGATTTGGCATACCGCAGTCCATCATTACTGACAACGGGAAGTAGTTTTCAGGACGTTTGATTGCCGACTTTTGCAGTGAGCTGAAGATAAGCATGTTTTCTCTTCCCCATATTATCCTCAGGGGAATGGATTGTCCGAGGCAGCCAATAAGAATATTCTCAATGCCTTGAAGAGAAGACTGGAAGATTCGAAGGGGAAGTAGACCGTCGAGCTGCACAACGTTTTGTGGGGGTACAGAACAACTCCGAGGAGTCCTACCAATGAAACTCCTTTCTCTCTAGCATATGGAATGGAAGCTGTCATTCCTACTGAGATCAGTTTGCCTACAGTGCGTTCTTGGCACAACAAGAAGAAGGATGGAGAGAAAGATCAGAACACAGAGCTTATGGCTATTCATCTCGATCTGCTAGAAGAGAAGCGAGAAGATGCCAGCATTCAGATGAGGAGGTATCAGCAATGATTAAGGAAGGCCTACAACAAGAAAGTACAACGGAGAGTGCTGCAGGTCGGTGATCTCGTTCTCCGAAGAGTGTTCCAGAACACGAGAGAGCTTAACAGTGGCAAGTTGGGACCTAACTGGGAAGGGCCTTATATCGTAGAACGATTCGGAAGTCCTGGAGTCTGTTACTTGAAAGACTTACAAGGTAATCTCATTTCAAAATCCTGGAACATTATGAATTTGAGGCAATTCTTTCAATAGAATCTATGATATGCTACTACATGCATCGTTGTGTTTAAAAGTTTTCAGTGATTTTACATAAACATAGTGCTCATATTTCAACATATGACTTGCAATATTATGAGCCTACTCGTTGTCTACACTATTCTCTGTTTGGTTCATCAGTGTAATATTGTGAATGTTTTGCAAGTAATTCAAATAAAATTTTGACTGAACAACCAACTCATAACGAACACGAGTGGCTTATATAAGGGTGTCATCTGAGCAAATCCAGTGGCTTATCCTAATGACATCCTCTGAGCATGTGCTTCGAAACTGAGTTACATTGAGTTCATCATATGAATTTTATTTGTCAGATTGCATTCACAGTGAACTACGCGAATGATGTATCTGGATTAGTGTTTGCTCGTAGTGCTTGTTCGTAGTGCTTTGCTCGTAGTGCTTGTTTGTAGTGCTTTGCTCGTAGTGCTTGTTCGTAGTGATTGCTCGTAGTGCTTTGCTCGTGGTGCTTTGTTCGTAGTGATTGCTCGTAGTGCTTTGCTCGTAGTACTTTACTCGTAGTACTTTGCTCGTAGTGCTCTATCCATAGTACTTGTTCGCAGTGCTTTGATCGTAGTGCTCTACTCGCAGTGTTCTGTTCGTAGTGCTTTGATCAAAATAATTTGTTTAAGTATGTGAATCAGTTATAATTCTCACATGTTACACATAGCGAAGTACCGCATTAACATCTATACAGTGGACTGTGAAAATTTATTCAACTACTCATATTGTATTTTTACTTTTTCTGTGTGCATACGTTGTGCTACGCTACGAGGTGAAAAGAAATGCAAACATAAGAAAAAGGAGTGATCCATCCATATAGAAGGCCCATTTCTGGATAATTACAGCAACGAACTCCCATAAGAGGGAAAGAAAAGAGTTTACATCATTCAAAAAGAGAAACAGAAATATGAAAAGGAGCAGCAGATCAGGCGAGCTCAAGATCAGCATCTGTCGTCGTTGCAGCAGGGGCAGAAGTAGAGGCTTCAGCAGTTGGGGTTTTTTCTAGAGTAGCTTCGTCGGCAGCAGCAGGAGCTTCAGGAACAGCTGGCTCGAAGTATGGCTCAGCAGGGAGGGGTGCAGGACCTTCGAGAGAGTGAGGTTGCTCGACGCCTTGGACCTCGGCCTCGTTGTCTAGCTCAATCAAGTCTTTGCTCTGAAGCTCGGAGAACGTGATGGCGTCCTCTTCATTATCTTCTTTCAGACGGCCTTGTTGGCGGAGCGATTCGAGTATCTCTTTCTCGGTCTCTGCCCGATCCTCATCCAAGAGCGTGTCCAGCTGGGACTGATAGTATTGTTGCAGCCTCAGGGTCACGGTCCTCTCGATGGTCTCTTGAGCTTTCTTGGCTTCCTCGAGCTCCTCCGCCAGTGCTGTCCTGGCTGCCTCAGTTTCCTCCAACTGTCTGCCCAAAGCTTGGGAGACGTGCTCCAGTTCGCTGATGCGTAGAACAGCGTTCTCTACCTCCCGTTTGGCCTTCTTCTCGGCCTCCTTTGCTGATCGTGTCTCAGCCTCAGCTTTTTCTTGTGCCTTGGTGGCAGCTTTCAACTTCCCCTCAACGCGAACAGCGTCAGCTTTGGCTTGAGACAGATCAAAGTCTGCCTTGAGTCTCTCTTCGACGAGAGTCTTCTGCAGCGTCTTAGTCCTGTCTTGCCAGTACTTGATCCCGTCTCGGAGGTGATTGTAGCTATATTGGCTACGATCACAGAGTTCGTGCACAAGCACGTTCATCTGCAAGGAAGTGTCCGGGCGTTAGCACAACGAGAAGTAAAATTTCAGCAGTAGAGTAAGAAGAAGAGGAAGTGAGAAACTTACTGACGCCACAGACTGGCAGGCGGCGTTGGACAGTTCGACCAGATGGAGTTTGTCGACGTCAGCAATGTCTTGGGGCAACATCATTGCATGAGTCAGAGCTCGAGCGGCCTTGTCCGATTTTTGCACCGAGTCGTTCACGGTCGGTCTCCCGTACTGAGAGAAGTCGGGCGACCAATCCAGAGTACTCGTCGGTAGCATACGAGCTGGAAGACTCGTTGTGCCAGCTTCCGTTGCGGCCAGGGCAACCACAGCGGAACTCGAGCTGGCTGGAGCAGTTGCAGCTCGAGAGGGGGTAGGCGCCGAGCTGGCTTCGGGCACCGCCGTTGTCACCTCTGCTCCTGGACTTGTTGCAAGAACGGCAGAGGTGGAGGGGGGAGCAGCAATGACTGCGTTCTCTTTCTCCAGGCGTTTTTCCGCCTTCGCTTTCTTTCTGGCCTCGTACTCGGCCTGGGTCGGCAGCTTTCTTTTCGGGTTAGCAGTCGTTGTACCCTTGGAAGGAGGGTCCCTCTTCTTCAACGGTGGTGGCGGTGGTGGCAGCTGAACCGCAGGGCGAGCAGACCTTGGCTTCCTGCTCAGCGGAGGTGGATCTATGCCGGCCATGTCTTCTTCTTCTTCTTCGGCTAGATTAATTGCTGGTGAAGGTGCAGAAGTAGAAGCACCTGGATGCTGTTGTTGTTGCTGTTGCTGTTGCTGTTGCTGTTGCTGTTGTTGTGGTTGTTGTTGTCGTCGTTGAGCGGTTGCAGTAGGAGTGTTGAAGGCGACCCACGTGTCAGGCTCCAGTGGTTTCCACCGGATGTATTCCCCACCTCGAGCACGTCTGATATCGGTAAGGAGGCCTTCTTCTTCTGGGGCCAACTTCTTGTATGGGATATTCTTTACGTCAACTGCACACAGAAAAGCAGAATGAGTACAACGAGAGTCAGTAGGACGAAAGCATACAACGTACAACGAAAACATAGTCAGAACAGTGGAGCACAACGGACAACGGACGACCGTAGTAGTATACCTGCTTCCGCTCGGAAGACATTGGGGACCGTGGAATTTTCTGTCTTCCAACCGCCAGAGACGACGAAATGAATGGCTTTCCACCATCTTTCTCTATCGAGAATGCCTGAGACGAGCTCTGGATATTGAGGTTTCTTGTTCCACGAGTAGTAGCAGAACAAACCATCGTCACTGCCTCGGCATCTGACAGTATGGCAAAAGTGGAATAGATGCCTAGCTTCTATTGGGTAACCGTCCTTGATGAATTTGATCATCATGGACATATATTTGTGGAAGCTCGGATGCATTTGTCCCGGTGCAAGTTGCAGGGCGGACAGAACGTCATCCAGGACGGGATGGAGAGGAAAGCGGAGGCCAGCCTCAAGCTGGGAGAGGTAGACGACGGTACAAGCAGAACGCCTATCAATGATAGCGTCATCTCGCTTGAAGTGGAGATTGACGTTGGAAGGGAAGTCGAAACGTTCCCTATAGTGGTTCAGATATGCCAACTGATGTTGGCGCAGAGCTGAGGATTGTTCGATGTAGGCACCATGAGGTGCGCTACCTGTGCAACTGGCCTTATCTTCAGTAGGCCCTCTAACTTCCTCTAACTTAGCGGGTTCTACGGGAATGTTGGCAGCTATAGCAGTCGGAAGAAACAGCGAAAGGAACGAAGAACAGTGAACAGAACACGGAGAGTACACAGAGCAGAATCACTCCAAGAACCAGAGAAGAAAAGAGAGGGAGAAACAGTAAGAAATATTAAGGAAAATGGTGAAGAGCATACCGAACAGAAGACGACTGAGAGACTGTTGAGAGCTTGAGGAAGATGAACTTTCATTTGAGAAAAAATTCGGCAGAGTAACAGTGCTTGAAGGAACAGGGTGAAAGAGAAGGAGTATTCGATGGGGATTTTATAAGCATCTCAGATTTGCGAAACTACACCACTACCCTTCATCAGAGCCGTACACCTGTGTCAAAAGGGAGAAGAGCAGTGGCAAGATCGTCTTTTCACCAAAAGAGAGTAACCGTCAGAGTTATTAAAGCATTTTGAAATTTGAAACGGCGATGATGACAGCCTGTCCGCATTAAAGAGACGTGACGGTTCGCACGCGCAACCAGCTGGCGTGAACGGTCGATCTTCTCAGTGAGCGTTTTAAGCACGCAACGTTACATCTTCCGGAGCAGTGCCAGGTATGATCTTTTTGTCATTTTATGACGCTTCGAACTACGTTCCAAGCATCATAAAGGGGCAAATTGTAACGGATAAAATTCGTAAAATCAACTCAGCGTTGGAGAACGAGCTCGTTTTTGTTGTTTTGTTCACGAAAGTGACACGTGGACACGAGTTGGGTTCACGTGCTTAAAATAGAGGGATCACACGTTGTCTGATGCACAACGTTCCCGTTGTGCGCATTACGACGTCTTTGTTCTCTTGCAGAACAATGTTTCCGTGGTGGCTTGACAACGTACTCGTTGTCTGAAGCACAACGTAACCGTTGTACTCTTGACAACGTTTTTGTCATTACATGAACAACGAGTCCGTTGTCTCACCGACAACGATGTCCTGGCTGTATTCTAAGACATCTACACCGTAACCGAGCTTGAGTCAACAACGAGACCGACTCATAGGAGGAAGTGATCAGGAAGCGATCCATAATTCCGACATGTGTGCCGAATGCGCCGTTTTGTGCCGAAAGCACTGTCTTGACATTTAATGCTGGTCACTTCTGCGTACTGTCCGATCCCCGTCCGATTGGACTCATAGGAGGCTCTCACGTGTGATGCAACCGGCGGCAGATATGTCTGATATATTTGGCAATGAGTGCAAAACACGTGGTATGGACACCTATGGCCATCCATGGTCATCGATGGCCATACCAACCTTACCCTATAAATACCCCGTGATTTTTAGTGCTTGAGAGGAGGTTTTTATCACGTTTTTATCACGTTTTTGGCCGTACTTCAGAGCATAATTGTTCAGTGCTTCCCAGAGTCTTGCGTAACTTTCAGTGCCTATTTAAGTGTTTACTGTTCATCATCTTCTACATCTACTTACTTTACCATCGGAGTACAGGTCAAGGTGTCACACCCTCCACTCCAACCTTCTACCAGTAAACCAGAGTGTGGGAGGAGCTGTAGCTGACGCGTGTCCTTTCCGATAAATTTCCCCCCACATAAGCCACTCTACTCCTTATACTTAGTATATGCTAAAGCAATAAATTCTAATAACATTGTGGAAATTAGAAATATAGATTTACTTCGTGGATGCTTAAGATATTCTAGCACCTTTTTTAATGTCTGTTCTAGCACAATGGGATATCCAATAACATGTAAGTCACAAACTTTAAATTTACCTTACAAAAAATGTAACACGTGCCCAGGATTTTTTAGCATTTTCTAAAACCCTACCCAATTATAAATAAGACACGTGGCAGAACATGGTGCGACTGCCTGAGAGGTTCTCTCAATTATTAAGCATCTAAGTATATTCATGCAAATATGGGGTAGGAAGGCTCTACGGAAAAATTGTGGTTTAATTCCATGTTGTCTATTTAAGCATTTTCTAAAACTCTACCCAATTATATATAGGACATGTGGCAGAACGATGTGACTGCTTGACAGGTCATGTGCTTGATAGGACAAGTTTCTTGTGGGCCAAATCATATTTACCACTTTCTTACAGAAGGAAGTTTATGAGAAGTTTCTCATGGCCTCACCTAAAGACTTTTATTTTATTAAGGGGTTTTACATATCAACAGCTAGGTTTATCCCAGTTTGCAAATAAATTGTTATGTAAAACTGATTTGCAAATTAATCATTTTCAACCATTACACAAAGAACCTCAATTTTTCAAACCCATGTGTTTAATTTTTTTCCTAAAAACTAATGTTAGATGCTTTAATAATGGTTAGTGAGTTAAAAGGGGACACCCCTTTAAATACCCTTGACCTATGGTTAAAAAGTTTTTAACCCTTGTGCCTAATTTTTATTTATCTAAAACCTAAGGTTAGATGTTTTAATCATGAGGATTAGTGAATCTTAACCACAATTAAAGAGAGTTAAAAATGGAGACTCCTTTAACTGTCCTTGAATTATGGTTAACAAGTTTTAATTCGTGTGGTTAATTTTTTTTCCAAAAACTGAAGTTAGATGCTTTAAGCTTTTAACTCAAAGGGTTAGTGAATCTTAACCATGGTGGAAGAGAGTCAAAGAGGATACATGTAACAAGGGTGTTATAGTCCACTAAATGTCACAATGGTATTATAGTCACTTTAAAATTATTTTTTAATGCAATTCACAAAAGTAGGAGAATGAGGTTCTTTCTTTAAGAGTTGAACAATGATGAGTTAATTCGCAAATTTGTTATACATAACAATGTATTTACAAAGTAGGATAAACCTAACAAATGATATGCAAAAACCCCTTTTATTAAAATAAAAAGTTAGCAAAATATTAAAAACATTAAAATATTTTTTCTTAATTAATATTTTTTTCTAAAAACCAAGGATTGGTGGGTGAACCATAGGAGTAGGTGAATCTTAACTAGGGTTAAAGGTGATCAAAAGGGACACATGGCAACCTCAGGGGTGATAACCGGATTTGCCAAATCCAGTTTTCACTTTAGAATATTTGGTTCCTACATATTTTTGTTTTCATTGTTGTATGTATATGACAAAGCTTTGAATAGAGTTGGAATGCAAAAATCCAAAATGTATAATACATCAACCAAAGGAAACTAAAAACCATAGACTCTGCCGCCCAAGTCCCCATCAATATATCAAAGTCCTCGTGGAATCATAGATAATCACTTTGCGTTTATCAGTTTGCATCGATTCATTTTAGAAATAATCCCCAGAAAGGGACAACATATTTAAGTCTAAATCACCATTATAAATGTTCCATTTTATACGAATTGTATTCAAAAGCCAAGAGTACATGGAGAAACAGATGAACCAAGCGATGATCATGGCAGAACCATCCTCTTCATTAGGGGTTCTCGGAATTCTAGGGGTGGCTTTCAAAATCCCTAGTAGAAATTGGAAGCTCATGGTCTCAATCATGGTCCTCTTTCTTCTACCAGTTTGTCTGTTGACAATAGTCTCTGATCTAGCACTCAGGCCGATAGAGGTGGATATAACTTCTGGGATAGCACTTCTTCCCAAGGACGACCCTAGTAGCCCTGAAAGTAGAGAAATCATGGAGAGGCTCCAAAAAGATTTTGGGCTTCTTCTATGTTGGAAACTGGTCACCTTAGTCTTATTTTGTGTTTTCATGCTGTTTTCCTTGCTAGCCACAGTTTATTCAACGGCTAGAATTTATACCGGGAAACAACTGAACCTAAAGGAGTTGCTTTCGATGATCGGTGGCATTTGGAAGAAGCCATTGATCACTTGGTTCTACATAAGTCTGTTTTCTATCGTATTTGTGATTGTGTCTGTTATTCTTGGCATGATCTTAATCAGTGTACTCATGGTGAGGGTCCACCACGTGGCCTTAATCAGTGTACTCATTTTGGGATATTTGTGTTATCTTTACCTTGCTACAGTCTGGATGCTGAGTCTCGTAGTATCGATTGAAGAAGATAATTATGGACTAATGGCTCTTTCGAGAGCGGGGGAGCTCATAAAAGGAAAAACGATTCAAGGATTTGCCATCATGCTGATTTTATCGCTCGTTAGCGTTGTCATTTATATATCATTTCCTTCCAAGAGGGGTGGGATGAACCAAAGAACTGAGACTCGGCTAGCCATTGGGATAACTATGGTATCCTTACTTTGCCTGGTGAAACTCTTCATCTTTATGGCGTATACTGTTTTCTATTTTGAATGTAAGAAGAGCCATGGAGAAAAAGTAGAGGTGGAAGAAACGGTAGACTATTATGCTCCAATTGATTTTAACAAAGTTTAGAGAAGGTTTATGGTATGTGTTAAATCACTATCAATAATGTTATTTTGGTTGTAATTTCTTCCCTTCTATGAGAAGTACACTGTTCACTGTTTGTCTCTCTTATCTGAAAATTTCTTTTGATAACTAATGCTTTTCCTTTAAATTCTATTTCCTTATAGCATGCCTCTAAGAAGGAAAAAGGAATTGAACCCTTTATGTGATGCAAATAAACTGTCTGCACTGTATTAAAACAGAATTTGATTCATGTTAGATCCGGTCATTGCATACTTTTATCTTATTTGTGATCTGGTTATTGAGAACTATTACCGGAAACATCGAATTGGTACTATTGGATCAAAACTGTGATAGTTTATAGTAGGCTTTAAATCTGAGTGCATTAGATTTTACAACATATTCTATTTCAGACTAGGTCTAGTACACCAGCCTAGATAGACAACCAAGCCAATTGACTCCCTGCTTTGGTGGATACCAACTCCTCTTGAACTTAAGCCATATCTCTATGATTTGAAAATCCCTTAGGTTCCGTTCTTTCGGTGGAACTTTTAAAAGTCTAGAACATTATTGTTTTGGAACAAGCGTATGGGAAGAGAGGGGAGTGGGTTTCTAACCCTTTTACTCTCAGATTTATGACATCAATTTAATTATAATTTCCACATCTCTGGAACTTAAAAATCCAAAAATGTTTGTGAGACTTGAAATTTCCATATTTGTACAGAACTTTTGCACTCTATGGAATAATATAGGTCTAGACCTTAAGTAAAATTAGGCATGAAACAACAAAAGTTCTAAACATTAAAAGTTCTACCAAAAGAATGGAGCCTTAATGGCCATTCATCTTGTTCTTGTTCAGAAGTACGAACATGCATAGTAGAAGGGAGGATTCGTAATGAATAGCATAGTTTAACGAAAGAGATTAAATATGAACACAAGGCCTAGTTCGTGAGATAACCAAAGCTCTCCAAAATATACCTATCACAGGTATTTTATGCGAATCATAGATATAAAACAAAGAATATTATTGTCAATTATATTAAATATATAGTATTTATTCCCAAAATGTCGTCACACGCATATTTTTGAGAGCTTCGGTTATCTCTTAAACTAGAGCTCTTATTCATAATCAAACTCTTAAGGAGAAGTGTGAAATATACCCTAAAAAAACTTAAGAAAATATTTTATTTGTAATATTTATTATAGTGAATGGTGGAACTGATGGGTCTATCATCCTGATTTCATCCCAAGGAAAAACAATACTCTGGCTATGCGGATTCGTACAACACTATGGTGTATTTGGAAGATACGAAATGAGGTCCTATTCCAAGGTACTAACCGAAATCCGACCTCTACCATTCTCCAAGTGGAATCTCTTATAAATTACTACCTACCCAGTCAGGGCGACTCAATGTGTTGAAAACCTGTTGTCAAGCAGTGGTGCCCCCGAATGAATGAGAATTAAAATGAATGTGGATGGGGTGGCACTGTCCAGTGGAGTTGCGGCTGATGCTGGGGTAATAGCCCGAGACCACAGAGGACTCATTATCTGTAGTTTAAGCAAAAGTCTTTTGGGTGGTTCTGCAAGATCAGCCGAAGCAGAAGCAGTTCGGGCTCTGGTCAGTATGGTGCTCACAAACATATGTTCCCTGTCAGTGGTGAAATCTGACTCAAAAGAATTGGTGGACTTCCTCAGTGGAGAAGTCGACCATTATCATGCTAAGATTCATCCAATTATATCTAACATCAGATTCTTACTGAAATCTTATGACTTGGTTTCATTCCGACATATAAATCGAAATGCAAACTTCCTGGCTCACGACTTAGCGTAACTGGCGTTAAATGCAAGCCTCCTTTTGAAGGTCAGGATCTCTCCAATAGGTGGTTACAACTGTTAAATCCGTACAGACCAATTGATCCTCACCTTCCAATTCTCATGGCCAGAGGGGAGAACCCAGGGAAGAATACAGACGATTTGCTTCAGTATATGACAGAGCTTTGAATAGAGTTGGAATGCAAAAATCCAAGAAATATAATCCATTAAACAGAGGAAACCAAAAAAAACCATAGAGTCTCCCGCTTGAGTCCCCATCAACAATATTGTTTGGGAAATAGTTAACAGTTAACGTACCCATGAATTCCATTTCCAAACCTAAGGCATTGGTGGACTTTCTTCTTTTCCAAGGCAAGACCTTATCACTTTGGCGTTTATCAATTTGCATAAACATCTCATCGATGCATTCTAGAAATAATCACTCGAAAGGGACAACATATTTAGTCTAAATCAACACTATAAATGCTCCATTTTATGTGAAAGTATTCAAAATCCAAGAGTAAATGGAGAAACAGATGAACCAAGCACTGATCATGGCAGAACCATCCTCTTCATTAGGGGTTATCGGAATTCTAGTGCAAGCTTTCAAAATTCCCAGTAGAAATTGGAAGCTCATGTTCTCAGTCATTGTCCTTGTTCTTCTACCTGTCTGTCTCTTGGCATTAGGCACAGATCTAGCACTGCGGCCTGTTACGGTGGACATAACTTCTGCAATTTCACTTCTTCCCCAGGAAGACCCTAGTAGCCCCAAAGGTAGAGAAACCACGGAACGGATCGAAAAAGATATTCGACTTCTTCTATGGTTGGAACTAGTCATCTTAGTCTTATTTTTTTTCTGTCTTTTTATTTTCCTTGCAGCTAGCTACAATTTATTCAACGGCTAGAATTTATACCGCGAAACAACTGAACCTAAAGGAGTTGCTTTCGATGATTGGTGGCATTTGGAAGAAGCCAATGGTCACTTGGTTCTACATAAGTATATTTTCCATCATATTTGTAGTTCTTGGTTTGATCTTGATCAGTATTCTCATGGTGATGCTCCGTGGTGTGCCCTTAGTCATTTTAAGCATTGTGATAGTCATTTTGGGGTCTTTGTGTTACCTTTACTTTGCTACTGTCTGGATGCTGAGTCTCGTGGTATCGATAGTGGAAGATAATTATGGACTAATGGCTCTTGTGAGAGCTAGGGAGCTTATAAAAGGAAAAAGGCTTCGAGATTTGCCTTAATGCTGATTTTATCGCTCGTTAGCGTCGTCATTTATATATCATTTACTTCCAAGAGCGGAGGGATGAACCAAATAACTGAGACTCGACTAGCCAATGGGATGACCATGATATGCTTACTTTACCTGGTGAAACTGTTCATGTTTATGGTGTATACTGTTTTCTACTATGAGTGTAAGAAGGGCCATGGAGAGAAAGTAGAGATGGAAGAAGGGGTATAAAATTATGCTCCAATTGATTGTAACAAAGTTTAGGTAAGGTTTATAGCATGTATTAATAACTATCAGTACTGTTATTTTGGTTGTAATTTCTTCCCTCCTATAAGAAGTCTAATGTTCACTGTTTTGTCTCTCTTCTCTCGTCCTGAAAATTTCTTCTTTTTTGACCAATATTTTTCTTTAATTTCTATTTAATATGTCAATAGGTAATAGCATGCTTATAAGAAGAAAGAAGAACTGAACCCTCAATGTGATGCAAGGAGAAAGACAGAGATGAAGGTATTAGAAAAAAGGGATTGAGTTCTTGAAGATGAATGAACAACAAGCACAAGTTAGGCTTCGTTCCAATTGGAGTATTACAATAGTAATTCTTACACAATAAGTGTTGTACGTTGTGAATAAGCACTCTTATAAATAATCATGTTGGGTTAACACTGTCATTGACAGATTATATGGTCATTTTAAAAATGAAAATTTTGAAAAAGAATCAATATTTATATGGAATATTACTCTCAAACTTCAAGGGATCTTGTGAGCCTCGTGGGAGCACAAGATTGGGTACTTATAGTAATTTCCACATAATCCTAAAGGTTCATAACAGTTATACTCATAATCACCACCCGTCGATATTATAGAATCATCGGTTATTTTTGCACGTAATTAATTGTTTCATAATCTACTATAACGGGTTGAACCAAAAGCTATTATTCTATCATAATTTGGACATGAACGGTTATAAGCAATTATAGTTCTAATAATCTGAACCCAACAACCCTTTTTAATATCAGTTTGGCTTTACTAGCATGATGGCTTGTACGCATATTAAAGGCTTTAATTAATGAAAATGACTCATTATTATATATATATATATATATATATAATTGTGTATACAATATTTCGAGGGCCTTGCCGGGCAGGGACCTAGTCTACCTCTCAAGTTAAAGGGCTTCCAAAATTTGTCCTTATTGGCCTTGTGGGATATGGAGAATAATAAAAGCCCTCAAATTTGTAGACTAATTAGGTGTCATTTGGAATGTCTAAATTTTGGGTCAACTTGTCTATATGTCTATTGCGGGTAAATGTTTTCACGTTTTAAACCGTTTGATAACATGTCTACTTATTATAGAGAAAAAAAATAGATAAAAAGGCATCTTATGTCTAAAAATAAAGTTTATATTTTTTTTTATAGTTTTGGGAAATAAGCTTGTGTCTATTGCTGATAGACCACGGAGCGGAGATTTCTATCCTTTTTTTTTACTGTTTTGCTAATTTATTATTATTATTATTAGTGTATCTCCTTTTATTTTATTGAAGACCTCTCTAACGATAATTTTTCTTCACATTGCAAATCATTCTTCAGGTGTTTTGGAGAGATGACAGCTTAATCTAGTTGGCTACTAGCTCTGACAGACTCAAAAATATGAGCGGGATGCGATAGAAATAGACTTCATAGACTAACAGTGACTACCAAACACGAATGTTTTAGCTTTTCATGCACAAAGGGAGAACTCAAGCTACGGCAAACCCATGAAAATTTTCAATTCACATGTGTTTGAGGGGAAATATTAGGGAATATCCTATTGTAATAAAGTGAATGAGATACACTATATCATTATCAGCGTATCTGTTCACAATTATACTGTATCAATTAAATTTGAATTTTGGATATGATTAGATTAGGATTATCTTTCAGAGATCTTTCTATATTAGGAGTCTTGGAATATCTATTTAAACCCTCTTAGGGTTCTTGTAAATTATCGAAGATATTCTCAATAAATCAATTTCTCTACAGGCTCCACTAGAGAGGTTATGTGTCTCTCTATATAGACTTAAGTGGAGTGTCTGATAAATTTAGAAGGGGTTTTTGAATAAAAGTTGTTGTGTTATACGTTCTACTAGCTTTGAAAATACATTATACATTATGAGTAACAAATTTGTAAATTAACTCATGATTTTGCTACCGTTAGACAAACAACCTCTCAATCCCTAATTTTGTCATGCTTTCATTTGTTATTGTTAGGAAAATGACTATTATGCCTTTATGATATTTTATAACCTTACAAAACCTTTAACTATCCTTGAACTATGGTTAATAAGTTTTAACCCTTGTGATTAAGATTCACACCCTTAGGGATAAAGCATCTAACCCTAGTTTTTTTTTTTTAAATAATGTGTTCCCTTTTAACTCCCTTTAATTGAGGTTAAGATACTCTAACCCTTAGAGTTAAAATATCTAACCTTGGTTTTAAAAGAAAAAAATTAACTTGTCCCCTTTGAACTCCCTTTAATTATGGTTAAGATTCATTAACCCTTAGGGTTAAAGCATCTAGCCTTGATTTTTAGAAAAAATTAACGTGTCCCTTTGTAACACCCTTTAACTGTGGTTAAGATTCACTCACCTTAATAAAAACTTTAATCGTGTGTTTTAACTCCTTTTAACCTTGGTTAAGGTTCACTAACCCTTAGGATTGAAGTATCTAAATTGGGTTTTTAAATTTTGAAAATTTAAGTTTTCTCCTTTTAATTTGATTTAACTATGGTTAAGATCAACTAACCCTCAGGGTTAAAGCATCTAACCTTGGTCCTATTTTAAAAAAAATTAATATATCCCCTTCCATAAGGGTTACTGAACTCTAACCATAGTTAAAGGTAGTTGAAAGATAGTTTAAATCTTTTAAGTTTTTTTCTAAAAACCTTGGATGTTTTAACCCTAAAGGTTAGCTGACGTTAACCACAGTCAAAGGGAGTTAAAAGGGGACACCTTATTATTTTTTTTTCTAAAAACCAAGGTTAGTTGTTTTAACCTTAAGGGTGAGTGAATCTTTACCACAGTTAAAGGGAGTTAAAAAAGGACATGTTAATTTTTTCTATTTTTTTAAATCAAGTTTAGATGCTTTAACCCTAAGGGTTAATAAATCTTAACCATGGTTAAAGGGAGTTCAAAGGAGACATATTAATTTTTTTTTTCTTTTAAAACCAAGGTTAGATTCTTTAACTATAAGGGTGCGTATTTCTTAACCTAAGTTAAAGGGAATTAAAAAAAGACACGTTAAATTTTCTTTTTAAATCCAGGGTTAGATATTTTATCCCTAAGGGTGTGAATCTTAATCACAAGGGTTAAAACTGATTCTAGGATAGTTAAAGGCTTTGTGAGGTTATAAAATATCATACGGGCATAATAGTCATTTTCTTAATAATAACATACGGAAGTCTAATGAGACTTGGGATTCAGGTTATTTGTGTAACGGTTGCAAAACTACTATGAGTTAATTTAATTTGCAAAATTGTTACTTATAAGAAGTTGGTAGAATGCAACAGCTGATATGCAAAAACCCCAATTTAGAAATACCTAAAAGGACTGGAGCATTGAGCCAGTCGCCCAATGACATTCGCCTCATTTTTGAATCTAGGAACCTTATGACAAGTTCCTTGTGAGTTCAGCCAAAGTCCTATATTTTATTCTCATATTAGATGTGAATGTGATGGGTAGGAGGGTTAATAAAATCCTTACACATTTTTGGCATCTGTTCACGGTTGTACGCATATGACAAAGCTTGGAAGTTTAAAATGCAAGGAGTATAATAAATTGGAACCAAATCTTCTACGGCAATTTGGTTATCACTCTTGAGGTTGCCACGTGTCCCTTTTGATACTCCTTAACTCTGGTTAAGATTCACCCACCCCTAGGGTTCACCGACCCATCCTTGATTTTTAAAAAATAAATTTTAAATATAATTTATTATTAAAATATTAACAGATTTAAAAAGAATTAATATATTTTTTTTAAATCAAGGATGGGTGGGTAAACCCTAGGGGTGGGTGAATCTTAACCACAGTTAAGGGGGCAAAAGGGACACGAGGAAACCTCAGGGGTGATAAGCGGATTCATGAATGGTGTATTCGTTTGAAGAGAAAGTGAGAGAAAGTAAAAGCGTGTTTTATTGCATTTTTCTTGTATTTGGTTTTGCATGAAGCACACTTTTATTTTCTTATACTTTTTCAATAATGACAAACTTTCTCCCAAAAACTTGATCAATTTTTTATGGTTATTTTGTAAGAAAATTTAAGTATTTTTTATTTTCCTATTCTTTCACCCACTTTTCGCCAAAGGAACCGACTCCGAAGGAAACCAAAAAAAACATGAGTATCCCGCCAGAGTCCTCATCAACATTACTGTATTATACTGCACCATCTCACTATAACAATTCCTCATGTACTTGCAGACAATCATTCTTCTTTTCCGAGGCAAGACCTAATCACTTGGCGTTTAACAGCTTTCATAATCATCTCATCGATGAAATCCAGAAATAATCACTAGAAAGGGACTACATATTTAGTCTAAATCACCACCATAAATGCTCGATCTTCTGCGAAGGTATTCAAAACCCAAAAGTAAATGGAGAAAAAGATTAACCAAGCAATGATCATGGCAGAACCATCCGCTTCATTAGGTGTTCTTGGAATTCTATGGGTAACTTTTAGAATCCCCTATAGAAATTGGAAGCTCATGGTCTCAATCATGGTTCTCATTCTTCTACCATTCTGTCTGCTGCAATTAGGCGCTGATCTAGCACTCACCACCACAAAGGTGGACATAAATTGTAACACCAAAGCTAGAGAAACCATTGAAGTGATGGAGAAAGATAATTGGGTTCTTCAAATGTTGAATCTGGCCATCTTAGAGGGCGTTTCAAGATGAATTGGGTTCTCCAAATGTTGAAACCCCTAATGTGATGTGCGCAGAGAGAGAGAGAGAGAGAGAGCATGAAGATGAATGCGCATCAAGCACAAATTAGGCCTCGTTTCGTTTGGATTATTACAATTGTTATTGATTACACAATAAGTGTTGTCATGAATAAGCGTTCATATCAATAATCATGTTTGGTTAGCACTTTGTCAATAAGCAATTATCTAGTCATCTTGAAAATGAGCATTTTGAAAAAATGAATATCAATTTGGAATATCTCTCTCAAACTTCGAGGGAGCTTGTAAGCCTCATGGGAATGTAAAATTGGGAACTTTGAATAATTCCCACATAATCCGAAAGGTTCATAATCAGTTATACCCCTCATAATCACCAACGACAAGATATTGGAATCATGGTTATTTCCCTAATTAATTGTTTCATAATCGACTATAACGGGTTGAACCAAATGCTAGTATTCTATCATAATTTGGACATCAATGGTTATAAGTGATTAAATTAGTTCTAATAATCTGAACCAAATAACCCCTTATAATTTTAATATCAGTTTTACTTTCCTTAGCATGATCCGTGTGTGCCCATTAAAGGTTTTAATGAGCACGACTCATTAGTACCTCTCTCTCTCTCTCCATATATATATAATGGTGTATGCAGCATTTAGAGGGCTGTGTCAGGCCAGACCCTAGTTTGGCCAAGTTAAAGGGCTTACAAAAACTCGTCCCTACCTAGCTTGTGGGCTTTGGAGAATAATAAAAGCCCTCAAAATTTGCAGGCTTGGTGCCATTTGGAATGTCTAAATTTGGGGTGTACTTGTCCATATGTCTATTGTGGGTAGATATTTTCATGTTTTCGACCGTTTGGTAACGCATCTACTTGCTATAGAAGAAATGATTAAATTACGTGTCATATATAAAAATAAAGTTCATATTTGTTTTGGTGATTTTTTAGAAATAAACTCACGTTTATTGCGGGTAGACGACAAAATGTAGATTTTTGTCTTTTTAAAAAAAATGTTTTGCCCATTTATGTATTATTATTGTTATTATTTTATTATTATTATTATTATTATTATTATTATTATTCTAAGAATTGAAAAAATCACAAGTATATTTCTTTTGGTCACAAAAATCACAAGTATATGAATGAAGTGTTGGAAATATGGGCGTTAGCCTATAGGTTTTCACCTTAGATTACCATATTGATTTTAATGATAACACAATAATAGAATTAAATTAATGTTACTAATATCTCTCTTGATTTTATATTGAAAACATTCTACTAAGAGCATTAGCAAGTCATTCAGTGAAAAAGCATGAAAATGACACCATCAATGAAGAAGATTCTAACTTATGTCAAAGTCAAGCAGTTGGATCACATTGAAGATCATATCAAAAGCCAAAATCCAAGTTGGATCATCAAGAAGACATGAAGTTTGATCTTGAAGCTAAAGTCAAATCTACTCAAGATCAAGATTGAAGATTGAAGACTCTCAAGAAGGTTTTATAATTTATTATTTAGTCTTTGAG
This sequence comes from Tetracentron sinense, assembly GCA_015143295.1. Lineage (NCBI taxonomy): Eukaryota > Viridiplantae > Streptophyta > Magnoliopsida > Trochodendrales > Trochodendraceae > Tetracentron > Tetracentron sinense. The sequence continues at coordinate 17,892,541 of CM026569.1, forward strand.
AGTACTCAGGATTTATGTAAAAAATCCTCAAAGTTGGTCAGTTGAATTACTCAATACTTAGATTGACCATAGGTACCTTAAGACCTAATTGAATATCAATCTAAGGACCTAAAACATGATAAATATCTTGTTAAGGATAAATTAATAGACCATGGAATTCATGCCCATCATATTGGTTAAGCAAAGATGAGATTACAGAAAAATCAGGATAATCTCATCGGCCAAATTGAATAGTAAAATCTGTTTCCTCGACGAATCTGGCCGCAGAGCCACTGTTTTCATTTATGTTCCAATCTCGTTGATAAATTCAAAGTGTCAACCCAATTTCATCAACGAAATCATGAGGGACAGAGTTTTCTAAACTCTGTAACGGCTAGTTTTTAACGGCTCTTTGAGTTCTCAAAATGCCTCAAACAGCTATATCTTTAAAAGGGCTATAAATAAGATTGATTTATAATTGAAAAAAAGATCTCCAATACTTTCAATCATTCAATCAATTAGTTCAAAGATTAGATTTCAAATCTATTGAGTTATAACCTAGAATCCCCAAATCCAAGTTCTTAAGCTTTTCAAATCCAATCTTTGGGAGATTTCTAGAGAGTGTTAAAGGTATTTATTAGCTCGTGTAAGGAGCATTATCTGAGTGCAAAAAATACTCCTGTCAAAGAGTTTGTAAAATCATGACGTCCTTAAGAGTCTTGTCCGTGAAGACGGGAGCCTCGTAAAGGTTCGGTCACTACCTAGAAAGTGGACTAAGTCTAAGGAGGATTGTTCCCTAGCAAGGTTTGATCTTCACTTGGAAGAAGATTGACGATTGGGAATAAATCGTAATCCTCTAGCGGGAATAGCTTGAGGTAGGGATGTAGGTGGGTTGTCAAACCTCGTGAACAACATCGTTGTCATTGTGTTTGTATCTATCTAACCCTTCTCTTTACTTAATTATTTTGCTTGATAGAACTATTAAATTTCTAATTCTTTTTAACTTATATAGTTGAAATTCCGCCATAAGGACTGAGGAAGAATTTTTAATTTGTCATAGGCCCCATTCACCTCCCCCCCCCCCCCCCCCCCCCCCCTCCTCTAGGGTCCAAACCTTGGGCAAGAATGGTACCAATAAATACAGCAAATAGATCCGAGGCGTAGGCTATACTGACTTTAAACTGTATTCATCCCCATACAAGGTCAGCAAATGGGCCCAACGAATCAGTTCCAGGATACAACGGATACTACTTTGAATGTTGTTTAACAGAGTTAGTTTGTCGTACTAAGTCTGTTTCAGAACACAGAAACTACAGAATTGCTCAAAGAGAGATATAAAAAAATGAAGTGTCTGAAACACATGAAAAGGGTCTAATTTATAGGGTATAGACCTCTTTTCGAAAAGGCAAAAAGATTTGAAAAAGACCCAATAGTCATAAACTGTCCAACAGTCTTAAACTGTTCAACAGACAAAAAACAGTTATAATTTAAACTTAAATAGTTTTGGGTTTAATTTAAAAAATGTTTAAACGAGAGGGACTAAAAAATAATTCATTTGAAATCTTATAACCCAACTCAACCCAACCCAACCTAGCCCAGCCCAGCCCAACCCGACTGACTCGGCTTGGCTTTGCTCGACACTGTATGCGTGTGCGCGTGGTTTGAGCATAATGGTTGCATAGATACATAGGGGGTATGGGTAATAAATTCCAATGCCCTTGAAGGCCAAAGCCTTATTCCAATACTACCTTATATATACTTGTCAAAGTATTAATAGTTTTCCAATGTGGGACTAAACATTTTTCTTTGAAAAACTGTAGAACCCCGGATTTCATTTTCATAGTCGGTAAATAGTGCAGTGCATAGTGTGTGAATAGTGTCTGTGAATAGTGTTTTAAAGGCCTAAATGCCTTAAATGTGATTTGACATGATTAAATGATATTGAGAGAGTTCTATATATGGTGTATGTGTTATGTGTGTGATAAAAGCCAGAGGAAAAGAGTAAAATCCATCTAAGGGTAAGGAAACAAGAGTGGAAACACTCTAAGTGGAAAAAAATGGAAACTTGCCAAAATTTGCAGAGTCGGATCGACCGCTCCCCATGGCCGGTTGACCGCATGCATGAAAAAGGCCCAAAACAGGGCCACCGTGAGATTTTTGAGAAGGCCAGTCGACCGCCCCTACTCCCGGTCGACGGACTATCCCCAAATAGGGGGATTTCAGGAGGTTTGCACATGGCCGGTCGACCGCCCCTCCTAGCCAGTCGATCGAATGTGCTCTTCTTTGCCTGACCGACCTTCCCACATATTTCTAGGGGTGTTTTGGGGCTTAAACCAACCCCAAACTCTATAAATAGAGCTCAAGGTCATGGGTTAGAGTTAGAGAACTCTAAGGAGAGATTTTTGGGGAGAAAAGAAAGGAGATGCTAGGGTTTTGCCAAGGGTGGTTGCTAGGATCAAGGTGGAGCTTGGATCTTGACTCCAAGGTCATTCTCAAGCTTGGATCTCGTTTCCACAAGCTTCTAAAACGCTTAGACCTTATGGATCCGGTCATATAAGGTCGATACTCTCTACTATATACCCTTGTCATAATCCTATGATGAAGAGTTGAATATAGAAATCATGTGCTATGATGAAGAGTTGTAGATACGCTCTACTATGTATTGATGTTGTAGTTTCAATTGAAAACCCACAATGAACTATATGCTTTGAAATGAGAAAAAGTAGGAAATCCTACTAGCTTTCCTTGTATTAATGCTATGCTTAAAGCAAGTGATAAAAGTGATGTTTTTGAAGTAACCATATGTATTAGACTATGAGTGTGCCATGTGTATGTGAATGTTAATGGACTTTTACCACTCTAGGTAGAGCATTGGTCAAAGTCATGTGTACACTCCCATAAAGCCATGTGTAAAGCAAGTAAAATGCTCCATGTGTAAAGTAAAAGAGACAAAAGAAAAGAAGAATATGATTTTGAAAGATAAGTGTATGTGTTTTATCGTATCGCACATGTATATTTGCAAAGAGGTTTCCTTATGTATTTCAATGCATGTATATCCTATGAATTGCCTATGTGAGAGCATGTGATATTATGACATATTATCTAGTGGTTTGTATAAGCCGGAGCCTGCTATGGATCACCCTCATAAGGATAGAGCACCAGATAGGTGGCCCTATTCTAATTACTGGAAAGTGTGGTGAGGGAAAGATACATGTATTTTGATAAGCGGGAAATGCCCGCTTTATACTTTTATGTTGTATACATTCTGTTGGTTCAGACTGGGATATATGTACATGTTATGTTTTAGAAATTTTAGTTCTGCAATTTAGATGCCTTGTGTGTTTTATGGTATGATATGATTTCGGTCACATGCCAAAAGTCTCCTATCTTCTAGGGGGTATTTTGGGTCGCGACATAGTTGGTATCAGAGCTCAGGGATTAGTTTCTCAGGGCTAAGCAGAAGTTAGGTTTAGGTTATGTCGGTTATTTGAGTTGAACTTAGAACTCAGATGGACTTTAGATTACAAGTTTGATACCGTGGCGTAATGGGTATCAAGTAAAGGCATTAGGTACGTATAGGGAGTCGTATGCCAAGTATCGACAAATCAAATAGTCTTAGTCTGATTATACTATTATGTGTATACCTCACTGTAATACGATGCACTATATATAAGCATTATATGCTCATTGAATTGTGGTATTCAACGAGCTTGATTTCAGAATTTAACTCAAGTTGTGCTATTGCTCTCAGGATTATATAACGAGGTGTGGCAATCGAGAGAGAAGTTATTAGACCTGAAGGTCTGAAGGAGAGATTCCATCGGGGCATTAGCAGCCCGAGATGACTCAGGTTCTTGGGTCTATAGTAGCGACTATGGCTAGACTAGCAAACAGGGTTGATGCTCATGTTACTCCTACTGCACCTACACCTGCACCTGCACCTGCACCTACACCTCCTCATGTGCACCACACTGCAAGGTTAGAGAGTTTTCGGAGACTATGGCCTCCTAATTTCTATGGGATGATAGACCCCATGGCGGCCGAGGCATGGATTATGCATTTGGAGAAGACCTTCAAGGTCATCCAATGCACTGATCAGTAAAGAGTCGGTTGGGCCTTTTTTGTGATGGAGGGTTCGGTCGAACATTGGTAGAGAGCTACCTTGAGGTAGAGAGATGCCACTAGGGCAGGAGAGGCATGGACATGGGGAGAGCTCCTCGATGTCTTCTATCGGTGGTACTTCCTAGTTGCCGTGAGGGGTAGAAGGAGCTCGAGTTCATGATGCTCGAGTAGGGAGTGATGAGTGTGGCAGACTATGAGGCCACTTTTGTAGATTTGTCAAGGTTCGCACCTCACCTGATCACATTAGAGCACATATGAGTCAGGAGGTTCTAGTGAGGGCTTAAGACCTTCATCAGGGACAAGGTATCCATGTTCCAGGTTGGCGCCTAGGGAGATCGTGAGCAAAGCCAAGCTCACAGAGAAGAATTCTGAGGAGTTCTTCCGGAGGAGAGACAGTGGCCTAGGGAGAGGCATTGTCAGAAGACAATCCAGTGGCTCAGCATCGCCTGAGAAGAGCGCCAGGACTGCTCCTTACCAGACTTTGCATCCTACACTAGATTTGAGGCCTCCTTTTGCACCGCAGGCATCTTGTCCTACTACCACGCAGGCTACTAGGTCTGTGCAGCCAACTTCATCCACTATAAGGCCTAGACTCTACATTCATTGTGGGTGGAAGCATGTTGAATATTGCTGGAAGCTCACAAGTGGATGCTTTCACTGTGGTCTCTAGGAGCACATGGTCAAGGATTTTTCGGGCCAACAACCTTCATTCCAGCCTCAGCCTGAGGGAATAGACCTCCAGTTAGGCAGGCTTCTTAGCAGGGATCTTCTCAGGTCTCTAGGTCCCCACAACCCACTCATTCGCCTCGTCAGGCAAACCAGGGCAGGCTCTTTGCCATGACAAAGTAGGACCCACATGTATTAGATGATGTTGTGCAAGGTACGCTCAAGTTTAAATTGTCAAAGTTATAAATTATTGGTAGTATGAGATTATATTGTTATGTAATGTATGAACATGCTACCTATATGCTATGTATGGTTTATGTAATTGCTTAACAATAGTTAGTTTAATGCTCAGGCACTTTTTTGATAGAGGAATGCCTAGCTCTAGTGTTAATTGATACTGGATCGACACATCCTTTGTATCACCCAACTTTGCGAAGGGTTTTCTCTTTGCACCGAGTCAGTTAGTTCGGGAGTTATCAATTTCGACTCCACTCGGGAAGTTGGTGGATGGAAACAGAGTGTACCGAGGCTACGTAATGCAAGTTGGGTAACAAGAGTTGTTAGTTGATCTGATTGTCTTGGATTTCCAAGATTTTGACGTCATCTTGGGGATGGATTGGCTCTCAACTCACCACGGCTATGTGGCGTGCTTCAAAAAGATGGTGAACTTTCATCCTGTTGGGTCGAAGATGATTCATTTCCGAGGGATTCAGAGGAAGAACATAGCACCTTTATCAACTCTTAATCTCTCGAGCTTGGAGGCACGAGAATCCTCAGCCATCTCGGCTATGAGTGAGAACTTGGATGTGTTTTCTAAGGAATTTCTAGGATTGCCTCCTGATTGGGTGATAGAGTTCACCATTGAGTTGACTCCAGGAACTGCTCCGATTTCTAGGGCTCCATAAAGAATGACCCCTATTGAGTTGAAGGAGCAGTTAGATGAGTTATAGGGCCTTGGCTTCATCCGGTTGAGCTTTTCACCATGGGATCCCCTGTGCTCTTTGTGAAGAAGAAGGATGGGTCGATGAGGATGTGCATCGACTATAGGTAACTGAACAAGGTCACGATCAAGAATCGTTATGTACTTCCTCAAAGATTGATCTTCAATCTGGATACCATCAGTTGAAGAGAGCGAAGTTCTTCTCGAAGATTAATCTTCAATTTGGATACCATCAGTTGAAGATCAAGACTGAAGATATTCCCAAGACTGCCTTCACGATTCGGTATGGGTACTACGAGTTCCTAGTCATGCCTTTTGGTCTGACGAACGCACTGGTGACTTTCATGTATTTGATGAATCGGGTGTTCAGACCATCTCTCGATCGATGTGCGATTGTGTATGTCGATGAAATTCTTATGTATTTTGGGACACGGGATGATCATGCTAGAGACCTCTGGCTTACACTTGATACTCTTCAAGAGCATACCTTTATGCTAAGTTAAGCAAATGTGAGTTTTGGTTGGAGAATGTGACATTCCTTGGTCACATGGTGTCTTCCGAGGGTATCTCTGTTGATTCTGCGAAGATAGATGTAGTGAAGAACTGGGAGAGATCCAAGTGTGTTACCGAGATCCGCAGTTTCTTCAGTCTGGCAGGGTACTACAGGAGGTTCGTAAACGGATTCTCCAGCTTAGTGGCACCGCTTACACATCTCATGCATAAGAACGCTAAGTTCACTTGGAGTGACACGTGCGAGAGTAGCTTCATGGAGTTAAAGGAGAGGTTTACTACGGCCGCTGTTCTTATAGTGCCATCTGGGATCGGTGGTTTCGTAGTATATAGTGATGCTTCGCAAATCGGGCTAGGATGTGGTTTAAAGCAGCATGGGAAGGTCATTGCCTATGCTTCCCAACAGTTGAAAGATCACGGGAAAACTATCCTACGCATGATCTAGAGCTTGCAGTAGTTTTCTGTGCTCTGAAGATTTTGCGTCACTACTTTTATGGGGAGTAGTTCATTGTGTTCACGGATCACAAGAGCTTATGGTATTTGTTTTCCCAGAAGGTGCTGAAAATGAGGCAGCGTCAATGGGTGGAGTTCATGAAGGATTATGATTGCTCTATCCAGTACCATCCGGGTAAGGCAAATGTGGTGGTAGATGCCCTGAGCAGGAAGTCTTCTGGACACTTGGCTCGTATGATGATCCACGAGTAGAAGTTGCCAGAAGAGATTTCTAACATTGCAACTAGTTTCAGTATTGCTACCTATAGACCACTGATGGTGAACTTGGCAGTTAGGTCATATATAATGGATCAGATCTAGGAGTTACAGAGTTCGGATGCTAAGTTGCTTGCTTACCTAGACAAGTCGGTGAGTAGTGGTAGTCAGAATTTTGCTTTGGATGGTGATGGTGCAATCACATTCAAAGGCAGATTGTGTGTTCCCAACAATTCAGAGTTGAGACTTAAGATCTTGGATGAAACCCACCGGTCCAAATACACGGTGTATCCTGGGGGTACGAAGATGTATCAGAACCTGAAGAGGCACTTCTAGTGCCGGAACATGAAGAGGGAAGTGGTAGAGTATGTGACTCGTTGCTTGGTGTGCCAGCAGGTCTTTTACAGCCCCTCCCTATTCTGGAATGGAAATGGGAGAACATCTCTATGGACTTCGTAGTTGGTTTACCATGGATGGAATCCGATGCTATATGGGTTGTAGTGGACAGGTTGACAAAGTCGACGCATTTCCTACCCTATCGGACTATGTCCAATTCAAGCCAGTTTGTAGCCTTGTATGTCAAGGAAGTGGTTCGTTTGCACGGGGTGCCAGTTACCATTGTTTCTGATTGAGACCCAAGGTTTATTTCCAGGTTCTGCAAGAGTTTTCAGAGTGCTATGGGTTCTCGATTAGACTTTAGTACCGCATTTCATCCTTAGACAGATGGGCAAACCAAGAGGGTAAACCAGATTATAGAGGATATGCTCCGAGCTTGCATGTTAGATTTTTGATGCAGTTGGAAGGATCACTTGTCATTGGTTGAGTTCGCCACAACAACAGTTACCAATCGAACATCCAGATGGCACCTTTCGGGGAATCATGAGGTTCAGCAAGAGGGGAAAGCTTAGCCCAAGGTACGTAGGACCTTTCAAGATTATTACTTGGGTGGGTGAAGTCGTATATAGAGTGGCCTTACCTCCTCACATGGTGGCGGTCCACAATGTCTTCTATAATTTGATACTTCGGATGTATATACCAGACCCAACACATGTGATTGATCTTGATCCTGTTGAGGTTCGTGAAGATCATACTTTAGTGGAGCAACCAGCTCAGATCTTGGACAGGAGAGATCAACTCTTGCGCACCAAGACTATTCATTTAGTCCTTGTGAAATGGCAGTACAATTCTGCCGAAGAGGCTACATGGGAATGCGAGGCCGAAGTAAGGGAAAAGTATACTCATTTGTTTGAATAGTTTTCCTTATTGATTTTCATGCATTTTTGTTCTTTTGGATCTCTTGTATCATTTTAATTTTGGGGACGAAATTCTTGTAAGGGAGAAGGATGTAGAATCCCGGATCTCATTTTCATAGTCGGTGAATAGTGCGGGGAATAGTGTCTATGAATAGTGTTTTAAGGGCCTAAATGCCTTAAATGTGATTTGGGCATGGTTAAATGATATGAGTGAGTTCTATAAATGGTGTATGTGTTATGTGTGTGATAAAAGTCAGGGGAAAAGAGTAAAATCCATCTAAGGGTAAGGGAACAAGAGTGGAAACACTCTAAGTGGAAAAAAATGGGAAAAATAGGGGAACTGGCCAAAGTTTACAGAGTCTGGTCAATCGGCACCTATGGCCGGTCGATCGCCTACATGAAAAAGGCCCAAAACAGGGTCACAGTGGGATTTTTGAGAAGGTCGGTCGACCGCCCCTCCCCAAAACAATGCCATTGTTTTTCTTTAAAATATCCAGCAATCCCCCCTATTTTAATTTTAATTTTTTTTAATTCTGAGCAAACTAGGAGAAATCATATTTCAGTAAATGGTGTCTTCTAAACTTTAACCATCACCTATGTTTAGAAAGTAAAATTCAACCAATGTTTTTAGTGACCTTAGTCTTGAACTGCTTACACTTGTTGGTAGACTAGACTATGTATACACATACTTTCTCAAAAGGTTTTAGTGTTCATTTATGTTAGCACTTATATGGTCTTATGCTTTAATCCTATTTTCTGTGAGTGTTTAATAAGAAAATTGTTTCTCACTTTAGAAGCGGCCAAACTTCCACACCTACATAGGTAGATCTATTAAAAGTGTAACTGTAAATGGTGCACTTCAACACTTAGTTATAGACATATTAAGAGTCATTGCTCAACCTCTCTTTTGTTATTACCGGTCTAAAGTGTATGTTAGTACACTTTCTATCAAATATTTATAGCTTGATCTTCCCATTGAGCCTACTGAATATTAAGTCGGGTTTCTACTATAAGTGATTCCTATGAGTTAATGGATTTCAAACTCATTTCTCTTGATGTTTTGTGCACTCCATTTCGACCTAGGCCTTTAGTAAACGGATTCGTCAGGTTTTGTAAAGACCAATGTGTCTAGATTTTCCATTATATGTTTTACGATAGGCCTTTGATAGTGTGGCTTCACTATCACAGTGTATAGTATTAGATACTTCCACTAAGAATGGCAAGATCACGTGAGATTCATCTTGCCATTCTTAGCTCTTTCCTATCTTGCATCTTGATGTCTCTCTTTAGAAATACATCCTGTGAGATCTCTCTTTTAAGGAATAATTCCTTTGTGAATGATGTAATCTTTTCTTTATGTAATCTTTCTATATCCAAGGTGTAACATGTTTATATATTGAATACAAATCAGTAGAAGAACTCAATACAGTGAGTATCTTCTTTCTTTTCATTGTTTATGGTATCAGAGCCTAAACCGTGCATCTCTTCCCTTTGCTTCAATGGCCTCTTCTCAAACCGAAACCTCTGAAAAATCCTCCAGCAGCACCTTTGAGGTTGCAGATCCTTCTTCCCTCCCTACCTCACCTCATAATATCACCCAGTTCATCTCCATCAAACTCAATGGCCTGAACTACCTCCTCTGGAAAAGCCAAGTCTATCCCATTCTTGTCTCACAAAACCTCTACCAGTTCGTGAATGGATCAGTCCCACCACCCCCTCCACTCCTCACAGACGGCTCTATTAATCCGGCCTTTTCCACTTGGGATCACCATGACAAATATGTCATGAGCTGCTTGAATGCCACCCTCACCGAGGGTGTTCTGGCTCAAACTGTTGGACTTGAAACCTCTCGTGCCATCTGGGACGTCTTGGCCACCACCTTCCAACAACATTCTGAAGCCAAGATTATGCAACTTCGTCTCCAGCTTCAAACCCTTCACAAAGGGTCTCTCACCATGACCGACTTTCTCAACAAACTCAAAACAGTTGCTGACTCCTTGGCTGCCGTTCAAGATCGTGTTTTCGATCGTGACTTGGTTATGAGCGCCTTAGGTGGCTTACCTCCTGACTACGAATCCTTCGTCACAGCCATCACCAACCGTGTGGAACCTATCTCCTTCGCTGAACTCCGTGCTCGTCTCCTCACTCATGAAGAACGCCTTCTCCAGTTGCACTCGGGCTCTCCCTCTGATGCTACGGCTCTCTTTAGCCAACGCTCCCAGCCCTCCCATCCTTCTCGTGGCCGTGGACGTGGTCGCTCATGGAACAACCCTGGTCGTGGCTCCTTCAACAACCGCCCTTACCGGCCCCGATATGATGCTGCCTCCACTTACCGCCCCCATGCTCCTGGACTTCTAGGTGCTGGCCCTTCATCTAATGTTGGCCCACCTCACAACCGGCCCACTGCCACTTGCCAGAAATGCTTCCAAACTGGTCATTCGGCCATGACTTGCCACCAACGCTTCAATCACACCTACCAAGAGGACCATCTCCACAAATCCTTCGCTGCCATGTCTCTGCCCCAGCCCTATGACTCGGATTGGTACCCTGACACCGGCGCCACAAGTCATATGACACCCGACTCATCTCTCCTTCACAACGTGTCTGATTACATGGGCAATGACTCGGTCATTTTTGGAAACGGCAATGGGGCCCCCATATCCCATGTTGGTAAATCTCTTCTCTCTACTCCCTCCTCTCACCTCTATTTAAATTCCGTTCTACATGTTCCTTCTCTCACTAAGAATCTACTTTCTGTTGCTTCTTTTACCAAGGATAATAATTGCTCTTTTACCTTCTTTCCTTGGGGTTTTTGTGTTAAGGACCTTCACAACGGGACAACTCTTCTCAAAGGGGGGATTAGAGACAATCTCTATCCCATTCCAGCTTCTCTTCCTAGCAAAGTTCAAGCCCTTGCCGCCTCCTCCAACTCTACTGAACTGTGGCATCGCCGGCTTGGCCATCCCTCATCTAATGTTCTTCGATTACTTGTTCAACAAAATTGTTTAGAATCTTCATTGAATAAAGTGGATTATTTTTGTCGTGAATGTAAACTTTGCAAGAGTACTCGCCTTCCATTTAATTCTGTTATTCATGATAGTCCGGACTCTTTCTTTCTTATTCATAGTGATGTTTGGGGCCCCGCCCCGGTACCCTCTCTTTCTGGTTTTCGCTATTACATTATCTTCATTGATGACTATAGTCGCTTTACTTGGATTTACCCCATGCGCCAAAAGTCTGAATGTGCTTCTATTTTTGATATCTTTCGTCGCATGGTCACAAACATCTTTGATAAAAGAATTAAATATTTTCAATCGGATGGAGGTGGTGAGTTCACTAGCAAACACTTCCAACAACTCCTCACCTCACATGGCATTCTCCCTCACCGCTCGTGCCCACACACCCCTCAACAAAATGGTGTGGCCGAGCGCAAGCATCGTCACCTTGTCGACACCGGCAACACTCTCCTCACCCAAAGCACCTTGCCTAAACCATTTTGGGCCGAGGCCTTTGCTACGGCCTCCTACCTCATTAATCGTCTTCCCTCCTCCGCTCTTAATCACCTCTCTCCCTATGAAATTCTCTTTGGAAAACCCCCTACCTACTCCCATCTCAAAATTTTTGGGTGTGAATGCTTTCCCTTTCTTGGCCCCTATCGCCAAGACAAACTCAGCCCCAAGAGCATTCGTTGCATTTTTCTTGGTTATAGCTCTCTTCACAAAGGCTATCGTTGTCTTGATCCGCTCACTCATCGCATTTACATCTCCCGCCATGTTATTTTCAATGAACAATGCTTTCCGTTTCAGCTAATCCAACCACCTTCCAACCCCTCCCCTCCAACTGTGGTCTATCTACCGGGCTTATTGCATTCTCCCTCCCAACGCATACTCCCATCCACTCGGCCTGGTCTCGCCTCCCCAGCCCCTTCATCTCTACCTACGGCTCCTCCTATCATTCACTCCACTTCACCCCCAGCTGCTCCATCACCGCCTGCTACCTCCATCCCTGTTGAACCCGAGACAGCCCCCACTTCCTCCCTTCTCTCCTCCGGACAGTCCTCCTCTCCTCCGGTCTTCACCACTGTCCCCTCCTCCCTTCCCCTTACGGCTCCAGCTCTCAACCTTGTGGTCGATCTTCCTCCCCTCCCACCTCCTGCTCCACCGGTCACCTCCATCCATCCCATGACCACCCGCACCAAAAGTGGTAAGCTAACCCCTCGTTCCTTTCTCGCCACCAAACACCCCCTCCCTATGTCCCTTTTATCTCAGTTAACTGATGCTACCTCTGAGCCCTCATGTTTTTCTCAAGCTTCCAAACTTCCTGTTTGGCGTGAAGCAATGGTAGAGGAATTCAATGCACTCCTCAAAAATGGTACTTGGTCCTTAGTAACTCCTCCACCACACCTCAATGTTGTGGGATGCAAGTGGGTCTATCGCATCAAACACCATGCGGATGGCACAACTGAGCGCTACAAGGCTCGCCTTGTGGCAAAAGGCTTCAATCAAAGGCATGGTCTAGATTATGATGAAACCTTCAGCCCGGTGGTTAAACCCACTACTATTCGCATTGTTCTCTCCGTTGCCGTTTCCAAACATTGGGTTATTCGCCAACTTGATGTCCGTAATGCTTTTCTCCATGGCCATCTCGATGAAGAAGTCTACATGTCTCAACCCACTGGCTTTGTTGATCCCGACCATCCCCATCATGTCTGTAAGCTCCATAAAGCTCTCTATGGTCTCAAACAAGCCCCTCGTGCATGGTTTCAAAAATTTAGTAGCTTCCTTTTACAACACGGCTTCACATGTAGTCGTGCTGACTCCTCTATGTTCACTCGTCATAACCCGTAGGGCACCCTAGTTCTTCTTCTTTACGTCGATGATATTATTCTAACTGGTTCCTCTTCTTCTCTTGTTCAATCTTTCATCTCCCTGTTATCAACCTCCTTTGATATGAAAGATCTTGGAGCCCTCCATCACTTTCTAGGAATGGAAGTCCATCGTTCAGCCGAATGCCTCTCTCTCACTCAATCCAAGTATGCACTTAACCTCCTTAGCAAGTTCAACATGACTGGTGCCAAACCTTGCTCCACCCCCTTTTCTTCTCGTGCTCAACTCTCGTCCCATGCTGGTGATCCCCTTCCTGATCCTTCTGTCTACCGTAGTCTTGTTGGGGCTCTTGAGTACCTTACCCTAACTCGACCTGACCTCACCTATGCAGTTAACCAAGCCTGTCAATTCATGCATCAACCCACCTCGCATCATCTTGTTGCAGCCAAACGGATTCTCCGTTATCTCAAGTCCACCCTTTCCTATGGCCTTTCTTTTCGGCCCTCTTCTCACTTTGATTTGACAGCTTATTCTGATGCAGACTGGGCTGGCAACCCTGATGATCGAAAGTCCACCAGTGGTCACTGTGTCTACTTAGGGCCCAACCTTGTCTCATGGGGGAGCAAGAAACAGCCCACTGTTTCCCGCTCTAGTGCTGAAGCTGAATACCGTGCCCTCGCTGTCGCCAGTGCTGACACCATTTGGATTCGCTACGTTCTCCGTGATATTGGAATCACTCTCCCATCCCCCACTCGCCTTCTGTGTGACAATGTGAGTGCTACCTACATGGCTGCCAATCCCGTCTTTCATGCTCGCACAAAGCACATTGAAATTGATTATCACTTTGTTCGCGATCACTTTGCTCGCGGCGATTTACGCATTTGCTTTGTGACTACCATTCATTAGCACGCTGACATCTTCACCAAGGCCTTATCCACTGCTCGCTATAGTCTCTTGAGGTCCAATCTCATGTCAGCCTTGCCGCCATCAGCTTGTGGGGGAGTATTAGATACTTCCACTAAGAATGGCAAGATCACGTGAGATTCATCTTGCCATTCTTAGCTCTTTCCTATCTTGCATCTTGATGTCTCTCTTTAGAAATACATCCTGTGAGATCTCTCTTTTAAGGAATAAATCCTTTGTGAATGATGTAATCTTTTCTTTATGTAATCTTTCTATATCCAAGGTGTAACATGTTTATATATTGAATACAAATCAGTAGAAGAACTCAATACAGTGAGTATCTTCTTTCTTTTCATTGTTTATATAGAAACTGGTGACAATGGTTTTACCAATAATGAAATTTCTAACATTAAATTCCTTAGCCACTCTAGCTCCTTGCTGCAAGTCGCTAGTACAATAAACTCAAATTCCATTGTGGAATGAGTTAAGCAAGTTTACTTCTTTGATCCCCATGAGATTGCAACTCCCCCTATATTGAATACCCACCCACTTGTGGATTTAAAATCATTAGAATTCCAATTTGCATCACAATAACCTTCTAGTACAGTTGGAAAACCAGAAAAATATAATGCATAATTTATTGAATACTTTAAATATCTAAAGATGCGAGTTAAGGCATTCCAATGCATATATCCAGGATTAGATGTGAATTTAATCAATTTTCCAACATCATATGCTATATCAGGTCTAGTACAATGCATTGCATACATAAGACTTCCTATTTGAGTTGCATATTCAAGTTGAGAGATACATTTTCCTTCATTTTTAATTAGTTTTATATTTGTATCATAAGGTGTAGATGCTAAATCTATATCAAAGTAGTTATACTTTTTAAGTATCTTTTCACAATGATGTGATTGAGACATTATTATTTCATTTCTAGTTCTTATTGTCTTAATTCCTAAAATAAGATCTGCTAATCCCATATCTTTCATATAAAAGACAAATTTCAATAAACTTTTGGTCTCTTCTATCACATTAATATTAGTTCCAAATAATCACAAATCATCCACATATAAGCATATTATAATTCCGTTGTTATTTTGGAATTTACTATAAACACATTTATCAGATTCATTCACTTTAAATCCAAAATTTAAAATAACTTTATTAAATCTAGTGTGTCATTGTTTAGGAGCTTGTTTTAAACTATATAAAGATTTTGTTAATTTACGTACTTTGTTTTCATTTCTTGGTAAAACAAATCCTTCGGGTTGATTCATATAAATCTCTTCTTCTAAATTTTTATTTAGAAAAACAATTTGTACATCCATTTGATGAATTATTAATTTATGGATTGAAGCTAAAACAATTAAATATCTTATTGTAGTAAGACGAACTACATGTGCAAAAGTATCAAAGAAATATATTCCTTCCTTTTGTCTATATCCCTTAGCAACTAATCTTACTTTAAAATTTTCAATAGAACCATCGGCTCTTAATTTTCTATTGAAAATTCATTTATTACCTATGGTTTTTTTTTATCTTGGAGGTAAAGTTACTAGTTTCCAAGTTTGATTTGAAATTAATGAGTCAATTTCATCATTAATATCTTCTTTCCAAAAATCTACATCTCATGAGTTAATAGATTCTTGAAAAGTTAATGGATCACTATCTAAGTTTAGACAATATAGATATTCATGAACAAAAACATCTCTAACCCCTTCTACTAAGTATAGAAAATAATAATTTCCTAAATTAGTTTCTTTTCTAGCCCTTGACTTCTTCTAAGTTCTGGGTTTGGTTCAAGATTTTGTTCTTGTGCTAGTTCTTCATTTTGAATATTTTCCAAAATTGGAATTTCTGTTATATTTCCATTAATACTATAATTAGTATTTTATTGACTTGGATTTTTATAAAAAAAAAGTTTCATAAAATACAGCATCTCTAGATTCAATGATAGAAAATTTATTTATCACTTGATTATTTTCAATAACCATAAATCTATATGTTATGATATTATGTCCATATCCAATGAATACACATTCAATGGGCCTTAGACCAAGCTTTGGTCTTTTAGGATTTGACAATCTTACTAATGCCCTGCACCCCCACACTTTAAGATAGTGTAAACTTGGAACTCTTCCCATGTAAAACCCCGGAATCCAATTTCTTTGTGTGATGAATAATGCAGTGAATAGTATTTGACACCATTCTTGTTAAGGCCTAAAGTCTTCCATGTGTCCTTGGTTTGAGGAAAGTAAAGTGAGGGTTTTATGTGGATATATGGAGTCTCAAAATAAGAGTATAATAATACTCTAAGTCTCTAAGAGCATAGGATATAGAACACCCTAAGTGTGTATGTTGAATCTAGAAACTTAGGTGAATAGTTAGGTTCATAGGTGTAGCAACATAAGTGGGAAAGAGTAAGTGCGGAAAAATAGGAAAAATAGCAAAATAATCCAACTACAGAGCAAACCGGTCTACCAACTTTACTACCGGTCGACCGAATGTCATTACCGGTCGACCGAACCACTATCGATCGACCGATACTCCTTACCGATTGACCGAATTAGTAGAATTTTGTATGGAGAAATTTTCTAGAGAGAGGTTTTTCCACCGGTCGACCGAGTGCAATATTCGGTCAACTGAGCCACTACTGGTTGACTGATAGTCATCACCGGTCGACCGAACCCCCGCACTTTTGGCACTATTTGGTCTTTTCAAGCCAATTCCATAAGGGTATGTTGGTGGCCTTTTACCATCATTTTGCCTATATATACCCAATTTTCGTGGGACTATGGGTTGGAACACTTGGAGAAACATATTTGAAAGGAAAAGAGAGAGAGCTAGGGTTTCCAAAAGGGGGTTTTCATTTGGGATCAAGGTGGAGCCCAAGCCCTGCTTCCAAAGCTTCCTCGAGTTTGGATCTTCTTTCTCAAGCACGGATTTCACCATTGAAGTTTGGATCTCAAGTTCCCAAGTCTTCTCAAGCTTTTCCCTAAATTTTTCAAGGTAGATACACTCTACTAACTAGCTAGTTGTAATTCATTCATGCAATGTATGTGTTAATGTATAGTTTTGCTTAACGAGGATAAAAAGGGATGGATGTTTATAAAGGGAGTGTGAATACACTCTCTTTAATGGTTTTCTTAGGATTTCTACATGTTAAGTAAGGACAAAGAGATGGGTTTGTATGGAAAGGAAGTAGATACATTCTACTCTCTAACTTTGTATGAATTCTTTATAAAAACCATGATTTTAAAGTATGTTCTTGATAAATTTAGGCTAAGAAGCCATGTTCTTGTTATGATATCTGTAACGCTCCAAAATCCCCCCTAGAAGTTAGGAGAGACTTTAGACATGACTATCCTAACCTTACAAACCATCCTGTAAAATATACAAGGCATAAACATAGCGGAAGCATAATCAAAGTGCGGAAGCATGAACCAACTTTTTCTTTTCTATACATGAATAGTATTCCAAGTTTTTATACATCAACATGACTAAATGTAAGAGTGGACATGCCCACCCATCAAAATACAAAATATAAAAATCTCTCTCTCTCACTCAATAATCACCCTGATAAGGCCAACAATCTAGTATCTTGCCTCCACCTGAGGCGCTACTACAGACTCCACAAAAGGCTCATCCTCATCATAATCCTCCTCAACCCAAGGACCTAGAGCATAAATATCAAACGGTGTACCTACCGACATCAAAATGTATGGCTAAGTATTGAAACACTCAGCGAGTGCAAGCTACTAGCCAACAATAGTAATAACAGAAATCAAAGCATAGTTACAATTTAAACAATACATTCATGTGCATGGATGAAACCCTTGTGTGCATAAACCCTCATTAAAAATCATGTTTGCATAACTCATAACTTGTACTTGAAATTAGCCTTTCGTATTTTCCAAAACTTGTTTGTTGTGCTTAAAATCTTATGCTTGTCTTTGTTCTTGTTTAAATCACAGTTGTCTTGTCTTGCTTGTCTTGTCATGCTTGCCTTGTCATGTTTGTCCTGTCATGCTTGTCTTGTTCTTGAAGCCAGATATTAGTGCCCTTGAACCGACTTGAAAGCTGGGTATGTAAATACCCCTCATCAAAATACTCGAAGCAACTTGAAGCCAGGTTTGTAAACACCTTTCATGGAAATGAAAAAGACACATTAATATCCTTGACCAGCCCAACGTCCAGCACTATCGTATTTTTTTGTCTTGTTTTCTTGAAGCAGGGTATGGCATATCCTTGGATATGCCTTATTTTTTACTGATCCAAAGCTTCCGCTTTATCATTCGTCTTATGACTCACTTGTCTTGTCTTGGTTTGTCTTCATATACTTATACTTAGAAAACTTGGTTTATGCATAGTGATTTGTGAACATCATAATGTCATGGTGATACTTAAAGAATTAACATATGGGCATTTAATTATTCCTAGAGACATGAGAGAACTTGAAGGAAACATGTGTAGGTGTTATAGCACTTAGACATTTATAGGAAAAACCTTAAATCACACCTTCATTTTGATATGCCTCAATCACATACATATATTTCGAAATTGGTGGTTACTTAGCCCAATACATCCATATCATAATAATTAATCCATATATTTTAGGTAAACATGGTTGATTTAAGAATAGAAACCATTCACGCCCAAATTCAAACACACATGCTATTAAAATCTAGTTTTTAGGATCTAGGTTATCACTAAGCTAACTAGAAGGGTATACTTAAAATTCCTATTCAAAATCATACTTCAATCCTCTTTTCAATATTTGTGTCATAACTAAGCTAGGTAGTAAAAGGTACATACTTTTAGGATTGAAGAAAAGGCTTGAGAATGTTAGATTCAATCTCCAAGGAGGGATCCAAGCTCAAAGAAGGTTTGTGGAAGCAAGAATAGGCTCCACCTTGATCCTAGCACAATCTGTAACGACCCCAAAATCCTACTAAGGCTAAAATAGGACTTTGGAATCATCACATTCACTTAACCTGCTTAAAACCATGCATACAAGGCTATTACACGAGTCTCCAAAAATGAGAGTAATAAAATTCCGATATATATAACCCAAACCAACTAAATAACACGAGTCTATAGTCAACAAATACAACTCACTCTAAAACCAAAGAGTCTGATACACAACTAGAAAGAAATCAACTGAGATACATCCTCTAAAGGTCAAATACAAAACTCTCTCAATGAAAAGAAATGCAAACTAAGAGGTGTAGCCACCCAAGTCTCTGGCTCCCTCCTCAGAAGGCTCACCTTCACCTCCTTCCTCTGTGTATGCTTCCTCAACCCACGGCTCTGCCGTGTACTCCTGCCCTAAACCTGCCAAGACAAAGTCCGGCTGAGTACAAAGGTACTCAGTGTATATAAAATCCAACCAAGAATAATGATATACCTGCACTTAGTCGGAAACATATCCAATAGCATAATAACATAATCAGAGTGCGGAAGAACGTGTGCGCATATACATCATATCATCACCTTGACTCGTGTACTTGTGAGAATCTTAGACTTAGAAAACCATACACTTATGAGGTACTTATGCTTATGAGACCACGCGCTTGTGAGATGCTTATGCTTATGCTTATGCACTTATTCAGATCATACAGGGATGAGACATGCCGTTCTTGGCGGATACGGACCATGCCTTATGCACTTATTCAGATCACACAGTAATGAGACATGCCGTTCTTGGCGGATACGGACCATGCCTTAGAAATCATATAGTTGACATGCCGTTCTTGTCGGATACGGACCATGTCATGCTTATGCTTATTCAGAATGTCATACATATGCCATGTTCATGCTTGTGGTCCACATGTGTGACTTGTGAGACTCTTCTCTTCGCATAAACGTGCTTGTATGCTTAAGTGTCGAAATTAATATTCGAGTTGGTAATTGCTTAGGTTCCGATCTCCCACCATGGAAACTCCACTATATGTCCCATACCAAATAGTTAGAGAATTCCCGGTCTGAGAGATTTTCCTCTAAGTTCTTACTTTCCCGACTACCAATTTCCATGCAAGTAATTAAATATACTTACCAACAATCACATATATATTTCTTATCATAATTCTTAACACAATTCATAATCGATTTACCACCATTTCATAAGAGTATAATATCATTTATCCTCTCAAGCATTTTCACAAACACCTTGAGTACACATAATATAAATCCACTATCCTTCGACATTTTCAAGCATTCATCTAACCACAATCCATCCATACAATTCATTCACCATTTACATCCACATAATAATCTCATCCCCCATACATTTCCCATCCTCCATACATTCCATCCATATTCAAATCCACATTTCCAATCCACATATCCATCCATAATTAGCTTGCTTCTTAGAAAGTTAGGGAAAATACAATCAAACATCTATTTCTACCATTCCTAGCATCTTAACATTCACAAAACCTTAAAATAAAGTTGATTAGGATAGTATATCGACCTTAGGAATCCTTCCCTTGGATTCAAAACGCTCCCGAGACGATTTGGAGAAGCTTCCCAAACTTTTCTTGCAATCTCCTATCAATCTCCTCATTCTCCAAGAAAACCCTCTCTCAAAACCCTAGGGTTTCTCCCCCTTTTTGCCAAATTAGGTTAGAACTAGGTGGAGTATTTTAATATTTCGAGTAGGACCCCCTATTTATAGCCCCAAGGTCTGAGAACAAAAAGACCAAAACGCCCATACTAAAATTCTGCAAAAACACGAAGGACCGAGCGATCGGTGGTTATGACCGATCGATCGGTTCTTAACCGAGCGATCGGTGCTCTTGACCGGTCGATCAATCAAAAAAACACTCTCTGGAAATTTTCCTCATACAAAATTTTGGACCAGTCGATAGATACCGATCGATCGGTTTTGGACCGATCGATCGCTGGTTCTGACCGAGCGATCGGTTCCTGCAGGTTTTGACTCCCTTTACTGTTTTGGCCATAACGTTTTACTCGTTCATCGGATTTTGACGATTCAACTTGCGTTGGATTCGTCTTTCGAAAATGAACATTTCTGGCATTTTAGAATTTCTAAATTCCACTTAATTAATAGACTAAATTGTCCCCAAAGTTGACTGATCTGTAATTCCATTTGACAAAACTCACTATTGACTTGACTTAAACTCAAAATGAGGAAAAACACTAAACATGAACCTCGAAGAGGGTTCCAACACCTTTCTAATGGTTCAAGAATCACTCAATTCCAGTAAACGGTGCCAAAACTAGAGCTTCCTAAAGTTTAGGATGTGCTATGACATCCATCCGTTACAAGTTGATTAAGCCTAGTTTACATCACCATAATTAGATATAAATATACACACTTTAACACCTTATAAAGACTAAAATACCCTTAATGCAATGCACTAAAAACATGAAAAAGATTCGGGTCTCTACACAATCCCTTGGCCAAACCCTAGCTTTCCCATTTCTTCTCTCTGAAAATCTCCTATTAGAACTCTCTTAGGGTGTTATGAACCCTAACCCATGAATTTAGGTATTTATAGACAAAGTGGTGCTCAAAAGACCATCCTACCCTTAATTAAATGGTTTAAAAGACCCAACTGGGAAAAATTTTTCAAGGGCCCAATTGACCGGCTAGGAGGGGCGGTCGACCGGCCAGGTCAAACACCCTACTGTTTAGCCCATTTTGGGCCTTTTCTTGATAGTTGGTCAATCAGCCTTGAGGGGCAGTCGACCAGCCCTGAATCCAAACTCACTGTGACCCTTTTGGGTCACATTTTCTCACAGTCGATCGATCGACCTGGAGCGCGGTCGACCGGCCTTCACCAGAAATTGGTAAATGCTCTTATTTTTCCTATTTTTCGCACTTAGAGTTTCCACTCTTCTACCTTGGCTTTAACACTCATACAACACATCAATTTTTGATTTTAAATTCTTTTATTCGATCATCAAACAAAAAAATACATAGAAAGCCTTTAGGCCAAAATCACTATTCACCAAATAAGAAAATGAGTTTCGGGGTTCTACATCCTCCCCCCTTACAGAAATTTCATCCTCGAAATTGGAACGAACCACAAAACATAAAACAACACAAAATTAATTAGGTAAACAAGGGTAGGTACTTTTCCCGCACATCGACTTCACACTCCTACATAGCTTCCTCCCTACAGTGATGTTCTCATTGCACGAGTACTAGGGGAATAACTTTGATGAACAATACTTGCTCATTGCAGTCCAAAATTCAGGCCGGTTTCTCCACCAATGTGAGGTCTTCCCAAATCACCAAAGGATCCAACTCGATGGCATGCGACGTGTCTGGAATGTATTTCTGGAGCATGAAAACATGGAACACATTGTGAATGGCCGTCATATGAGTGGGTAGAGATACCCGGTAAACAACCTCACCAACTCTGGGGATGATCTCAAAAGGACCCACATACCGAGGGCTGAGCTTGCCTCTCTTCCCAAACCTCATAACACCCTTTGTCGGCGAAATCTTGACAAACACAAAATCGCCAACAAGGAATTCAAGATCTATCTTACGAGTGTCAGCATAGCTCTTCTGTCTATCTTGTGCAGTCTTCAATCTTTCCCTAATAATCTTAACCCAATCTGCGGTCTGCTCGATAAACTCGGGACCCAACACTTTACTTTCACCAACTTCATCCTGTATAGAGGAGACCTGCAACTTCTCCCATACAAGTCCTCAAAAGGTGTCATCTGGATGCTCACCTGATAACTATTATTGTAGGTGAACTTAGCTAATGGCGAGTGATCCTCCCAACTGCCTTTAAAGTCCAATATGCAAGCTCGAAGCATGTCCTCTATAATCTGATTCACTCTCTCGATCTGCCCATCTGTCTGAGGATGAAAGGCAGTGCTAATGTCCAAACGGGAACCCATGGGGCTCTGAAAACTCTTCCAGAACCTGGAATTAAATCAGGATCCCTATTTGAAACAATGCTGATTGGAACCTTGTGCAACCGAACCACTTCTTTGATGTACAGTGTTGCAAGTTTGTTCGAGTTGAACGAAGTCCAATAAGGCAAGAAATGGGCGGTCTTCGTTAAACGGTCAACCATCACCCAAATGGCATCGGAGTTCTTCACCATCCTTGGCAAACCCAACAATGAAATTCATGGAGACATTCTCTCATTTGCACTCGGGAATCGAAAGGGATTGCAACAGACCTGCTGGCATCATATGCTTGGCCTTGACCTGCTGGCACGCCAAACACCAAGACACATATTCTGCCACTTCGCTCTTCATGTTCCACCACCAGAAGTGCCCCTTGAGGTTCTGATACATCTTTGTATCCCCAAGATGCACTGTATACTTGGACTAGTGAGCTTCGTCCAAGATTTATCGTCTAAGCTCCTCATCGGTTGGAACACATAACCTTCCCTTGAATGTGATGGCCCCTTCACCATTCAAAGCGAACTCTTCACTACCACTGCTAACCAACTTGTCTCGGTAAGCAAGCAACTCGGCATCTGACCCTTATAACTCTTGAATCTGGACCAAGATGTAAGGCCTAACAGTGATATTAGCCATCATCGACCCATAGGTAGGAAGTCTGAAGCTGGTGTCGAGGTTAGACACATCCTCCAACAACTTCCACTCTCGCACCATCATGTGAGCTAAGAGCCAAGAAGGCATTCTGCTAAGAATATCTGCTACCACATTCACCTTACTCGAATGGTACTGAATGGAGCATTCATATTCCTTTAAGAACTCCATCCATCGACACTACCGCAAATTCAACTCCTTCTAGGAAAATAGATATTTCAGACTTTTGTGGTCTGTGAACACATCAAACTGTTCCCCATACAGGTAGTACCACCAAATCTTAAGTGCAAACACTACTGCAGCAAGCTCCAAGTCGTGCGTAGGATAGTTCTTCTCATGGTCCTTCAGTTGTCGGGAAGCATAGGCAATGACCTTCTCGTATTACATTAGAACACATCCTAGCCCGACATATGATACATCACTATAAACACAAAATCACCACTCCTAAATGACACTATGAGAACGGGGCCGTAGTAAGCCGCTTCTTCAACTCTATAAAGCTTGCTTCACACTTGTCACTCCAAGCGAACATAGCATTTTTCAGCATTAAGTACGTGAGTGGTGCTGCTAAGCTGGAGAATCCCTCTATGAATCTCCTGTAGTAGCCTGTCAAACCGAGGAAGCTACTACATACTACATACATTCCATCCATATTATTAAACCACATTTCCATCTCTAATAACTTAATTCATACATAATTAGGGAAAAACATATCTAATCTTTATTTTTATCATACTAATGTTCACAAAGCATCATAATAGAGTTGATTTGGATAGTATATCGACCTTTGGGATCCTTCCCTTGGATCCAAAACGCTCACAAGAAGATTTGAGGTTGATTTACAAGCTTTCCTTACAATCTCCAAGCAATCTCCTTTCTCTCCAAGCAATTTCTTCCTTAGAACCCTAGGTTTTCTCTCTTCCTTTGCCAAATTAGGTTAGAAATGATTAGGATACTCTAAAACCTCGAAATAGAACCCCTATTTGCAATCTTATGAGTTAAAAACCCTAAAATTCACGATTTGGGGATTTTTATAAATGGAAATTGCACGTTCTGATTGATTGGGGATTAGTTTCGATCGATCGGGGAGGACTAGGCAAGCTTTCGGGTTCCGACGGATCGATCGATGCTGTCCGAGCCAATAGATTGGTGGCTGGACAAAACACTTAGGCAACTTCCTGGATCCATCTGATCGATCGGGGACCCTGAATTTGGGCTTTTTCACCATTTTTCACCCCTCCCCAACTCGCCTAACATTGAACACGCAAGCATAGAATACCAAAATGACAATAAAACCCCTACTAAAACAAGATAATACTAAGGGAAAAGGTCTGGGACTCTATATCCTCCCCCCTTTAAAAAGAATTTCATCCCTGAAATTTACACACCTTAGTCGAATAGGTGAAAATACTTTTCACAAACTTCAGCTTCCCTCTCCCATGTAGTTTCTTCCTTGGAGTGATGCTCCCATTGCAAGAGTACAAGAAGGATGACCTTAGTGTGCAAGACTTGATCTTTTTAGTCCAAATTTTGAGTCGGTTACTCAACTAGAGTCAAATCTTCTCGAACTTCCAATAGGTCTAAAACAATAACGTGTGAAGGATCTGAAATGTACTTCCTTAACATAGAGATGTAGAAAACATTATGCACACTAGCCATATAAGGTGGCAAAAGGATCCGGTAAGCCACTTCCCCAACCCTGGTGTTGATCTCAAATGGACCTATATATCTCGAACTGAGCTTGCCTCACTTACCGAACCTCATCACACCCTTTGTAGGCGAGATTTTGACAAGCACAAGGTTTCCAACCTGAAACTCCGGATCTCTCTGTCGAGTATCGACATAGCTCTTTTGCCTACTCTGAGTTGTTTTCAACCTCTCTTTGATCAACTGAACTCTATCCATAGTTTGACCGACGAGCTCAGGACCCAGAAGCTTCCTCTCGCCAACTTCGTCTCAACACAAAGTGAACTACAACTTCTCTCATAGAGTACCTCAAATGGTGTCATCTGAATACTCGCTTGATAGCCATTGTTGTAGAAAAATTCTACTAATGGTAAGTGATCATCCCAACTACCCTGGAAATCTAATATGCAAGCCCATAGCATGTCCTCTATGATCTGGTTCACCCTCTCAGTTTGTCCATCTTTTTGTGGATGAAATGCTGTACTGAAATCTAAACAGGAACCCATAGCCTACTAAAAACTTTTCCAGATTCTGGAAATAAATCTTGGGTCTCAATCAGATACAATGCTAACTGGCACTTCGTGCAAATGGACTATCTCCTTAATGTACAAATTCGCAAGCCGGTTACGATTGTACATGGTTTGATAGGGAAGGAAATAAGCTGACTTAGTCAATCTATCAACTATGACCCAGATTGCATCAAAGTTCTTCGCTGTCCGCGGTACTCCAACAATGAAGTCTATTGAGACATGTTCCCACTTCTACTCGGGAATAAGAAGTGATTGAAGAAGTCTTGCCAATCTTTAGTGTTCGCCTTTCACTTGTTGGCAAACCAAACACTTTGATACGTCAGTAGCCACATCTCTTTTCATACCTTTCCACCAAAAATATTTCTTGAGGTTCTGGTACATCTTGGTACCTCCCGGATGGATAGTGTACTTAGACTTGTGTGCTTCATCCAAAATCTCCCTTCTTAAATCCTCATTATCCGTAACACAAAGTCTATCATTGAAAGAGATACCACCATTTCTTCAGGAGAAATCCTTAAATCCCCTACTAATTGACTTACTCATGGCAGCGTGTAATTCTTCATCGTCCCATTGCAGGTCTTTAATTCTGTCCAAGATGGTTGGCCTAACCATGATGTTAGCCAACAAAGCTCTAGACGATCCAACACTGAAACCCACATCGAAGCTAGACACTTCTTCAAGTAGCTTCCATTCTTGGACCATCAAGTGTGCCAAGAATCTAGTAGGTCTCCGGCTTAGCGCATTTGTCACCATATTTGCTTTTCTTGGGTGATATTGAACAGAACAGTCATAATCCTTAAGGAATTCCATCCATCAGTGTTGCCTCAAATTCAGCTCTTTCTACGAGAACAAATACTTTAGACTTATGTGATCGGTGAGTACTTCAAACTGCTCATCGTACAAGTAGTGTCTCCATATCTTGAGAGTAAAGACTACTGTTGCCAATTCTAAGTCATAGGTTGGGTAGTTCTTCTCGTGGTCTTTCAACTGACGGGAGGCATAGGCAATCACCTTCCCTTGTTACATAAGAACACAACCTAACCCAATGAGCGAGGCATCACTATAGACAACAAAACCTCCACTACCAAATGGAACTGACAAGATCAGTGCGGTGGTGAGGCGCTTCTTCAACTCAAGAAAGTTATTTTCACATTTCTCATTCCACTCGAACTTGGCGTTCTTTCGAGTCAGATGAGTAAGTGGAGAGGCCAAACTGGAAAATCCTTTAACAAATCTTCGATAATATCCAGTTAGGCCCAAGAATCTTCGAATCTCTGTAACGCTCTTTGGTCTTTCCCAACCTTCCACTGCTTCTTTCTTAGCAAGATCAACTGAAATCCCCTCTACTGATACTACATGGCCTAGAAATGCTACTTTCTCAAACCAAAATTCACACTTGCTTAGTTTGCCATACAACTAATGCTCACGGAGTCTCTTTAGCGTAACCTGGAGATCCATTTCATGCTCCTTCTAGGTCTTGGAGTACACCAGAATGTCATCCACAAATACGATCATGAAGCGATCTAGAATTGGCTTGAAGATTCTATTCATGAGATCTATGAACACTGCCAAAGCATTTATCAAACCGAACAACATGACTAGAAATTCAAAATGCCCATATCTAGTCCTAAACGTAGACTTAGGCACATCCTTCGGCCTTTATCTTCAATTGATGGTAGCCTGACCTTAAGTTGATCTTGGAGAAGTACTTCGCTCCATGTAACTGATCGAATAAGTCATCGATCATTAGTAACAGATACTTGTTCTTGATGCTGACCTTGTTCAGTTACCGATAGTCGATGCACATTCTCATCGAACCATCTTTCTTCTTCACAAATAATACTGGAGCTCCCTAAGGTGACATACTTGGGCGAATAAAACCTAGATTAAGCAACTCTTCAATCTGCCCATGCCTAGTATGATGTCGAAGTCCTGAAATTCAAGGACAATCAGGTTAGCTGGCATTTCTCTTTGACCCACCCGAATATCACAAGCTTGATAGACCTTATCGGTGATGACTGAACTACTAGCAAGAGTGGCCATCGAAAGTTTACGATCTAACAGACTTAGCTCCATCAAAAACTCACGTGTAAAACTAGGTGTGATAAAGGAGTGTGTAGAACCAGTATCAACCAACACATGAGTTAAGAAATTATTTACCAACAAAGTACCTGAATTTGGATACATAACTAAGTGTGTCAAATCATGTGCACAAACAATTATCATATACATACCATGAAAATAATAACACAATAATTTCAATCATCAAACAGTCATGAAAATATCTGAGAGTATACCTCTTTTTAATTTTAGAAACACAGTTCTTGGGGGCATACATTGAATCTCAAGATCTGACTAAGATTCTAATTGATTTTATTCAATGACGGTTTGAATAACATTCACCTTTGCGACTTTGAAATTGTTAAGTCAAATCCACATAAGAATAGTACTCGCAAAACTTCACAAGTGTCAAGTCTCCTGTCGATTCACACGAACCTTCTTTTTCCTTTAAAGCTTTCTCTAATGGAAGCTAATGGCCCTTCCAAATTCCATGCTCTTTTATCTTTTCTTCTTTTCTTTGATCCAAGAACCTTTCTTGATCAAACAAGATCCAATCTTGATCTTCAAAGAACTTGTTCTTAATCATCAAGATCAAAAACCAAACAAAAAGGAAGAAGGGGAAGGGTGACCGTACACCCTCAAAGGGGGAGAGGGCTGAGCGTAAACTTGAGGAGGGGGAGAGAAGAAAAAATTCTGGAGAATTATATTCCTTAAAGGGCTGGGTATCCATTCCTTTATATAAGTTCCCTCTTGGTTGCTTGAATTGTAATCCAATTATAATTCATTAACCTTATCCTAATCCAATTAGGATTCCTCAATAGTTTCCTTTATTGATTATTCTCCTATTCCAATTAGGATTAATCTTAAAAGAAACTAACCTTATCCATTAGTAACTAATCTTATCCTTATCCAATAAGGAATCTGGAATTAGTAACTAACTAATGGAATCCCTAACAATTAGGGAATCTTTAATTAGTAACTAACTAACCTTATCTAATAAGGATATTAGTTATTAGAAACTAATTAAAATAATAACAATTATTATTCCTCCTTGAAGTGGGCGTCCCACCCTAGGTGGGCCCCACTCCACACGCCCCCAATGGGTTTCACAAACCCTTAGGTCAATTTTTGATTCTTTTAACAAAATCCCTAATGGAGTCTTAGGCCCTGGGGTGGCCTCTGCTACATCGGCAGCCTCATCGATGGCCTGACTCCCTGAGGCTGAGTCGGCTGAAGCCCCTGCTGATTATGGAGTGGGCAATCTCAGATCCAGTGTGAAATATCCCCGCAATAGAAACAACCTCCAGTAATTACCCTACACTCCCCCGCTCGATGTCTCTTTCCACACTGGTTGCATGTATCATACAACTAAGTCCCAAAGCAAGTGGGGTAACCTATGATGCCTGATGGGCTACTTGAGTAGGCCTCTGATACGGGGTAGGCTTAGCAATCGACATAGGGCCTGATGCCCTTGGCCTCTTTTCCTGCAGGCCTTGTCTATCTACCTACATTCCTCTCTTCCTCAAAAACTCTGCTGATCTCCTCTTGACAAACAAAGCTCTCTCACTAACTTCTCGGCAAGTCCCAAGACGCAGGATCTTAGCCTTGTCTTGGATGTAGTCTCTGAGACCCCTCTCAAATCTCTTCACCTTCATCCTCTCCGTGGTGATCAAATGAGGCCCGAACCTAGACAGCTCAGTAAACTTGGCCTCATAGTCGGCCACTGACATGCTCCCCTACTGTAGAGTGGAGAACTGAATCTCCCTTAGCTCTCTCACTGAAGTCGAGAAGTATTGCTCATAGAAGACATCGAGGAACTCTCCTCATGTCCATAGCTGTCCTACTCACACTTCATTCCTCTTCCTAGCTGCGGTCCACCACCAATGCTCAGTTACACCTTCTATGACAAAGGAGGCCCACTTCACTCTCAGATCCTCAGTCGGCTCGAGCACAGAGAATATCTTCTCTAACTGCATGATCCACCGCTCTGCTACAATAGGATCACTACTCCCACAGAAAGCTGGAGGACCCATCCTCATGAATGCTTCCACTTCGTGATGTCGGGGTGGGTGGACCTTAGCTGGCCTCTCTTGCCTAACTACTAGCAAGGCAGTCTATTTTGCCATAATTTCAGCCTGTTGAGTTATAGCTGCTGCAAAAGCCTCCATAACCTGACTTTTATTGGGCTGGCAGGCACCTTCCGAGGTATCCCCATCAGTCACATTGTCCCCTCCATTCCTATTATTTCTCGCACTTCTTCTCATGATGATATCCTGAAGTAAATCAGAAACCAGTCATCTTTTATAAACAATTTCACGAAGCATTCAATTCACAGACTCAATCCTATAACTCAACCTAAATCCTAACTTGATGTTGCTTCCCTAACTTATGTCAATTTCCTTATTCCTAAACCTAATACCGTAGCCCTAAGGACTAATGTCTTGGCCTCTGATACCACCTCTGCTATCAGACCAATAATTTAGAATTCATCTGAGTTCTAATTTCAACTCAGAGAATAGCCTAGCCCTATGGAACCTAATGCCTTGGGCACTGATACTACCTCTGTAACGACCCTAAATCCTACCTTGATCAAAATAGGACCTTAGGTCGCCACATTTCTTAAACCTGCTTAAATCCTATGACATACAAGGCATACAACACGAGTCTCCAAAAATAAGAGTAATAAAATTTTGATAGATAAAACCAAATCATCCTGCTCAAGTCTATGGTCAACATAAACATAACCCACCATAAACAAAGTAGTCTGATACCCAACTATAAAGTAATCTGATAAGCAACATCATCTAAGAGTCTATTACCAAAAACTCCTCACAACTCAAAAATAAAAGCCTAATGATAAGGCCACCTGTCCAACTCTTGCTCTCCTAAACCAGAGGTTCGCGTTCCTCTTTTACGCTGTAAACCTCCTCCACCCAAGGCTCACCTGCCAACTCGGACTCTACACCTGCCAAGACAAAAGTCTGGCTGAGTACAAAAACACTCGATGTATATAAAATCTAACCAACAATATAGTATCATTGCATTTAGTTAGAACCATAACCAATAGCATAATAACATAATCAGAGTGCGAAAAAACATGTGCTCATATACATTATATCATCACTTTGACTCGTGTACTTGTGAGAACCTTAGACTTAGGAGAAAACATACTTATGAGATACTTATACTTATGAGACCATGTGCTTGTGAGATGCTTATGGTTATGCACTTATTCAGATCATACACTTAGTCAGATCCGTCATTAGGCTTATTCAATCTATCAGGTGTATGGAATGCTTATGCTTATGAGTCTTTGAGCAACTTATTCAAAACATACACTTATTCAAATCCCTCATTAGGCTTATTGAGTCTATCAGTCGTATGCAATGCATATGCTTGTGGTCCACATGTGTGACTTGTGAGACTCTTATCTTAACATACACGTGAGTTTATGCACAAGTATTGCAATTAACATTCGAGTTGGTAATCACTTAGATTCCGATCTCCCACCATGGAAACTCCACTATATTGTCTCATACCATATAGTTAGAGAGTTCCCGGTTTGAAACATTTTCCTCTAAGTTCTTACCTTCTCGAATATCAATTACCAAGCAAATAATTAGGCATAACTTAGGAAACAATCACATATATATATACCTTATCATGATTCTTAGCATAATTCATAATCAATTTCACAATTATCCATTTATAAGTTTTTCATTGTCCATTACACATTATCATGACTAACAACAATACTTAATTGACTTAGTTTCACAACAATTCCATAGTGTCATATTAATATTTCTCAAGCATTTCAACAAACACCTTGGGTACGTAATTTATGAATATATTACCCTTTTCAATTTCTAACATTTCACCACAATATAATCCATCCATACCACCCAAATACAATCCACATCCATACATCCATCCCATCCTCCATAGTACTTCCCATGCTCCATACATTTCATCCATATTAGTAAACCACCTTTCCATCTCTAATAACTTAATTCATACATAATTAGGGAAAAAAACATATCTAATCTATTTCTATCATTTCTATCATACTAATGTTCACAAAACATCATAATAGGGTTGATTTGGATAGTATATCGACCTTTGGGATCCTTCCCTTGGATCCAAAATGCTCCCAAGAAGATTTGAGGTTGATTTTTAAGTTTTCCTTGCAATCTTTAAGCAATCTCCTTCCTCTCTAAGTAATTTCTTCCTTAAACTCTAGGTTTTCTCTCTTCCTTTTCCAAATTAGGTTAGAAATGTTTAGTAACTCTAAAACCTCGAAATAGAACCTCTATTTATAATCCCATGAGTTAAAAACCCTAAAATATGTGATTTGGGGATTTTTAAAAACGGAAATCGCACGTTCCGATCGATCGGGGGTTAGTTTCGATCGATCGAGAAGGATAGGGCAAACTTTCGGGTTCTGACCGATTGAACGGTGCTATCCGGCCAATTGATCAATGTTGGCAATCGATCGGTCTACCTGGGCCCATCGATCGATGCCTGGACAAAACAGCTACGGGACTTCTTGGATCCATCCGATCGATCGAGACCCTGAATTTGGGCTTTTTCACCATTTTTCAACCCCCAACTCGCCTAACTTTGAACACGCAAGCATAGAACACCAAAATGACAATACCCCTACTAAAATTAGATAATACTAAGGGAAAAGGTCCGGGACTCTACAACTTCTATCTTGAGACTCATGTGATCTCTATATAATCCTTAATGAGGAGCCATTGTAATCATCCAACAATCAATAGAATCAGTTTTTTTTTAATAAATAGTTTACCCCTCTTTTCATCTTAAACATAGAAAATGGAACATGGACTCCTAGCTTCATTCTTCTTCTTCTAATTCAAACTATATAAATTTGATTTTATGAGTTCTCTTGAAGCTACTAGAATGTAAAGTTTGAAGATACAAAAAGGTGTGTGCTCATGCCAGAGGAATAAAAGCTCAGTGCAATCTTGTAGGTGGTCATCGACATCCTTTTACCATGTTGTCTACCACGAGTAAGTGCGAATCAACTTAAGGACAATGTGTTTGGACACTAGCAAGGAAAAATATACCTTAAGGACAATGTGTTTGGGCATGCACCTTAGCCGATTCCTTTGTCTAACCAATAAGTTCTATTTTCCTCCTTTCGTGTCCGTTCTTTTGTTCAGACATACAAAGCTCGACATTTTGAAAGTCACATGCCCTTGAATGTCAGGTTTTGTAAGTCTCATCATTTGGAAATATTTTTGTTCTTTTCACTTGAGTGTAGATAAAATAAATTCCTACCATCATCAGACTTCTAATTCCCTCCATTTTTGTGAGAATTGAAATCCCTCATTTTATGGCTTTTGAAGTCTCATTGCAATCCCTAGAAATGAGAAGCAAATGAATATCATAAAAATTGAAAATTCTCAAGAATTATAAATTCTCACCTCAAATTCCCATAAAAAGAATAGGGGTTTTATAGATTTTCCATTGCATATTATAGACTTTCATTTGGAGAATTTTTGGAAATTTCCATTTGGGATTTTGTTCGGAACATGCTAGATTTTTTCATACTATTGGTACATGCTGAAATTTGAATACGAATTCATTGGGATAGGTGTTGAATTTTTCTGAATTTGCTTTGCTTGCTTCATCTATAATTCATTCAGGGAATTACATCAAAGTTACTGTTATATTCCTCAACTTAAATTGTCTTTAATTTGAAATGTTGGCATCTGGTTGATTGCTTTTTCAATTTGGAAATATCCAATTTGCTTTATTGGCTTTGGTTAGACATCTATTCTTGTTAAGGTGCTTCCTGGTTATGTCAGAAGCACTGTAATCTTGTTTCTACAATTCTATGAAGATGAACTCTAGAAAACCATAGCTATTTGAAAGGACTACTTTTAAGAGGAGGCAACAAATATTGTTGTTTAACCTTAACTCCCTTAATGTGGCATTTATTCTGACTAAACCTGTAACATTTGAGAACGATTTAGAACCAGCACGATCTACCATGAAACATAATTGGAACGATGTTGACTATATGTGCAAAATTAAACTATATTTTGAATGGTTGAATACTGTCTACTTTAATGTGTTTGACAAAAATAGAATCTGTTACGGATAGGGCTATAAACAGAGTGGATTCAAAGCGGATAGGGCTATATCTGTATCCACTTCGATTACCAAATTCGACTATCAGAATTCGATCCAATATCTGCCGGATAACAACAATGGAAAATTCGTGTTCGGTTCCAACTAAAGTATTTGAATTCAAATATTATCTAATGTATCTGAATACTTTAAAAAAATTAACCTAGTTCATCTTTTTGTTTATACATCTTTCTCATAAACCCTAAAGACAAACCTAGTAAAAAAATGAAGACATTTACTACTTCATCTAGCCAGGTCAATTTAGGGCTTGAAAATGTAATAAAACAGATTGGAAAATATATGGAGGAATATCATGATACTTACTTGGTTCAACAAGAGGCAATATGTTGAAAGGATGTAATCTTCAACAACTTGCATCTAGGGCATCAATCTAAGGTCACCAAAAAAGAAACCCCCATTCTACCTCTATATCGTCTACAACAACTTCAAGGGTTGTTGAGGCGATTCTTCATCAAAGGGCTGACGAATAAGGAAAAAAATAAGATGATTAAGAGGAAATAGGACAGCAGATGACTGAAAATCAATGAAAAAAAAGAGGTTAGAGGAGATGAGAGGAAGAAGAGATGGAGAGGAGGAAGATGCGGCTATGAACTCTGATCGAATGGGGATTAGGGTTAGTTAAAGATGATATATATGTTAGGTAGAATTACTGTTATGGGTAGGGCTGTAAACAGAGTCGGATAATATCTGGATCCGATTCGAATCCGTATCTGTTTTCTGAATATTATCTGATTACCACATCCAGCAGAGCAAATCCGAATACATGTTTTAAGTATCTGATTATAAACGGAGCAGATACGGATACTGCACTATCTGCTTCATTTATTATCTGACCGATTATAAATTCTTTACATGACAAGTATACCTCCATATGGTTTAAAACTTATACTAAACATTTAGGTAATTTTATAATTCTTCCAAGAATATGAGCCTATAAGAGTAATTCTACCTAACATATATATCATCTTTAACTAACCCTAATCCTCATTCGTTCACACTTCACAGCCGCATCTTCATCCTCTCCATCTCTTCTTCCTCTCATCTCATCTCATCCCACCTCATCTCCTCTAACCTCTTCTTTCTCTTTCATTTTCAGTCATCTACTCTCCTATTTCCTCTTAATCATCTTTTTTTTTCAGTATTCAACAGCCCTTTGATGAAGAATCACCTCAACAACCCTTGAAGTTATTGTAGACGATACAAAGGTAGAATGGGGGTTTCTTTCTCTATGACCTTCAATTGATGCCCTAGATGCAAGTTGTTGAATATTACATCTTTTCATCATATTGTCTCTTGTTGAACCAAGTACTTATCATGATATTCCTCCATCTTTTTTCCAACCTATTTCATTACATGTTCAAGCCCTAAATTGACTTGACCAGATGAAGTCGTAAATGTCTTCATTTTTTTACAAGGTTTGTCTTTAGGGTTTATGAGAAATACGTATAAACAAAAAGATGAACCAGGTTAATTTTTTTTAAGTATTCAGATATTTCGGATAATATCCGAATTCGAATACTTTTATCTAGCAGATATCGGATCGCATTCTGATAGTCGAATTTGGCAATCGAAGTGGATACAGATATGTCCCTATCCGCTTCGAATGTGCTTTGTTTACAGCCCTACTTATAGGCTCATATTCTTAGAAGAATTACAAAATTACCTAAATGTATACTTCAAGTTTTAAACCATATGGGGGTATACTTGTCATGTAAAGTATTTATAATCGGTCGGATAATAAACGAAGCGGATAGTGCAGTATCCGTATCCACTTCGTTTATAATCGGATACTTAAAACATGTATTGGGATTCGCTCTATCGGATGTGGTAATCAGATAATATCCGGATAAATGGATACGGATTCGAATTCGAATCGGATCCAGATATTATCCGACTCCGTTTACAGCCCTAGTTACGGCTCTATGAGATTTATTAAAAAGAAATATATCGCAGAAGATGCTAGTTATAAGAAATTTGTACGTAGTGGGGTGAGGCATTGACTTAAAAAGATATAAATCCATAAACTCACAAGTTCATGAGTTACAATTTATTAATTATTCACGAAATCTTATCTGAGGAAGATTCAAGAAGATTCAAGTGGTTGCAATTATAGAGAAATTTTCACTTTCTTGAAAGGAGTATAAATTCTCCTTGAAGCATGAAAGGACGAAGATGACCCAAGAAGATTTGAGTGTTCCTCTTATAATGTTCCTCTTACAATAAAAGAGAATATCATGAATTTGAAATCTAAACCATGGAAATGAAATCAAAGGCTAACTTGATAGATGGTAACTATCTAAAGAAACCTATGACCAAATCAGCCTTCCACAATGAGTGAAATGATAAGGTGAAGACACATAAGGCACCCTTAAACTTTGCTAAGGACTGCTATTTTCAAAAGATAAACCCTCGTGACTGAAACATCTAAGATTAGGCACAAGCAAATGTGGCAGAAACCAAAAGCTTTTCTAGCGTAGTCTTAGAAGTGAACCTCCTTGGAATTTCAAGACCTCACCTTCTTAAAGAGAAGAGGATTTTAGTCAGATGTTTCTGATTACATCGTGTGTTCCAAAGAGGAGGAAACTGATTGTTTCAAAATGGTTGCATCATTCACATGGTTGGTTTAAGTTAAATACAAATGGTGTATCCAGGAATAACCCAGGAGTCACCACAAAAATTATAATATAGATCTTATGAAAGTGTTAACAAAACTCATAATGCTAATTTTGATATAGTGATAGCATAATACCTTTGAAATAGTACTGATAGGCATTTTGAAATAGTACTGATAGGCCTATACTAGCATTTATCTAATTTTGATGCAATACTAACATAAGGCATAGTACTATATATCTAAATTTAGCACAATATTAACATAAAGACATTTTGACATAATATTAATACTAGCGAACACCCCGTGTGATGCACTGGAAAAGATCAGTCTTGAGAGAATTAATATGATAAAATAGAGAAATAAAATGTATTTATTAAAAGGAAAATATTGTTACACAAATATCAATTTATAATTCATATTTAGTCTATAGCAGAAGAAAACAAAGAAAGTAACACGAACCTAGGTGCAAAGAAAGAATCCCTCCAACCA
Organism: Tetracentron sinense; assembly: GCA_015143295.1. Lineage (NCBI taxonomy): Eukaryota > Viridiplantae > Streptophyta > Magnoliopsida > Trochodendrales > Trochodendraceae > Tetracentron > Tetracentron sinense. Next base: position 17,929,563 of record CM026569.1, read on the forward strand.
AATTCATAGAAGCTGGTCACAAGATTTTATAATTTGTTAAACTAACATCCATTTAGGACATATGGGAAGACCAAATGATGCTGTCAAGACATATGGGCACAAATAGGTCACCATGTTCCAATGAAAAATATAATAAATTCTAGTCAACCATAGCCAGCACACATAAGTCTTACATATAAATTTTAGAAAATATAGATTAGAGATAGAAGTTCTATTCCTTATTGTAATATAACCCATACAAAAATCATGAAGTAATTGCTACTCCAATTCATGAGATGGCCATCTGGTAGTAGAAAATATTAAAATTTAGTAATCAAGCTAGGTCACAAACAATTGAAAAAAGCGAAACTCTAACAATATCCTTAGATCAAGTAACAAAGGAAAAACAAATTGAAATGAGGATCTAATTTAGATGTTGAACTTGAATATCTAAGAAAAGATAGAACCTTAACCTCTTCACTTTTTGGGATTCTTGATCATTTAAGATAATCAAGGTAGTTCACTTTTACTTTTGTCTAAGATACCTCTTCAACTTCATATTTGCAACACCAATCTTCTTCTTTGACTTTGAAATGCTATTTCTTCAGCAGTGTCTTAGTTGAAGCAGTAATATAAGGAAGCAGAACTGGGTATGTGTTTGTGATTTGTAATTAAAAGAATGCAATACCTCTCCAAGTGAACCAAACATGAGGATTCAAAGTATTAATATTTAGTACTGTTCAAGCCCTTGTGGGAATCATGATGATTGATGAGTATAGTATGCAATTTGCATCTTAGGGATGGGGTGAGTTGAGCACTGATATATAAAAATGAGGAATAACAGCGACATTAGTCATGATGAGTTGAGCACTCATATAAAAATGGAGAATCACAAAGTAAATAAATAATGTTCTTAAGAAAAATAAATATTTGCCATATTTTTTTTTCCCAATATTGCCTTAATTTCCTTTGTTTCTGTCTTGCAAATCATATGCAACAATCCATATTCCTTCTTGGTTTTTAACCCGTACTCTATTTCTTTACTTTCATTTGGACTAAAGTATGTCCTTCTATTATCCAACACAGACATAAGCGTCGAAAGAGGTGTTCATTCAGAAGGTTTGACTGAAGCACAAATCACAAAGGCACTTGAGGACCTTGACAAAGCAGGAGCAGCCCTTAAAGCCTGATAGTGCTTCTATAACCCTCTGGATTGAAATAAATTAAAATCTATCGGAATTTATTTTGAAGATGGTTGCTTTCTAATTTAGCAATCAATTTGACTCGGTTATCTATAAGAGTAATATCAAAGCCAGACCAAGAAGGAAATTGCACTATCCTACTTGCAACAAACCAGATGATTTAGAATAAACCCTTCAAAGTATCTAAATCAAAACTCCATCAAATCCACTTATATGCAGACACAGCAACATTAAGGATACACAAGCAATTAGTGCATCGTATTTTACCATGCGTATATTTAGCTGAACAAAGAAGTATATTCTTTCTCTAACTATCCAAATCGAGCAACTTAACTCTAAATTTGCTATTGCAACAAACAAATAAATTCAAATAAAGTCTTTCAAGTATCTGAAATCAAAACTAATCCAATAATATGTCATTAACAACATAGAGAAAAAGGAAAAAAAGAAAGAAAGAATCAAAACCAACAAAAGTCACACTACTCAACATTTCTGGTCTTTTGAGAAGTATTGGTCAAGGCACTTATCAATGGTATCAGAGTAAGACACCACATCACGAGTTCGAGTCACGGAAAGGGCTGCCTAGGGAGGGCTATGGAAAAAAAATCCGGATGCTAAAATCACATTATATTAACAATCAACAATGTTAAAGGGCTTTTTTTGGGCATTTCTTTCGGTAGATGGGTTCAATAAAACCACCATATCCATGTGGAAGCAGAAAAAGATAATAGATATCATGAAATTGCCATAGGACACCCTGGGCATGTGTAAATTAGAAACATTGTTAAATGCTTGATCTAATTTCATTGGCTACAGACCAATCAAGAAAAATCTTAATGAGTTTATTTAATCAAAGGAAAATTCAAGCATAATAGTAGGTGATTCAATAATAATGTGTCCATGACGAAACCATAGGATCCATAATGTAGAACATATTGATTGAATAATAAGTTATTGTATCTAGAATGCGTTTAAAGACGTTGTTTGACGATCCTAACAGCCGGGATTGATGGTGTTGCAAAACCTTTATTCTATAAAGGAAAAACATTGTAAACACCTAGGAAAAAGAAATCTATGATTTTATCTGGTGAACTTGAATTAATCTATGAACTTCTCAAACTTGAGATTTCACAATTTCTCAAAAGAGAACATTAGGAAAATCTATATTTGTATGTAGTTAAGCAGGAAAAAAATTAAAAGATATATATATGTGTGACTATAAATGATAAATATAAACCATCAAGAAAGAACACAAAGTAAACACACACACAAAAAGAGAGAACCCCAAAAACAAAAAACAAAAAAAGACACATATTATAGATAACATAATAGCCTTCACATATGTGTTTTGACAACCTCAACGCTGACTGCCGAACCAAAACCCTTAATTGAGAGATAACGATGAAATCCCAAATTCAACTTGGAGATGACATCAACAACCAAAATTACGAATTGAAAAAACCATGAACCTAAGAGTTGTATTTCATTAAGAATAATAATAGAGTTTGAAGAGCTGTCAATTAAACAGGATGATAGGAAATGAACCCGTGTGAGATAGATACATGATGCTATGTGGAATGTCATCTGCCCCTTCATATATTTTTGTGTCGCGAACCCAGGTCTTTCCTTAAAAGAGCATTCACGACATCCAAATGTCCATTCCCCATTGCTTCTTGCTATGCAAAGCAGGTTGCTATCTGACTCTAAGAGCAAATTTACTTCATCAACTTGGCATTGCAGAACACACTCACTTATGGGGGAAAAGCACCATGCAACTTAACCTTCGTGGCAAATCACTCACTAAATGGGGGAAAAAATAAAAATCAGCACTATGCAACTTGAGCAATGTGACGTTCACTTTGCAGCCATCCACTCTCTGGTGGTTTTTACTAATTTAAAACAAAAGGACAAAACAAAAGTGGTGGGACCCACACAAAAGTGTCACACTATTTTGTATTCTTGTACAAAAGTAGGGGAGAGTGGATGGCCGGAAAGTGGACATAGCATTGCTCATGCAACTTAACCTTCCTGGCATAACACTAACTTAAGGGGAAAAAAAAATCAAAATCGTTAGCACTGGTATTCTATACATTTCAACTTTACAGTAAATCTAATCATCCTTTAAAACCCAACTACTAGTTTCAAAATAGTTGCAGTTGAGAATATAAATATTAACAAAATAATAAATGATCAAATAAAAAAAATACCATGTTAATTACTGATACAAATAGGGAACCTTAAGTTTACATCATTGCAAAATGAATATGAAATATGGGTTTAAAACATATTTGGTTGTTAGGATTTTCATGGTGTTGGATAAACAATCGACCTTTAGATGGAAATCAATACTAAAAACCAAAAATTACATTTGAGAGATCCAATGAGGAATAAAATCCACTTACTGAATTTGGGAACCAAGCATGCCAATGCATACAGTTGGCCTGTGTACAAAATCAACATAGATTAATCAATCTGTATGTATGTAAAAGAATTCATTGAAGCATTTTATCAAGCATGTAGGCTTCAGACCAGAAATACAAAGTTAAAAGTCTAAGATACAGTGACGGATACTAACAAATCGGGGTTGCACTTGCAGCGATCAAAGAGGCATCCGTTCATCACCCTTGAGAAAACGAAAATGAAGGCGTCAGTCTCACTCTGCTGACGTGGATGAACATATGGACTGGAGAATGTGAGCATTAGACCCGGAGTTGCAATTTGTGAGAAAGAAAAAAAAAAACAGTAGATGAACGTGTTGGGAAGACGTTTTGAGAGATGCTTTTTTTTAGAGATACATGGATAGAGACGATTTTAACAGGTATGTTGTTTGGGTGATAAAAATAGAAACATGACAAACCTTTGGATGAAACGGTTTTCAAAGAGTCATGATTCCTTATCAAACGAAACGGTTGTGATTGTCCTACGTGACGGAAGGAGAATGGGAGAAAACATTTTGTCTTAGTATTAGTTAATAGATAAGGCATAGTATTAAAGTGTTACTATGTAAAGTATATAAAACAAATATATGTTTAGTATAGATTTTTTATACAATAGTATACACGTATATAATGACGTAGTTGAGCTTGTAGAGGACCGACAAGGCAAGGCCCTAATTTGGCCCTCTAGTTAAGGGATTTCAAATTTTTGGCCCTATGAAACTCGCAGGCCAAATTTTTAATGCACTCATTTTATGGGTGGACAGAGTGTTGGCGTAAAAAAAATCTTTATATTATTAGAAGACAATAACAATAATACGTACTGCATTTAACAGAGCGTAGTTCATTAATTACCCAATTTAGAAATACCTAAAAAGGATTGGAGCACAGAGCTACTAGCCCTAATCACATTCGCCTTCTTTTTTAAACGAAGAACTTTATGACAGTCTCTTGCATGCCCAACCAAATTCCATTATTTTTATAAAATTGAAGAATGTGATTGGGAAGCAAATGGTTTGTGTTCTTTCCTGTGGCCATGATTGTTTGAAAGGTCAGAATCTCCTGTCTTACATGGATTTAATAGCTGTGAACCGTTGTACAAGTACTCCTGGCCTCCAAACCACTATTGTCAGAACTGGACCGGTTGAATTGGAATTGGCCCCGTCACCGGTTCCCAAAATCCTCAAAACCAATATTCTTTAAGAACTGACAGAACCGGTCAAAATCAGTATAACCGGTGGTAGAACCAGTTGGGAACCGACCGGTGGTCAAATCCGGAGAAAAATTAAGAAAAAATGAAAAAAATGAATTTTTTTACAAAAAGTACACGGTCGAACTAGTGGAACCAGGAACCGGCCACTCTACCGGTTCGATGCCCGGTCCGGTTCTACCAGTGTTGTCAGAACCGGACCGGACCTGTTGGTCGAACCGGTCCCCTAACGGGTTCCCTCAGAACCGGCTCTATTTCAAAACCAGGCTATTTAGTGAGAACCGTGGGAACCGGTGGTCAAAACCGGTCAGAACCGGTCATATATGGATAAAAATGGATTTTTAAAAAAAAAATTTAAAGGACACGATTGAACCAGACCGGTCGAACCAGTCAAACCGGTGGAACCGGGAACCGGCCACTCAACCGGTTTGATGACCGGTCCGGTTCTAATAACATTGGGTTCTGCCAACAGTTTTTTTTTTGGGTTGATGATACAACGGTTTTTTTTTTTTTTTGGATGATACAACGGTACTTCAAACACACAAACCAAGGGAAAACCTTTACCACAAACGATTGGGAAATGATTGGAAACTCTCGATAGTGCCTATTATCGAGAGCAAGGCCGTGTGATTGACAATCCAACGGAGTTAAGCTTCAAGTGTGACCCATATTTTATGCATTGCACCATTTGAACTGTTGGATTTTAAATTGGACGGAGCACCTCTCGGTAGTATGTCCTATTTCCATCACTTTCCTAGACGATTTAGTTCCGTGTGATTAGAGTTGAGTAGGGGTCGGCAAAACCCACGTACACATTTTTGCTTGTTTACATCATTGTACGTATATGACAAAGTTTGGAATAGGGATGGAATTAAAAATTGCAAAAAGCACAATCATTAACCATAGTAGAAGATCCCGCCCGATTCCCATCAACGTAACTGCTTTGAGACCAAATCCTCTATGGTGATAACCGGATTTGACAAACCTGGTTATCACCACTGAGGTCACCACGTGTTCCTTTTGACACCCTTAACTGTAGTTAAGATTCACCCATCCCTAAAAACCAATGATAGGTGGGTGAATCTTAACTACTGTTAAGGGGCGTCAAAATGGACACATGGCGACCTCTGGGGTGTTAGAGGATTTGGTTTCAAATGGTTTATCTTGCACAATCTCAATAATCATATTTTAGCAAAAAAAAAACTCCCAATAAATAATCACTATAAAATAGAAACATCACTATAAATGCTCCATTTTGTGCAATGGTATTACAATCAAGAGTAAATGGCAAAACAGATGAGCCAAGCCATGATCAAGGCAGAACCATCCACTTCATTAGGTGTTCTCGGAATTACAGGGGAAGTTTTAAAAATCCCCAGTAGCAATTGGAACCTCATGGTCTCAATCATTGTGCTCGTTCTTCTACCATTCTGTCTCTTTGCATTAGGCGCGGATCTAGCACTCAGGCCCCTAATGGAGGACATTAATTTTAAGATAGCAATATTTTACCAAGAGCACCCAAGTTACCCTAAAGATAGAGAAATCATGGAAGGAATCGAGAAATGCTCCATTTCCTTGGTAACTATAATCTATTCATCGGCTAGAACTTGCACCGTGAAACAACTGAACCTAAAGGAGGATCTTTCAAGGATCGGTGGAATTTGGAAGAGGCCAATGATCACTTTGTTCTCCATAAGTCTCTTCTCCGTCATATTTGTGGTTGTTATCCTGATCTTGATCAGAGTTTTCGATATGATAGCCGAGGGTGTGCCCTTAGTCCTCATAAGAGTGGTGGTAGTCATTTTGGGGACATTGTGTTATCTCTACTTTGATTCACTCTGGATGTTGTGGCTCATGTTATCGATAGTAGAAGAAGATTATTATGGACTAATGGCTCTTGTGAGAGCTGGGGAGGTGATAAAAGGAAAAAGGATTCAAGAATTTGCATTCATGCTGGTTTTTTGGTTTGTTAGTGTTTGCACTTACATGTCATTTGCTTCCAAGAGGAGAGAGATGAACGAAATAACTGAGACTGGAATAGCCATTTGGATAACTATGATTTGCTTACTTTGCCTGGTGAAAGTCTTCATGTTCATGGTGTGTACTGTTTTCTATGTACGTAAGAAGAACCATGGAGAGAAAGTAGAGGTGGAAGAAGGGGTACACTAATATGTTCCGACTGATTGCAAGTATTATTCACAATCAATATTGTTCTTTTTTCTTCTTTTTTTTGTATTTCTTGCCATTTATTTCCTCTGTCAATAAATAATAGCATGCCTATACACGGGCGGAGCTAGGATTTTCTTATAGGGGGCAAGCGATAGTTGATTGAAAATGTAGTGATTGTTTTGTGGAGAATAATTAAGTGAGTACAAAAAATTCCGGGTCTAGGGGAATGGGAGTTTGCCTGCGTAACCGCCGAAAAAACAATTGACGACTAAGTTTGTGGGCTATATTTCATCCATACGTTAATATATCATACTATATTATTTCTCCTTATTTATGGGGGCAATTGTCACCTTGCCTCATGGCTATGCCTTATTAAATTATTAAATAATATAATATAATATTTTTATTTCCAAAGTTCAGGCGGCAACTGCCCCCTTGTCAAATGACTATATATGCCTTGTTAAATAATTAAACAACACAATATATAATGGATATTTTTTCCGAAAGTTCAAGGGAGTCCCCCCCCCCCCCCCCCCCCCGCCCCCCCGCCCCCCCCCCCCCCCACACATGCCCAATAGCTATGTCATATATATTAAACTATAATTTTTTTTCAAAAGTTCAGGAAGCAGCTACCCCATGCCCCATGGCTATGCCCTATAAAAAAATTGTTTCATTTTTCATGAGTTCAGGGGCAGTCGCCTCCCAAGGCAATGCCTCAAAAAATTGAAAAATAAAATTGTTTTCTTTCTCAAAAGAATGAAGGGATTGAATTAACCCATTATGTGATAGAGAGAGAGAGATGGGGGGATATGAAGGTATTTTTTTTAAAAAAGGATGGAGTACATGATGATAAACGAGCCCCAAGCAAGAGTTATAAGTTCTAGAGCAATCGTTCGGTTGTCTCATCTCCCCTTTTCTCACCAAGTAGTGTGATTAATATTTTTAATCATGATTTTTTTTCTAAAAACTAAGGTAAAAGATATGAACCCTAAGGATTAGTGAATCTAAATTACAGTTAAAAGGGAGTTAAAAAGGGGACACTTAAGAAAAGGGGGGATGAGACACCCTCCTCGGGGGTGCCACGAGGAGGGGATTGTTTTCTTAATTTCTAATATCAGTTTTGCTAGCATGATCCGTGCTTGGTCCTTGAGCCAAGTCCTTCCCTTTAAAAAAAAAAGGGAAGTGAATTAAAACTCTCGATAGCAGGTACTAATATCTCTAGGTGAGAGCTGGGGGGGTCATAAAAGGAAAAAGGATTCAAGAATTTGCATTCATGCTGGTTTTTTTGGTTTGTTAAAGTTCAAGGGAGGTTGCTACCTCCCATGGCCAATAATTGTGCCATATTAAACTATATTTCTTTTTTTTCAAAAGGACAGGAGGGCAGCTACCCCTTTCTTCCATGGCTATGCTCTATAAAAAAAAAAATTGTTTCGTTTCTCATAAGTTAAGGGGCACCACATGGCCATGCTTAAAAAAATTGTTTTGGTTTTTGAAAGAAAGAAGGCTATGGATTGAACCCATTATGTGATGGAGAGAGTAAGGGGGGATATGAAGGTATTTGAAAAAAAGCATGTGTACTTGAATATAAACAATTCCATGCTAGCCAAACGCTCCTTCGGGTTGTTGTAGAGGAGAATAGGGCAATGGTTAAATCCTGCGACAAAAAAGATGAGATACTAGGGTGTCTCAAAATAGAAGTTTCCAATTAGAGTTAGTAAGGCCCCGATGCAAACGCTCACGAATTAGATGTGATCCCCTCCTATTATCTGTCCATGTAAACAAGGGACACCAAACCAAGATCCAGAAGATTCAATCGATCATAAAAATGACGAAAACGAGTTATGTCAGACCAAGAACGCCTATGTCGCGACCCAAAATACCCCTAGGAGTTAGAGACATTTTAGCTCGTGACTTATCATATATCAAACCAACCTGTGAAATATACAAGGCATATACACAGAGGAAACAAGTGACTAACATGGCGGAAACAAGTGATTAACATAGCGGAAACAACTTGAAACATAAACTTGTATCATAGACTTCAAGTCCGAATCAACAATTTTAAACAAAAGTATAAGTATGAAATGGACAAACCCCACTCTCAAAATACAAGTATAACTCTCCCTCACTCTCTCACAAATAATCTAGATAGGGCCACCTATCTAGAGCTCCATCATCCTGATGATGATCCATCGTGGGCCCCGGCTCATAGTACTCCTACTCTATCCAAGGTTCATGAACAAGAGCATCCATAGTGTAAAGTCAAAGTTTTGTTGGCAAAATTCCGAGCCCAAAAAGGTTGTATAGTGGTTCTTAAGTCATCATCCGGATCGAAGCAAAGCGAAGAAGAAGCCTTGAAGAAATATGAAGCTCCATCACCTCAAATTGGCTCAAAAGTTAGGATGGTAAGAGAGACCTAGAAGACCATAAAATTCTCTCTTAGAAATGACCAACATCATGGAAAGTAGGTCCAAAAAGAATAGGGTTCATCAAGGAATGCATTTAAGGTTTAAAAGAATAAAAATGTGAAAAAATGCACCTCAGGGTTGACCCTGACCATTTTGGGTCAACCCTGAGTCTCTAAAATTTTGTATGGTGCAATTAGGTAGAGAGGCAAAAATCCCAAGGTTGACCCTGAAGGACATTTCGGTCGACCGAAATACCATGTTGGGTCGACCCAAACGTCCTCCAGGGTCGACCCAGATATGGGTTATTTATTAATTATCATCCTTGCACCTCAGGGTCGACCCAACTGACTCCCAGGATCGACCCTGATATGGAAATACTTTCTAAATTCGATTTTAGTATGTTCCAAATTGCATGGGGTGTTCCTTTATTTAATGGGACTCCCCTAGTCTGTGAATGCTATCTTTTAGAGAGTTGTTAGAGCATCTTAGGCTCACTCTAGAGTTCATCTAAACTCTAGAAATCATTCCACTTCATCTCCATTAGTTTTACTCTAGGATTTGCAAGTTCTTCACACCAATCATTGTGAACTTGTATTAGATGATCTTTAATCATTAAGTGATCACCCTGGAGCTTCCATAAACCCTAAAACTCATCTTGTGCTCTACTGTGAGCGTTGGTTGGCTTGAGCCAAAGCCATCAAGGACGGAGATCGATCTTCAGAGATCATGGTGGATCACTTTGAGCAAAATTGGCCGGTGAGGAGCCGGAGCTGCTGTTGCGGAGATCAAACGTGCTATGTTCGTGGGTTCCAAGCTGAGGAATCGATACCGAGGAACGTTGTGTCATCTCCGGTTGGGTAAGATTCGAGTCTTGTATTGTTCAACTCTTCTCATAGTAAATTTTGTGCTGGACTAAGTCCCGTGGTTTTTCCCGAAAGGGTTTTCCACATAAAAATCTTGTGTGTTCATGTGAGATTGATTGTGTGTGATTGCCTAAAATTAAAATTGGTAGAAAAACATGAGTAGACCTATTCACCCCCCCTCTAGGTCAAAGAGTACATTGAAATAAGGAATTTCACATAGAACCTGTGGAAATCAATAATTCGACTGAGCATAGAATACTCAATGTATACAAACTACTAACTAACAATTTAATAATATCATGGAGCATGCAAAGACATAGAGACATAGAAATCTATAAAAGCCCCGTACTTGTTTCCAAAACCAATTCCTTATGAATTTTCGTATGAAATCAAAACCATTTAAGTCGTATGAGAATCAAAGTCTTATGAGTTCTTTGAGTCGTGTTAAGTTTCTTAGAGTTCTTATGAGTCATGATAAGCAAATATGATCCTTAGAGACTTAGAGCACTCAAAGCATTTATGACTCGTAGAGCTTGCAAAACGATCTTAGAGTGATGGAGCCTTTTTCTTAGAGCCGGATGTTCCATATCCATTGGATATAGCCTATCCTTGACCAACCCACAGTTTGGCTTTATCAATGCTTTTGAGCTTGATAGCTTATGAGTTCTTAAAAATCTTATGAATGCTTCGATAAATCCGTTCGTATGAAAAAAACCATTGAGTCATGCGAGACATGTAAGACATAAAGTGCATAGAGTGTTTGCGAATATCATACTATACTTAGAAATCTTAGAAACATTGAATTATAGTCATAGAAATTCAGTAATAGTGATAGCTTACAACTCATATAGAAATCATTCATCCAATTCATTCAAGAACACACTGTGAAACATAATTTTGCTTAAAAGAATATCATAAGGGTAGATAGTAGAGTGTATCTACCTTTCACAGACTAATTCCCTTTTGTCTAGAGCTTGAGAACAGTTGAGAAGCAAGGACTCCTCTTGTGATTGAATTTCTGAAATCCAAGAACACTTGAATGAAGACAGTGAAGAATCGTAGCTTTCTTCTCAAAATCCCCAAACGGTCTTCTCTTAGAGTTTGAGTAAATCAAACCCACGAATTTGGGTTCTGTTTATAGATCAAGGCTTTCCAAAACCCCAAAACACCCTTTTCAAATTATCTCCCAAAGGTCGATTACGAGTTTCAGTTCAAAATGACCGTTTTCTATACATGACTTGTCGACAAGTCAAAAACCCCAATCTCAGTCATCGACAAGTGAAACTACAAAACTCTTTGTTTCAACAATATCTGTTCAGTCGTCGACGAAGAGTTCTTATGAGTCATGGTAAGCAATATGATCCATAGAAATTTAGAGCACTTAGAGCATTTATGATCCGTAGAGCTTGTAAAACAATCTTAGAGTGATGGGGCCCTTTTCTTAGTGCCGGATGTAATGTATCCATTGGATACACCCTATCCTTGACCAACCCATAGTTCGGCTTTATCAATGCTTTTGAGCTTGGTAGCTTATGGGTTCTTAGAAATCTTATGAATGCTTCGATAAATCCATTCGTATGAGAAAAATCATTGAGTCCTACGAGACATGTAAGACATAGAATGCATAATGCGCTTGCGAACATCATACTATACTTAGAAAGCTTAGAAACATTAAATTATAGTCATAGAAATTCAATAGTGATAGCTTACAACCCATGTAGAAATCATCCATCCAATCCATTCAAGAACACACTATGAAACATAATTTTGCTTAAAAGAATATCACAAGGTAGATAGTAGAATGTATCTACCTTTCACTAACTAATTCCCTTTAGTCTAGAGCTTGAGAACAGTTGAGGAGCAAGAAAGACTCCTCTTGTTGTTGAATTTCTGAAATCCAGGAACACTTGAATGAAAACAGTGAAGAATCGTAGCTTTCTTTTCAAAATCCCCAAATGATCTTCTCTTAGAGTTTGAGTAAATCAAATCCACGAATTTGGGTTCTATTTATAGGCCAAAGCTTTCCAAAACCCCAAAATATCTCCCAAATGTTTACAAGTTTTAGGTCAAAATGACCATTTTCTGTACATGACTTGTTGACGAGTCAGAAACCCTAATCTCAGTCGTCGACGAGTGAAACTACAGAACTCTCTGTTTCAACACTGTCTGTTGAGTCGTCAACGAGTGGAAATCACCCAGTAGCAGTCGTCGACTAGTGCACCCTGTTTTTCCCTTGTTTTACTGTTTTTCCCATTTTCAACACTTAGACCACTTTCCTACTTTGTTTCTAACACTCATAAACATAAAATAGAATACTCTAAGACTCTCATACATTTTATAACATATTAAACACTAAATTCAAATGCCAAAAACCTTTTCTTCATTGATGATAATTAAGAAAAACACGTAAGGCTTAAATATCTCAAAACACTATTCACAACATTATTCACAGCACTATGAACTTTGTTCGGGGGTTCTACAGCCTAAGCCCTCCAAACTTTTCAGAGGCTTCAGCTATAGCATTAAAATCTCCCAACAAAATCAACAGATCAATCCACCCGGAACAGAGAGAAAGAATATGGGACCAACAACCCGGGCTATATGATGCAGCCCAAGATATGAGAGCCTACATTTTGAGATGTATCATGTTATGTGGGTGTGAAAAGTATGATATCAAGATCCATGATCTATTTTTCTATAACCCATGATCCATTACCCATGCTCTAACTATCCATATACTCATTTAGCAAGTCAATAACCTTCCACCTCCTTATTAATGCTACCTAGTATTTAGTTGTAGAAAATTGTACTTTCTCATAAGTAGTGTTCCCCATATATTAGTTATAGTAAGTGGGTTTAATTAATGTTGTTTGATGTTTTCCAATGATAGTGGGTTTTGTAGTAGTTTCTCATGTGGGAGCATTGTTCTCTATATATACATAAGAAATGAAATAAGAAGTAGCTCTCTTTGGATTGATATATGATATTATAAGCTTTTAGCTTATTTTAGTTTAGTTATTCTCTTGGAAGATAACTTGCTGAATTTGAGTGTTAAGGATTCCACCTTACTAAGTTTGGGTCGTTTTTACACTCTAAAACAACTAAAATTTTCATGGTTTTCCTTCAAATTAAACCACCCCAAAATCACTTTGCATCAGTTGGTATCAAAGTAAGTTCGTTCGTTGGGAAGTTCGTAGAATTACAATTAGACTAATTTTTGTGTCATATCGTTTGAGGAGTCGTGATGGCAATAAAGAGTCTTTGAGATATATTCTATGGAGCATCAATTTATGACTTGTATGATGATAAAGATGAAGAACTAAGTTTTTCGTGGTTTTCCTTCAAATTAAACCACCCCAAAATCGCTCTGCATCAGTTGGTATAAGAGTAAGTTCGTTTGTTAGGAGGTTCGTAGAATTACGATTAGACTAATCTTTGTGTCATCGTTTGAGGAGTCACGATGGCAATAAAGAGTCTTTGGGATATATTCTGTGAAACACCAATTTATGACTTGTATGATGATAAAGATGAAGGAATAAGTTTTTCACCTTTTGACAATGGCTCAACTTTTGTTGGATTTTGCTTAGCCTCAGTCCCAAATCTTCCAAAGACGCAACTAGGTGGCTACAAATGTCAAACATTCTCTTATTTTTTTATTTTTGTAATCTGTTAAAATATGAAACATCTCCACATGTTAGCCCCTATCATGTGTCTGGAAAAATTTGGAGTAACTGCGCTGCGACTCCAACTTGTTTCCCTTAATTTGTAACAGATCTGCCGGGTTTTTCCCACAACTCTGGGATGCAAACAGAAGACTTGGCTCTCTAACGACAGTAGGTGGTATCCTAGGAGAGCCTGCTGAAGATACCGGCACTCCGTGTTTCTTCCAAGGCCGCCTTACCCCTGCTCGAATAGCATGATTGAAATAGGTATTGGAATGATCAACTCGAAGTTCCAAATCCCAAGTGCCCGGTTCAGAAGTCTTGTGGGGGCGAGAACAGTAGTATCGAGAAGGTGAGAGAGAACCTCATCCATTGGTGCCATGCAAGAACATATATTATTGTGCCCAACTCTGCCACAAAGTTCACATATACCATGAATCCTTTCATAGTTGAACGAAACCCAACTGCGTTTTTCATCGTCTTCTTGCACGATGACGTCTGCTATTAATGGTTTTTCCAAATTAACAGCAATAAAAACTCAGATGAAGTCGGACTCCATAGACTTCGTCGTATGACCGCCCTCAATGGGGCAAAAGGTTGTTCAGACATTCTCAAAAACCGAAACTAGAAAAAAGGAGGAGCTAGGTGAATCAAGAAAATCGACAGCTAGGAACCCGGATGAAAGAAAAAACCCCAGCGAGGACAGAACACAAGAAACGCATTCACCTCTCTCTCAATTCGCCTTTCTCTTTCTCAGGGACATTTACTTGGTGGTGGTGATTTGAGTCCGCTTGGATGAAGAAATAAAAGCAAATGAAAAAGTTCATATATATCAAGCATGTGAGAATGGTTATCTTTAAAAGGATCCATTCATTTGTTGAAACTTATAAAGTTTGGCACTTAATTTACACTTCTTTATGGAAGTTGGTAGGATATTTAGGTCATTTTTTCAAGGTTTCCAACAAGACAAATTCTTACCATAATGTGATTTCAAGTCTTACCAATTTTTTATGAGATTTGAAATCATTCATTTTGCACCAATTAGTCTCACAAGAATTGCAACCCAATAGATAAAAAGCATCATTAAATCTAATTCTCAAAAGAAAATGCATATTGTCCATAGGGATGGCAAGACATTTTGATATAATACTAAAATAAGCCATGGTATTAAAGTATTGCTATGTGAAGCATATATAACTAATATATATATATATATAGTATAGATTTTTATATACAATATGCAATACTAGTATGTAATGATGTAGTAGAGCATCTAGACTAGGCAGGGTAAGCTCTAACTGGCCCTCAAGTTAAGGGTTTCAAAAATTCGGCCCTACCCAGCTTGGGGGCCTTGAGGAAGAAAAAAATGCATAGAAATTTGCGAGCTTAGGAGGGCCGGCCAGTACCCTCATGGGAGGGCTGAATTTCCACCCCTACTTGAGAAGTTCTGCCTCTCTATATAGACCTAAGTGGAGGGTCACTTGTGCCAAATTTAAAAGGATAATGCTACCAACACTCTGTTTTTAATGCACTCCTTCTACGAGCAACAGAGTGTTGGTGCAAAAAACATGTCTTTCTATAATTGGAAGTCAATAACGCGTATTTTCATTGAAGAGAGTGCATTTAAAAGAAAGTGTAGTGTTACCCTATTTAGAAATACCTAAAAGGTTGGGCTATGCGCCTAGTCGCCTTGACCACATTCACCTTCTTTTTAAAGGTCTTGGATTGTCTCTGGCGAAGCCAGAAAAACCTCTCGGGGTTCCATACATTGTGTGATAGTTGGCAAAAAAGTGGGGAGAAGTCATTCCATTTTCTCCCCATAATTTTGACTTCTCCACATATGATATCTCTCCCACTTATTCTCATACACTTATCGCCACATGTCTTAATATGTGTGGAGAAGTCAATATCATAAGCCTCATGATTTTGACTTCTCCACCACTTGTCACCTATTCTATGGAAGCCCGAGACAAGCCCTTTCTGGCTCGAGACAATCCAAGGCCCTTTCTAAAACTAGGAACCTTATGACAGGTTCCTTGTAAATTCTTTATTTTGTTCTCAATTATAAAAAAATAAAAATAAAAAAAAGGCGATTGAGGCAGAGTGTGATTGAGGACGAGAAGGGTTGGCAAAACCAACGTACACTTGTTTGCATGTTTGCACCATTGTACGTAAATGACAAGGCTTGGAATAATCCAACCAAAAAAAAAAAGACAGTTTGGAATATGGTTGTGTAATAAAAAAATGCAAAAAGTACAATCCATTAACCATAGAATATCCCGCCCATAACTGTTTTTATCTTGCACAATCTCAATAATCATCTCATCGATGAATTCCAGAAATAATCACTAGAAAGGGACTACAAATTTAGTCTAAATCACCACTATAAATGCTCAATTTTGTGTAAAGGTGTTCAAAACCCGAGATTAAATGGAGAAACAGATGAACCAAGCAATGATCATGGTAGAACCATCTGCTTCATTAAGTGTTCTTGGAATTTTATGGGAAGCTTTTAAAATCCCCAGTAGAAATTGGAAGCTCATTGTCTCAATCATGGTCCTCGTTCCTCTACCATTCTGTCTGTTGGCATTCGGCGCAAATCTAGCAGTCACGCCCCTAATAGCACTTCTTTACCAGGAGTACCCAAGTTGCCCTGAAGATAGAGAAATCATGGAAGGGATCGAGAAAAATCTCCGGCTTCTTCTATGGTTGAAACTGATTACCTTAGTCTTATTTTATGCTGTCTTGTTGTTTTCTTTTGTAGATACAATATATTCATCGGCTAGAACTTACACCGCGAACCATATGAACCTAAAGGAAAATCTTTCGACAATCGGGCGAATTTGGAAGAAGCCAATGATCACTTGGTTCTACATAAGTCTCTTTTTCATCATATCTGTGGTTGTTATCCTGACCTTGAGCAGAACTTTGGTTGTGATGGTCGACAGTGTGCCCTTAGTCCTCTTGAGAGTTGTGGTAGTCATTTTGGGGACATTGTGTTATCTCTACTTTGATGCTCTCTGGATGTTGTGGCTCATGATATCCATAGTAGAAGAAGATTATTATGAACTAATGGCTCTTGTGAGAGCTGGGAAGGTCATAAAAGGAAAAAGGATCCAAGAATTTGCGTTCATGTTGGTTTTTTGGTTTGTTGGTGTTTTCACATATATGTCATTTGCTTCCAAGAGGGGAGAGATGAACGAAATAACTGAGACTGCAGGACTAGCCATTTGGATAACTATGATATGCTTACTTTGCCTGGCGAAAGTCTTCATGTTCATGGGGTATACTGTTTTCTACGCATATAAGAAGAACAGTGAAGAGAAAGTAGAGGTGGAAGAAGAGGTACACTGTTATATTCCGATTGATTGTAACAAAGTTTAGAGATGGTTCATACTTCATATAGTATGTATTAATCACTATCAATTTTCTTTTCTTTTCTTTTTTCTTTTCTTTTTTTTTTTGTAGTTCTTCCCATCTATTTCCTCTGTCAATAGGTAATAGCATGCCTATACACAGGTGCGGATCTAGGATTTTCTTGTATGGAGCAAGCGATAGTTGATTGAAATTGTAGTGATTGTTTATGAATTTGTGGAGAATAATTAAGTGGGTACAAAATATTTTGGGTCTAGGGGAAATGGGGGTTCTTGTACGTAACTCCCCCAAAAAAATTGACAACTAAGTTGTGGGTTATTTTGTCCATAGTATTATTTATC
The DNA here is from genome assembly GCA_015143295.1 of Tetracentron sinense. Classification (NCBI taxonomy): domain Eukaryota; kingdom Viridiplantae; phylum Streptophyta; class Magnoliopsida; order Trochodendrales; family Trochodendraceae; genus Tetracentron; species Tetracentron sinense. Next base: position 17,947,207 of record CM026569.1, read on the forward strand.
CTTGTTTACAAGGCAGTTGCCCCTTGTCCCATGGCTATGCCCTATTAAATAATATAGTATTAATTTCTTTCAAAAGTTCATGAGGCAACTATCTCCTTGTCCCGTGACTTTGCCTTGTTAAATAATTAAACAGTATGTAGTATTTGGCTTGTTTCTGCGAAACAGGAAATGGCCGATTGATCGGTGGCGCAATGGGGCTTGAGCTTGGACTGCTATCGGTCAGGGTGCGCCAATCGATCAGCCAAAGCAGGATTAGTCCGGAAATTGCTATTTTGAGTTAGTTTTACTTTGGGAAACTCCTAATTCGAGTGGGAGTCTTTCTAATTGTCTAGGACTCCAAGTTTAGGACTATAATAGGGGATTATGGATTTAGGGTAAAGTCATGATAATGAGAACAAGGTGAATATTTTAGGGCTCCCAGGGAAAGAGGGGTTTTCTCTCGGAGAGAGCCCTGATAGTTCTCATGGGGAGTGGAAGATAATAGAAAGGGTTTAAGCATACTAGGACTTGGGAAAAGGTTGAAGGGATGATAGATAGAGATTGTTCTTAGGGTTCATTGAGAAGGTGACTTGAGTGGGGTGTACAAGGGACTCTGAGCTTGGGTTGGGATTTAATTTGAGAGGAGAGTAAATATTGTACTGGGTTTCTTAAGGTTTCTCTTAATAAAGCAGAAGCAATCGGATCTTGACCCATGGATGTAGGCAGGTTATTGCTAAACCATGTATATCTCTTGTGTTTTTCTTTAGTGTGTTGTTTGTGTGCTTGTTTGTTTTTTCTTTTTCCGTCAGTGTTATTATGTTATTTCCCCAACAATTGATATCAGAGCTCCAGGTTAGTTTGGGCAATTTTTTGTGGAGGAGATTTGACATAAAAGGGGCTTCATTCTGCTAAAATAGTGCAAGATGGAGGCATGCTTTGGAGATGATCTCACAGTCTCCAATAGTATGGACATTCTTCTAATAAAGTGGTTATTAGATTCGAGGACTTCGTTTGACGGAGTGGTTCGGACTTTGGGAGGGGTAGCTGATGTCCCTAAGTCGTGATGGAATCTAATTTCACTTGGCCAGTGATACTCCCTGTGGCTGTTGCTACACAGTAGGAGATGAAGTGATCAAAATAGAAAGGAAAAGCAATGATTCTTTGTTTTTGATAAAGGGGAAGAAGTGTGGTAATGTGTATCTCCTGGTTGGAATACAGGCATAGGTGGAGCTACTACGAAGACTACAGGAATCAAAAACCAGGTGTTATGCAGCGGGTAGAAAACTCACCTAGGGTCTCTTTTCATAGTCTGGGCGGAGATGGGTATTCCGGTGGGTTTCTGAAAAGAAGGAGATGGTGAGGTGCCTCAGGCCGAGAGGATGAGTCAATTTCCTCGTCTGGGGTTCTTCCAGAATAGAGGACGGATTTTCAGGCTATACATGGGTTTTGACCAGGTTTTATTGAATCAGGTGGAGTACTTTCCGAGAGGGTTCGAGAGTGTGTAGCTGGTGGGTCTCTTTCACAGATGGTGCAGAGGTGGGCTAGGTCAAAAGTTTTTTGGTGGGTCTCTTTCGTAGATAGTGCAGAGATGGGTATACCAAAAGGTTTTTTGTTGGGTCTCTTTCGCAGATGGTGCAAAGACGGGTAGACCAAACGGTTTTTTGCGGTATTTGCAAACGGGTTTGCGGTAATTGCAAATGGGGTGACAGAATTTTGAAAGAGATTCTGGTTCAAGGTGGAGGTGCTTCCCAGATGTGGGTGAGGCGGTGTTCTATCTTGGAGGTTTGCTTGGTGATTAGCAAATCGGTTCTCTTGGTTTGTGGTGGTGTTGCGGAATTCTCACCAAGGTGGAGATTTGTAGTATTTGGCTTGTTTCCGCAAAACAGGAAATGGCAGATCGAGCTTGAACTTGGACCGCCGATCGATCGGCCGGGGAGAGCGGGGGGGTTTGATCTCGGGGAGAACCCTGATAATTCTCATAGGGAGTGGGAGATAATAGAAAGGGTTTAAGCATACCAGGACTTGGGAAAAGGTTGAAGGGATGATAGATAGGGATTGTTCTTAGGGTTCATTGAGAAGGTGACTTGAGTGGGGTGTACAAGGGGCTCTGAACTTGGGTTGGGATTTAATCTGAGAAGAGAGTAAATATTGTACTGGGTTTCTCAAGGTTTCTCTGAATAAAGCAAAAGCAATCGGATCTTGACTAGTGGATGTAGGCAAGTTATTGTCGAACCACATATATCTCTTGTGTTTTCCTTGGTTTGTTTTTTGTGTGCTTGTTTGTTTATTCTTTTTCCATCGGTGTTATTCTGTTATTTCCCTAACATAATATAGTATAAAGTTTTTTTTTTCCAAAAGTTCATAGAAGGTTACTGCCCCCATGCCCCATAGGTATGTCATATTAAACTATAATTTCTTTTTTCAAAAGTTCAAGAGGGCAGCTACCCATGCCCCATGGCTATGCCCTTAAAAAAAAAATTGTTTTTCATAAGTTCACGGGCAGTCGCCCCCATGGCCATGCCTAAAAAAAAATTAAAACAAAATGTTTTGCTTTTCAAAGAAAGAAGGGATTGAACCCATTATGTGATGGGAGACTGAGAGGAGGGGATATGAAGGTATTTGAAAAACAGTGATGGAGTACTTGAAGATAAAAAAGCCTCAAGCACGAGTTATAAGTTTTAGAGCAATAGTTCGGATGTCTCTTCTTCCCTTTTCTCGCCAAGTATCCTTTCTAATTGTAGTTGGATTTTTTTAATTGTGATTAATTTTTTTCAAAAAATTAAGGTTAAAAATATAAACCATAAGAATAAGAGAATCTAAACCACAGTTAAAAGGGGACGCTTGAGAAATGGGGATTGAGATGCCCTCCTCACAGGGTGCCGCAAGGAGGGGATTATTTTACTAATTTCTAACATCAGTTTGGGAAATGTTTAACTTACCGCTGCATTTGACTATATAGTCAAATGTGCGGTTCTCATTGGTCTATGCCCCCCTAACACTAATCAATTGTGGTTAAGATTCACTCACTCCTAGGGTTAAGCAATTTAACCTTGGTTTTTAAAAAGAATAAAAATAAATATATTAACCTTGTATATTTTGGGGGTGATCTACACAAGTTATTCTTGTGTTTGAAAGAGTTCAAAGTGGTGCCCACCAAGTGTTTGGTAAAAAACCTGAAAGAAATTTTTAAAGATGAAATGCTCCAAAGCAAGTCAAAAGCAGAGTAAGTCATCCAAAGAAAAACCCAAGTCCGATTGGGAGAGAAAAAAGATGGATTTTCAAACACGTTTTGCGGTAGATGAGGTATTTCAAGACAACGAGGAAACTTCATGGGCCGTGCAAAAATTTGAAAGGCGCCAACGGGGCGGCCTTTTTAGTCCTACCGCTATAGTTTACCCCCGGATTGTAAAATTGTTCTATCAAAACATGACTAAAAGAGCCTCAAACCCGAGGCTACTCTATGTCTCTATTGAGGGCGGGAACTACACCATCATACCCGGGCACATCGCTAATGCTTTGGGTTGTCCTGCACGTCGCCCCTTGTCTGATCCAATGAGGCAAGTCCCAACCGACATGACTTTAAAAACTATGATTGATGACATGTGCGAAGGGAGATATGGTGATGACAACCACACATGTACCCGTCGTGCAAATCTTCCTCCACAACTATGGTTAGTTGACTGGATCTTCAAGAAAAATATGATCCCTTTGGGGCATAAAGAGGAGAGAAGAAACCCTTTTGTAAAGGCATTATATGCGATGGAGCAAGGTTTCTGGCTTCCGGCTGCTCAAATCATTTGGGACCAAATGAAAAAGGTCCATGATAAAGTGGTCGAAAGAGAAGTGAACGCAAGCAAGACATGGGCACTTCCATTCCCCAACTTAATCACTGAGATTCTGCATCAGCAAAGGTTTGTATATGATGAAGATGAGACCAGGGATTCGACTGTGCCTACTATTGGCCTATCAAAGTGGAACCAAAGCGTGAAATGAATGACTGAATCAATAGCTCAACTCCTTGAACCACTCCCTCAGCAGCCACCTCCGCAGACCGAAATCCCTTTCCAGATGACATTTGAGCAGTACGAGTACCTCCGTCTAGGTCAGGAGAAGATGTTCATGGAGATGGACACGATTCGTGGCGAGCTTGGAGCTCCTCGCCAGGACTCTTTGGCAACTCAACGCCTCCTTCTTGTCGTTTATGAGGCTCAGTTCAGTGCATCTAGTTCCTTCGCACCACCACCTTTCGGTCAATAGTGACGCGACATTTTCTTTTAGGAGTTCTGGGATTTTCCGTTTCTGGGTTTTAGTTGTTTTATTTTCTTACTAGTGTGTTATATGGTTCTTTTCTTTTCTATGCCCTACTTATGTCGAACTTTGTATTATTAAGGATTATGCTTATGCTTTTGGTTTATACACTTACTTTTTTACCATTCTCCTTTATCTCATTGACTTTGTGGTTACTAACATCTTTTAAAGATCCTGGTTCAACGAAGTTTGGGGGTTGTGTTTATGTGTTATTTCTTAATGCCCCTTTTTCATTGATTCATCTTATGTTTCCAGCATTCACCAAACAAGGTAATATTGTTCTTGTTCTGATCTGTGTTTCTTGCCTTCTATTTTACATTGAAGGCAACGTATTGTTCAAGTTTGGGGGTGCAATAGATTGAATTACAATGGTGACTTTGTAAAAATGCAAGGATATCAGGTTTATTAGGATACTTTTTGCAAGTGCTGAACAATTGGTAACTATAGAATATTGTGACATGTAGATCATAATTCAATTTTTATTGATGAGTTTAAATTCGAAAGCACATGATCATGCAATCAGAAAATAGAATTAGTGTTCTAACCATTTATGCTTGAGTAATAAATGAGTCATTAGTACACTTTGAACAATGCACGAGCACTCTAACATTTGTTTTGTGGGGCTTGAAACTTAGTCATCTCAATCTATGTTCTTATTATCTCATGCAGAATTAGATGACCTAAACTTGGCATAACTTATCTATTATAAAAAATAAAAAATTAATTAAAAAAGTGCAACCCGACCAAGCTTTATACCAAGTAACTAGGCCTCTTGCCTCATTAAGCAATGAGTGTTCGCGTCAAACAGTGAAAGTTCTTGAATGAATAAAAGCTTGTGTGTGACTAGTTGAAGTCTAGAGCCTATTTAACTCAAGTTAATAAGTCCTTAGGGGTGTCTTGACACCTAGTGCTCTAAAACCTTCTGGTTTAGGAGTCATTGGCCTAATACTCGCTATACGGGTTGTCTAGAAAGCTTAATGGACTTAATCATTGCACAGTACACACATAAAAAAAATGTTTAATCTCATGATTGATAAGTCAAATGTCTTGGGTTTTTCAAATTGATAGCAATTCTGATAACTTGTGGGATAACATAATATGTGTTTTGAAGCAAAATTGAGACCACATATTCTAATGTTAGTTCACTACACACTAAAGAAACTAATGGCAATTCTGTGAATGAGCATAAGGGTTCGAATTTTGATTAAAATTGAATGAAAGTGCGATTATGAAGATTTGAATCTTTAAACTTGTTAATAATTTGAGAATTATAGATTTTGTGTTACAATTATCTTATTACTACATGTTCTAGCAATTGTTTGAGTTTGGAGGTCCTGATTGAGCATTTTTACAGGAATGGATGTTAGTCATGATGTTTGTAGGTATCATTTCTAGTAAACCCTTACGAGACTATAACTCGTCCTCTAGGGACACCTAGAGGTTTAAAGGCTTGTGGCATATGCTAAATGCAATCACGAATCCCATGAAAGTGGATGCAAACTAGTTTTATTTCTTTCTTTGCATTGCTAGAGAACTAGCAACGTGTAAGTTTGGGGGTGTGATCGGTGCCTAATGTTGCACATTTAGGCACCTCAAAGTGCACTTGTTAGCACTTTAGGACTGAATTCTACTAGTTTTTAATTACAATTTATTGTTTTTAGGACCAATGGGAGAAAAGAACATAATTCTCAAATGATGAGAGCTTTTAAGAACTTAGAACAGCTCAGGCGATGAAAGAACCGAAGAAAACAGGAAAAGAAACAAAGCAAAAGTGCACTACTCGAAACCGCCCGAGTGCAAGTATCCACCGCCCGAGCAGTGCCGCCCTAAACCGCCCGAGCGCAAGGTATCTCCGCCCGAGCGGAAGACCACAGTTATATTTTCCGGATTTTTTTCTTTTTGAAACTCTACTTGCTACCTTATAAAAGGAAACTGGTTCATAACCTAAAGAGGATTTTTATCAGAGAAAGAGGTTGGAGAAGAGTTTTGAAAGGTCTTGAAGCATGGAATCTTCACCATCCATGATGGCTACTCCTCCCATGATCAACTAAATCTCTCATCTAGGGTTTCAATGAAACTCTAGCCAAGTAACTATGGTTTAGTTGTTTTATTTTAGGGTTTTATTATTTGCAAACGATGATTGCATGACTTGAGGATTGCTTTGACAATCAATTTTAATGTTTATATTCACTCTTAATAAAGTTTTTCCTTGTCTTAGGAAGTCTTCTTTTTGATTGAGATTTAATTCATTTTTAATTTCTGTGATTTTATATATGAATGTTTATGCAATTGAATTTATCGTACAAGTAGTTAAATATTAAGATGATCTATGCCTAGGGAAGACGAATCGTGCTACAACCTTAGGTTAATTAATTTAGTGTGGACGATTTATGCCAACCAAAGATAGGTCATGCCAAGATCTAAGTACTTGACCTTCTTGATGATTTAAATTGAGATTTGTAGTCTCAATTAATCATAATCGAGTGCAAATAATTCTACCCTGATTAAATACAATATATCATGGTTAGGAGGCTAGTGATAGATTCAATGCCCTAGATCTCTTTCTCTTGACTTTCACATTACTTTTATTTGTTTTCGGTATTTAGAATAATTTTAGGATTTTTGAATACAAATAAAAAACCTTTGTTCACCATTAAATCAAAATCCATCTTTATTACTAAGCAATATAACCAGCGCAATGTTCGTGGTTCGACACCCTCAAGACTTGTCACTAATCTCCGGAATTAGTGCTTTTATAAGATAACAATCTTAATCGATCACAAAGGCACATTCATAACGTACACAAATTTGATTTTACATGTCCTCTTGAGTGTGGTACACTTCGATCCGAAGATCCAAAGGGGTGTGTGCTCATGATTAAGAATTAAAAGGGCTGTTAAATCTTGGGGGTTGTCCCGTTGAAGATCTCATTAAATAAATTTGGATGAAGAAATAAAAGTAAATGAAAAGGTCTTAGATCGTGAGAGTGGTTATCCTTAAGACACCTTTCGTACAACCGAGTTTGCGACCAATTGTCTGTGAGATATAGTGAAGTTTGAATCTCTTATAGTAGATAATTATTCATAGTAGCAGCATAAAACCCAAACACTTCAGCAACAAGTGATGGGAAAGCCCACGGCCTAGCTAAGGGGGCTCTCCGTATGAATGTAGATAATGTATCTATGTTTGTTTAATGATATTTAGCCTTTCACCAAAAAAAAAAAAAGTGATAAAAGTGACAGTACTAAAGAAAGTATCTGTAATATTCTTGAACAAAAATGATGTTAAAAAAACTTAAAATGTGCACATGAAAAGAGAACAAGAGGGTTACTTGTAGGGGTGTCAACAGTCCGAAGAGGACTGATTAATAATGGGCCGAGCTGGGCCAGCCTACTTATTAATTGGGCCAGGCTCGAGCCAACCTGTCTAAGAAACCAGAAGAAAAAATAATTTTGTTTTTGTTATAATCGAGCCAGGCCTAAGCCTCATAGCCCAAGCCTGCCCAACTAAGTAATCAGGCCTTAGGGTCCATCTTCCTCATATACATCTAATCAAGTTTCTATAAATCCTAAAACTCAAAAAATGGTTTCATCGTTTTCGAATGTGAACCTAAGCACATCAAGAGAACTTGTAAATAAACTAGTGAGTTTTACTACTATTTAAATAACTCACTTATAGTCCTACTTTATTTTAGACTAGTGGGCGACATGTGCGATGCACTGTGAGAGAGAGAGAGGAAGGGGAGAGAGACTAGGAAGAGGGACCCAGTGAGGGCATTTCGAAAAAAAGAATTAAGGAATGTTTTGGGTATAGAAACTTTAGAGACATTTTAGATATAAAAAAATTGTAAGAGAAAGACGTTGCTTTTTGAAATATGATGTTGGGAAATTTTTAAGAACCAAAAGTTTAGACATTTCAGGTATAGCAAAGAAAGGGGGCGGACGGGGCCTTGGCGAGACATTCTTCTTTCAGAGCATTTTGCCAAGAGAGCAAGGAGTCCGGTTACGCCACTGAGGTTGCCATGTGTCCCTTTTAACACTACTTAACTATGATTAAGATTCACCCACCCCTAGGGTTCACCAACTTATCCTTGGATTTTAGATTTTAGAAAAAAGATAGAAAAAAAATTTACCCGAGGGGTAAGTGAATTTTAACCAAGGTTTAAAGAAATTAATATTTTTTTTTCTAAAAACCAAGAATAAGTAGGTGAACCCTAGGGGTCGATGAATCTTAACCACAGGTGGAGTCCCGTTACGTCCTTGATGTTGCCATGTGTCTCTTTTGACACCCCTTAGCTATGGTTACGATTCATCTACACCTAGAGTTCACCCACCTATCCTTGGTTTTTAGAAGAAAAATATTAATTTTTTTAAATCCTAGTTAAAATTCACTAATTCCTAGTATTAAAAAAAATTCATATTTTTTTTCTAAAATCCAAGTATTTGTGGGTGAACCTTAGTGGTGGGTGAATCTTAACCACAGATAAAGAGTGTTAAAAAGGAAACATGGCAACCTTAGTGGCATAACGGGACTCCAAGGAATTTGGTTATAATCGTAGAGAATTTCAAGCCTAATATATAAATGAGTGAGGGGTAGTGTCGCGCCCTAAAATCCCACCTAGGAGTTAGGCGTGACTTTGTGCGTGACTAACCTATCATAACAAACCATCCTGTATAAAACACCAAGGCAGCTATAGCAGAAGCGTAAACTGAAAGTTTCTTTTATATATAAGCAGTATTCTAAGTTTATATAATAAAACAAACCCAAAAGTAAGAGTGGACATGCCCACTCATTAAAAGTATACACATTCTCCCTCTCTCTGTCACTCAGAAATAAGCCTCGTAAGGCCACCTATCCAAATCCCTAGTCTCCACCTAAGGCTCCACATTAGGCTCCTCCTCACCGTAGTCCTCCAAGACCCATGGACTAGGAGCACAAATGTCAAACGGACCTGCCGACATCAAAATGTACAGCTGAGCGTGGATAACTCAGCGTATACAATCTACTAGCTAACAATGTTATAAATCAACAATATAAAGCAACAGTTCATAATAAATGCATCAAAACTAGACTTAGAGCAATAATTCAGATCCTACTTAAAAGTGCATATTTCCCAAAAATCTCTATCTTATGATTTTCGTGGAAATACAAAACATGTCTTATGAAATCTTATGAGAATAACATTTCTTATGAATAGCTTATGAGTCCTTATGAGCTTATGAGCCTTGTAACCAATCTTAGACTTGATTCGTGGAGATTTGTGAAATGATCTTAGACTTGATCCATAGAGACTTGTAAAACAATCATAGATCAGATCCTTATGGGACTTATGAGAGCTTATGAGCCTTATGAGCACTTGTAAGCCTTATGAGTACGTGTGAGCCTTATGAGTACTTATGAGCATTCTTATGAGTTCTTATGAGAGCCTTGCGAGACTTATGATCCTTAAAGAATTCGTAACCGATCTTAGACTTATGATCCTTTGAGAATTTGTAACCGATTTTAGACTTTGCCAACCCTTAGTTTGGCTTTGTAGATGCTTATGAGTTGTTCCTATTCTTATAATATTTCCTTTAAAAACTTTTTCTTATGAATCTTTCTTAAAACCATTTTCTTATGAACTTTGAAACACCATGCTTATGAGAAAACCTATCATATGAGAGTCGTGAGTGCATAATGTACTTGTGCATATGAGAAAGCTTTGATCATTCAAGACATAAAGTGCTTAGAATGCTTGTGAGGACCATAATATGTTTGGAAAGCTTAAAACATTCAATACATGCTTAATCCAACTTATACGCATCATAATAGACTTAGGAGAACCATTAAACATATTAATTAACCCTTATGAGCATCATGGTAGTCGTGAAAGTCATTAATCATAGAATCATAACCATTGCATATCATACGTAGGAATAGTATAGAGATAATTTTGTCTACTTACCCTATTTTATCATGATCATGCTTTAAAAATCTTAACTCCTTAAAAAAATCATCACAAGCTAGGTCATAGAATGCATTTACCCTTATTATTGAGAAAACCCACATTATTTCATTTTCAAGATTTGGATTATGACAAGGTTAGATCATAGAGTATATTTACCTTAGAAGATCAAATCTTTTTGATCTAAAGCTCTAGATGGTTTGAGAAAGATTGAAGAAGCAAAACCCGAGCTTGGGGATGAAACTCCAAGCTTTGAAGAAGAAGATCCAAGCCTTGGTGGCAAGATTTGGGCTCCACCTTGATCTCCAATGAAAATCCATTTTTGAAAACTAGCTCACTCTATTTTCTCTAAAAATATGTCTCTCAAGGTGTTAGCACCCTTAATCCCCTGAAAAATGGGTATTTATAGTATTAGGTTTGTGAAAAACCTTTTTTGAAAAAATAAATCTGTGCGATCCCGCTCGAGTGGTGCTTAATTTCTCTCGAGCGGGGTGTTCTGGGCAAAGCTTGCTTGAGCAAACTTGAAGCTCGCTCGAGCAGGCTACTCTCTAGAAGTCAAAAATACTGATTTTGTCAAGTTCGCTCGAGCAGACTTGAAGCTCGCTCTAGTGGGTTTTTCTAAAAACTTTTGTTTCAGTGTTTCGGCTATAACTTTTGAATCACTTATCGGATTTTGGTGATTAAACTTGCATTGGACTCAAAATTAAAAGTGGAAAAATTTTGTCTCTACTGTACAATTCCTAATTTAAAATTATTAATAGTCTAAATTGGCCTTAAAGTTGAAGGTATGTTTAAGACCTCCCTCTTCGCTCCTTTACAACTGTGATCATACTATGATCACACAAAAGAGTCCTTAGGACCCTGAACACACACCCTAACATATGTAGAGTGTGTTCGCACTCTTTCAACCTATCTTGAACCGAATGCATGAATTAACACGTTGATGATATAACCTTCCCATTTCTTTGACACTTAGAGTATTTCTACTCTTAGTTTCAAACGCCCATGACCCAACATGAACACGTAGAGTATTATACTCTTTTCTCTACACATACAACACTAAACTTAAACAAAACTTCATTTCATTAATCATTACATGAATAACACAATTACATGAAGGCTTTGGCCTTATACAAGACTAGTGCATGGTACTATTCACAGCATTGCAAACTTGGTTTCCGGGGTTCTAAACACACTTGGGCTATTTTATACCCTATGCTTTTAGATACTTAGTTTCGCGCCCCAAAACCCACCCTAGGAGTTAGAGTGAACTTTGGACGACTAATCATGACTTGCTTGACGACAAACCTGCAAAACCCACAGAGCATATACAAGAGAGGGCAAAACAGCGGAAACATACTCTAACATGGTATAGCGGAAGTCTACCAAACCTCTATGTATATACATAATCAATCCAAGTTTATACAAAAAGAATCCAAAAGAAAGTGCGGACATGCCCACCAAAATACATAAATCTGACTCTCATCTCACCCACAGCTAATCCACTCAGAATCTAACACCACCTACTAATAACCCTCTACGGGAGGTTCCTCCAAAGGCTCCTCAACGTACTCCTCTTCCACCCATGGACCAGGAGCACAAACATCAAATGGAGCAGCAGCTCCCTTAGAACCTGCCGACATAAGAAGTACGGCTGAGCATGGAATACTCAGCGGGTACTAAACACTAACCAACAGTCATAGCATACAGATAGCATATATAAAGCAGGAAACAATTCAAGCATATAAACCAGGAATAATTCATATCATGACAATAAAGTAAAGGAGTATATAATCATGCTTGAATTCATAAAAGCCGATAAAACCCTTGAAAACACCGTGCACTTGACTTGACTGAAAATACCATTTCCTTGCTTGAAAACTTGTCATGTTTGTCTTATCTTATCGTATCATGCGTGTCATGTGTGTCATGCCATGTCATGCTTGCTTGGGAAAGTAAACTACTTGTGAGGGAAGGGAGACCCTTCTTCCTAAATGCCCATGCTTGTCATGCCGTGCCATGTCATGCTTGGAACAGTAAACTACTTGTGAGGGAAGGGAGACCCTTCTTCCTAAATGCTCATGTCATGTCCTTTCACTTGTGAGATGTCCTTGTGAGATGTACTTGCGAGAGAAGGGGAAACCTTCTTATGATATGTTTGTACTTGCGAGGGAAGGGAAACCCTTCTTATAATAATGCATGATTGACTTGTCCTTACCAAGAGCGAGGTAAAACATATCGTAGGATATGTCCCACCTCTAACCATGTTCTTGAAAACCTCGATAAATCATGTAATGGATGTCGTGCTCGTGGGAAACATGTACATGCTTGCATTTAAATTTAAAGATGACATTTGGGTAATTTCACAACACATGTAGCATCAAAGATTGAGCAATGCAATATTCATATCCTTTAGGGAAAGCAAGAAACACACTATCATAGGCCCTAGTAATATTCAGAATTTATTAGGCATGGCTTTACAAATTTTCAGCTCACTTTATTCACCTTGGCATTTCATCAAACAGGGTGTGTTCATTATGGATTTACCCTACAACATGCTTTTCTAGATGGGTTTTACTCAAATCGTACATGTATGTTCATTATTGGAACAATGCCCTTCCCCATTTGTTCATCACACACAACCATTGGCATCCAATCGCCCATTCCATCTCCATTCACCATTCACCATTTACCATTCTCCATTCACCATTCATCCATCTCATAGCACATGTATCAATGAAAGAAAAATCAAAAGAAATAGAGGGAGAAGAGAAACTATAACTAGGAGGGTAGTAAAAAGTACCGACCTTGAAGAAATGAGGAAGAAACCCCTTTCCAAAACGACTGTGTAGCTGCTGCCCTAGTTTGAGGAGATGCTCATCACGAGTTTGTGCCTTGATCTTGAAGAAAAATGGGCTGGAGGTTGATCTAGGGTTTCAAAACCCTTTGATTTCTCTCCAAAATGGAAACCCTAGGTTGGAATCGCCTTCTCCCCTTTCTCCTATTCTCTCAAACTCTCTAAGTGTCGAATGAAGCCCTAAAGGCTCGGGTTAAACTCTTAAGGTAAGAGTGAACTGACCAAAAGACCGTAATACCCTTACTGGGATTTCTGCAATGACGCGAGGACCGTGAATAGTGCTGAACACATTGTGCCGTGAATAGTGCCAACTCGTGGTGCCGTGAATAGTGCCAACTCGTGGTGCTGTGAATAGTGCCAACTCATGGTGCCGTGAATAGTCCGTTATCTTATGTACAGCGTGCCCGTGGTGAGTTGTACAACGTGCCCGTTGTGAGCTGTACAACGGATGCACACAGTATACATTATCAGAGTACGTTGTCTGTGCTACGTTATCAGAGTACGACGTCAGAGTACGTCCTTAGTGCCTTCCGAGCTACGATTTCCTACAGGTTCAGACTGTTTTGGCCATATCTTTTGACTCGTTCATCCGATTGTGACGATTCAACTTGCGTTGTGTTCGTACTTTGAAAAGGAACATTTCTGACGTTTCAAAATTTCCAATTTCTTTCTTATTTATTAATTATACCTCTTAAAAAGGCAGAAATGACAACGAGAGTGTCATGTATTAACTGTGAAAAGGTCCGGGGCTCTACATCCTCCCTCCCTTATAGGAATTTCATCCTCGAAATTAGGGCGTTACTAAATCAATCGAGGATACTTCCCCATGCTTAACCTTTCCTACTGAACGATATGATAATCCTCTATTAATCAATATCCTAGGCACTCACTTATCGGCGAGGCACCTAGTTTTCTCATAAAACTCAACATCATTCTAAATAGCAGGGAAAACTTTCATAACATAAGGTAGCACAATTACATACAAGTGGCAACTGACTGCCCATGACAAAACACAAAATACATTCCCTTCTGCACACAAAAAAATTTTCTTCTCCCTCTCACATCCTCATGCCATATCCTTTGGTGCCTGAGCATTCTATCCTGGAGTGGCAAAGGCTTGTCCCTGGTTAGCCTAGTAAGGGGCTGTGTGGACTGCTGGGGGCTTAATGCTTGTGTAGAGCCCAGCGGAGGTGACCGTCTAACCGTGGGCCTACTTCCCCGAGAGTAAGGTGGCATCTGACGGCTGGGACAATCCTTGATCAGGTGGCCCTGGCGACCACAGTGGAAACATCCACCGGAGATTCTCCTACACTCTCTGGCCACATGCCTCCTCCCACAACGGGTACATATCTCGTAAGAGTAGGTGGAGGGTGCATATCCTGTTGCCTGAGATACTGCGAGGCGGGGTGGCTGCACGGTAGCCGCGTGCGATTCCGGTGGAGCAACCGAAAGAGAAGCCTGTGGTACAGTGGGAGGACTCCGTACCAGCATATGTCTAGAGGACTGGTACTTAACCCATGCTTCTGCGACCAATGGGTCCATATCACCATAGAACACCGGAGGCCTCATCCTCCGAAGTGCCTCACTTCTTGTGGCATGATGTGTAGGGGTAGGTACAAGTACCGCCGTAGGAATGGGGGTAGTGGGCTGCCTAGTGGCAAGTATTGCTAGTGTTTCTGCTATGGATCCCAAGACCTGAGTGAGATCAGGCTGCTCATCCCTCAATGGAGGAGGAGATACTCCACCCCTCCTAGTGTGGTATCCACGACCCTGATCGCCACGTCTCATGGTTTACTCCTGAGGACGATGGCAAAGCATGAGTCTCACTTGAATCCCATCAAAATCCGATATTGTATTTTCATAATAGTAAGTATTTATCAAAGTCTAGAACATACATCAAGGTACACATACCATAGCATAATAATATACTCTAAGGTTCCTAGCGAGGCCAAGATGCGATGTTGGTTGTGTTGCAACTGGTTATGGTCTAAGGCTAACTCCTTAGTTGCTTCTTAAGGGCAACAACTTCTCCTAAGCAGAAGTTGGACTCAAGCCCCCAACCTATGCGAGCACATCGTGTATGTATCTAAGTACAATTATAATCGTACAATTATACAAGTAGTTTTCTTACTGATGATAAGCTTCACACTTGATTATGGTATTAACTGATCACAAACCTAAGACCTTAGCCCGTTTGAAACTAATACTAATGACTAGTTCATCTAATTGAGTTGTTTAGGTGATGCCCTCTAAATCTGGTGACATGTATAATGCTTCTAAGATCTACATGATGCATGCGGGATATGTATATGATATTTTTTTTATTTTTTTTTTTTTTTTATGTTCATGCCATGTATGAAATGTGTGCCATGTATGAAATGTATGATGCTTATGCGATGCATGATGCCTATGCTATGTATGCTGCTCACGATATGTATGAACGTGCGTGCTACCCGATGGAGTTAGTAATTTCTTTATTATTTTGGACTAGCATCGTGTCTAGAACGTGCTGCAGAATGAACGCGCATCTGTATCTAGACTAGGACCGAGCACTGAGTCTAGGGCGTGCTGCAGGCGCGCATCTAGAAACGTGCATCAAACATCCGTGAGCTCATCCAAAAATTATGTTTAATTGGGACAGAGCACTGGGTCTAAGACGTGCTGCAGAAAATGCGCAACTGTACTTAGAAGCGTGCATCGAGCATCCCTGGGTTGTTAAAATTATATTTCTTCCTTGAGTTAAAACGCATTACTATCTATATTTGTTTCTACTAGTCGTGGGGTTTCATGGAATTATTGTCATACCATGATGTGTGACTTATATTTCTTTGTGATGTAAGACGCATCTAGTATAGTTTAACAAGTTTAAAATTACACCAAATGCTCATAATATTACTTATCAAGCCTATGTCCCTATTTTCGTAAATTCTAAAATTTTTTTTTTTTTTTTTTTTTTTTAATCTTGTAAGACGAAGGAGAATTCTATTGTCTCACTCGGAAGGCTATTATTTACGAAGACCCCATAGTACAGGGTCTGGCAAGGACCTACCACCATTTAACCAACTCACACATAGTCTGAACTCCAGCCGGAGTATTACTCAACTCATAAGTCTAGCTGGGAATTAATTCCTAACACATTGGTTGTCACTTAGTACGTGACATATAGTATGCACACCACATTTAATGCCCCCTAACAATACCACACATAATAGTATAAGTACATTGTACGCACACCATATAGCATATAACACCATATAACAATCCTACATACAAAGTATAGTACCATCATATTCATCTCGTCAAGTCATCAAAGTAGTTGTAATATTATATCTTGGTGTTCTAGCGTTTCTAAGACCTGTGCTTGGTTGGAGCAACCATTTTAGATTAAGACTAACGTTTAGTCTCACACTTAGAACAAGACTCACTTCCGACTTACTTCCATCCTAACTTGTTTCCCCACATATTCTCTTGTCAAGCCGTGGTATAAGATTCTAAGTGACCCTAGAGACCTAAAGCCTAAGCTCTGATACCACTTCTGTCGCGCCCCAAAACCCACCCTAGGAGTTAGAGTGAACTTTGGACGACTAATCAAGACTTGCTTGACGACAAACCTGCAAAACCCACAGAGCATATACAAGAGAGGGCAAAACAGCGGAAACATACTCTAACAAGGTATAGCGGAAGTCTACCAAACCTCTATATATATACATAATCAATCCAAGTTTATACAAAAAGAATCCAAAAGAAAGTGCGGACATGCCCACCAAAATACATAAATCTGACTCTCATCTCACCCACAGCTAATCCACTCAGAATCTAACACCACCTACTAATAACCCTCTACGGGAGGTTCCTCCAAAGGCTCCTCAACGTACTCCTCTTCCACCCATGGACCAGGAGCACAAACATCAAATGGAGCAGTAGCTCCCTTAGAACCTGCCGACATAAGAAGTACGGCTGAGCATGGAATACTCAGCGGGTACTAAGCACTAACCAACAGTCATAGCATACAGATAGCATATATAAAGCAGGAAACAATTCAAGCATATAAACCAGGAATAATTCATATCATGACAATAAAGTAAAGGAGTATATAATCATTCTTGAATTCATAAAAGCCGATAAAACCCTTGAAAACACCGTGCACTTGACTTGACTGAAAATACCATTTCCTTGCTTGAAAACTTGTCATGTTTGTCTTATCTTATCGTATCATGCGTGTCATGTGTGTCATGCCATGTCATGCTTGCTTGGGAAAGTAAACTACTTGTGAGGGAAGGGAGACCCTTCTTCCTAAATGCCCATGCTTGTCATGCCGTGCCATGTCATGCTTGGAACAGTAAACTACTTGTGAGGGAAGGGAGACCCTTCTTCCTAAATGCTCATGTCATGTCCTTTCACTTGTGAGATGTCCTTGTGAGATGTACTTGCGAGAGAAGGGGAAACCTTCTTATGATATGTTTGTACTTGCGAGGGAAGGGAAACCCTTCTTATAATAATGCATGATTGACTTGTCCTTACCAAGAGCGAGGTAAAACATATCGTAGGATATGTCCCACCTCTAACCATGTTCTTGAAAACCTCGATAAATCATGTAATGGATGTCGTGCTCGTGGGAAACATGTACATGCTTGCATTTAAATTTAAAGATGACATTTGGGTAATTTCACAACACATGTAGCATCAAAGATTGAGCAATGCAATATTCATATCCTTTAGGGAAAGCAAGAAACACACTATCATAGGCCCTAGTAATATTCAGAATTTATTAGGCATGCCTTTACAAATTTTCAGCTCACTTTATTCACCTTGGCATTTCATCAAACAGGGTGTGTTCATTATGGATTTACCCTACAACATGCTTTTCTAGATGGGTTTTACTCAAATCGTACATGTATGTTCATTATTGGAACAATGCCCTTCCCCATTTGTTCATCACACACAACCATTGGCATCCAATCGCCCATTCCATCTTCATTCACCATTCACCATTTACCATTCTCCATTCACCATTCATCCATCTCATAGCACATGTATCAATGAAAGAAAAATCAAAAGAAATAGAAGGAGAAGAGAAACTATAACTAGGAGGGTAGTAAAAAGTACCGACCTTGAAGAAATGAGGAAGAAACCCCTTTCCAAAACGATTGTGTAGCTGCTGCCCTAGTTTGAGGAGATGCTCCTCACGAGTTTGTGCCTTGATCTTAAAGAAAAATGGGCTGGAGGTTGATCTAGGGTTTCAAAACCCTTTGATTTCTCTCCAAAATGGAAACCCTAGGTTGGAATCGCCTTCTCCCCTTTCTCCTATTCTCTCAAACTCTCTAAGTGTCGAATGAAGCCCTAAAGGCTCGGGTTAAACTCTTAAGGTAAGAGTGAACTGACCAAAAGACCGTAATACCCTTACTGGGATTTCTGCAATGACGCGAAGACCGTGAATAGTGCTGAACACATTGTGCCGTGAATAGTGCCAACTCGTGGTGCCGTGAATAGTGCCAACTCGTGGTGCTGTGAATAGTGCCAACTCGTGGTGCCGTGAATAGTCCGTTGTCTTATGTACAGCGTGCCCGTGGTGAGTTGTACAACGTGCCCGTTGTGAGCTGTACAACGGATGCACACAGTATACGTTATCAGAGTACGTTGTTTGTGCTACGTTATTAGAGTACGACGTCAGAGCACGTCCTTAGTGCCTTCCGAGCTACGATTTCCTACAGGTTCAGACTGTTTTGGCCATATCTTTTGACTCGTTCATCCGATTGTGACGATTCAACTTGCGTTGTGTTCGTACTTCGAAAAGGAACATTTCTGACGTTTGAAATTTCGAATTTCTTCCTTATTTATTAATTATACCTCTTAAAAAGGTAAAAATGACAACGAGAGTGTCATGTATTAACTGTGAAAAGGTCCGGGGCTCTACACTTAGAGTTTTCTTATACTCTTTTTTTGAGACTCAACCTACACACGTAAAGCCCTCACTTCACTTTCCTCAAACCAAGGACCCATGGAAGGCTTTAGGCCTTTAAATACACTATGCAAGTGTATTATTCACTACCCTATTCATATGTATAGTGAACCCAAATTTTGGTGCTCTACATCTTCCCCCCTTATAAAAATTTTATCCTCAAAAATAGGACAACATGCACACAAGTAGGTATACTCTTCCCACACTTATCTTGTTCAAATGAACTCAGTGGATGCAAGGCATAATTAACAATTGGATTAATAGACATAGTCAGTCATGACATTATTCATAATTTGAGAGTGTGGAAACATAAAGCAGTTCGTGTAATCATTTCATGATAAATTTATACCCATGACTCGTGCGGACTTATGATGCACATGTAAACTCATGCCCATGTATACTAGGTCCATAACATTCCCTACGTTAACGATTATAATTTCCATTATTATACCAAGGTTCCAAGGTCCATATAAATTCTAGGTGTGTATTATATTTTCATGCCCTCATTTTGGACTGAGCATTGTGTCTAGAATGTGCTGTAGAATTAACGCGCATCTGTATCTAGAACTTTTGGATTGAGTACTGAGTCTAAAACGTGCTGCAGAATTAACGCGCATCTGTATCTAGAACGTGCATCAACATCCATGATATTTTAGTAGTACCATTTTTGTACCAGGGTTCCTACTTGTCATGGGTATGCATGAACTCTTATAGACTATATCATCATACTATGATTTGTGACTTGTGCTTGCTTGTGATAAAAGATACATAATTAAGCATAATTTAACAGATAAAATTACACATAATAGCATATATATATTGCACCCTATGTCCTTAGTTCCACAAAGACTCTAAATCTACTAGACTTGTAAGACAAAAGCGAATCTATAGTCTCACTTAGGAGACAATTCCCTACTGAAACCTAATAAAACAAGGCATGATAATGGACATACCAATCCCTTGTCAACCAACACCTAAGCTAGACTCTAGCCTGAGTACCACAGTAACTCATGAGCCTAACTTGGAAACCAGTTCACCAAGCAAGGTTCTCATTTATCATATGGTATATAATACGCACACAACATATAAAGTATAGTAACACATAACAATATAGCACATAAGAGTATAAGGATAAAATTTTGATTCTAACGAGACTAGACATTTCATTCGGTTGATGTCTTAACCGGTGGTAAGACTAAGAGCAAGGGATTGAATACGACTCCCTATACAGACTTAATGCCTTTGATTGATACCTATTATATCGCGGTATCAAACCTACAACTTAGAGTTCATCTGAGTTCTAAGTTCAACTCAAAGAATAACCTTCTGCCCCTATGGTTCTAATGCCTAGGCTTGATACCAATTTTTTCACGGTATCAACCTCTGACTAGAACATACTCCAACTTGAAGGAAAAATGCCCAACTTGGAATACAATCCTGATACACTCGTTCTGTCACCACTGACTAGCCTAGCGGAGCCGAGATGGATAACACCCTATCCAACTGACTTGGCTTAGAAAAGAACCCTTCGCAAAACTAGACAAAATGAAGGAATGGGTTAATCCAGTGACGATCAACACATGGTTAAGCATTCGCTTATCCATAGGGTGCTTGAGTGTTATACATAACTATGTTCTTAATTTGAATTCAGCTTGCATAAGTTCGTACTTCACAATATATTTCACATATTGTTGCACAATAGCATGTTCTACAATCATCATAAAATTTCACACTGGTTTCCTACTTCTTCGATTACTGCGTCTCATGACTAAGTCCTAAGAACAATAGCAAAACATGAGTCTAACTCGGAAACAATGATTATTTAAGCAGTGAAGTTCAACGACATCAAGTATTCATATAAGAATACAGCATACATCAAGACATACATACCATAGTATAATAATACACTTGAGGTTCCTAGCGAAGCTAAGACACAAGATCGGTTTAGCTCCAACCGGTTATGGACTAAAACTAAATGATTAGTCTATACTTAGAATACAACTCTTTTCTTGGACCTAATGCATTGTTTCAATCATGGTATCAGACTCTAAGTGACCCTAGAGAACCTAATGTATAGGCTATGATACAACTCTGTCGCGCCACCTAGGAGTTAGGCGTGACTTTGTGCGTGACTAACCTATCATAACAAACCATCCTGTATAAAACACCAAAGACAGATATAGTGGAAGCGTAAACTAAAATTTTCTTTTATACATAAGCTATATTCCAAGTTTATATAATAAAACTGTCGCGCCCCAAAACCCACCCTAGGAATTACAGTGAATCTTGGACGACTTATCTTGACCTACATGACATGCTTGACAAACTATCCTGCAAAATACACGGAGCATATACAATAGAAGACAAAATAGCGGAAGCATAAACTAACATAGCACAACGGAAGTCTAACCAACACCTCTATATATAAACATGTGGTCCAAGTTTTGTACAAAAGGAAAAACAAAAGAAAGAAGATGCGGACATGCCCGCCAAAATACATGGGTATAAAATCTCTTGTGCTCACCCACACTCACTTAGAATCTACTACCTAATAGTAACCACCTACATGAGGCTCCTCCACAGGTTCCTGAACATACTCCTCCTCCACCCATGGGCCAGGAGCATAGATGTCAAAAGGAGCCGCTGCTCCGCTAGTACCTACCGACATCCAAAGTACGGCTGAGCATGGAATACTCAGTGGGTACCAAATACTAACCAACAGTCATAGCAATATAATAATGGAAATAAAGTAGAAGCAGTTCATATAATTGACAGAAAAGTAAGCAGTTGTATATCATGCTTGCATCACATCAAAGCTAGGAAAAACTCTTGAAATCATCATGTACTTGATTTGGCTTGAAATACTCTTTTCGTGCTTGAAAACTTGTCATGTTCTGTCTTGCTTGTCTTGTCGTGTCATGCGTGTCAAGTCTTATCATGCATGTCATGTCATGAAATGTAAAATGCTCTTGCTTGCTTACTTGGAATTTAAACATGCTCATGCACTTGTGAAGGAGAGTAGTATAGAACCCCCTCTTTTCTTGTGAGATGCACTTGCGATGGAGGGTGGTATAGAACCCCCTCTTTTCATGTGAGATGCACTTGCGAGGGAGGGTGGTATAGAACCCCCTCTTTTCAAACTTGAAGGGAGGGAAGTGTAAACTCCCTCATTTGCAATGCTTGGTCTTGTTCTTATCAAAAGTGAGGCAAAATATATCTTAAATATGCCCTACCTCTATTTACCAACCCTTACATTTGGCCTTGTCATGGTGTTCGTAAATCGAGAATAAAATCCTTGTTCTTGAAAAACTCGGCAAACCATGTCATGCATGCCGTGCTTGTGAGGTCGTGTACATGATATATCTTGGAAATAAATATGACGTATGGAGTTCTATAATACAAGGAATAGCATTCTTTTCAACAAATAAGAGTATTCATGGCGTTAAAGAAAACGAGCAACACACTATCATAAACCCTAGAATTTTCCATATGCTTTAAATCATGTTTTTCTTGATTTATGATTCATCAAATTCATCCATCATCCATTGTGTGTTCATTATTTGGTGAAATACCCTTCTCATTTCATTCATCACAACATCCACATGGCATCCATCTCCACATGTACAATTCATCTCATATTATGTTCATAAGTTGGGGAAAACAAGAAAGAAGGAAAGAAAATGGAAAATAGATGACTAGGAGGGTAGCATATGGTACCGACCTTGAATAGATGAGGAAAAACCCTCCAAAACGTGCGTGGAGTTGCTGCTGAGCTTGGAGGAGGTATTCCTCACGTGTTTCGCCTTGGATTTGAAGAATCCAAGCCTTAGGGATGATTTAGGTCACCCAAATGATCAAACTCTCTCCCAAAATGAAAAACCCTCTCTTGGAAACCCTCTTCTCCTCTCAATCTCCCAAAATCTTGTGTTCAAGGGTTTATGAGAACCCAACCCACGAATTGGGGCTTTTATAGAGAATAGGGGTGGTCAAAGACCCATCTACCCTTAAGGATTTGGCTCAAAAATGACCAAAAAAAGGCCAAAAATGCAAGGTTCGGTCGACCGGTGGTGCCCATTGGTCGACCGGTTCAACATAAGCTCTCTGGATAAAATTACCATGCAAAATTTGGCAAGTTTGGTCGACCGGATAGAGGGTCGGTCAACCGCATTTGTGTTCGGTCGACAGGTTGCTGACCTGCCTTGGTATTTTGGCCATAACTTTTGACTCGCTGCTCGGATTTCGATGATTCAACTTGCGTTGACTTCATCTTTGAGAGGGGAACAACTTTCATGTTTTATACAACTCTTAATTTTAGTTTTACTTATTCTAAATGGTCCCACAAGTAGACTAGTCCAACTTGACTGCTGAATCGACAGCAGACTACCTTTCGGAAATCTCACATTTGACATATCTTACGCTCAAAATCTGAAAAAGTGTAAAGCATAAACCTCGAAGAGGGTTTAAATACCTTTTCATAAATACAAGAATCACTCAATTCTGATAAGCGACAACAAAACTAGAGCCCCTTAAATTCGAAGGAATGTTTAGACATACATCAATTTGACACTTAGAACATTTAGAGTGTATTCACACTCTCTTAACTTTGGTCCAACACCCCACTAACACCTCATGAATCGTTCCCCATAGGTTTATAACCCACTTAGGAGTTCATTTGAATTCACACCAACATGCATGGGAGGCCCTGGCCTCTTTATGCTTTGCGCACTAGCACTATTAACCTCACTAGTCACTTACAACTCATTAAACACTTAGGGTATTTTATGCCCTTCCTTTGACCCAGTTAGAGTATATTTATACTCTCTCTTGGAGAATTAAAACATGCACCTAAATCCTCACTGGACTCACCATAATGCCAAGAACATTATGGAAGGCCTTAGGCCTTTACATACACCATATAAGAGCACTATTCACATGAACAGTGAATCCAAATTCCGGGGCTCTACAAAAACAAATCCAAAAGTAAGAGTGGACATGCCCACTCATCAAAAGTATACACATTCTCCCTCTCTCTGATACTCAGAAATAAACCTCGAAAGGCCACCTATATAGAACCCCGAATCTTCATTTCACTAAGTAGTGAATAGTGTGTGAATAGTGTTCAAGGTAGTCTTGTAAACTTGTGGGTTTATGCTAATGGAAATATTTGGATTTATAGTGTGCAGGTGTTAATGGATGTACATGGCCTAAAGGAGTGTGTGTTAAGCATAAAAGGTGTTAGAATTGGATTGGAGAAGGTTCAAGTAGTAGAAAAAGGGTTTTGCAGCAAAACAGGGGGCATCGATCGCTCGGTGATAACCACCGATCAACCGGTCGTCTACCGATCGCTCGGTAGCTGTCGACTGGTTAACTAATTTGTATGGGGAAAAATACCAGAGGGGGTGTTTTCAACCAATCGCTCGGTTGAAATCACCGATCGCTCGATAAGCCACTGATCGCTCGGTCTGTGCCACCGATCGTCGATTATACGCAGATTTTCTTCATTAAGGGTTTTTAAGTCTTTAACCCATACCCCTTTGCCTATATAAGGCTGGGTTCATGCCTTAGGGTTTCATAAACCCTTTGTGCATTATTTTAAGAGGCTTTTGAGAGAAAGAAGAAGGAGGAAGCTAGGGCTGCTCAAAGCTTGAAGGGAGATCAAGATCTTCCCTCCTTTGGTGTTTCTTATCAAAGGACTTGAAGTTTTTCACGTGTTTCAAGCCTTTGGAATCAAAGTCACTGATTTCATCAAGGTAGATACGTTCTACTACCAATCTTGTAATACTACTAGTTACCACATGAGGTTCTTCTTATTCTATACTATATATCTCTTGATTGTTATGGTGTGAAAGGTTGTTTTTATGCTTGGATGTAAGTTATCACTATGATGCACTCTAAGTGTTTGATTTAATGCCTCTAAGGGTTTTTGGTGATTAAATGTGTTATTCTCTCATATGTTCACATGTCTTGCATAAACCGATGTTTTTTCATAGATTTCTCAATGTTACGAAAAGGGTTTTTGAATAAATGACTTAAGTGATGATTCTAAGAAACTCCATGATATCTTCTAAGATCGGTTCACAAGCTCTAAAGGATCATGATACACTCACAAGAACTCTATGATAATGTCTAAGATCGTTTCACAAGCTCAAAAGGATCATAAATGAAATTTCTCTAAGATCTCTATGGTATTGGCTCTATGGTTTTGCTCTATGATATTGCTCTATGTCTCTATGGATCATAATTAACTCTAAGGAACTCCATGAACTCTAAGAACTCACAGGGCTATGATTATCACATGACTCACACGGTTTTGGTTTCGGATTTCATCATATGTGTTATTTCACGGTTTCCTGGCTTTGATACGTTTTAAGGATTTCATTCTCCATGATTCGCATGCTCTATGTTATTATTTCTTTATTGTTAGTAGTATGTATACACTGTGTATTCCAAGCTCAGCCGATATTTGTTATCATCGGTAGGTGCCCGGGTTCCTTTCGATTTGTGCGGTACGAAGCCTTGGGTAGAAGAGGAGTATTATGATCCAGAGCCTTCTATGGACCACTATCAAGATGACGGCTCATTAGATAGGCGTCATGACTTTGACTTATGTTGACTCTGTTAGTTAGAAGACATGATGTTTTGTTAAGTGAGAGTGGGACTTATCCACTCCACATTTTTGGATTCATATACATGTGTATATTTTGTTGGTTCACACTTGGACCAAGTAATAAGAGTGTTCAGTTATAGTTTAGCTTCTGCTATGTTAGTTATGTTTTGCTTCCACTATGTATTATAAATCATTTCCGCTAAGTGTATCTGTGTACTCTGACAGGTTTCTATGTGTGCCTTATGTATCATATTGGAGGTATGATACAGCGGTCACGAGTCAAAGTATCCCTAACTCCTAGGGGGTATTTTGGGTCACGACAACCTATCCAAATCCCTAGCCTCCACCTGAGGCTCCACATTAGGCTCCTCCTCACCGTAGTCCTCGACCTATGGACCGGGAGCACAAATTTCAAACAAACTTGCTGACATTAAAATGTACGACTGAGCATGGAATACTTAGCATATACAATCTACTAGCTAACAATGTTATAAATCAACAATATAAAGCAACAGTTCATAATAAATGCATCAAAACTAGACTTAGAGCAATAATTCAAATCGTACTTAAAAGTGCATATTTCCCAAAATCTCTATTTTATGAGTTTCGTTGAAATCCAAAACATGTCTTATGAAATCTTATGAGAATCACAATTCTTATGAGTTTCTTATGAGTTCTTATGGGTTCTTATGAGCTTATGAGTTCTTATGAGCCTTGTGAGCTTAGTAACTGATCTTAGACTTATGATTCATAGAGACTTCTGAAACGATCTTAGACATGATCCGTAGAGCTTGTGAAATGATTAGACATGAGCCTTATGAGCCACTTATGAGCCTTGTGAGCCTTATGAGTTCTTATGAAAGCCTTGCGAGACTTATGATCCTTGGAGCTTGTGAAACAATCTTAGACTTAATCTTTATGAGCATTGTAACCGATCTTAGAAATACCAACCCAAAGTTTGGCCTTGTCAATGCTTATGAGCTTATGACGTTTCTTATGAGATTTTCCTTAAAACCTTTCTTATAAACTTTGAAATATCATGCTTATGCGAAAACATCGATCATGCAAGACTTAGAGTACATCGTGTACTTGTGAGCATCATAATATACTTGGAAAACTTTAAACATTCGATATATGCTTAAATTAAACTTAAGAGCATTGTAGTAGACTTAGAAAATCGTTAACTTAGTACTTACCCTTATGATGTCATGGTAGTCATAGAAAACCATTTGACATAGAATCACAACCTTAAAATCATGCTTCAAACCAAACATAGAAGTCGTGCGTCGAATCTCATCTTAAAACGTGCTTATCTTTCAAACCCTTATCTTAAGAGCTTTCGTAGAAAACAAAACATGTCTTCTAAAGTCTTACAAAAATCAGGGTTCTTGTAAGTTACTTATGAGTTCTTGTGAGCTTATGAGTTCTTATGAGCTTATGAATTCTTACGAGCCTTGTTAGTTCTTATGAGCTTATGAGTCCTTATGAGCTTATGAGCCTTGTAACCGATCTTAGACTTGATCCGTAGAGATTTGTGAAACAATCTTAGACTTGATCCATAGAGACTTGTAAAATGATCTTAGATTGGATCCTTATGAGCCTTATGAGAACTTATGAGTCTTATGAGCACTTCTAAGCCTTATGAGCACGTGTGAGCCTTATGAGCATTCTTATGAGTTCTTATGAGAGTCTTGAGAGACTTATGATCCTTAGAGAATTCATAACCAATCTTAGACTTATGATCCTTAGAAAATTTGTAACAGATCTTAGACTTTGCCAATCCTTAGTTTGGCCTTGTCGATGCTTATGAGTTGTTCCTATTCTTATGAGATTTCCTATAAAAACCTTTTCTTTTGAATCTTTCTTAAAACTCATTTCTTATGAACTTTGAAACACCATGGTTATGAGAAAACCTATCATATGAGAGTCATGAGTGCATAATGTACTTATGCATATGAGAAAACTTCGATCATTCAAGACATAAAGTGCTTAAAGTGCTTGTGAGGATCATAATATGTTTGGGAAACTTAAAACATTCAATACATGCTTAATCCAACTTATACGCATCGTAATAGACTTAGGAAAACCATTAAACATATTAATTAACCCTTATGAGCATCATGGTAGTCGTGAAAATCATTAATCATAGAATCATTACCATAGCATATAATACATAGGAATAACATAGCAATAATTTTGGTTACTTAGCCTATTTTATCATGATCATGCTTTAAAAATCTTAACTCCTTAAAGAAATCATCACAAGCTAGGTCGTAGAGGGCATTTACCTTATTATTGAGAAAAACCACATTATTTCATTTTCAAGATTTGGATTATGACAAGGTTAGATCGTAGAGTGTATTTACCTTAGAAGATCAAATCCCTTTGATGTAAAGCTCTAGATGGTTTGAGAAAGCTTGAAGAAGCAAAACCCGAGCTTGGGGATGAAACTCCAAGCTTTGAAGAAGAAGATCCAAGCATTGGTGGCAAGATTTGGGCTCCACCTTGACCTCCAATAAAAATCCCTCTTTGAAAACTAGCTCACTCTATTTTCCTCTCAAAATATGTCTCTCAAGGTATTAGCACCCTTAATCCCCCGAAAATAGGAATTTATAGTGTTAGGTTTGTGAAAAACCTTTTTAAAAAAACAAATCTGCACGATCCCGCTCAAGCGGGGCTTAATTTCACTCGAGCGGGGTGTTCTGGGCAAAGCTCGCTCGAGCGGACTTGAAGATCGCTCGATCAGGCTGCTCTCTAGAACTCAAAAATGTTGATTTTGTCAAGTTCGCTCGAGCGGACTTGAAGCACAAATTTTCTGCAAAAATTTGCTTCGGTGTTTGGGCCATAACTTTTGACTTACTTATCGGATTTTGGAGATTCAACTTGTGTTAGACTCGAAATTAAAAGTGGAAAAATATTGTCTCTAATGTACAAATCCTAATTTTGAATTATTAATAGTCTAAATTGGCCTTAAAGTTGAGGTATGGGAATTAAAAAAACATTTAATTAAGTGTTGTCTTATATAATGATTATAATAAGGATAGTTTAGGAATTTTTCAAAATTTCGTCTCATTATATATAAGTTAAGTAGGAGAAGAAAATGAGATAAGAGCAAAGGGCTATTTTGGAATTACAAAAAATTCAATCAACGTTTGAACATGAGGCATCCTCTTTATATTAGTAAAGAAGATATAGAAATGTTTAACAATCCCCTGCTTTGTTAGAATAACGAAAAAACATATTTTCAGTCAAACTTGAGAAAATCATTTTATGTAGGTCATCTGAACTTGAACCTACACTCATACTGTCATACAATTAGTACAAATGTGTCAAAGTTTATCGAGGCAATTTTTATTTTTATTTGGGTCTCCTCTTGATGGCACTCCAGAAGGGAGAATTGTTTTGAAGTTTGCCTAGGGTAGATAGGGTTTCAAAAATGGTGTAAAATGGGGTGCTTACAAACCCTATTTGTTGTCCAAATAATAGACCCTAGAGGGGGTGAATAGGGTCTTGGAAAATTAAAAACTTTTTCGTAATTCCTTAATTAGGATTTTAAGCAACTAATGATATTTGCAATCCAAGTATAATTATACAATAATTAATAGAAAAGTAGCTAAAAAGAGAAGGGAGAGAGAAATCAAACACAGCGATATGTTCTTGAGGTTCGGCTTCCTGCCTACATCCCCACCTCAAGCTTCCTACTTGAGGATTCAACACGATTCAATATCGCATGACCTTCTTCACGGGTGAAGACCAAACCTGTACAAATTTCAAGAGAACACCTCTCTTGACTTCTCTTCAATGAAGCTTTCCACTCCAATGACAAGAATCACACGGATTCTTGATTTCAAATAAAATGGAAGTATGAACAATTTACAATCAGAAATTGCTTCTAAAACAAGATGGATGATCACTTGAATGCTCACTAAGAGTCTCTCAAATAATGGAGTTGAATAGCTCAAATTTGACTCTTTTGAGGTTTAGGGTTTTCCTCAAAAAATGAATCAATGAATACTTGGGAGTAATTAAAAGAATGATAAGATTTCTTATTTTATTCATAAATGATCCCAATTTATAGTCCAAGAAGATTTATGGCCATTTTCGGTGCATTAAATGCGAAATAGCCGTTTAAAAACTAGTCGTTGAAAAGCATTTAATGCTATGTTGCAAGCAAATCAGTCGATTGGTTTTTTTATTTCTTGACAAATCAGTCGACTGGTTTATACCAGCCAACATCTAGTAACTCTAAAACCCAAATCAGTCGACTGGTTTTATGACTAGTGAGAACTAGTCGACTGGTTTTGATAACAATGTCTATTCATGACATAGGCCATGAATCAGTCAACTGGTTTATGTACCTCATGAAATTAGTCGACTGATTTTTTGTTTTTCACTGAAAATCTCTTCTATACATGTCTTGATGATTTGATTAATCTAATTGATCAACTAACTTATTTTTATCAAGATTATAATCATTCAATATAATGTTTTAGGACCTTATAATGATATGCAAAAATATTTTTAAGGTTCTTAGGATCAATCTGGGTAAATAAGCTTTCAATCTTCCATCTTTGAGGACCTTTTACAAAAGTCCTAAGAACTCTCAAACTAAAAATATAAAAATCTTTAACCTTTATATGAGAGAGTCTTCAAAGTCCTTCAAGCTTGATCTTGGTTCATTCTTCTTTGATTTCATCTTCATGACTTTCTTTACTGACCAAGATTGCATCCAAGTAAGTCTCTATCTTCAAGTTGAAGGAGTCTTGTCTTTTTGCAAGGATTGATATGTTCTTCAATTGGCTTGATTATGGATTTTTTCCATGTTTGATGTCCATTTCATGCTTTGTGTCTTGGATGGTATGCTAATGCTCTTTTTAAATTGGATTTCACATAAGCTTTATAGAGACATTAGTAACACAATGGTCATTTCATTATTGTGTTATCATCAAAATTATTAAGAGTACCTATGATTGTAACCTTTAGGCTAACACTATTATCATTTCTTTTATAAAAAGCATGGACAAGGGACTTTCGTCTCAAAAAAATTGTTGGGAATAGAATAGTAAAGATTTGAAAGTAGGTCTAGTTAGGGACACCTACTATAACATTGGTGTATCTAAGAAAAGATATTTTTATAAATATTTCTATCAATCAAAATTTCTATTTATCAAAATATACTTAATATGTTTTAAAAAAAATTACTCTTAATCACTCTTTCCACTACTCTATAAATATGACTTAGGATCTTTTTCAGTTAATACTGGCAAAAAAGAGATCGCCAGAACCAATCGGAAGATGCCACACACCCCTTTTGTACGCTTACCAAGGCATGTACACACAAATCAATGCCTTGATTGGTGTGAAAGGGGTGGGTGGCACCTTCTGATTGGGTGCAAGGGAGCTCCTCATCAGCACTAACCAAAGATGATCCTAAATCTACAAATTTTTGCACATAAATGTTAGCTAGCTCCAGTCACAGTCTTCCCCATACGCAACCAATCTCCCTATTATGACTTAAGGATTGTCTCTAGATATAGTAAGAGACAATCTCTATAACTGTAATGTTAGCATGTCATGTATTGGAAATAACTAAAATGTAAAATACTATAATTGTTTCTCTTCTTTCCTTGAGTTAGGAGGGTTATGAGATGAGGGCTATCCCTCATTGTGTAGTCATAGGTCCATGTGGCCTCCAATGAACAAAAAAATGAAGGTGCCTATAACGAGATCGTCCGTGTTTTGCCCTCATTTTAGGGTGACTAAAAAATTTGGCTACCTCATCCCATGAAAGCTTTTAATTTCCAAGTAAAATAATGTGATTCAGGTTAAATAACTGCAATCATGTTATGTTTACTACATCACTTAAAATAACATGATTCAAGTTATTTCACATAAATCAATTAATTTATATGATTCACTCACCTAACTTGATTTCAAGCAAAATAACATGATTGACGTTATGTTCTATGAATTGAATCAATTAATTTATATGGTACACAAAAAAAAAATATGTGAATCAATTAATTTGTATGGCTCATTTAAATACTGTGATTCAAGTTATTTTTATTGATTCCATTAAAGTAACCTGAATCAGTTTTTACGGTAATAGGTGGCCGTGGCCTCTGAGTGTTAAGTTTGATGCCCCCAATCAATAGGAACGGTCACGATTAGGCCCAGATTTGGGCAGCACTCCTAGTAGTGGCAATAAGATCGTACGTTACTTGCACGTGGACGCGACTGCGACTAGTATACTTAAAATAAAAAATTAAAGAATAAAAATACATACATATGGGGTGGAGCCTGGAGGGAGAATAACGATTAAACGTCTCAAACTCTCAAGTCAAGGAGATGGTGTCCTCATCTTTCCCCATTAATGGCGGCCTTATCTTCTGTTCTTCTCACCAATCCTTCTCCAAATCTCGCTCTGCAACTATCTTCAAGTAAGTCCTGTCCTGTAAATTCATCTTTATTTTTTGCACTTTCTGGATTTGTGGGGTTTTCCCAATTCTTTTGAACTTCTTCTTCTTGTTATTGAATTTCTCAAATTCATTCGCGCACTAGGGTCAACCCATCTGGGTCTGACAATTTTTTACCACAGATTATTGAAATCTCGAAAATAAGGTAAATTGATGAAAATAACTGGTAAATTAGAACCCCCCCATTTAAAGATAGAGTTGCTCCCTTACAGAATTGTGTGTTTGTATTTGGGTAATGTGCTATAGAGGTTTATATATCTGGAAGTAAGTGTGCATAAATTCTTGTGAGTTTATTTTCTACATAAAAATGCAACCATCATGTTGTTTGATTCCAGATTTTGAAAGGGAAAGCTGAAAATTCATTTAGCTCCCAAGAATGGACTATAGTTCTAGGAGAGATGGACATTGAGTCTTTGATGCCATACCTTATTCATGGTCCATCTGTGTGTCAATTCAGAATGTTCAATTGGTAGGCCACTTCTCGGATGCGGCGTGCTCAAAAATATATCAACTGGGGCAACAAAACCCCCAGTTGAAAAGAAATAGTTGTACAGGAAGGGAAAAGAAGTTTATTCATCAGATGCTATGTTAATTTGATTTAGTATATTGTTGGGCCACAGCCAATCTCAAGCGGTGTCCACGAATTATGAAATCCGTATGGATACATAATTGGTCATTTGTGAGGTCTAGTGTTTCACAATAAACACTAATTTTTTTCACTCATTGATTGATTTGTCCCAATGCTATTTTGGAACTGATCTTTGTTTTTTTTCATTTTTTTTAAATTTACTTTTCTCTAGATGGGGATTGCAAAGAAGCCGAGATGCGAGCCCGGATGCCTCTAGAACCAAGAGCCATACTTTCCGTGTCTTGGCCAATCCTAATGTATGCATCAATCCAAGGCTTCTACATGTATAATGCCAATATTTTTGGTTTGAATGTGATCAAAGATTTTGTAGGTATGTGATGGATGGATTAAAATCTATGCGTATGTTGTCCTAGTAGGAGTCCTAGTTTCTAGTTGCCTATTTGACATTTCCATTCAATGGCCTGGTTGATATTGCATAAACTGATGCATTCATTATTTGGTGGGATCTTAAATTCTTAATACTGCATGATGGTTGGAAATAAGCCTCGAGAAATTTATAGAACTGATGTGTGGTGGGTCTGAAGCCTGATTTGTTTGATCTAAGGAATCCATGATTTACAGTTGAAGATGCAAACTTACTTAGTAGCTCTGGATTATTTATGTTCATCCCTAATGCAGGACCATGCAACTAAACTAGGATGGAACTAACCTAGGATGATGTAAGAATGTGATCAGAAAATTAATTCTAGTAATAATGAACTTTATAAAATAATCTAGATTAGCAGAATTATAAGCAAGAAAGCCCAAAAGGGAATTATTAAGATCTTAGATCAAGTAACAATCCCATAGTTATGAATCTCAAAATTGATTTAGGTGATCATAATGGAAGTGTGAACTTCCACTAGCTTGGGGATTTCAGTTCAATAACTTATTGTGATTTCCTTGTTCAATTGAGGATTTCAAAGAATAGTCTAGGCTTAATAATGATTATGAGTGTAAATATGCATGTGAGTTGTGGTTGCAATTAGTATTGAGTTGAGGAAGACAAACCAGCAGTAATAGTTATTTTGACTGTCAAAATATAGGTCTAGGGTTTATGGAGTTTGCCATTTTTTTTAGGGTTTGGAATTATGGGAGGGTTGTGATTGCAATGGGAAAGGGATAGGAGCTGTTGGATGAAAAGGGAACAATTGTAGGGGCTGTAGGACAGAGGGACAACAAGGGAAGTTGCTGTAGGAAATTGTGGCAGCAAAGTAAAGGGGCAGGGGTGGCACGGCAGTGCTAGGAAGGCTGCAGGAGAGCTGTAACAGCAAGGGGTAGACTAGGAGTCTGGGAAAGGTGCAACAGTGATGGGGGAATGCTAGGACAGGTGCAACAGTGATGGAGTAATGCTGGGACAGGTGCAACAGTGATGGTGTAATGCTGGGACAGGTTTGGAACAGGTTATGGACAGCTTAAAACTGCTGGGACAGTTTTGGGACAGGTATGACAGTCATAAGGGATGGCTGGAACAGGTTGTCAGGGATGGGGACAGGGCTGTGACATTGTATAGCAGGGTTGGGGAAAGCTGGTATGGGGGTTGGGGTGATGTGGCAACAAGGTGAATGGCAAGGGGTGGTGCCGCAGTGAGGATAGAGGTGGGAGAATGCTGTGGGAAGGCTATAGGAATGGCTGGCAGCCAAGTACAGGGGTTAGGGAAGCTATAACAGTAATGGAGAATGGCTAGGGTTTTGCCTCCTAGCTTCACACCAAGGATAGATCTGGCTTCAGACCAAGGATAGATTTGCCTTCACACCATCCCTTCACAGGCAATTCCAAAAGCAAAAAGGTATCATATTTCATTCATTAAATTTATGTAAATTCTCTACTCCTAAAGGGAGTGTTTGTAGAGAAAAGAATGAAACTCTATTCCTAGTAATTACAAAAACACAATTATTACTAAAACAATCCTCTAATTATAAAAAATGTCACTACTATTAAAATAATCCTTAATTAAATAAAAACAATAACCAAACTAAGATACTAGTAGCCACATGGGCTAATCATCACCCTGAATCTCCATCTCTCGATCCAATGGTGGATCTCAATCACGAACACGATCCAACGGTGGATCTCTCTCGAAAACACGAACCAACGGTGGATCAATAGCTTAAACTATGCCCCCATATACTAGTCATCCATCAATAAAGAGACTTGTGTAGGGGCTCTCTTTCGCCTCCACTGATACACTCTAGTATTAGAAGCTCCGATGTCTGCATTAATCCCCTTGATTTTTATTATTTATTCTACTTTATAGTTACTACTGAAGGCTGGTACCTTCCAAAAAAAAAAATACTGAGGGCTGGTGGTCACAGCAGTTCTTTCTCATATGATTTGTCAATATAATACTATTTATAAATTGGAATTTATCTCACAAGCAATATTTACCTTTATTCTTCCTTTGGGTATCCGGACTCTCAAATCTCACATGTCTCCGAGTGGAAACTTGTCAAATATTTTGCCTGACACTTGGTCCATACGAGTTAATCAAGTTGATCACTATACTTCCACCTTGTTAACTCTTTAAAGTGAAGCATCCTTAATAGAAATACGAGTTAACTCATTGGTGTTGCCTATTTTGGCCCAATCTAAGAATTCCTTAGAAGGAAAAGGTGACAGAATGTTTCCATTCTCAGTTAACGTCAGATAAAATCTTCAACAGAACTTTTTTTTATTCCTTTAATCTAGACCATATATTTTTCTTTTCTTTTCTTTTCTTTTCTAAATGAGTTATGGAAACTATATAAGAAAGGAAGAAAGAACCTAAAAGGTTTTCTAATGTACACATCATAGTTACCAGAGTGAGAAGCGAAAACGAGAAGCAAAACGAAAGTGGGACTTAAAAAAATCTTAGGAAACGGGAAGTGAGAAATGAGATATAGGCTCCTCATTCCCATTATGTTATTTATGGGTAACTATACCTTTGATTTTATCTTACATGAGATTTTTGTGGAAAAGTAGGTGTCTTAGGTTTTAAACCGATGATACTTGCTTAAATTCTACACCCTAGGCTAGAGATTATGGTCTACCACATCACTTCACACATTCAACTCCCTTTGACTACTAGATGGGACATGATGGAAGCGAGTTTCCTAGTAAGTGAGTCCGTCTGAGGAAACGAGCTTCTTAGGAATCGAGTCTGTCCGAGGAAGCGAGCTTCTTAGGTAGCGAATCTATCCGAGGAAGTGAGTTTGGGAAACGAGCTTCCCACCTTGTACATAGCTTCCCTGCAACTATGGTACACATCTTCCTTAGCAAGTCAGTAGGCATCTTCATTGAAACTTCAATGAGTATGCCTACGCAAAAATCTCGTGGTCTATGCAAAATCACTATCATTATTCAAAAGCTTAGTAAGTCCAAGGTACTCTGTTGGGGGACTTGATGGCCATGTCATATATGCATATAAGGTCATACATTAGAAATGTTTAATTTTAAAGATATTCATATCTTACAAACTTGGAAATAACATTTACAAATGTCAATACTATCTCATATTTACCGGTATATTATTGCAAATCCTCCGAAGAAAATGTATATATGTTATTGCTTACATGTATAATTTAGTTCTTTATTATAGAAATTGTTAGGGCTATAAGTTATAACATCAAATTTCTTAATTAATTTTACTGATTATGTTTTTTCCATTGGTGAGTACCCATTGTGGATTGTGCACTTTGGAATTTAATGTGGATGTAAGAATGAGTTAACTGAAGTCATCTTATGTTATTTTATATGCAATGTAATGTAGGGGCTAACCCAATGTCTGTGAAGCACACGATATGTTGGCCTATATATCTTAATATAGTAGGCCAGGAATATATTTATCCCAATATTTATTTTATTTGTAAAACATTTCAAACATAACGCATCATCGTGCAATATATCACATCGTTGTGCAATATATCGCATTATCTCGATTAGAAAATTGATTTTTTTAAATATAAAACTTACAATATGCAGGTCAACATTGAGAAATATCAATCGCATGTGAAATATTTGGAATTTTTTCCTTGGTTTTGCATTTACTCAAATTCACTTGGATTATGGGTTTTCAACCTCAAATCAACCAAAGGTAAGGATTATCCGGTAGAACGTATGGTGTAATTTAGGAAAAAAAAATAAGGATAAATGTGTGTGTGTGTGTGTGTGTGTATAGTTTTTAGGCTTAATAGTAGGTCAAATCAAATTTCAATATGTTGTGTACTTATGATCTATCGATTGTCGAAATAGTAATAATTTCAACGAAATATATTTATAAAAAAAAAAAAAAAAAATTTAAAGTATATTTTTATTTATGCTTAATTGTACAAGCTGAGATATGGCTATGAAGTTGTACACCATCATGTAATGTTGTTGACTCATTACCCACAGTATCCATTAATGGGATTGCTTGTGTAGCTTGAAGTGGATAAGTATTATCGTTATGTTCATGAGTAAACAACATCATATCATCATTTCATGAGTTGGTCACAATGTTGCAGCAATGTGGAGCATAGTGACAAAGTCAGGATTTGGGAATAATTCGGCAAGGGTCAAGTTCGAAAAAATCAGGAAGAATCTGGGAACAATTCGGGAAAAAATAATTAATTATAAAAAGATATCCAACAATTTGATTAGATAATATACAAAATAAGCAATTTACTTTGTCGAACTTAACAAATTATTGCTAAATTCACGAATAATTCATGAAATTCAGGAACAATTCACAAAATCTGCGAATAATTCGGCAAACCTAAAATTCGCAAATAATTCGGAGAATAATTCGGCACACCTAAAATTCGCAAAATTTTCAAATATTTAGAGAATTTTGTTACTATGATGTGGAGAACCAACTAGTATTAATGTACTGGTTAGGACAAAAACGAAGACTTTGAGCATCCGCAACACTTTGTAAATCATATTATAGCTATAGTGTAAAGTAGAGTCACTATGTAATTTAACTTTTTTTAAGTTTATATTTCTATTTTTTATGTATTGGGTGGATGAAGAAATATATGAATGTTATATTAACATCAAACTATCATGCATTGCCATCATCGTGTATGTTTAACCCTTTTCCAATTGCATCTCTTATGTTTACTATTTTGTTTCTTATATTTTTTTGAATCTTAAGTTTGCATTGATATCTATTTTAACATTTTCTGAAAATTCGTTGAAATGTTTCACTTTCTTTTTAATTTTTTCTCTTGAATAAAGAAAAATTTTCCATTTCTAAATTTTTTTGAAATATATCCCACGATGTACCCTATTTTCAAGCTGCAAGCCTGCAATATCGACATTTAAGACTTGTTTGCAATACATTTGCAAGACTATTATGGAATCCTCATCCAGCGCATTATAATTTGAGGATTTTTTTATAATTTTTCATCAAAGTTCATATTTGAGATCTGAATCTCAAATAATCCCAAGATCACCTTAAGTAATTCTAGAATTTGGAATAAGGAGGTTGAAGGAGAATATCAAGCTTTAGCTGGACACAAGATTGCGATCCGATCCTGTCTCCAAAAGATTCACACTTGCTCCAAGGTTTTTGTGCTTCTCAAGACTTCACCTTATGTTACTGTTCCATGGGTGAACTTCCAAGCATCCTTTTATAAAGGTTTTTGACAAGCCAAGAAGCTCTAGGGGGTGTGGGATCCTAATGGGTATCTAATCCTTGGCCTGTGGGACCTACTTCCTTTTGCAATCCAACTGTATTAAGGAAAGCATTTAACTATTAGTAATTATACTATGGTACACCACTAATTGCAATATGCTCAATAAAATATTGCAATTGAACTCTCACACAAAATATATTTGAGGCCCTTCTTCACAAATACGTCCCTCCACTGTACAATATTTTCTTATTGGTAAGTAATGAAATCTATCACTATCTAACCACTATTGACCATTAGAAAAATATCATCAGGTATATAATGAATAACTTGGACATTAGAAAACCTTTTCTAAAAGAACCTTTCAAAAAATTAATTATACACCATATAATTATAAGATTGAAAACATTTTGACAAAACACTATCAAATAACACTGGATCCGGAATTTCATGTCCGATTAAATCACTCTAATTCCAAGCTGAATACTCTCCCAATAAAGGCCAATGGATTCCTTGTTGGGCATCCATGTCCCTCCCAAGTATCATGCTAGTCACCCAAACTACCCAGTTATAGCCTAAAATTGGCATCATTGGTTGGCACTTGGCAGTTCAAAGTAACAAGCACAAGTACTTCGAGAAGCATAAATCCCTCAGGTCTAAAGACTCGTCTTTAGAATTTGATAAACAACGTGCTTTTATTAATTACAGTTCCCCAACATTCTGTTGTTGGGGATAGCTGATAACAGAAATCCCTCAGGTCTAAGCATAAATCTCTATGAGAATCTTGTTTATTAATTCCCCAACATTCTTCTCCCATTTTAGCGTGACTGCTTTTATTGTTGCCTTATAAATTTTCTTTTAGTTTGATTGGTATAGTTGATAACATAGTACTTTGGAAGCACATCTCTACTCAGCCACACAACTCTAGTTCTACAGGCATTATCCTCCTTTTTATATATTTGATCCAAGATTATGGAGCTAGTTGCTTT
Source organism: Tetracentron sinense (assembly GCA_015143295.1). Lineage (NCBI taxonomy): Eukaryota > Viridiplantae > Streptophyta > Magnoliopsida > Trochodendrales > Trochodendraceae > Tetracentron > Tetracentron sinense. Next base: position 17,986,548 of record CM026569.1, read on the forward strand.
GGGTTCTTGGCCCAATATTAACAAAAACTATACTTATATGTGCGACTTACAAAATTTTCATTGCATTTATTCAGTTTTGGTCATCTTATTTTGAAATCTCTAGATTCTAAAGATCCCTTGCCAATCCCAAATATTTGTTATTAGGCATTGAAGATGATGGATTCCAAAAAATCCATCTATAGTTTTAGTTTTTCCATTCATCCTCCTCTAGTCTTACCAATCAAACATCATGCCATTTTGATGCAACATACACAATAGAACCTCATCTTGTAGGACTATTCATCAATAAACAGTGCAAAGGTTAGGGGTTGATTTGTTGTCTAAACGCACTATAACTCATTTGTCTCTCTATCAGTTGTTCCAACACTAAACATTGTGCCTCATAGATGTCCTTTATGATGGCGATATACGCCTTTACTCCTTTCTTGAATAGCCACCAATTACTCCTTTCTGAATGTCGATATCGTGAGATATGTCGCACTTTGGAAAAGATATGTGGGGATATTGTACGTCCAGTGAAAAATTGGGAGAAAAGGGAAAAAATGTTGAAATTTATAATGAAACTTCGGGAAATGTTTAAATAGATGTGAACACATTTAGGAATCAAAAATTTTTAAAAAAATAATAATGTATATAAGAGTTGCGATGGAAAGGGGGCAAAGATGTGCGCTAATGACAATTTATGATTAACTAATATTGATATAACTTACATAAAATGTTTCATTTATTCCTCAATCAATCATACAATAAAAATACACAGCGAAAGTTATATACATTACATCCATGATCCAATCTGCCCCAAGAATTATAATCTAAGCCACATGAAATTAAGCTAAATTTTTAAATAAAAAAAAAGTTTCCTCTAATTTCCCCTACCTAAAGTAAGAAATTTGAAATTTGAACTTAAAAGTCTAGCGTATATGCATCAAATCGATACATTTGCTCCAGTTTAGGACTAATGACACACTAATTATGCAAAACTCATTCTAATTTGAAGAAAATTCTTACCTTTTAGAAAAGTTTTGTCAAAGGTAGTGCAAATGGGGGTGCACTTCGACTCCGAATGCTAAAATCTCTTTAGGCGATATTTCCCCATTTTATGGGGAATTTCCTCAAATATCTCGAACTCTTTCAAAATCTCTCAAATCCCTTCTCTTTAGGCAATATTTCCCCATTTTATAGACTAATAGGCGAAATATCCCTAACTTATAAAAGATATATCGGAAATATCGGGGATATTTTTACCCTGTGATATCAGGTATATATTGGAAATTTTGAGGATATATTAGAAATATCAAGAATATTTCAAACCATGCTTTTCATATGTTAATAAAGAGTCCCATGTTAGATTCATTTTCTTCCTTTTAAACTTCTCATTTGTCTAAGTAAGAAGATAGCATTAATGATTGACCTTGCGGACATGAAGCCAAACTTTTCTTTGAAACCCTTGTTTTTTTTTATCCATAATTGTCTCTAATAATTTCGTATTATCTCATAAATTCGATCCCTCTATAGTTGGGATAGTTTTTATATCTCCTTTACTCTTCTATATAGGTACCATGGTACTTTTTCTGAATTCATCCAGTATTTTCTTTATTTCTAAACTTTGTTGACAAGCTAAATCAACCAGACAGATCCAATTTCTATTATCCATTTCCAAACACTTATTGGGATGTCATCATGCCCCAAGGCTTTTCCTATCTTCATATTTGCTATTCTTGGATGATATGTATGCCCTTTGATCTCTAAATAATCAAATACTTACAGTCTTAAGCCCTTTCATGGTCATATTTAACAATCTTTGGAATTAACTGCCCCATCTTTCCTTAATCTCATTGTTCTTCACCAAGACCCTCTGGTCATCGTCCTTGATACATACAACAAGATCTGGGCCACTCCTTTCTCTCCTTCATTCTTATAGGTTTGTAGATATCTTTGTCACCTTCTCTTGTGCCCAACATATTGTACAGATCCTTTTATGCCTATGCTTAGCCTCACTTACTACTTTATTAACTTCATTTTTAGTACTTCCATATCATATTACTTTTTTTCTCATCTCTAGGCTTCTAGCCAGTGTTACCTAAGCACGTGGTACGGGTGCCAAGTGTCCAGGTGTCTAGAGGTGTTCGGCACGACAAGCTTTGAAAATCCCAATACGGCGGCACAGACATATTCTTTAAAATTATTATATATATTTATATTTATATATAATATATTATCTCATTTTTAAAAAAATAATAATAAGGATAGATAGGAGGGATCACCTGTCCCTACTTTTTATTTTTTAAAAGTATATACCAAAGTTATAGAAAAAATACTTGTATACTAAATATAAAGGGGTAACAAGAGAGAAGGAGAGACGTCCCTTTTGATCGTCAATGGTGTCGTTGTTCTCCTAGTAAGTTTTTTCTCTATGTTTCCGAAAAAGCTACACAACTTGACAAAAAAAATTCATAGCAATCCAATATATTGTATTTTTAAAATGACATGACATACATGAAGTAACACATGCCTAACCATAATGTTGACGTTACCATGGCACGGTATAGGCATGTGCCAAGGAGTGTCGTGTCGTGCCATGGAGTGTCGTGTCGTGTCGTGTCCAAGTGTCGGCATGGCAAAATTTAGGAAAACTGAAGTGCCTAGGTAACACTGCTTCTAGCTCCTTGTCAAGCTTTGCAGCAAGACACCGCTGATATCTAGGCTTGAATTTCAGACTCCACCATCAAGTTTCTTTATCTGAGCTACTTTTCTGTTAGATTTCCCTGAAACCTCTTTAGCCACTCTTTAATACATTTGTCCATGAAATTTATTCCTCTAAATTACATTTACTGTCCTTATCAATTTATCTCTTAAGGGCACCAGTTTCTTTTTTTTCAAGTTTTCCCCACCTTTTTGGGCAGATATTATCTCAACTCTCTCTTTTCGATTTCTGAAGTGCAAAGATCTAAAACCATGATCCTATGTTGTGTAGTCAGACTCTCCCCTAGGATAACTTTACAGTTTGCATGTTAATCATTCTCTCCTTCTAAGAATTAAAGAGTTTTATCTAACTCCTATTTGGTCTACTTTTAAAGTTCACTAAATGCTTACCTCGTTCTAAAGTATGTGTTTGCTATTGCAAGGTCATATACCATCACAAACTCAAGGATCGCATCTCTCATTTCATTTCTTACTCCAAATCCTTTTTCTTCATGCACCTTGTCATATATCCCCTCCATCTTTTCCTACATAGCCATTTGTGTCCACTTATATTGATATTCTCTTCCTTATGCTATTCCTTTAATTAGTCCATCCATTTTTACCCAAAATTGCCTCTTAATGCATTCATCTGATCTTATTGAGGGTGCATGCACGCTAATATTTCAAATTATTTCCTCTCTTTAAAATAATTTTAGTGGATAATATCCTATCGTCCATTCTTTTTAACTTCTACAATTTTATCCTTCAAATACTTATCTACCAATTCCCTACCTCATTCTATTATTTTCATTCTTGTATAAAAAAAAAAGTGTGTGGCCATGATCCTCCTTAGCTTTTGCCCCTTTCCACTTGATCTTTTGGAAATATGCCTCTTTATTGCACCATCTCCTTGTTCTTACTAGTCAATGTTCTTATGTCCAAGTGGTGAGTTGAATACGATTTCCTGAGACTAGCTTCAATACCTTCACATGTCCAATTTGGTATGGAACCCTTGCCTACTTTTCACCAGTGTTTTAAAACCCGAAAACTCGACTCGACTCGGAAACTTGCCGAGTAGAGTCAACTCGGAAACTCGGGCAAAACTCGTCCGAGTAATGACACCTAAAACTCGGACATATATAATATTTTTTTCTAATAATATATATGGTATAGATTCAAAATTAATGATAAACCATGCCTAAAATAAGATATATAATTCAATATATACTAACATTTCACTTTTGTTTTGTATTTATACTTAAAAGTGAGTGGGGTATGTTAAAAAAAAGAAAAAAAACATAATTTAGTCAATCGGGTAGGTAGTTTACTCGATTTTTAGGTTTAAAAAAAAAGTGCAAAAACTCGGACGAGTCGGGGCGAGTCGGGGCGAGTTTCTGACAAAAACGAGTTTTTCATGAAACTCGACTCGAAACTCAGCCGAGCCGAGTCGACTCGCCCGAGTTTCGAGTCGACTCGGCGAGTTTTAAAACTATGCTTTTCACCACAGCCAACACTATTGCAGTTTGTCACTTCTAAGAGACCCCCAGGCAACCCGTGCCTTTTTCTATCTGCAACTGGGTGTAGATGCTATGCCCCGTTTCCAGGGAATGCCCAAGCATGAGCTCAAAACCTCGATCAGGATCCATGAAGAGATTTAACCAAGTTCTACATTAGCTGCTAACTTGAAGCAACCATCTTCTTTCATCTGGGCTTGGGCCAAGAGCTCAACACTGGTGGGATGCAATCATTTTTTTTTTATAATCTGGATCTTTCAGTCCAATGCGTTACTAAGGATGTCTTGACTTCTATAAATGATATGGTTACCAGTGAATATCCATATTGTGTAGGCATGGAAGAGGTTCATTTGCTACTCTTGGAGTGGATCTCACAAATAATTCTGTATAAAGAGCGTTAGCTCAAGTTAGATAGTAAAATAAAGGCATGGGCTCTTGATTCCTCAAAGCAGTAGGATAACTTTGAGTGGGTTTAGACAACCCGTAATTCTGGTATAGAATTGGATGTGAGTTGCCTGAATGAGACCAATAACCTTATATCGTGCATCACCTTTTGATGCTACAGATTAAAAAGGAGGATGTGGACACCCTTAAATGAGTTTGGACTAGCTTTCACTCACCTGTCAAGTTCCAGGTTGAAGATTATGCTTGAAATATTTACCAGGATACTCATGGAGACCATGGTTTGAGTCTGCATTCAATTTGTGCACGTCCCATTTTCACAAGGAATGAATTTGAATGCCGGTAAATTCTGGCATAAATTTGGAGTCACAGAGATTTTTGGTCATCTTTCTTTTTTCACATTTGCTTCCTTGTCTTCATTGACTCTCTTATTGCTTCTTTCTTTTTCTTCACTAGACATCAATATGCAGTTTAGATATTTAAAGTGTTGCTTTCCAGTTCTTTGGCATGTGTTTTATTTATGTTAATAGCTTGGACTTTCTTTTTGAATTGTATAGGTGTCTCCAGGGAAAGGAAGTTCAAACAAGGAGGTGATCATGGTTGATCCTTTGGAGGCCAAACGATTAGCTGCCAAGCAAATGAAAGAAATCCAAGCCAAAGCTAAACTCAAAGTGAGTAAACTTTCCTCTAGAAACTTTAACACTCCAACTCAGTAACCTGGTTCTATCTAGAGAAAAGCATGCTTGTCCCAATGATAAATGTACAATGAATCATTTGTGGCATATCATCTGAAAATCTCTATTAATTGAACTTATGATTGTTGAACTTTACATGAAATCGTTAATAGGCAGCTTATCACTTATGTGAAAGTGGATATCTACTATGAACGATGTAGTACATATAAAAGATTTTCAGTAATAGGTTTTCCTTTCATCCTTTGGAGAAAGTGGGGGAGAAGATTTTTGAAAAACTAAAGTTACAGTTTTTGGGTCCTTCTCCGGTGATTGGAAGAAATCATTGCTAGTTCCATGTATGAACATCCCTACTTTAGGAAATAACAAATGACCAATGTACCAGCAGAATCAAGGCCCTATGTTTGATCAAGGTGAATGCGAATGACCAACTTCTTGGGTTTTGTATCAAATAAAAAAAAGTTTGAAAATTTCATTTTGCTATTAATTTTATTGGTTTGGGCTTATCTAACTCAACCTAGTGAGTTAGCATAGTGGTTTAAGTTACTACTTGGGGGTTTTGGGCCCTTGGGCAATTGTCCGAGGTTCAAGATACACCAACTGTGCATGCATGTGGGGACGCACAGGGCACTTTTTTCTTTTTATGCGGAGTTGCTACTGGAGTCACCTAATCCTTTCATTTATGAATCAGAACCTCCAATCGTGATCACAAGATAGCTTAATGGGCACGTGGTGGCTGTTTTTCCACTCACGCTCTACTAAGTAGTGAGTAGTGACATAGAAACCCGCATTCAGAGAGAAACATAACTGGTCGGACTTGACTTCTTGCAATTTTTGCACTTGTTTTTCTCTCATTCTTCCAACAGATTAATGTCTACAGAAATCGGATATTGGCGATCCTTGTTCAAATTTGTAACCTGAATTTTCTTAGATTAAGTACCCAAGTTTCGCTCCCAAATATGCTTAGGATCAAATGCATAGGTTTATTTATTGTTGAAATCAATTTATATAGATCTCTCATACAATCTGGATTTTGTTTTTTGGATTAAATTTTCAGGATGCACTTTTATCGATTTTTTTATAAAGAAAATCAATCAGACAGAAATTCCTTCAAGAAGTGTTTCTGTGCCTCAGCCTAGATTCTTGGAATTTTGTTTTAATTTAAAAAAAACAATTTCTTGATCTAGGATGCTTCAACTATCATCAAGAAGCATTTATGTGCCTCGGCATAGATTATTAGAGTCTTGCTTTAATCTTAGGAAAATAACTAATTAATTTAGGACCAACACAACACACAGGACTGAAGAAACCCTTGAGATAATTGTAGTCTAGCATAATTTTTTATTTATTTATTATCTTCCCACCATATATTGCATGGAAAGTAAAGCTTTCAGCGAAGGAGGTGCTCTTCAATGAATTTGGTTCCTCTCTTTGTTTGGAAATCTAGGAGGTATAGTGTGGGTCAATGATACCCAGGCCCTTGCTTAACTTTAAGGTATTTATTACACTTTGAGCTAAGAAACACCAGGAAATCTAACTTATAGAGTACAAGTTTTTTGGTTTGCATTTGAAAGCAGTACAGATAATTATGTTGCATAAAATATACCATTTATTTGGTATATAGTAGGAGTTAATGTGTTGGTATAAATTGGAAAAGAATGGGTTGTTAGTTATTTATGGTTAATTTCATTGTTATTATTGTGTTCATATATGGAAAGGTAGTGTCAATCAAAATCAACCTGAGGTATATCATATTTCATGACATAGACCTCACTTTTTTTGACTTTCTTTTATAGACCCCCCCCCCCCCCTTCCATGTCAGCAAGCAAATATGCCTCGGTAAAAAAGTCATTTTTACCTTGAGAGAGAGAGAGAGAGTGTTGAATTGTCACTTACCTGCAAGTGGCAATTCAGTGGTCACTTACTTGCAAGTGGCGATTGACAGCATTAAATTGCCACTTGCAAGAAGTGATGATCGGATCTCCACTTGAAAGTAACAATTTCAATGTTATCAATGGCGATTCAATACTGTAAGTGATGATTCAACTCTCTCTCTCTCTCTCTCTCTCATGTAGTGACTAGCGAGGGGAGTATAAAAAAAGTTTAAAATTTGAGGTCTACATTGTGTAATACAATATACTCAGCTTGATTTTGATAAAACACTTATGAGATGGATTTGTACAGCAATCATCTATATACCCAAACATAGAAATAGAATCAGAAAATGCTAGATCATATTTTGTCTTTCCAATTTAACTTTTTCACTGTTATTTGAAAATCGGGCCGACAAATGATGTGATACAGAGACAACGTCGAATTGAAGCAATTAACGGAGCATGGGCAATGATCGGTCTCACAACGGGATTAGTCATTGAAGGAAACACTGGAAATAGTATATTAACCCAGGTTAGTTATTTTGTCATGCATGAGGATAGAGAAAGAGGGTATTGTGTTATTTTAGTAACCAACAAGTTCTTTCTTTCTACAGCTGGCTGGATATTGGGGTGCCATCAGCAATTTCTTTGTTCGATAGTGCATCTTCTCGGTGGAGTGGTGAGATCAAGATTAGAGTGTGCAGAGCTGTATCAGACTCTGGAATCATTCTTTCAGATTTAATGTGTAAAAGTTTCTCATTTTCTCATTTTCATTCGGTTCTCACTGCTTCCAGCATTTGAATTTTTGTGGCATTTTTGCCCTCCATATACTAATGTAACAGTGATGTGTAAAAGCATTTTTCGTGTACCCACGTCAGAGTGGGATATTCTTAGATTTGAATCTTGAAAGTATCTTCTATTTTGTTTCAGTCATCTTCAATCAATCTACTGAAAATGTAAGAAATGGGATAGTGAACAATTTCATAGAGGTATTTAACTTGAGGAATAATCCCTTCCTCGATGCGTCCACTCACAATGACAAAGCCCCACCATTGAATTCTGGTTTGAATTCTGGTTAAGAAATTTTAACAGCTTGTTTTTAAAAAAAATCTAAAAACCAAGGTTAGATGGAGTTCAAAAGGGACACGTGGCGAGTTTTAGGTGACGAGATTCTCACTCTCCTCCTGAGGGGATTATTTTTCATTTCACTTTTAGTCCCTTCAGGTTATCCAAATCCTTTAGCTCCTTGACTTCCCATTCAACTTTAAAGCTCCAATTCACATGTAAAAGGAAGTGGGAAAAAAATCATTTTCCATCATATAAAGCTTCCCCCAAGGTCTCCTTGGACTTTGAAGTGCAAACTTGAGCTTATGGTTACACAGTCTTATTAAAAAGGAGAATAAAGGAATAAATAAAACATGTTTTCTGTTTTCTGTTTTCTGATTTTAAAAACAAAATTTTGAAATTTTTACACAAAACATGTTTGGTAAATGTTTCCGTTTTCTGTTTTTAAAAATTAATAACAAAATTTTTGAAAATCAGGATAACAAAAATTTTCAGCTCCCTTTGTTTTTAAAACAAAAAACAAAAATGGAAAACTTGGACCCCCCACCATCCACCCACTTGCCACCACCCAAAACCACCACCACCACCATCCACCACGATACCATCACCACCATCACCACCACCACCCACCACCACCCACCATCACCACCACCACCACCCACCACCACAACACCACCAACCACAATACTACCACCACCACCACAACCACAATGCTACCACCACCACCACGCCACCACCCACCACCCACTACGCACCACCACCACACTACACCACCCACGACCACCATACACCATCACTACGCACCACCACCACCACCACCCATCACTATGAATGTACCAAACGTGTTTTTTGGTTTTTCTTTTTTTAAAACAAGTAACAATTAGTAATGCCAAACATGTTTCCTATTGAAAAATTTTGAAAACAAAAAGTTGTTTCCAATTTTTAAAAATAGAAAATAAAAACAGAAAAACGGAAGTGTATCCAAACAGCCCCTAAGAAATCTCATTCTTCCTTTCAATTCACATTTCTGCTTCTTTTTAAGTTATTTAGTTCTGTAAAATTTTCAACTTTTCCAAATTCTTTGTTGTATTCTTTTAGTAATTCTTGCTTAACAATGCAACATGCCCGATTTGCCTTCACTCGCGAATGGACATTCCATAGTCATGTTGAAAGGGTCAGAGTGGTATACAAGTCTCGGCTTCTCCTAACAGTTGTAACAAGAGCTTAACCTAGATAACATTCTTTTGAGATCAAGATAGACTTGTAAAAGTTGTTGGCCTTGCTACTTTTGATTATGTGGAAATGCACCTGCTCTGTTTCAATGACTTCACCTTCTCAAAATATTGGAGAGGGTAGTTCTTCTCCACCTCCCAAGCAAGTTGGGACATACAACTGAATGACGATCTCGCTCGCAACTTCTGTGGGATCTTGCTAGCAACTTCAGTCGGGAACGGAATATCAACCTCAAAACCTTCTATCTGAGGAGACCAGGTCTATTTGGCTTGGCTTATTTGGTCATTTTCTAAAGTCACAACAGCTCTAATCTTGACCCTTAATTATTTGAATAAAGAACAATAGTCGGAGCAGACTATTGTTTCTCGCTCTCACAAAGCCCCTTTAACAGTTCTAGACTCTGGTCAAGAAGTTTTAACCCTGTGGTTAAGTTTTTTTCTCTAAAAATCAAGGGTATCTAGAACCCTAATGGTTGGTGAATTTTAATGTAGAACCCCGGATCTTGATGGCCATGTACGACGAATGATATCATATACTAAAGCATGTAAGAATGTATTTATGGTGTATGGGTGTTTGGAATGAAATAGGCAAGAGTATAGAATACTCTTGAGTATTGACAAGGGTTATGCCTTGGCATACCCTCGACTCTAAATAGCCCTAGCGTTCACACCGCTCGTCGGAATCAAGCGATTCTTGGATTTTTGGAAAGTTAATTGAACCCTCTTCGGGGTTCATGTTGATCACTTGTCTTGGTTTTGAGTTGGTGTTAGGTCAAAAGACCGATTTCTGAAGTCAGGTCGGTTTAAAATCTGGATTGACGAAACCCAATTTCGGATCAGTCAGGTTTAGGGTCAAAATGGTCCAAGAAAAAGGAAGAATTGGAAGTTGTGAAAAACATAAAAGTTGTTCTCCTTCGAAATACGAATCCAACGCAAGTTGAATCGTCAGAATCGGACAAGCGAGTCAAAAGTTATGGCCGAGATACGAAAACGCAAAAATGCTGAAGCTTTCTGCAAAAGTTGTGATCGCTCGTAGGGACCCTACGAACGATCGTAGCGGAGCTACGAACGATCGTAGAGTTGCTACGATCGATCGTAGAGTTGCTACGATCGATCGTAAAACCCCAGAAATGCTGGAAACTCTCGGGTGAAACTACGATTGATCGTAGGAAGCTACGATCGATCGTAGAAGTCTACGATCGATCGTAAATCGCTACGAATGATCGTAGATACGCGATTTTATTTTCTTGGATGTAATTTTTGGGGGTTTTTCACCCCTTACACTATAAATAGAAGACTTTAGGAGGGTTTTTGGGTTACCCTAAACCAAGGAGAGTTCCTAGAAAGAGAAGGAAAGGATCTTGAGCATTCCAAAGAGGGTTTTGCTCGAAACCAAGAAGAGCTCGAATCAAGGGTTTTAGAACCCTAGAACCGTTCTAAAAGGCTTGGATTCTCCAAATCCAACCTCAAGCTCGTGTGGAGTACCTCTTCCAAGCTAGGGCAGCGTTTCTACATCATCCTCAAGGATTTTTCTTTCCCTTTTCAAGGTTAGTACATTCTTCCTAGTTACTTTGGTAATAACCTAGGATTTTTCTAAGTAAATATGTGTTGGATCTTCCCCATTGCTCCCTTGTGTTGGTATATGCTAAATCCCTAAAACATAAACAAGATAATACAAACAAATGGTGGAATGTATGAATGGATGAGGAGTGGAGGCGATTGGATGCCATGTTGTGATGTGTTGAATGATGGGAAAAATGGTGGAAGGGCATATTACGCATAATGAACACACCCCAAGTGTTTGATGAAATGTTCGAATGAGAAAATATGAAATAACTAAAGGTAAAAAGGTTGAATACCATATGTTTGATAGAATGCATGAATAAACTAAGATTTGAAAGCATGAGTCACATAAATGTTCCCCATTTGGCAAGTTGTATGCATGTGTTTATTTCGCTTCTTAAATTCTCATGTGAGTTGGGAATTGTTAAAATGCTATATGTCATCATGATTTCACGATTGCTATGCACGAGCACATATGTAGATGGAGGATATTGTCAAGGAGGTTGGTAGCCCCGGTTAAGGGTGCTAACCTCTGGCTCATAAGAAAGGAAATGGTATTGTCAATGAGGTTAGTAGCCTAGGATTATGCGGGTGCTAGCCTCTGGCTCATAAGAAACGTATTGTACTGTCAAGGGGGTTGGTAGCCCAGGGATGTGCGGGTGCTAACCCCTGGCTCATAAGAAAGGACTCGGAAATGTTGCACTGTCAAGGAGGTTGGTAGCCCCGGTCAAGAGTGCTAACCTCTGGCTCATAAGAAAGGAAATGGTATTGTCAAGGAGGTTAGTAGCCCAGGATTATGCGGGTGCTAACCTCTGGCTCATAAGTAAGGTATCGTACTGTCAAGGAGGCTGGTAGCCCAGGGATGTGAGGGTGCTAACCTCTGGCTCATAAGAAGTGTATTGTACTGTCAAGGGGGTTGGTAGCCCAGGGATGTGCAGGTGCTAACCCCTGGCTCATAAGAAAGGTATTGTACTGTCAAGGAGGTTGGTAGCCCAGGGATATGCGGGTGCTAACCTCTGGCTCATAAGAAATATTGAAAGGACAACTCAAAGAGGAATTGTATGATGCATAGACATGTTTTAGTTTCATAATAATTATGACTTGATAAAATGTTTATGTATGAGGTTGCTAGAAATGATTATGAACTATACTCCTCTCATTACTTGTATATGATGTTGTTCGTTATTACCATTGTTAGTTAGGGGCTTGTACTCGCTGAGTATTCCATGCTCAGCCGTACTTTCATGTCAGCAGGTACCCGAGTCTCTCTCGACATTTGTGATCCGGGTCCTTGGATAGAGGAGGACTATGGCGAGGAGGAACCTTATGAGGATCTAGTAGTCGAGCCTCAGGCGGAGGCGTGAGACTTAGACCATTGGCCCCACGGGGGTGACTATTGAGCGAGACAGAGTTGTATTTTGTCTTTTGTATTTTGTTAGGTGGGCCTGTCCACCTTAGGCTTAGACGTGTTGTGCATATGTTAAACTTGGAATACTGTTTTGGAACTTTAGAAGAAAAAAAAGAGTTGGTTGCGCTTCCGCATTTTATGTTTAGCTTCCGCGCTCTGATTATCATTGTATCAGTATTATATTTTGCCTTGTTCATTACATGATTGTTTGGCAGGTTTGTATAGTCCACCTAAAGTATCCCTAAACTCTTAGGGGGTATTTTGAGGCGTGACAGAGGTGGTATCAGAGCCTAGGCGTTAGAGTCCTTAGGGTCACTAGAACTGATACTATGATTGAACAAGGTCTTAGGCCACTAAGAGGAGTCGTATTCCAAGTATAGACTAATAACTTAGTTTTAGTCCATAACCTGTTGGAAAGCCAAACCGCACTTAGTAACCTACGCTAGAACACGAACGTATACTTGTTGTTGCTGTGTATACCTTGAATGAATTGTCATATGCTCAATAAATGATAGGGATGCTAAAATTGTTATTAAATATTGTGCAATTATTGAATTGTTGCTAAACACGTATCCAAGTTAGACTCATGTGGTACTGTCGTTCTCAGGATCACATCATGAGACGCGGTGCTCGGGGTCGCGGATACAATACGAGGGGAAATGGAAGTGATGCCCCTTCCAGTGACTAGCAACCTGATTTTGCCCAAGCTTTTGCATCTATAGCCGAGACTTTGGCTATGTTAGCAGCAAGGCCGGTTGCTGTTACTCCTTCTACACCTCCGCCACCTCCGGCACACCATGCTTCAGGATTGGAGGCATTTAGGAGATTACGTCCTCCTACCTTTTTTGGTACTACTGACCCCATGGTCGCCGAGGCATGGGTATGCAATTGGAAAAGATTTTTAGAGCGCTCCACTGCACGGATGAATAGAGAGTGGACTGGGCCACCTTCGTGATGGAAGGTGCGGCCGAGCATTGGTGGAGAGCAGCACAAAGACAGAGGGAGTCCACCAGGTCGGGGGAGCCGTGGACATGGCCGGAATTTTTGGATGTCTTCTATAAGCAGTATTTTCCAACAGCTGTCAAAGAACAGAAGGAGATTGAATTCATGACTCTTGAACAAGGAGAGTTGAGTGTGGTCGATTATGAGGCTACCTTCGTGGAGTTATCGAGATTCGCACCTCACCTAATTGCATCAGAGCATATGCGAGTCAGGAAATTTGAGTGGGGATTGAAACCCTCCATTAGAGACAGGGTCTCGATGTTCCAGGTGGCTACCTGGGGAGAGGTTGTGAGCAAGGTGAAGCTTGCCGAGAAGAATTCGGAAGAATTCTTCAAGAGAAGGGATATGACTCGAGGCCAGTCAAGTAGTTCGGGGTCGGTAGAGAAGAGGGTTAGGACAGCCCCATATCAGGCATCCAGGCTTATACGGTCACCGAGGCCTCCCTTGACATCACATGTATCTCGGCCTACCACTACACCGGTACCTCGTCCCACACTTTCACAGGCCACCCGATATGTTCCACCTTCATCCTCATCAGCATTTGAGGAGTGCTCCTATTGTGGTCGGAGTCACCGGATTGGTGAATGTCGGAGGATTTCGGGTGGGTGCTTTCACTGTGGAGATGTGAATCACATGGTCAGGGATTGCCCACGCAGGCAGCTGCAGCCTATCCAACCCCAGGGGAGTAGGCCCCTAGTTCGACAGGATTCCCAGCCGGGATCCTCACAGGCTTCTACGTCTAGGCCTTCACGACCCACGTTATCCACTCCACCGCCTCGTAGGGCAACCCAGGGTCAGGTTTTTGCCTTATCGGAACGGGATGCACGTGCATCTGACGATGTCATGCAAGGTACGCTATCATGCTAAAGTTTCGAGTTGTAATTGGCTGTTATTATGTAATGTGATTGCTTATATGTATGACATGCTACCTGTACTTATGTGTTATTGCGTGAAATCTATTAACGTGAATTTAATTAATCACACAGGCGCGTTATTAGTGAATGAATGCCTAGCCCGAGTGTTGATCGACACAAGATCCACTCATTCCTTTGTATCGCCTAGCTTTGCGAAAGGATTTCCAACCAAGTCCAGTCAGTTGAAGCATGAATTAACCATCTCCACACCGCTCGGCAAATCAGTGGACACGGACCGTATATACAGGGACTGTGTAGTCCAAGTGGGACAGAATGAGTTGTTAGCCGACCTCATCATCCTGGACTTCCAAGACTTAGATTTCGATGTCATACTTGGTATGGATTGGCTATCGGCTCACCACGGACATGTGGCATGTTTCGAGAAGATGGTGAACTTTGAGCCGATGGGAGTTAAGCCATTTCACTTTCGAGGGTTGAGGGAAAGAGACATTGCTCGCCTCGCAGCTTTGAGCTTAGCAAACCCAGAAGCACAAAACTCCTCGGTCATTCCGGTCGTGAGTGAGTTCTTGGATGTGTTTCCGGAGGAACTTCGCGGATTGCCTCCGGATCGGGAGATTGAGTTCGCTATAGAGCTTACTTCAGGCACCGCTCCGATTTCAAGGGCACCATATAGAATGGCCCCAATAGAGCTTGAGGAATTAAAGAAGCAGATTGAGGAGTTACAACAACTTGGTTTCATCCAACCAAGTGTGTCACCATGGGGAGCTCCGGTCCTCTTTGTGAAAAAGAAAGATGGGTCAATGAGAATGTGCATAGATTACCGGCAGTTGAACAAGATAACTATTAAGAATCGTTATCATTTACCTCGGATAGACGACTTGTTTGACCAACTGAAGGGAGCGAGATTTTTCTCCAAGATTGATCTTAGATCGGGGTATCATCAGTTAAAGATCAAGGCGGCAGATGTTCCGAAGTCGGCTTTCAGGACTCGGTATGGGCACTACGGGTTCCTTGTCATGCCTTTTGGGCTGACGAATGCACCGGCGGCGTTCATGGATTTGATGAACCAGGTGTTCCGATCGTACTTGGATCGATGTGTGATTGTGTTCATAGATGACATTTTGGTGTATTCCCAGACACGGGAAGATCACGCACGAGACCTTCGTCTTGCTCTGGAGATATTGAGAGAGCATAGGCTATACGCTAAGTTAAGCAAGTGTGAATTTTGGTTGGAGAAGGTGGCGTTCCTAGGCCACGTAGTGTCGACCGAGGGTATTTCTGTTGACCCGGCAAAGATAGAGGCAGTTATGATATGGGAGAGACCCAAGAGCGTCACGGAGATACGTAGTTTTCTCGGGTTGGCAGGCTATTATCGGAGATTCGTGGAGGGATTCTCCAGTTTGGCTGCACCTCTCACTTACCTGACGAGAAAGAATGCTAAGTTTAGTTAGAGCGACAGATGCGAAGCGAGCTTCCAAGAGTTGAAGAAACGCCTCACCACGGCCCCAGTCCTTACTGTGCCATCCGGGAGTGGTGGTTTTGTGGTTTACAGTGACGCCTCGCATGTGGGGTTGGGATGTGTACTTATGCAGCACGGCAAAGTCATTGCTTACGCCTCCAGGCAATTGAAAGAGCATGAGAAGAATTATCCCACTCACGATTTAGAGCTCGCCGCGGTTGTGTTTGCCTTGAAGATTTGGCGACATTATCTCTATGGGGAACAGTTCGACGTATTTACGGACCATAAAAGCTTGAAGTACCTGTTCTCCCAAAAGGAATTGAATTTAAGGCAGAGAAGATGGGTAGAGTTTTTGAAAGACTACGAATGTTCCATTCAATATCATCCTGGCAAGGCGAACGTTGTAGCCGATGCTCTTAGCCGGAAGCCCACTGGACTTTTGGCGCACATGATGCTGAGGGAATGGAGGTTGTTAGAAGATGCATCCAACCTCGACATCAGTTTTAGTCTCCCTACTCTTGGGCCAGTAATGGCTAATATCACATTAGGCCATATATCCTGAGCATGACGAGGGAGTTGCAAGGAATGGATGCCGAGCTACTGTCTTGCCGAGACCAGTCAGTTAAAAGTGGTAGCAAGGATTTTGCGGTGAGGGATGATGGAATTATCACTTTCAAGGAAAGAGTATGTGTCCCAGCCGATGAGAAACTTAAACGAGAAATCTTGTACGAGGCTCACCGGTCCAAGTACACCGTTCACCCCGAGGGTACCAAGATGTATAGGGACTTAAAGAAGCACTTTTGGTGGCGGAACATGAAGCGAGAAATAGCGGAGTACGTGTCCCGATGCTTGGTGTACCAACAAGTCAAGGCCGAGCACAGGAGACCGGCGGGTCTGTTGCAGTCTCTCCCTATTTCCGAGTAGAAATGGGAACATATCTCTATGGACTTCATTGTGGGGTTGCCAAAGACAGTTAGAAAGACTGATGCGATAAGGGTTGTTGTTGACAGACTCACGAAGTCCGCCCATTTCTTACCGTACCAAACTACATTCAACTCAAATCAGTTAGCTGCCTTGTACATCAAAGAGATAGTCCGGTTGCATGGAGTACCAGTGAGCATTGTCTCAGACCGGGATCCAAGATTCACATCCAGGTTTTGGAAAAGTTTTCAGGATGCCATGGGTTCCCGACTAGACTTTAGCACCGCCTTTCATCCTCAGACAGATGGAGAGACCGAGAGGGTGAACCAGGTTATAGAGGACATGCTCCGAGCTTGCATGTTGGACTTCAAAGGCAGTTGGGAGGATCACTTGCCATTGGTGGAATTCGCCTACAATAACAGCTATCAGGCGAGCATCCAAATGGCTCCTTTTGAGGCCTTGTATGGTCGAAGTTGTAGATCTCCCCTATACTGGGATGAAGTTGGAGAGAGAAAGATATTGGGCCCGGAATTGATTGAACAAACCGCGAATAAAGTCAAGATCATCAAAGAGAGATTAAAAACGGCTCAGGACAGGCAAAAGAGCTATGCCGACACCCGTAGACGAGATCTTGAGTTCCGTATTGGCGATATGGTATTTGTGAAGGTTTCACCGACAAAGGGTGTTATGAGGTTTGACAAAAGAGGAAAGCTCAGCCCGAGGTATGTTGGTCCATTTAAAATTATCACCCGAATTGGTGAAGTTGCATACCGGGTTGCTCTACCCACTCACATGGCGGCGGTTCACAACGTATTCCATGTATCTATGCTTCGGAAATATATTCCGGATCCTTCTCATGTGATCGACCTTGATACGCTAGAAGTCCGAGAGGATCTCACTTTGGTGGAAGAGCCGGTTCAAATTTTGGACCGTAGGGATCAAGTCTTGCGCAATAAGGTCATCCCCTTGGTTCTTGTTCGATGGCAACACCATTCACGAGAAGAAGCTACATGGGAGCGCGAAGCGGAAGTGAGGGAAAAATATCCTAATTTGTTTGAGTGATGTTTATGTAATTTTGTTCTTTATAATCTCTATGTATCGTTCCAATTTCGAGGACGAAATTTCTGTAAGGGGGGGAGGATGTAGAACCCCGGATCTTGATGGCCATGTACGACGAATGATATCATATACTAAAGCATGTAAGAATGTATTTATGGTGTATGGGTGTTTGGAATGAAATAGGCAAGAGTATAGAATACTCTTGAGTATTGACAAGGGTTATGCCTTGGCCTACCCTCGACTCTAAATAGCCCTAGCGTTCACACCGCTCGTCGGAATCAAGCGATTCTTGGATTTTTGAAAAGGTAATTGAACCCTCTTCGGGGTTCATGTTGATCACTTGTCTTGGTTTTGAGTTGGTGTTAGGTCAAAAGACCGATTTCTGAAGTCAGGTCGGTTTAAAATCTGGATTGACGAAACCCAATTTCGGATCAGTCAGGTTTAGGGTCAAAATGGTCCAAGAAAAAGGAAGAATTGGAAGTTATGAAAAACATGAAAGTTGTTCTCCTTTGAAATACGAATCCAACTCAAGTTGAATCGTCAAAATCAGACAAGCAAGTCAAACGTTATGGCCGAGATACGAAAACGCAAAAATGCTGAAGCTTTCTGCAAAAGTTGCGATCGCTCGTAGGGACCCTACGAACGATCGTAGAGTTGCTACGATCGATGGTAAAACCTCAGAAATGCTGGAAACTCTCGGGTGAAACTACGATTGATCGTAGGAAGCTAGGATCGATCGTAAATCGCTACGAACGATCGTAGATACGCGATTTTATTTTCTTGGATGCAATTTTTGGGGGTTTTTCACCCCTTACACTATAAATAGAAGACTTTAGGAGGGTTTTTGGGTTACCCTAAACCAAGGAGAGTTCCTAGAAAGAGAAGTAAAGGATCTTGAGCATTCCAAAGAGGGTTTTGCTCGAAACCAAGAAGAGCTCGAATCAAGGGTTTTAGAACCCTAGAACCGTTCTAAAAGGCTTGGATTCTCCAAATCCAACCTCAAGCTCGTGTGGAGTACCTCTTCCAAGCTAGGGCAGCGTTTCTACATCATCCTCAAGGATTTTGCTTTCCCTTTTCAAGGTTAGTACACTCTTCCTAGTTACTTTGGTAATAACCTAGGACTTTTCTAAGTAAATATGTGTTGGATCTTCCCCATTGCTCCCTTGTGTTGGTATATGCTAAATCCCTAAAACATAAACAAGATAAAACAAACAAATGGTGGAATGTATGAATGGATGAGGAGTGGAGGCGATTGGATGCCATGTTGTGATGTGTTGAATGATGGGAAAAATGGTGGAAGGGCATATTACGCATAATGAACACACCCCAAGTGTTTGATGAAATGTTCGAATGAGAAAATATGAAATAACTAAAGGTAAAAAGGTTGAATACCACATGTTTGATAGAATGCATGAATAAACTAAGATTTGAAAGCATGAGTCACATAAATGTTCCCCATTTGGCAAGTTGTATGCATGTGTTTATTTCACTTCTTAAATTCTCATGTGAGTTGGGAATTGTTAAAATGTTATATGTCATCATGATTTCACGATTGCTATGCACGAGCACATATGTAGATGGAGGATATTGTCAAGGAGGTTGGTAGCCCCGGTTAAGGGTGCTAACCTCTGGCTCATAAGAAAGGAAATGGTATTGTCAAGGAGGTTAGTAGCCCTGGATTATGCGGGTGCTAGCCTCTGGCTCATAAGAAACGTATTGTACTGTCAAGGGGTTGGTAGCCCAGGGATGTGCGGGTGCTAACCCCTGGCTCATAAGAAAGGACTCGGAAATGTTGCACTGTCAAGGAGGTTGGTAGCCCCGGTTAAGGGTGCTAACCTCTGACTCATAAGAAAGGAAATGGTATTGTCAAGGAGGTTAGTAGCCCAGGATTATGCGGGTGCTAACCTCTGGCTCATAAGTAAGGTATCGTACTGTCAAGGAGGCTGGTAGCCCAGGGATGTGAGGGTGCTAGCCTCTGGCTCATAAGAAGTGTATTGTACTGTCAAGGGGGTTGGTAGCCCAGGGATGTGCGGGTGCTAACCCCTGGCTCATAAGAAAGGTATTGTACTGTCAAGGAGGTTGGTAGCCCAGAGATATGCGGGTGCTAACCTCTGGCTCATAAGAAATATTGAAAGGACAACTCAAAGAGGAATTGTATGATGCATAGACATGTTTTAGTTTCATAATAATTATGACTTGATAAAATGTTTATGTATGCGGTTGCTAGAAATGATTATGAACTATACTCCTCTCATTACTTGTATATGATGTTGTTCGTTATTACCATTGTTAGTTAGGGGCTTGTACTCGCTGAGTATTCCATGCTCAGTCGTACTTTCATGTCGGCAGGAACCCGAGTCCCTCTCGACATTTGTGATCCGGGTCCTTGCATAGAGGAGGACTATGGCGAGGAGGAACCTTATGAGGATCTAGTAGTCGAGCCTCAGGCGGAGGCGTGAGACTTAGACCATTGGCCCCACGGGGGTGACTATTGAGCGAGACAGAGTTGTATTTTGTCTTTTGTATTTTGTTAGGTGGGCCTGTCCACCTTAGGCTTAGACGTGTTGTGCATATGTTAAACTTGGAATACTGTTTTGGAACTTTAGAAGAAAAAAAAGAGTTGGTTGCGCTTCCGCATTTTATGTTTAGCTTCCGCGCTCTGATTATCATTGTATCAGTATTATATTTTGCCTTGTTCATTACAGGATGGTTTGGCAGGTTTGTATAGTCCACCTAAAGTATCCCTAAACTCTTAGGGGGTATTTTGGGGCGTGACATTTAACCACGGTTAAAGGGGGATAAAATGGGACACGTGACAAAAAAAGGGGGCGCGAGACATCTCCTTTCGCTTCACCAGCAGGGAGGTGAATATTTTCCTTGAATAAAAGGCTTAGTATTTGGTGTATACTTGGGAGTACCATAGACTGAGTCATTCTTTAATTTGTAACCACGATACAAAACAAACTTCTTAAAATCATTCAAATTCTTATAGCAAAAATGTGATATAATCAAATAGCAACAAGTCTATTAGTCATATCGCAATTATAGTTCCATAAGTGCTCCAAGGCATCGCTTCATCATTCGTGATACATTTTCTCATAAGCTAATGCTCTTGATACCAAGTTGATCCGTTCTTACTCAAAATGTCCCGGCTATTCATGGAACGTGAGAAGCAGATGAATAATCATATGCTTCAGGAAGAAATCGAAGAATTCATATAAGTTAATAATCATGATACCTTTTTGTTGGCGCAAAAAGATTGGGAGTGGATTTGGGTTCACACAAGTTGTTTGTCAATATGGGTGTCTTCCCTAATTGGTTCACGTTGCTTAAATCAGTAGGCTTGTATTCTCTATATATTTTCAGCATCCTCTTCTAGAGTATGTATCTGCCTAAATCAGTAGGCTTGTATTCTCTATATATTTTCTGCATGCTCTTCTAGAGTATGTATCAGTAATAGAACTCCTCTCCTTCTCCTCCATGCATGTAGGCACATCTCTAGGCAATCCCTGCCAAATCACATTAAATCCTTGTGTCTTTATGCTTTTGTTCCTTTATGGTATCAGAGTGGGTCGCTATTTTCTCTTTTGTTTATTGAGAAAGATAGTAGGTTTCTGCTCTTCTTCTTCATAGAAGGCAAAGTGCTCTGTTGCTGCCTCCTTTCCAGATCATGTGTGGTTGAACTATTCAGTTCAGATCCAAAACGTGTGATGTTGGGCTGTTTGTAAAGCCAACTACTTTATGGTGTTGGGCTGAATGTCAAGAAGTCTCAAAACAATTGCTTTTGGATTTTTTTCAAAAAGCCAAAAATCTTAAAAGGATCAAATCAGTATTAACACAATAAGGCTCTTGTTAGAGGGAACTCTCCTCTCCCTCATACCTTGAAACCATCTACATCTTTCTGGATTCCAGACAAGGTCTGGGATGAGTTATGAGCTTTCAAAATCTCTCCTAAGTTAAAAGTGTTTATATGGATGGGGCTCACTAACTCTCTTGCGGTCCAAGCCAATCTCTTGCAGCGTAAGATCTCAGAGACTCTGGAATTTGTTAGTTGTGTGGACCTACTGAAGAGTCAATAGATCATGCCTTGTTTTTATGTCCGCATGCAAAGTGCGCCTGGTTTGGGGCTGCGATTTCAAGGTGGGACAAAATTGATTATTGTCTTCCTTTTGTTGATTGGTGGACCAATTTTCATGAGGTGTAGAGCAAAAGGGGGGCAAGATTGAGCTTTTGGTAAAGGTTATCTCTCTGTCATGGTCCATTTGGAATGCTGGGAACGAGAAGTTTTTTTAGGGTAGGATGATCAACCCTTGTGCAACCATTATTAGAAGCAGTGAGTTTGCTGCAAAGATTCAGGGTGTTGGTGTCCCTTGTAGCATAGGTTCTTTGGTTGGGGGTAGCGTTCACACTCCTGGTTTGACCATGTTTGATTCTTGGTCTCCCCCTTCTCAAGGGTGGACTAAGTTAAATTACGATGAGGCGGTGTCCTTTGATGGAGTTCATATAGCCACCAAATTGTGTGTCCATGACCATTCTGGTCATATCATTGCTCGTTGTACTTTTATTCGTCTGGGTAGTCTTGCCATTGTGGCAAAAGCGTATGCAATTCTCCAAGCAGCTTTTTTGAGTGAAGTTGTTGTTGAGTCAGATTGTCTGGAGGTATTTCAATCGCTAGTTTCATCTTCTCATCCTTGTTGTGGTTCCATCCAGGCTATCACCCATGATATTAAAGTAGTATGCAGCTTGATAAGCTTAGTAGCTTTCACCTTATTCGTCGAGGTGGGAATGTTGAAGCTCATGAGATTGCAGCTAAAGCTTTGAAGAGTTTTCTGTATTTGGTTATCGATGTCCTTGTTCTAAGTTTGTCTGGGACCCTAGTGATCCCAACTTTCCTTTTGTCTGTTGTTAGATGAATTGCCGATTATAAAAAAAAGGGCTTTCACCGTGTTAAATCAATACGCTACTGCCATGTCCAACGTATACTATTTCCGTGCTACGAATGTGAGATCTCTTCTATCACCTTTTTTTCATGACTAGTGAAAAATTTTCAATCATGGTTCATGAGTCTAAACCCAATCCGAGTATGAAACTTTCCTCGATTTTGTTGGATAGATTCAATTAAATTCCATGGTCTAGAGGTTTTTTTTGTCTATTGTGTTGTCGTATTGACCCTAGAGGGGGAGTAGATAGGGTCTTGGCAAATTTAAAATCTAACTTATCCCATTTTTGCAGAATTTAAATTAAACAAGGAATGCAACTAGCAAATCCAAATAAAGCAAGTAAGAGAAATAGATGAAAGAGTTAGAGAGTGCAAACACAGAGATTTGTTATCGAGGTTCAGCAAATTCAGTCTACTCCCTGCCTCAAGATTTTCCCGCTAGAGGGTTCACCACGATTCACTAATCGTACAGACTTCTTCCAGGTGAAGCCCAAACCTTTTACAACCCTTTTTCAGGCGAGGATCTCACCTTTACAATCTCACTTCCAGGTGTGAATCAGACATTTCTTGCAAGGGAACAGTCCTCCCTTGTCTTCCACAAAGCCTTCAACTCCAGTGCAAGAATCCTCAGATTCTTGACTTTACAATACAATGTTTTGTAGTTGGATTTGAATCCCAAAAATGCTCCTTGATTGAGCTGAATCAGATTGGAATGAATACTCTAAAGATCAAGGATTAGAGTTAAATAGCTCAAGAACAGAGTATGTGGATATTTTGGGTTTTTCACTAAAAATATGAAAATTTGACTTCTAGTGAATAATGAATCTTTATGGATTGATCGATCAATGGTAGTTCAAGCATTACTAGAGATTCATAAATGAACTCCTTATATACCCCAAGTAAGTTTATGGTCGTTGGTAGGAGCATTTAATGTGAGATAGCCTTTACAGACTAAAAATCAAGTTTTATTATTCATCCAGTCGACTGGATGAATTGCAACTTCATCTGGATAGACAAAAATGCCTTCCGACTGCATTTTAGCTTATCCGCGAAAATTTGGCTTATCCAGTTGATTAGATGACTCCATCCAGTCGACTAGATGGTGCAGATTTTGCCCAAACTTGGATTTTCATTATCTTGATGATGGGATTTGATCTCAATGCCTTCTACCTCATCTTTAACAAGATAATTACCAATTTTTTAGGTCATTTAGATAATATTTTAATTTGGTCTTAAGGTACCTAAGGTCATTCTAAGTTTTTGAGCTTTTTAACACCAACCATTGCGGACTTTTTACAAAAGTCCTAAAAACTCTCAAAGACTGGAAAATAAATTTTAAAACCATTTTGAGAGTCTTCTAATCTTGATTCTTGGATCTTCAATAAGGCTTCAACTCTAAAATCTTTCAAGATTTGTTCATCTTTTTGTGACTTTTGGCATGAACTCCAACTTGGTCTTCTTGTATGATTGAAGCTTCTTGACTTGATAGTAATGTGCTTTTTCATCGACTTGACTTGAATGCATCTTTTAGCAATTTGAATGGTGATACCATGTCTTTTGAGTTGAATTGTTAACTAATGCTCTTGTTTACTATTTTTCATAGTCACTTTAAAGTAGCATTAGTAATACAAAAGTTATTTCATTATTTGAGTTATCATCAAAATTAATAAGGATCCCTAAGATTGTAACCTTTAGGCTAACAATCTTCCTCTTTTTTATGATGATAAAATAATGGAATGAAATGAGAATTAGCTCCCCTCAATATATGAATTCTTCTAAAATTTTAAGGAAAACTCCCCCTAAACATATGCATTTTCATATTTAGACAATAAGTCCAATTTCTTTGCATATTGTTTAGATAAACCATTCACATATATATTGAAAGTTTAAAAGATTCCATTTAAGTCATGATACCAAAAAAAAAAATTAAGTCATGATACCAAAAAAAAAATTAGCACAAATAAGCATAAAAAATCAAGATATAAAGAAAGATCAGTCATGTCATATATATTTCAAAAAAAATACATTAAGTGAGTTCATGACATACATCAATCATGCCATGACACCAAAATTACAAAAGGAGAAAGAAATTCCATTTTCATTTTCATTTCCATTTACTTTATTCCCCCTGACATCATCAAAAAAATAAACATACATAACAAGCAACAAACATAAAGGGTGAATTAAGTAAAAAGTCTTCATTTTTCTTCTTTTTTCTCTCTTTCTCTTATAAGACTCTTTGGTGATGGGCATCTTCTTCTTTTCCTTTGAGTCACCTTGAGTACTATCATTGGAGATGACCTGCTCCTAGGTCTGGCCTGGGGTCTCTCAGGTACATGAACAGCTACAAGTATAGGAATATGAGATAGCTTATTCTTAATATCCATCAACTTAATAACTATCTGAGTCACTCTAGAAGTTGATTGATGAATGATCAGAGCCTGAGCACCCACTAGAGATGACGTCTCATGAAGGTAGGAGCCCTTAACTCTAACAACCTGATTTATGGTGGAGACAATATCACTCTCTAACGACCCCAAAATCCCACAAGGCTAAAATAGGACTTTAGGATCGCCACATTACTTAACCTGCTTAAAATCCATGACATGTAAGGCACACTAACACGAGTCTCCAAAAATGAGGATAATAAAATTCTGGTATATAAACTATAATCAAATAGCAAAAGTTTACGGTAAACATATACAATTCACTCTAAAACCAAAGAGTCTGATATACAACTAAAAAAGTCTACTAAGCAACATCTACTCAAGTCTAATACAACTCTCTCAATCAAATGAAATAAAAACTAAGAGGTGTAGCCACCCAAGTCTTTGGCTCCCTCCTCAGAAGGCTCACCTTCACCTCCTTCCTCTGCGTATGTTTCCTCAACCCACTGCTCCGCCGTGTACTCCTGCTCTAAACCTGCCAAGACGAAGTCCGGCTGAGTACAAAGGTACTCAGTGTATATAAAATCCAACCAACAATAATAATATACCTGCACTTGGTCAGAAACATATCCAATAACATAATAACATAATCAGAGTGCGGAAGAACGTGTGCGCATATACATCATATCATCACCTTGACTCGTGTACTTGTGAGAATCTTAGACTTGGAAGACAATACACTTATGAGTTGCTTATGCTTATAAGACCACGTGCTTGTGAGATGTTTATGCTTATGCACTTATTCAGATCATACAATGATGTGACATGCCGTTCTTGGCGGATACGGACCATGTCTAAGAATCAAATGGTTGACATGCTGTTCTTGGCGGATACGGACCATGCCTATTAATCAAATGTAATTGACATGCCGTTCTTGGCGGATACGGACCATGCCATGCTTATGCTTATTCAGAATGTCATACGTATGCCATGCTCATGCTTGTGGTCCACATGTGTGACTTGTGAGACTCTTATCTTAACATACACGTGCATATGTGCTTAAGTGTCGAAATTAATATTCGAGTTGGTAATTGCTTAGATTCCGATCTCCCACCATGGAAACTCCACTATACTGTCCCATACCAAATAGTTAGAGATTTCCCGGTTTGAGAGATGTTCCTCTAAGTTCTTACCTTCCCAACTATCAATTTCCATGCAAATAATTAGACATACTTAAAAAACAATTCACATATACATATCTTATCATAATTCATATCGCAATTCATAATCAATTTACCACCATTTCATAAGAGTATAATAGCATTTATCCTTTCAAGCATTTTCACAAACACCTTGTGTACGCATAATATGAATCCATTTCCCTTCTATATTTTCAAGCATTCATCAAACCATAATTCATCCATCCAATCAATTCACTATTCACATCCACATATTAATCCCATCCTCCATACATTTCCCATCCTCTATATATTCTATCCACATCCAATCCACATTTCCATCCACATTTCCATCAATAATTAGCTTACTTCATAGAAAATTTGGGGAAAATGCATTTAATCTCTATTCTATCATTTCTATCAAATTAATATTCACAAAACATTAAAATAGAGTTGATTAGGATAGTATATCGACCTTAGGAATCCTTCCCTTGGATTCAAAACGCTCCTGAGGAGATTTGGAGAAGCTTTGAGGTCGATCTCCAAGCTTTCCTCTCAATCTTCTAGCAACCCCCTTCTTCTCCAAGCAACCCTCTCCCTCAAACCCTAGGTTTTCTCCCCCTTTTTGCCAAATTAGGTTAGAAATAGGTAGAGTATTTTAATATTTCGAGTAGGACCCCCTATTTATAGCCCCAAGGTGTGAGAACAAAAAGACCAAAACGCCCATACTAAAATTCTGTAAAAATCACGAAAGACCGAGCGATCGGTGGTTATGACCGAGCGATCGGTTCTCAACCGATTGATCGGTGCTCTTGACCGGGTGATCGGTCAAAAAAGCACTCTCTGGAAATTTTCCCCATACAAAATTTTGGACCAGTCGATAGATACCGATCGATC
Organism: Tetracentron sinense; assembly: GCA_015143295.1. NCBI lineage: Eukaryota > Viridiplantae > Streptophyta > Magnoliopsida > Trochodendrales > Trochodendraceae > Tetracentron > Tetracentron sinense. The sequence continues at coordinate 18,013,697 of CM026569.1, forward strand.
GGTTTTGGACCGATCGATCGCTGCTTCTGACCGAGCGATCGGTGCTCTATTTCGACTCATTTTACTGTTTTGGCCATAACTTTTGACTCGCTAGACGGATTTTGACGATTCAACTTGGGTTGGATTCATCTGTCGAAAATGAACATTTTTGATGTTTTAGAATTTCTAAATTCCACTTAATTAATAGACTAAATTGTCCCCAAAGTTGAATGATCTGCAATTCTATTAGATAAAACCCACCATTGACTTGGCTTAAACTCAAAATAAGGAAAAACATTAAACATGAACTTCGAAGAGGGTTCCAACACCTTTCTAATGGTTCAAGAATCACTCAATTCCAGTAAACGGTGCCAAAACTAGAGCTTCCTAAAGTTTAGGATGTGATATGACATCCCTCCGTTACAAGTTTGATTAAGCCTAGTTTACACCACACCAAATAAATATATAATACAATAAACATCAAAACATCATAAGGACTATAATACCCCTAATACAATGAAGTAAAAACATGAAAAAGATTCGGAGTCTCTACACACTCTGTTAGACATGATGCCCAGAAAAGTCATTTAGATTGTTAAATTCTTATTAATTTGATTAATAAAGATTTCTTCTTAATCTATTGTGTATTCATAATGGGTAATTGATCATGATCATGAGATGATCTATATGATATGAGATATCGATAAAGGTCCATAGGATATATTGTAGAAAAGCTATGTGATGGGAATATCACAGGCAGATATAGCTTTCCAGTTCCTTATACCTTATATAGTCACAGCTATGGGTGAAGCTGAGCACTTCACTTATATGGCTGTCATTATACTAAGATGTTTTCAATAGTTGATATGTAATTCTATCTCGAACTATTGTAGTGGGGACTACACATCAGCATATGGGTGCTTAAATGAACACTGACTGATTGCATTCAATGAGAGACATCTTGCATAAACATACTATCAGATAGTTGGTCTCTCATTCACATTGAACAGTTTCAATGATCCTTAGATCTAATGAGTTCATTTATAACTGAGCAGTAATCTGACTGTTTTGATTCCACCAAAGTATTCTCTACCTTAGGGAATACAATACAGTGACAGTTGGATAGTCAGAAAGTTGTTCGAGTCATGATAAATTTCAAACAAGAAATCAATACTCATTAATTTGAGAGATTATCCAAGTTCCGGGTAAGACAGTTGATTAAGTTTAAATCCTGTACAGGTGATTTTGAAATCAAAATAAGTTTTGAAATATGCTTTTATTAAAATATATTATATTTATCAAATGATTTTCTCAAAATGTTTTTCGTGAGAAATTGTTTCTCATGGCTTAATCAGAAGTCTTGGAAACACAGATGATGTGCAATAGGCTATGAGTTAGATAGTATGTCAATCTCGAAGGCCCATTAGGGATAATGTATTTGGAATGATAAATTGAATTAAAAAGTTCATGTGGTGGGATCCGTATTGGTTAATGTTCCTACACTGGGATTCAATTGCAACATAGATATCTCACGTCACTTGCAATTCTGATGTAATTCCTGTTTAGGGTCAATGGGATAACATTGGGTAAGCTAAGGTAAGAATGTCCCAGAGCAATCTGTGGAGATGCTCACATAAGAAATACAAGCTCAATAATTGATTAAATGTTAATCAATTATTTAAGAAGTTAAAAGTTAATCATTAATTAAATAGATTAAAAGTTAATCTATTGTTTAAATTAATTGTTAATTTAAATCTAGGGATTATATTAGTAATTATTTGACTAACCTAATTAAAGGGAAAATGGGTTTGACCCATATCCATAAATCCATAAGGATAGACCTTTAATATGAGCCCGAGCCCATGGGTTTAAACCCTAGGATGGGGCGCCCACTTTAGAAATCCTAATTGGATTAGGACATGGTTACTTGAATAATTATTGAATAACAATTCTATTTATTATGGAATTAAAATCTAATGGTTGGATTGCAAGTAGGATTAAGATGAGAAGTAGTTGGAATAAAATAAAGAGTCTTGAACTCCCCAAACCTCACGCCCCCTTGAAGCTCACACCCACCCCTTATGGTTGTGGTCCCCTAGTTTGACTAGGATTCCTCTCTTATGTTGGCTGTTGACTAATCCCTTTATTTAAGAAATTCCTTTTGGAAAATGACTCTTTAATTAGAAGGATTACTATAACTAAAGTAGTTATAGATAAACTAGGAGTTTTAATTAATAGTAAGAGTTATTATTAATTAATAATTCCTAAGGGATCAGGTGTAATTGGATTAGGATTAGGATATGATCTAAATCCTATGAACCACCCAACACCCCTTAACCATTAAGTAAGATTCTTCAGAATTTTTTCTTACTCTCTCCTCTCTCTCCAAACCATGAGCACCTAGGGAGTGTCCCTAGGATTTTCGTGAGCTATAAGGGTGCATTCAAGTTGGGTTTTGCTACTTTAGGGTTTTGAACCTCAAGGTTGTGAGTGATAGAAAGTCTACACCATTGCTCCATCTTCTTCCTCTTGCTTCATCAATTCCAAAGAGAGATTTTAAAGCTTCGTGGGGATAGCGAAGAACAAGGATCGAGCTTCGAGTATTTATTCGAAAAATCTCTACAAAGAGTTCTAACGGTTCGAGTGGATTTAAGCTTCACCGATGAACATCATTCACCGAGGTGATATGATTAAAACTTGTAGATAATTTTTTATGCATTCTATGGTGTAGTAAAGTTCTAGTGGATCCAGTTTCCACATAATTTTTTATCCGGATCCCCCTTCACACTCATCTTCTCATTTTGCTGTAAGGCATCTATAACTTTTATCTCAATTAATAAAAGAATAAAATCAGCTTTGTTCTTCATTACATCTCCAGTAACTCCAATATCCTCTATCTACTGACTCAACTCTCGATCTCAACTCAGTCTAAATCCCATCAATCCTGGTCTCGAGAGATGACAGTCTGTCTCTGGTCTCTGACTGGAAGCTCTGCACACTCTCCCGAATCTCATTCTGGAAGCTCAGCATGCTATCACTGATCATAGACTGAAATCTGAGCATGCTCTCCATACTAGTCCCAATGGAGGCTATCTGGCCCATCAGGAGGCTCATCTAATCTGCAAACATCTCTGGTCTCCTCGGGGACTCATTGAAAGATCCTGCATCCTCAAGGTGAGGTGAGGAATCTCTCTGATGAGATGACTCTGGGATCTCTGGCTCAATCTCAATCTCAGGCAGCTCACTAACAATCTCTATCTCTGGTGTTGCTGCTGAAGGTGAGGGAATCTTTGAGTATCCTGGGGCAATAGTTGGAATAGGAGCTGGAGTAGGGTCAGCTGAATGAGTAGGAACAAAAGTAGTAGTTGGAGTAGAGGTAGGAGTAAAAGAAGGCTGGCTAGCAGGAGCACATGTAGAAGACTGTATGATAGAAGGCTTAGGTACCCAAACCTTCAAGGCTTTATTCCAGAGGTAGCCCCTTCTCATCAAGGTGGAAGGACTATAAAAGTCAGTATGTAGAGACTACCCTGCCAGGAATGGAGGCTAGAGGCAGTTCCACTAGATCGAATCCCTCATAGACAGTCCATTCATGCATTGTGAAGGTTTGGAAATCACCTACAGGAAGTCCTAGAAGGGTACTGAATTTCCCAAAGACAGAACAACTTCCTTTCCACATAGATAGGAAGTAATTTCATGGGTGGAAGAGTTGTATTTGAGGTGTGTATAGAAGAGCTTGACAAGCTCTGGATACATAGGTTCACTAGCTTGAAGAAAGGTAAGCTAGTCTAGGGATTTGAAGTACTCACTGATTTTACCTAAACCCCAAGATTCAAGAATGGAAGGATTGATAAACTTACCATACACAATGGTTCTTGTATTGATGATATCCTTGAATTTCTTCTCGTATTTGCCTGCTCTGAACTTTGAAGGACCCCTAGATGAAGAAGAAGAAGCTACAGCCTTCCCTTTATCTGGTTGTTCTCTGTTAGGGCTGGGTTCTTCATTTGCATTCTTGGTTCTAGCCATTTGGAATGAGATTGAAGAGTTTGGAATGATTTTCGAAAGATTTATGGAGGTTTAGAAGGATTGAATTTGAAGAAAATGGTTTTGGAGGGAAGAGGAGAAGACGATTTGAGAATAATAGAAAATGTTTAAATGATCGTGAGTTTTAGGAATTTTTAAGGTTATATTTATAGCCAACATCATCTAGTCGACTAGGTGAACCAATTGATCGGCTAGATGGTTCTAAAAGATCGGTTGAATAGGCCAAATCCCTTAAGACACGATTTTCGTCTATTTAGTCGAATGGATGTTTTATCCAGTCGACTGGATAGAGGAAATTCTATCTAAATAAGAAAAACTTCAACCTGCCCTATTTTCTTCTATTTAATCATCTAAATGCTTCATCTAGTCGATTGGATAGAAGAAAAAAAATAGAAAAAAATTTGTTTTCTTCTACACCAATCATCTTTCCACTTAGCTTTTATTAATCACTCAAAATCTTTAATTAAGCATTATTAATCATGATTAATCATTCAAAAGCAATACTTAGCAATTTTAAATAATTATATTAAATAAAATAATCAAATGAGATCTTTAAGCTTTTCACTCGGTTTTCAATCAATATTTGGCATCATTGTTAGACATCATATCAGATCATTAGGCTTGCCTATCCCAAGTTCTCTTCTCATTGAACTAAATATGTTATGTTAGAGGAGTTTTGTAAATATATCAGCAAGTTTGTTATTTGTATCAACAAATTCCAACACAACATTCACATTTTGAACATCTCTTATAAAGTGATATCTAATTTCAATATGTTTAGTTCTTGAGTGTTGAATGAGATTTTTAGACATACAAATAGCACTTGTATTATCACATTTAATTGAAATTTTATAGTAGAAAAGTTTAAAGTCTTCCAATTATTGTTTCATGTAAAGTGTTTGAGCACAACAACTCCCAATAGCTACATACTCAGCCTCAGCTATAAATAGAACCACTGAATTTTGTTTCTACCTAAACCATGAAACAAGTGAGTGTCCTAAGAAGTAACAAGTGTCACTTGTACTTTTTCTATTAACTTTGCATCCGGCAAAGTCAACATCTGAATAACTAACTAGGTCTAGTGATATATGTGTTCTTTGGATACCATAAACCTAAATCAATTGTGCCTAGTAGATACCTAAATATCCTTTTGACAGCCATCATATGTGATTCTTTTGAATTAGATTGGAATCTTGCACATATGCATACACTAAACATAATGTCAGGCCTACTTGCAGTTAAGTAAAGTAGACTTCTTGTCATGTCTCTATATTTCTTTTCATCAATATTTTTGTCTTTTTTATCCTTATCAAGTTTGGTTGATGGACTCATAGGAGTATCAATTTCTTTTCCATTATACATACCAAACTTCTTCAGTAACTCTCTAGTGTACTTGGCTTGATTAATGAAAGTTCCTTGAGTAGTTTACTTAATTTGAAGTCATAGAAAGAATGTCAATTATCCCATCATACTCATTTCAAATTCATCATTCATGCATTTAGCAAACTCTTGAGAAAGTAATTTATTAGTGGATCCAACTTTTCATTCTTTATCTATCAAACTCTAGCTTTTTAATATTTAGGAGATAAACTTATGAATTTGAGATTTTAACTGAATATTTATAGGTTACCCGAGTCTTCATGTTTTCACACAAGGAATCACGTGTCTGCCATTGTTTTGTAAAAGTTGATCGGATTTGCCAGTTTTCATTTTTTGTTTTTGTCATTCTTATCTGATTTTATTGTTCTTATCTTTTGCATATCAGTGACATATTAATTAACCTAGATTTTTTTTTTTATAACGAAGTAATGTGTCAAAATTTTGTGTCGGTTAGACATGTTTTAGGTACTCATTGATCAGTAAGGTGAATAAGATATATACATAACTACATGCTGTAATCAGTTGCACAATCATATATCATATAACATATCATGTTTCACGTATGATAATATAGTAACATATTAACAATCATCATAGATTTCATATTCAAAATAATAATATTACATAATAGCAACCTTAATTGGTTGTTGTGCCTAATAATAAAAGTCTTGAAAATAATTAATAAATCGTAAGTTTAACTGAAAAATTATTTTAACTTAGGCTTAAAATGAGTCTAAAATCTCAGTCTTAAAGAATTTAAATCTTATTTGCTCAAGATTTTCCTTCTAATATACTTAACCTTAAGGAACCCAATGCATTAACTTTATTATCATCCTACCCGGATTTAAGAATAATTTATATCTCTCTTAGATACTAGTCATCTGAACATATACTTATCACTGTATCATTCAAAACTCATAATAAGATATAATTAATAACACATAATAATATACAATAACTTTTATTAGCATACAATTTCATAACAGACCTAGGTCCTAACGAACCTAGTGACATCACATCCGTCATGGTATCAATTCGGATCTATGACTAATTCATTTGTCTATCTTAGTAAATCTCTGTAATCCTCATGCTCCTAATACTATCCCATACAGTCCTAAAGCCTCTGCTCCATAGGAAATTCTCTTGCAAAACTAGGAGTAACGAATGAGTGAGTAGACCCAGTATCAACCAACACATGAGCTAAAAAGTCATTTACCAACAAAGTGCCTGAATTGGATACATAACTAAGTGTGTCAAATCATGTGTCAAACATATAATATATTTTCAGCATGTTGATACATAATAGCAACCATCATCATAGCATAATCACAATACTAGAATACATAAATAATCCGAAACTTAAGCCTAGAGTAAACCTATCACCCTAGACTTGATGTTGCTTCCCTAAGGTTGACAAATCCCCTTATCTTATACTTAATATCTTAGCCCTAAGGACTCTAATGCCTTGAGCTCTGATACCACCTCTGTAACGACCCAAAGAATCATACAAGACTAAAATAGGACTTTGGATCCATTACATTTCTTTAACCTGCTTAAAATCCATGCATACAAGGCTTACTACACGAGTCTTCAAAAATGAGAGTAATAAAATTCCGATATATATAAAACCAAGTCATCCTGCTCAAGTCTATGCTCAACATAACTACCCACAATAACAAATAGTCTAATACCTAACTGTAAAGTAATCTAATGAGCAACATCATTTAAAAGTACTCTATTACAATTCCTTCAACTAAAACAAAACATAAACTAATAGGGGTAACCATCAAAACCCCTAGCCCCCTCCTCAGAAGGCTCACCTTCTTCTCTCTCTTTGGCATACACCTCCTCAGTCCACGACTCTTCTCCTAAACCTGAAGACAATGACAGGTCGACTGAGTATGGAATACTCAGTGGATAAACAAACTAACCACGGCATAAAATAACATGAGCAATGATAATATCATAATTTAGTTTATCTATGCTTAATCATATCAGATTCACATAACATAGGCATATTCAGAGTACGAAGCACATAACATGTCACAACATCATCTTGACTCGTGTACTCGTGCAACTCTTATCCATGAACTTGACTTAACATATGCATAGACTCATATATGCATGATTCATAGTGTGTTTATCCCGATAACGCATAATCATAGTGTTTTGTCCCGGCAATGCATAATTCATAGTGTTCGACAACTCGTAGAGTGGATGTTCGTAATAGGGGATCATTCTTTCATATCATAACATGAGTGCGACAATGCGTAGAGTGGATGTTCGTAGTGGGGGATCATTCTTTCATGGCATAATTCGTAACATGTTCGTATCCAATGCATGCATGCATGCTTGTGAGACAAGTGGACTCATGAGACTTGAATACTTACCATGCGAGTGCACGTCTGCTTGAGTGTCGTGATTGAAATTCAAATAAGTCATCCCTTATATTCCAATCTTTCGTTAGGAAACTCCGCTAGGTTACATCTCCCTAGTTAGAGAATTTCCAACATGGAGGATTTTCCTCTAGGGTTTGGCCTACCCGAATACCGATCACCATACAAGTAAATAGGGCATAATTTATCATAACGACAACAATATCTATTTAACTTATTTTCTTGCTGATCAAAAGCATCATACTAATACTTATCATTCTTAGACATTTCAACAAACATTTAGGATACGTTAATTATGAATATTTTGCCCTTTCACATTCTTAATATTTCATCACACCATAATCCATCCACACAACCCAAATATAATCTACATCCATATATTCATCCCAATCATCCACAATATTTCCATTCCTCCATTCAATCCATCCATAGTATAAACCTATTTCCATCTCTACCAAGCTTAATCCATACATGATTAGGGAAAACATAATCAATCTCCATTTCTATCATTTACATTATACTAATATTCACAAAACATCAATAATAGGGTTGAGTTAGAGAGTTTATCGACCTTAGGGATCCTTCCCTTGGATCTAAATCGCTCCCAAGATGATTTGAGGAAGCTTTGAGGAAGATCTCCAAGCTCTCCTTACAATCTCCTAGCAATCTCCTTCTTCTCCAAGCAATCTCTCCCTCAAAAACCTAGGTTTTCTCTCCCCGTTTGTCAAATTAGGTTTAGAATAGGTTGGGATACTCTAAAACCTCAAATAGGACCCATATTTATAGTCCCAAGGGTTAAAAACCCTAAAAAAATGCAATTTCAAACTTTTTAAAGCTACAGAGGTGCGCACTGGTCGATCGGAGTTTAGTCCCGATCGATCGGAAAAACCTCGGGTTCAGGCCGATCGATCGGGCTGCCAAGCCGATCGATCGGATCTTCAGGCAAAATTAGGAAATTTTCGACATAAACCCAATTTGGTAATTGACCCGTAACTTTTGACTCGGATCTTGCATTTTAACTATTCAACTTGCGTTGGAGTCGTCTTTCAAAGGGGAATAACTTTAGTGTTTTACAAAAATCCTAATTTTGAGTTTTTAAAGGTCTAATTGGGCCCACAAGTGGACTAATCTGCAATTTTATCAGACAAAACATCGAAAAACCTACTTTTGACTTAGCTTAGGCTCAAAATCTGGAAAAATCTTAAACATAAACCTTGAAGAGGGTTCTAACACCTTTCTAATGGTTCAAGAATCACTTAATTTCGATAAACGGTGACAAAACTAAAGCTTTCTAAAGTTCAGAATGTGTTAAAGCCTCCCTCTCTTAACAACTTTGATTAAGCCTAGATCACACTACACTAATTAGATATAAATATACACACATTAAAACATGATAAAGACTAAAATACTCTTAATACTTGCATAAAAGCATAAAAAAGATTCGGATCTCTACAGAAAGATTTTCAATCTTATCACTAATCTCATCTTTATCAATTTTAGTCTTTTCAAATGAATTTGATTCAGCAAAGATTATATGTATAAATTCTTCTACTATTAAATATTTCTTGTTAAAGACTCTATAGGCTTTGCTATTCATGAAATATCCTAGGAAGATTCCTTCAATCGACTTAGGGTCAAATTTCTTTAAGTGGTGTTTATCATTTAATATAAATTTGCATCCAAACACTTTAAAATACATTATATTTGGAGATTTTTTTTCCAAAGCTCATAAGAGGTCTTATTTAATTTATTTCTTATTACTACTCTATTAATTAAATAACATGAGATATTAATGGCTTCGGCCCAAAAATAGTTTGGTAATTTGTGTTCATTTAATATAATCCTAATCATTTCTTGAATAAATATATTTTTCCTTTCAACTACTTCATTTTGTTGAGGAGTTCTAGGTGCAAAGAAGTTATGGTTGAATCTACTTTCCTCACAAAATAGTTCAAGTTCTTTGTTTTTAAATTATCTTCATCTATCACTTCTCGCATTGATAATGGTATAGCCCTTTTCATTTTGCATTATTTTACAAAAACTTTCAAATAAAGTAGTAGTTGTGTGATAAAAAAATATCCAAGTAAATCTTGAATGAATAGTCATCTACAATAACAAAGGCATATGTTTTACCACCTAAGCTAGCTACATCATTTAGTCTAAATAAGTCCATGTGTAAGAGTTCTAGAGGATTAGTAGTTGAAATTTCTTTTTTTTTCTTAAATAATGATTTTATTTGTTTTCCTAGTTGGCAAACATCACAAATTTTATCCTTTATGAATTTTGTTCTAGGTAGTCCTTTTTTGAGATCATTCTTAGATAATTTTGATAAAAGATTCATGCTAGCATATCCTAGTCTTCTATGTCAAAGTCAACTAGTTTCATTTAAAGCAAAAAACATATAATATTTTGAGACAGTAGTTCATCAAATTCTAGTGTATAAACTTTTTCATTTCTATGAGCGATGAATATAGTATTAATGTTTTCTTTATCTTTAATCATGCAAAAGTTTCATTTAAAAGACACATTCAATCTCTTATCAGATAATTGGCTAATACTAATAAGGTTATGCTTAAGACCATCAACAAGTAAAACATTTTCAATGAATATAAAAAATTTCTTACCAATATTACCTATTCTGATTATCTTTCCTTTTGCATTGTCCCCGAATGTCACATGCCCTCCATCCTTAGGAGTGAACGAGATAAAAAGTTTTATGTTCCCGGTCATGTGTCTTGGGCATCCACTATCCAAGAACCATGTTGTCTTGGAAGAGCTTGACTTGAGGCATACCTACAAGACAAGTTTATGTAACTCCCTTTGGTACCCAACCTATCTTGGGTCCTCTAAGGTTAGTTTTGGGAGAGAATGTTCCCTTTGGAACCCAAATTTTCTTAATCACCTTCTTACAATTAACTGTGTCAAAAGCACTAGAAGGTGTTGGTAAGAGACTATTTAGTTTGGTAAAGAAAATTTTGTAATCCTTTTGTTTACTTGAAGGATTATAGCCAATACCGGCTTTACCAAATACACACTTTTGCTAGCCCAAAAGTCTTTCTAAGTTCTTCTGGCCATTAGTGAATGTGTGAATAGTGCTAGTCAAATCTTTGACCTTAGATTTAAGCTCATCACATTCACTTGATGAATCATGGGGTAATGATTGAATTTCCTTTATTTTTACTTTCAATACCTCATTCTCATCCTGTAGGCTATCCTTCTCTTTTTGTAAATTTTCACATAAGTTTGAAAGAGAAATGATTTCCTTTTTGAAAGATTTATTTATTAGCACAATTCTTCTAAATTCACAATATAAGTCATCAAATGTATCTCTAATTTCATCATAAGAGAGATTCATTTGAAGAAGAGTTTACCTCATCCTCATAAGTCATGAGGCACAAATTTGCAACTTCTTCATCACTTGAGTCTTCCGACCCACTTTCTTCCGAATCATCCCAAGTTACTTTCATGGCTCTCTTTCGGATCTATTGCTTTTCATGAGTTGAGGACACTCTGTCTTGATATGTCCTAGCTTCTTTTTACTCATAGTAAATTATGGGCTCCTTCTTGCTAGACTCACCCTTGGAGATTTCCTTGGTGAACCCTTTCAAAGGAAGCCAATGACCAATCTTTAATAAGCATAATTGTTCAGAATTGGGGAAGATTATGTGCTTTTGAGAATATGGAGAGTCGAAAAGGTAAACCAGTTAATAATAAGGAGACTGTCATATGTATCACGATTTTAAATATTTGAAAATTAAATCAGTTAATCTTTTAGTCATTGCATGTCATACTTGATCATATGTGCAAAATTGCAAGAAAGCACTGATGTTTGTGGGTATCGTCACTGGTAAACTCTCACAAGACTTCACTCGTCCTCTAGGGCCACCTAGGGGTTTAAAAGACTTGTTGTATACGCAAAATGCAACCGGGGATCCCACGAAATGTGATGTAGCTTAGTTTAATTTTCTTTTATTTATTTTTATTGCTTGAGGACTAGCAATATGTAAGTTTGGGGTTATGATCGGTACTAATTGTTACACATTTATGCACCTCGAACTACATTTGTTAATACTTTATCGTTACCTTTTGGATAATATTATGATACTTGGTTGCTCTTATGTCATTCAGGGTCATGCGAGAAAAAGAAGACAAAATTGAGGAATTATGAGATCCCAAAGTTGAAGAAGAACCTTATCAGGAAAAAGGCCAACAAGAAAGAAGGAAAGAAAAAAAGAAAAGCCACAGATGATCAATCGATGTTTAATGGACGATCGATCGCCATTCCGAACAGTGATGATCGATCGTAGCACCTTGACGATCGATCGTCCACTAACTCATAGCTAAAGAAGAAATCCCTGAAATGGACGATCGATCGTCCCTAACTGGCGACCGATCATCATTGGCGTTTTTGGCCTCGTAATCCACACACAAAATTTGAAGGGTTGCCCCTCTGGGTGTTTCTAAAAGTGAGATTTAGCAACAAAGAAGGGTTCTATATAAAAAGGAAAGCTACTAACCCTAGTGGGTTCTGAATTTTGGGAGATTGGAAGAGGAGAAGGTTCTGGAGATCTGTGAAGGTTGGATGATGGATCCTTCGAGTTCTTTGTGTTCTTTATTGAAAGCGGTGGTTCTTGTTCTTGCTATGAACTAATCTATTTTTCTAAGGTTTAGATGAAACTCTAGCCAAGTAATTGTATCTCTTGTGTTTTATTTAGGTTTTCTCCATTTTATAAACAATGATTGCATAATGAGAGAGTTATGTTCTTCAACCAGTTATTCGAGTTTATAATCAGTTTCAATATAATTTTATCATTGTCTTAGGTTCTATTGTGTTGAAATTGAATTCATTTATATCTTCTTTCTGTGATTGATAATTTTGAATTTTATGCAATGATTCTTGTTGTTGAGGAACTAGACTATAAGATATTCTATGCTTATGGAAGATGAGTGAAGTCACAACCCTAGTTTAGTGTATATCACTTGTGTTAACTAAAGATAGGATATGCATCTCTCGAATCATTCTTATTTTGATGAGTTGAGACTTGTAGTCAATCTCATCCCTATTGTTTAAGCTTGAGAAACCTGAATAAACATTTGTCGATGTAATTATGAAGCTAGTGGTGGCTTCGAATGCCCTAAATCTTTTCTCACTATAAAACTAAAAGCTCTTAGTTTAATTAGGATTATTAAAATCTGATAGTTTAATTCAGTTAAAATCAATCTAATCACAATCAATCAATCTTGTTACTCATTGACTTAGACTTAATCTGGAGAAAAAGACAACGAAATCAGCGCAGTCCTTTGTGGTTCGACACCTCATACTAGTCGCTATTCTACGGAATTGTAGCTGTTACGAGGTTTAATAAATTGACGATTAATACGTAAGACCTAAAAAAAGGGACATGTGGCGACCTCAGGGACACGTGCCAAATCAAGTTATCACCACAGAAGATTTGGTTCCATATTTAGAAGTCAGAACACATGACACCCTACTAAGCTGAGATCAAATCACACCCAATCACAATGTTATCAAAACCGGACCGAACCGACTGGTCGAACCGGAAAAACTGGGAACCGGTCCCCTTACTGGTTCCCAAAACCCCCAAAACCGAAACTCTTTAAGAACTGACCAGAACTGGTAGAACCAGTTAGGAATTGGTTAGAACCGGCCAAAACTTGTCAAAACCGGGAAAAAGGGGAAAAATATAGTTTTTTTTTTAACAAACAGTACACTGTTGAACTCGGAACCGACCACTCTGCCGGTTCAAGGTCTGGTCCGATTATGAAAACAGTGCCCAATCACGATTGAACTCGGGGGGAGTTCAATCGCATCCACACGCCAACACGTTTCCTTGTTAACTCTTATTAACAATTAGGGGTGTCAATCAGGCCGAATTCAGGTTTCAAAGCCTCTTGAAAATGTGTCGGGCTCGGGCTGGGCCTATTCAAAAATCACTAAAATGCAAGCCAAGCCCGGCCCATTGACACCCCTATTAACAATGGTTAAAATTCACTAACCTTTAGTGCTCAATAATCTAACCTTTGATTTTAGAAAAAATATTTTTTAAAAATTTAATCCTAAGGGTTAAAAGTTTTTATCTAGAGTTAAATATGTTTTTAATATTTTTTTATAAAAAACCAAGGTTAGATTATTGAACCCTAAGGATTAGTGAATCTTAATCACAGTTAATAGGGATTAACAGGGATACACGTGTTGACGTTTGGGTTCGACTGAACTCTTCCCGAGTTCAATCGCGATTGGCTGTGATTCGGTCCCTACTAACCCTGCCTCCTAAGTCCCAACCCAATGCTAGATACGATGATGACTGGGAACACAAAACTTTGAAACCGACTCGTATTTAATAACACTGAGGGAGAAGGCGGAGAAAGTCAGAAACTTAGGTTTTGCAACTCTCGCGATAAAGCTCTCTTTTAGGGTTTCTCTCCAAAGTCCAAAATCTTCTCCAGTAATCTCTCTCTCTCTCTCTCTTTGCATCACGTGTTGTTTTGTATTGTGGTGTAGATTTCTCAGGATTTGTCGATCTTCATGTTATCAAACTCTAAAAGGTTTGATTGTGTCTGGTAGAATGTTCTGCAATTTTTTTTTTTGATTTTTTGTTGTCTCATCAAGCAAGATATGATTTTTTTTTAATATAATTTCTTGTAGAGTTTTGGTTAAATATCCTGAATTTCTTGGGAAACTTCTTGGAGAAAAAAAAAGGATTTGTTTTTATGGTCGAATTCTGTAGATCATGTTCCAATAAGCAAAAGCCTTTATGTGGGTTGTTTCAATCTATGGTGCACTGCTTCTCCAAGTTATTTTTTCCCCTTTGGCTTGTTGATGGCGATTTGAAATTTTAAAATATTTAAAACCGTGGTTTCTGATATATTCTATGAAATTGTGACCTCAAAAGCCCATTTTTTGGTTCCAAATTGGATCCTGATGGGACTCTGCTGTGCTGCTCTTTGTATTGCTGGTCCCAAGCCCGGATAAAAGGAGGAGGGTTGTGTTGAGCATAGTTACCAAACACCCGTATTATACCTGTATAGTACCCGTATAATACTGTTAGGGGGGTCGCTGTTTAAAATTGCTTACTTTTGCTGAGTTACATATTATACCAGTATCGCCGTATAATATCCGTTTAATACATGTATTAAATGCTTACAATATGCTTATTTTTGTCGTACTTGTACCATGTTAAATGCATATTTTGTATTAAATGATTGTTATGAGTCATTATCATAACTTTTTTTTATTAATAATTATTAGTTCTTTTTTAATTTTCTCGTTTTTGCCGTATAACACCCGTACTTCCTATCATTGTCATATTATACCCGAACTTGTTAACTATGGCGTCAAGAATGAACCCTAGCCATCTTATGACATCTTTTAATAAAACGGAATGGCGGAACATATTGGTTGGATCATCCACCATGCAGCTCATTGGGTTAAGTCATTTTTGACGATGGTAATGTGAATTTGAACCATGTTGGATCGACAAAATGAAATTTTAAGTATTCAACGCTAGCATATATATAGTTCTCTATGATTTTCATGAATAGTCTATGATGGTATTTTGAAGTTGCTAACATATCCCTTTTGCTTATCTCATCTGGTTTAATTAAAACCAGATTGTTTAACTTAAGATAGTTTGTGTTTGGTAGGTATATTTTGCGATAATGTCTCGTGTATTCGTGGGAAATCTGGATCCGCGAGTGTCTGAGCGAGAACTTGAAGATGAATTTCGTGCATATGGAGTTTTACGAAGGTAAAATGTTTTGAAGCAATTCCTTGCCATTTACCAAAGGTTTTATATAGATAAAAGAACTGTGGGAATTACTTTCTAATGTTCCGGCTAAGCTTATAACATTAGTCTCTTGAAAGGTTTTATTTGTCTGGCGTGTATTTTATTGCACTTTCTGGATACGTTTTATCAGCATAGGGTTTTGATTTTGGAAGTTGTGTTTTTTTTTCCTCAAGGGGTGATAAAAAATTAGAAAGAACTGGAAATTTTGGCAGGTTGATGGTAGACTTGTTTCCCTTCTGCCCGATTCTTAAGAAACTTATCATTTTCATATACATGAAAAGGAGATCAAAAAATCATTAGCCAGAACATTAGTTACTATTTTGCATTGTCAATTACCAAATTACCAGTTTAATAAACCTTTCGGGGTACGTTTGGATTTGTGGAATTGGAATTAACCCAATGAATTAAATTATGTGGAATTGATTTCAACTTTAGTTAATTTCGCAAAGTCTAGAATTCTGCCATTTGGATGCAATATTGAATAAATGGAATTGAATTGCAAAATTCCCAGTTTCACTGTTTGGGTGAACCAAAATTTATGTAGACATAGATTGTAATTAACTAATTATTATGCATTAATAAACACCAAGAAGCAGATGAAAATGAGGCTGAATAAATCTTTATGTACTCTTTGAGGGACATCTCCTTATCTTTAGCTCTCATTACTTTTCTTGTAGCCATAGACTATAGAGATATGTATGGTTTTATAGCTGCGTACATGCTTAACTCTGGAAAAAAAAAAGATTTTGTGCAGCAAAACATTTTTATTTTCTTTCTCAAGAATGCCAGAGCATCAAAGAAGAATCATTTCGTTCCAATCAGAATTACAAGAATATTCAATATCAAGCTTTGTTTAAATGAAGAAGAGAGAGGGATATGCCGCTTTGATGTGGGGTCCATACTATATGAAGTGATTGTTTAGCAAGATGTACAAGGAGCATCAATGTTGATACTCCTAGGCATAGTTGTTAAAGGTGTCGCCTCAAGCGGTCGCCTAGGCGAGTAGGCGCTTTGTTGGGCTCAGGTGACCGGCCGCCTCAGACAGTCATTATTATAAATTTGATATATGTAATATTAATATTGTTTAAGGATATAAAAATTATTTTATTTGAATATAGTAGTTTGGTGAACAAAAAAATATATTATTTTATATATTTTTCATGTCTTTTACTATATAATATGTTATGATTTGTATATCCAACAAAAAATGGTTTGTAGATGGAGAAAAAAGTGTTGCCTAAGGTTTGGATCCTAGAGGGGGGTGAATAGGGTCTATGACAAATTCAAATATTATCCTATTCCCTTAAGCGGAATTTCAATTATACTAATTAAAAGGGAAATGAATTATGCAATTCTACACAATCAATCAAAATAATAAAGTAAATGAGAAGGGAAAGAGAATGCAAACACAAGATGTTGTTCTCGAGGTTCAGCAACCTGCCTATGTCCCCGCCTCAAGCTATACCCGCTAGAGGATTTTCCACGATTTACTCAATCGTCAATCTTCTTACGGGTGAAGATCAAACCTTTAAAATGCAAGAAAATCCCCTCTCTTGACTTCAATCCTCTTTACAGGTAGAGACCAAACTTTACAAAGCTCTCCGCTTCAAGAACAAGAATCCACCGATTCTTGATTTTCACACACTTGTTAAAAATTGTTTGCATCTGAAATTTCTCCTTACACGAGCTGATAGATCACTTGAACGCTCTCTAAGAGTCTCTCAAAGAAATGAAGTTGAATAGCTCAATGATAGAGTGAGAAATAGAATGATTGGAAGAATTGAAGTTCTTCTTTTAGTTCATAAATCATCCCTATTTATAGCCCAAGAAGTTTTATGACCGTTGAAGTAGCATTAAGAAAGAAACTAGCCGTTAAAACTAACCATTGGAGCAATTTAGGAGTTTCCCGCATGGATTCGTCGATGAGTGAAAGATGTGACTTTTGATTCGTCGTCGAGTTCAAAGGCAGAAAGTTACAGTAGTTTCTGTAACTCCATTCGTCGACGAGTTCAAGTTGACTCATTGGATTCGTCGACGAGTCCTTTGTTATTTTATAAAATTCTCATATTTTATTGACCTTAATGATGAGAATGTTTTCCTAGGTTTTTTGGCTCATCTTTATTATGTTTTTGGTCTTTCCAAATGATGCCCTTAGAATATTAATCAATTTAGTCCTTAGGCTCCTATGATCATTCTATGCTTTGATTTTAGTCAACCAAACTTTGAAGACTTTTACATAAGTCCTAAAACACTCTCAAAATAAAAACTAAGACACTAAACCTTCTTGAGAGTTGTCCATTTTTCTTGATCTTGACTTGATTTTTCTTCTTTTACTTTAAGATCAACTTCTCATTCTTCAAACTACATTTCATTTCTTGGTCTTTGATATGATCTTCAATTTGGTCTAATTTTGACTTGCTTGACTTGATGTTGAATTCCCTTCAAATATGGTGTCATTTTCATGTTTTTTCATTGAATGACTTGCTATTGCTCTTCATAGACTGAATTACATTTAAACTCAATAGAAACATTAGTAACATAAATGACATTACATTATTGTGTTATCATAAAAATTAATGATGTTACCTTAGGTTGAAAATCTAAAGGCTAACAGAAAGAAGAGAGGAATGGTGTCAAATATATTTCCCTCATGTTAACCTATCATCTCTCTCGCTCAATGGGTGGACAATTGGCCTTTCTCTCTCTCTCTTCCTCTGTTTGTGGGTGGATCATATGATCTTCATCTACTTTTGCATGATTGTTACAAGTGTTGCCTAGGCGACCAATTATACAAGTGGGCTCAAGCGGTCTAATAATAAAAAAAACCTTTAAATGCCTTAAATTCCTTCTAAGACCTCCAAAACTCTCATAAACCCATATTTAAAGAGGTCTTTCATAATTCAAATAAGTGTAAATCCTATAATTATATATTTTACCAATTATATATATTTTATTACATTCCTTGAGTATAATCAAGAAAAAGGAAAAAAGAAGAAATGAGAGTAAGATGTACGGTCTCTCCCTCTCTTCCCCACTCTTGTCTCTCTCATGTTCGACGTCACATTGACCGTTAGATTATTTTTTTGTTATTTATTAGTTTCTACACTCTCTCTCCTCTCTCATCTCCTTCCTCTCTCATGTTCGGCTGTCACTGTACACTATTGTTTCCCCTTTCGACAATCATTGTAGACTTTTTTT
Organism: Tetracentron sinense; assembly: GCA_015143295.1. Lineage (NCBI taxonomy): Eukaryota > Viridiplantae > Streptophyta > Magnoliopsida > Trochodendrales > Trochodendraceae > Tetracentron > Tetracentron sinense. The sequence continues at coordinate 18,032,502 of CM026569.1, forward strand.
TTTTAATTCCGTTTTTTTATCCCCAACACTTGAAATCCCCCTTTATTGTTCTTAGAATTGTCTGCAAGGATGTAGGATGTTTCTATCAAAGTGTATCTTAACAATACAATAGAGATTTTGTTATTTACATGAATTACTGGTCCCCTTATTCAAGGAAATGCATCATATATAGATCTCATATTGTGGGGATGTTTGCAATAAAAAGTTCATTAGGCGACACCTCAGGCGCCTCAAGCTACCGTCTTAGGTGTCCATGGGGTCTATCGCCTCAAGTCGCCTAGTCGACTTGACAACTATGCTCCTAGGCATAGTAACAAACTTTGGGTTTGGGAATTATTCAACTAGGGTTAAGTTCGGAATTTTTTTTGGCAAATTTGGAATAAGTTCATTACAAGTTTGGAAAAATAAAAATTAATAATTAAAAAAAAAATAAGAACGCGATACTAACTAATCTATTTACCAATCTGGAATAATTCGGAATACATTCGCGAATAATTTGGGAATAGTTCGACAGTTTGCGAATTATTGGTGAACAATTGACTGTTTGGGAATAATTAGGCAGTTCGGAAAAAAATCTCCGTTTAATAAGTTTACCCCTAAAAAATGAATTATTCGGGATTAATTTACAAATTTTGTTACTAGGCTCCTAGGAGCATCATACATCTTACATAGAGGGTGGGCACATTAATCAATTTCAAAATTATTTAGAAGGAAGGTTTTGATAATGGACTTCTAAATTGACAACAAAACTAGAGGGGTTACTCCTATACTCCTATATGATTGAAAGATTTGATTCTTCATTAGTAGTGTGTACTCTCTTCTCTCTCTACACACATATGGACTCTGTAGAATACACTTCCACCCACTTGAGAGGAAAAGACTAAAGACAAACTAGATATCAGAAAGGAAGATGGGTCCATCAGTAGATATGGTTCACCGATGCAAGCGTTTCATTCACCAACGACATTGCCACAAAACACATCTATATTGATCCCTTCACCACTCTTTGTTCTAATTTCCTCTCTAAAAACGTCTTCGCTGCATTTGTTGAGTCTTAGTCCCAAACTAGGATTAAGGAGGGAGGGAGAATTGGATAAAGAGAGGAGAGGGCCGGTCAGAGAGAAGAGAGAGATAGGGAGGGAGAGGAAAGGGATTGAGAGAGAGATGTAGACACCCTTGCATGACCAAGGTCCCTTGGGCCCAAAGGCCTATTAGCTCCAAGTCCTTTAAGATGAGCTCAATATGTGCGATTCGAATTCCAAGATCAAGCCAAAGCCAAAGCCCAATCCCCAATTCAAGTCGAAGCCGGCCCAAGACCCAAGGAAGGGAAGAGGGTCTTTATTTGTTTTAAAAAGCCCAGTCTCACCTTTTTAAACGGCAAGAAGCCTATTGAGAGCCCATCGTCCTTTTAAAGGGAAAAAATCCATCTAAGAGTTGTTTTGTACTTTTGCTGTTTAAAACTGAAAATTTGTAACTATTCGAATTTCGGTCTGCTTGCCAACAATTCAATGCAACATTTAAAATAGGAAAAAACTCATTTTTGTTGTTTTAAAGGGTGAAATCTCAATCTTTTTTTTTATATTTTATTTTGCCCGAGTCAATCACCTTATGCCACCTCAATTAGGGTTTTCGGGAGCCTTTAGTCTCACATCGACCAAAAGAGAGAAAAACCCCATTTTTCACTATTATAGAAGGACCTCCACCCCCACTCTCTATAGACTTTGAACTTTGGAAGAACCTTGAGGACTTGAATCTTGGCATTTGAACACTTTGGAATCTTGTCATCTTGGAAATACCTTGAGATGTTTAAGCATTGGAATTCTATAAGTTTGCACTCTTAAAACCCTAGCCCTAGACTTAGCCTTAGCCTTATCTTACCTTAGAAAAACCCTACATTCCTTGAGCATTTTGAAGATCTTTACCTTGGAGGAGCATTGCTTGAGAAAGCCTTGAGGAACTAAGGTCATACCAGGGAACCTTAGGAGGAGTCCAAAGGTTGTTTGGATTCCTCGTGTGCCATCGAAGGTATTTTTCTTCCTATGGACCACAACTCTGAATAAGATTCTTACAATTGATCACTTAAAGAGTAGAAGGTAGAGTTTGGCAAATTGATGTTTCATGTGTCTGATGGCGGAAGAGACAGTAGATCACTTGCTCTTGCACTGTCTGTTTGTCTTTGGGATATGAGGTTTTTTCCTCTCTCAATTAGGGGTGGATTGGGTCTTCCCATCCTCCTTTCCGAGTTTCCTATTTGGTTGGCAATTGACATTGGTGTCAAGGAAACTATTTGGAATACTTTGCCTAGTGCTATTTCGTGGTCCATTTCAAAAGAAAGGAATAGTCGTGTTTTTGACAATTCTTCTCTTCTAATTCCCCGAATACGAGCTTGGATTCGCCGCTTGATTATGGACTAGGTGTCTCTTTGTCACCTGGGGGTAGACGTGGGTGATATTTTAATATGAGGAGTTGGAGACCGTCTCTGTTGCATGTTTCTTTGTTGTTTGTTTTTCTCCTTGTTCTCACATTTATGCTTCTCAGTTTCTTTTCCTGTAAATTGCTTGTAGTTTTTCTGATATTCTAATATAATCGATATTTATCCATAAAAAAAAATCATTGATCATCCTAAGCTTGGAGCGTCGGGATCATTGGAGAGCGATCAAAAGGTTTGCAACAAGGTTTTGTGAAATGATTTTCTAGTTAGTTATTTTGAATTCTTCTTCTACTCATCCCAAGCATTTTCTTTATTTACATTTCAATAGCAGTCTAGGGTATAGTCGTGAAGAATTGGGAATCTGGATGAAGGAAAGTGTTGGAGGGAGTTTTCAATTTCTTCATTTAAATTGTTCATTCCTCTTCCCCATTGTGTAGACAAGGCCTCTCTCGAATCGGTCAAGGAAAGAGTTGGTCTTCGTCGTTCTAGGGAAAGGGGTTCGCTGCCCAAATAGAGCGAATCACCCCAAATTGGTCGAGGAGGGGTGCATTCCAATTTCGAAAAAAAAAAATAATAAAAAGAAAATAAGCAAAGAGAATCACCCTAAAATGGTTGAGGAGGAGTGCATTCCAAACTCAAAATAAAATAAAAATAAAATAAGTAGAGAGAAAATCGCCTTGATTTGGTTAAGGAGAGGTGCATTCCGATATCGAAAAAAGATGAATTAATTTTGGTGATTTTTTTTAAGATTTATTTATAAAAAGAGTTTAGAATAATGAAGAAAAATTAAAAAGGTAACCGTCATTTGACGGATGAGTTGGGATGCTTAACACCTTCCCCAATTCGAATCCCGACTTTTGGTTCTCAGACCAAGAGACTCCTATTTGGTGACCAATCACACCTTAGTTCTTTGATTGATGGTGACTCTAGTTCTCATCTTCTCACTAGGGCGAACGCGCTAGTGTGAGGTCGAGATCTACGGGCATCCCCAAGTGAGAAGATGAGAACTATAGAGTTGCCACCAATTAAAGATTGAGGTGTGATTGGTCACCAAATAATAACCTCTGGTCCGAAAACCAAAAATTGGGATTCGGGGGTTCCGTTATGAATCGGGAAGGTGTTAAACACCCTAACTTATCCGTCGAATGAGTTGGAATGAACCCATCCTCAACCAATTTGGGGTGATTCTCTTCAGTGTTTTAAAAGCATCAGGGGCGTACGCCTTGAGGCACGCTTCGGGGCGAGGCATTCCCAAAACACCCCAAGCGTTAGGTTAAGGCACAAATTTTCTGAGGGGCTTATGCATGTGGTACGAAGCGTTGGGAAAGGCGTACGCGCCATAGGAAGTGTACGCGTCAAAACGTTTTTTCTCTATTCGCTTTTAACATAAATAATATAAAATAAAATTCTCCCTCGTTTTAAATAAATTCGTACTCTGTCTTACTATAAAACAAGTCCAAGTCCCACTTTCATTATTTCATGCTATTGTCTTCTGCGAAAAGAGGTGCCACTTGCCATATAAGGAAAGGAAGAGACATAACAGAGTGTCTTCAACCGCCCTCCCTCTCTTTCTCTGGGAACTTTCTCCCTCCCTCCCTCTTTTTTTGTGTGCCTCGCTGTTAGTCTGGCAATCAGGATGATGTCCCAACCAATCTGCTGCAATTTATCACCCTTGTTTGTGGTGGGATTTTGGGTTTTAACCCTTCACCTCACTTGTTTTGGAGATGAATCTTTGATGTGAGCATGCCTTATAGATTAGCCTCTTTAAGTGAAAAAATTTGGTTTGGGTAGACTTGTAAGCAATTTATAAATGTGTATCCATTCTCTTCTTTTTCTTTATAAAAAAACATGGGCTGCTGTGGAGATGAATCTTCGATGTGAGCATGCCTTATAGACTAGCCTGATTATAAATAATAAAAGAATTGGTTTGGGTAGACCTGTAAGCAATTTATAAACATGATTCTCTTCTTTATCAAAAAACCGTTGGGCTGTTTTGGAGACGAATCTTCGATGGGAGCATGCCTTATTGAGTTCATTTTGAAGGACTTGGTGCTAATGGGCCTTTGTGCCCAAGGGACCTTGGTCATGCAAAATAGGGTGTCTACAAGAGATATGAAGAGAGGATAGGGGAGAGAGTCACTGGCGCGAACGTTGTAGTGGTGGTTGATGGGCATCTTTTCCTTAGTTCCGCAAGAGTTCTGAATTGTAAAATATCATCTGAGTACGGATTTGAATTCTGCTTATTTAGGATTTAGCCCATGTAATCAACGTTTTAATCTTGTGCGGAATTGGTCGTGAATTCGAATACTGCTTATTCGAATTCCGCCCGCTATTTCTCATAGATCGAAACACAACCTTAGATAATTCAATCACATTGACTATTCAAAATTTTGAATTTTAAAAATGAGTGAATGTGCCAAAAAGAGGATAAATAACAAATATTTATATGAAAATATCGACAAAATGTGCCAATGGACTAGGGATAACACATTGTTTACTTTCAGGTTAGGCTAAAGGTCTGTAGACTCTGTACCCATGCAAGTAATGATTTTTTTTCCCTTTTAATATTTTTTTTAGGTAATATTGTTTCATTTCCAAAGTGCTAAAGTTGGGGCATTTCTCGCTAAAGCACGTCTGAGTTTCTAAGCAGCCACCTTGAGCACTTAAGCCACCTCAAGCACTTAAAAAGTGCCTAGATACCCATAAATATGGTGCATCTAAACCGTTCCTTGTATTTTCACTCATCCATCCCAACATCCTTATCTCTTTTTTTTATCGGTAGCATCCATCCCACTGATACTATACTAATTCTATTAATATGTGGTGACACACTCTGACTAATTATAAATTGACTTTTTTGTTGGCAACAGCTAGTCTCTTAAAAGATTATCTTTTGTTTGCCAAAATTGTAGCTAAAAGGCCCAAAACAATATGTCAATCCCAAAGATTCTCATGCATAAAGATTGCGTCTTTTTTATTGTAATGTAAACTGTTATTTTCAGTGTAGGTCACAGTCTCTAGGTGATGCCTAGGCAATAGGGGGTTCCCTAGGCAAGGATATTTGTGTATGAGGTTTTTTGGTTTGTGCAGGCTGTCTTTTTTGATTAGCTAATCTTGCATTTCACTATTAATATGGTTCCTTTTCTCAAAAAAAATTTAACATTTTATCAGCTGTTTGACAATCTCTAGTTTCACTTTTCTAGTCTAGAAGCACTCTTTTAGGACTTTACATGAATTGTGCATAGCCAATATGGTTACTATAAATGGAAAGATCCACTCGAAGTTAAGGACTAGTAACTCGCTTTTGGTTGGCCAGTAATTGCGGTACAACCTGGGACTGATATGGTTGGGTGTCAGTTTGCCAAACCTGCTGTTGAATTTATACCAAATTTATCATGACTTCTTTGAGTTGCTCGCATAAGTGACTCATATCTATTCCCCTAATGAATTGACAATATGCAGGATATTCATGGTTGAGGCTTTTGCGATTGCAACGGTATCATGTAGAAGCTGTTTGTTAGAACCATGGATCAAAATGTAGAAGCTGCAACAAAACCCTCATGTATTAATAAAAATACCGAGTCTCAATGCATATCGAGTTGTATTGATCGTATCAATGTCGATATGGTGGGAAGTTTACGATATGTATCGACACGCATCGATCAACTATAAAAAACCTCATTTGAGGTATTTAAACCCGATTTTTTCTGTCCTTGGCACCCCTCCTACAAACCATCTTTTTGAAACCCTAAAATGACACGTCCATCTAGGTCAAATAATTTAAAATTCATTTGATCTTTGTGGAGATTGAAGAGAAGGGAAAATCCACTATTCATCTAAGGTCAATCTAGATAAAATAATTAAAAAACTCATTTAATCTTTGTGGAGATCGAAGAGAAGGGAAAATTCCACTATTCATCTAGGTGTGTTTGATTTTCTTATTTTTGAAATTTAGTGCATTAAATTCCTTGAAATAGGTCAAATAGGATTCTAGATCATAGATCTATGGATTTGTGCCAAATCTGTAGATCAGTGATCTTTAAGAAGGTTTTTTTTTTTTTTTAAAATTCGAAAATACCCTAAACTAACATTTTAAGCTATATATATTAATTTTTTAGGTTTATAATAAATATATGTTAGTTTTCTAACCCAATTGTTTTGGAAATTTTATTTTTTAGATATTAAAAAATATTATTTTGAAATAGAATAATGGATTTTAATCTAAATATTTTTTTTGATCGATAGTCAAGATATATATAAATAGAAAAAGCGGAGAGATACACAGCTAAAACGACTACTAGGAGATTACAGACATGTAAATTCGAAACACTAGAAAAAGAAGAAAGCAAAATATCTCTAATAATACTCTCCCTCGCCAAACTAAGAACCCAATGCTTCCCCCAACATCTCCTCCACGACTTCCGCAGATTGCCTTACCGAACTCCAGTCCAAAACAAGTTGTCTAATCCAATGTTACCTGGTTCGCCGGTTCGCTCGGTTCGAATTTGGGTTCGTAATTCGTAATTCGCCACTCTAGAGTAAACCCGGTTCGCTAGGGGTAGGATGAGTCGGTTCGCTTCTCGGTTCATTTAGGTTTTTAGTTTGGTACGCTAGCTTGGTTCGCTTATATAATATGAATATATTATATAAATAATTGTGTAAATAAATATATTATAAATAATTATTTTTAAAAAGGCATTAAAAATACATTTAAAATTAAAAAAAAAACAAAAAAAAATGGTTTTATGGCTGGTTCGTGAACCCAGAAAACAAATTCTCCAAATTCAAAGTATAAGTTCGCTGAACTTAAAGAACAAATTCGTTGAATCCAAACAAAAAGTTCGTTGAATCCAAACAAAAAGTTCGTGGAATCCGAAAAAAAAAGATTCGTTGAACCATAGCTATTGGGTTCGCTGATTTTCACGAACCGGAACGAACTGAACCACGAATTGGTTCGCTCCGAACCAGTTCACGGTTCGAACTAGTGGGTAGCGAACTAGGTAACCCTGGTCTAATCCGAGCACAAATACGAAATGGAGTGGAAGCTGAATCCTCGAACACCCTTTTATTCCTCTCTTTCCAAATAGACCATGCTATCGCCCTCGAAAGCAGTAATCACACAGACTCCTTAGCACCATCCGCACTGGCCCATGACCAACAAGACAACACATCACGAAAGGAAGAAGTGTTATTAGTCAATTGGTGATTTTAACCTAAATATTAATGATTTAAGTTTTAAATATTTATTTGAGATTAGTCAATTGGTGATTTAATAAAGCCATAGACTAATCCTTATTTATGTTAATTAAGTTTTTTTAGATAATTTTAAATTAAACATATTCTTTATTTTTCATAGATTAGTTTGTATATTGCCTACAAATGAATGTTTTATTAATGCATTATGCTTTCATTTGTCCTTTATATATATATATCTATTTATACACACACACATATCTATACTACAATATAAAGAAATAAGACACCCTTCTTTGCTTTCCAAACTCCAATCCCTGAAATTCTAGGAGTGCTGACATGGCACCCTCTAAAAAGAAGAGAGATTTTAGGGGAGAGAGCTTTTAGGAGATTGTGATAAGAGGGATAGAGAGATAACGTAGAAACGTATTGATCTATTGGAGGGATTTATGAGATTGTTATAAGAGGGATAGAGATGTATTAATTCATGGGAGGGATTTTAGGGAATTGTGATAAGAGGGTGTAGAGAAAGTGTGTAGAGATTTATTATTTATTATTTTTTATTCACACCAGTGCATCACATGGAGTCTCTGCTAGTATATATATATATACGCATCATATCTTCGGTTCTAGGAAAAAATGGATTGTGGTAACCCATGTGGATATTTCAAATGTAGCTAACTCTGACTATTATATTTTGAAGTTATTTTTACATAAAAATAAGCTTGGCTAAGTTTCCATGAGTTTCCACTGTTTCTTGATTTTTTTTACAGCATTTCTTTCCATTCCCTTGATACGTATCAATATTTTTTTTTATTTTTGACTTACCGATTCATATCACAATAATGATATTTTGAACCATGGTATGACCTTCATGCTACATGCTACATGCTTATTGAAGTTTGAAACATATTTTTGTGTCTTTCTCACTTTGTTTTTGTATTATTTGTAAGCACGTCAGAACTTCCATTCTTTTTTCTTGCTTATTGCTTTTGCAACGGTTTCATGTAGTAGCCACTTATTAGAATTTATAAAAATGATCTGCGTGCTTCTTGCCACATTTTCTTCTTATACTTGTATCTTTTGGTTGTATTATATGTATAATCACAAATCACAACTTCCATCTTTTGTTTTTCTGCTCGTGAAATCCTCTTCTCAGGAAAGCATGAAGAATAACGTTGCCTTCTTTATTTTCCTTTTTTTTTGGTTATGCTTTGTTACACCAATTGGATGCACACAACAGAATTAAACTGTTAGTACTTTGTTTATATCATAGTTATCTGATTATTTGATATCACATGTTTATGATGTAGTGTATGGGTTGCACGAAGACCACCAGGTTATGCTTTTATCGATTTTGATGACCGTAGGGATGCACAAGATGCAATTCGTGAAATGGATGGTATGTTCAAAAGCATTTTTTATTTTCTGAATGCGCTAGAGGATTCTTTAGTCTTTACGAGTCTGCTAGTAGCTTTTACCTTTGTTGATTCCTACTTTTGGGAAAGTAATGGTGAAAAAGGTTCACAGTTTGTCCATGAATGAGGGTACTAAGTTGCTATAATGTGTAGCTATTTTAATTAGCTTTTGGTATTAAAGAAATGACATTGTTGCCAGAAATATATCACATCAATGCTTTTTCCCAAATACTTGCTATATATATGCCTATGTATATATATGCTAAACTTAAATCAGCATTAACTTTTTAATGCTTTAGGCTGCTCTATTTTTTTTAACGGTAATCAGCTGAAATTTTATAAATAAAATAAGATCATACAAAGAGAGTTTTATTTTATCAGTAAATTGGAATTGAAATATATAATAAAAGAGATGTACAAAAAAGTACCACAAGATTATGAATACAGAAACAAGGCAAACATAAAGATCATGGTTAAAAACCTCGCCGAAACCGTTACGTAATGCCCGTTACGTAACGGTTTCGGTTGCCTCCGATACCCGATACCGAACCTTTACCCATTTATTCTGAAAAGAATACGTAACGTCCGAAACCGTTACGTAATAAGTGTTATGCCCGATACATAACGGTTTTGGGTGTAGAACTCGTTCGCGATTTTAAGGTTTAATGGGGTTCCGAAAACCATAGTAACAAAGTTCGGATTCGGGAATTATTCGGCAGGGGTTAAGTTCGAAAAAAAAGGAAAAAAATCGGCAAATTCGGGTTAAGTTCGGGATAAGTTCGAAAAAATAAAAATTAATAATTATAAAAAATAAGAATGTGATGCCAACTAATCCATCTACCAATCTATATGTATTGACATCTCTTACTATGTTAACATTTATTCCAATTTCTAAAAAACAAGCATTATGTAAACTCGCAAACTCAAGAAAAAAATTACATAAGGCTTAAGTAAGCTTTATGTAATTTAAGAAAAAAGAATAATTTAGATTACATGGTTGAATATGCAAATCAAATTATTTAAGCAATTAAAAAATATATAAAAACGAGAAAAATAATCTGAATAGATAAAATCAGAAAAACAATATATGAGTGTATTTATTTGGCATAACATAGTTATTTAGCAAAATATTGAAATAGCTCAGAATAAATAACACAAATCTTATCTTCTCTTAGTTCAGTGAAAATTCAACAGACTAACCAGCTTGCAAAATTATCTTTTTTCTTTCAATTCAATCGAATGTAATCAAAATCCTAAAATAGCTTACTCGAATAGAGTTTTTTCATTCTTCTATCAGTTGGCGATTTCAATCAAATAAAGATTTCTCAGTGTGAAATAAGTCTCGAGTTATTAGTAATAATTCTATTGCTAATAGAAAATTCATTTTACCCTCATTTTTATTTTAGAATTCTGAATAAGCATGAACGAATAATTTGTGAGAAATCTTCATTCGGAATAAGTTCGGCATAAGTTCGGAATAATTCGTTCGTTCGGGAATTATTCGCGAATAATTCGTCAGTTCGGGAATTATTCGTTAGTTCGGGAAAAAGAAACCTTTTTAAACGACACCCCTTAAAAAATGAATAGTTCGGGTACAATTCGGGAATTATTCGAGAACTTTGTTACTATGCCGAAAACCCCTAAACTCACTCGTTTAACCAAATAGAAATGATGATGAAGATGATGATTGATGAACTAACCCATAATTCTATGTGGCTTTAGCACTTAGCATGTGTGTATGTATCTGCCTATTTGGAGTCTGGACTGGATTATGTGTATGTTTCAACCCTCGACCCATCTAATTTCATTATTTCTACATTTTGAGCTTCATATTGGCTTTAGAAGTATCTTTTTACTGATTTATTGCATGTTTTTTTTTTGCTAATTTATTGGGATCTTTTTAAGAAAAAAATAAAAATAAAAAAATAACGGCCGAAACGATTTCGGCCGTGTCCGATACGGTGTTCGAAACTGTTTTTTTAACCCTGATAAAGATAGGACAAAAATGAATCTAATTACAAAAGTCTAAGGAAACGATGAATTTGAAGATCATCAGTCCTTCCTAATGTAGCACCATGTGATGGGCAACCGACATGTCCTAGAACAAACCATGTCAAGAGAGCTAGATACATCATAAAAAACTTGACGATTTCTTTCCTTCCAAATGGACAAGGCTATCGCTCTCGGTAGAAGGGACCAAAGGACACAAGGTTCATCCTTCACTGAAAGCTGACAAGATATGAAGCTTTGGAAGGAGCCTAGGAGACCCATACAATTTTCAAATGCGATGGAAATAACTCCAAATGCCGCACACGAGGAACAATGTAATAACAAATAATCTATTGATTCTTGTGATGGAAATAACTCCAAATGCCGCACACAAGGAACAATGTAATAACAAAGAATCTACTGATTCCTTCGATTCGTGGCACAGGATGCAGTGATTAGTCATTCTATACTATACCTTAATACCTCTTAACCTTAAATTGTCACATGTGAATTTTATTCCAATATGCCACTCATAGGAAAAAAGGTAAGGAACACCGAAGTTCTACTAAATCTTATGAGGAAATGGAGTGTGAGGACAATCCCACAAGAATAGGAGGATCTCACCATGAATCGACCTCAAATTCCATTAGACCAAATTAGATCTTCTTCAAGGGCAAGGGTTGACCCCCTGCACACACGGTAAAAGACGGGAAAAAAAAATTTCATCTCTAGTCATTGAGATTACGTCCAAGACTATTACACCAACCAACTGAATTAGCCACCCACTCAAAGCAGGATGCTACTGACCATCTTTTTTATAGGATGCCAACAAATACGAAGTCCCAAAATCTTCTTTCAATGGAGATTGACCACACCACAAATCTTCCTAGAATTTCACAAGCTTCTCATTACCAATTTAAAATCTCATGTGTTTCAAAAACTCATGATGGATTTTCATTATAGCCTTTCACTAGCTGACCCCATGTGAACCCCTCACTACCTTCCGATCCTGACATGACTGCTCTTTAAATTCTGCAATGATCACCTTCCTCTACAAACTATCTCTGTCACGCCCAAACTTCCATAAACACTTACCCAAGTGGTGGCTTCTCCTTGGTTTAAAATAGACAACAAGAGTTGAGCCTTGCTGCTACCCAGGGCCACATGGTGGCATCTGATTTGTCAAGTTAACCAACGAGGTGTTGGGCCAGTGGCCAAGACGATGCCTCAAGAAGTGGAGGTCTTGAGTTCGAGTCCCTTCCCCTTGTTGGTCACCCTTCGGGATTTATCTCAACTTTCCTAGTTGTGTACTATAAGGGCATCTGCACAGCCCGAGGGACTTAGTTGGGTGCTCTAAGAGGCCCGGATACCCTCATCCAAAAAAAAAAGTTTCATTAGCAAGGGTTAGCCCTTATTGCCACTAGGGCCACATGGTGTCCTATTATTAGGTGGTATTTGGTAGCAAGTGCTGCCAAAGGCCAAATTGTTCAACTTTGTAGCCTTTGTTTCCTTTGTTTCAATGCATAAGGATGTTCGATTATAGTCTAGGAACAACAAAGGTTACTTCACCATGAGAGACATCTTTTCTTCCTTTGGTTGGCAATGCTGGGTGAAATCCTCACATGTGGCTGTTTAAAAAATAGAGGGTGGAGGATGACCAACCATTGTTTCATGAGCCTCGGGGCGAAGTAGTCGTTGGACCTTCTGATACATTGTCCTTTTGCCTCTGCCATCTAAAGTAAATTCCTATATCAATTGGGGATTGTCTGAATTTTTCAAAGGTCCCTTCGGAATTCTTTATCAAGTTGGTTATCGGTGTGTTTGGAGGCTCTGTCCTCGGTGGTATGAACTATGCTTTTAAGAGCTATAGGGTGGTTGTTATGGAAGGAAAGAAACATGAGAGTATTTTATGGTATTCCTTTATACAAGGACCTAGTCTATTGGAGAATTTGCCAGCTCCTTTCTTAGTGCTCAATTAGTAATGATTTTGAAGATGAGGGATTGTTCTCCATATAAAATAGAGTATTCTATTTTAGTTCATATTTTCCCTAATCTGTTTATGTTTCTTCGTTTTGGTTCATAATTTTTGTGTACCTTTGTAGCCATTGGATTTGTAATGTGCTTTTTCTTTATTTATTGTATCACATTTGTCGATGGTGGCCCTTGATTGGTTTAATTTTTGGCAGCAAATATTATCTCCTTACTGTTGCAAGAAGTATGTGGTGGCCCTTTATTGGTTTAAAATGGGCAAGGGTTAAGACCTTGCTGCTGCCTAGGGCCATATTGTGGCTTCTAGTTTGTGGATTCTCGGTAGCAAGGGTTAATCCCTTGGTTGCCACATGGTGGCCTCTCATTGTATTGCTTTTGTAGCAAAGGTTTCTCCCTTATTGTTAAAGGCCACATGGTGTCCACTGTATGGTCCAATTTAGGCAGCAATGGTCAAGTCCCTTCATGCTGCCAAGGGCCACTTGGTGGCTATTAATTGGCTTAGCTTTCTCAGCAAGAGGTGATCCTCAACTCCCGTGGGTCACGTGGTAACCCTTGATTGGCTTAGCTCTAATGGTTAAACTTTTGCAGCAAGGGATACAAAATGGCTTAGCTCTAATTGGCTTAGCATTCGCAGCCATGTGATGGTCTTTGATGGGCTCCCAAATGGATGCCCAAGAGTCGCTATGTGTTTCACAGGAAGACAACCATAACTCACATAACGGTTATGATTAGGTGCAGACAGGTGTCCTGTCTATTGTATACCTATCAAAAGGTAGGCGGTGAGATTTCATTGCCTACAACATCTAATCAAATATTCAAAAAACTCCAAGTTTACATGATTATATGACTTCTCCATAATGATTTTACATAACTCCTAGGATATCCCTTTGCAACAGTTCATTAGCATTATTTTTTTTTGGATCAATAATGCATTTTATTCAGAAGCTAAAGAAAAGCAACATAAAATAAGCAAAAGACCATTGAGTTTACAATCAAGTAAACTCAGCCCCGACCGCGCTAACAAACTAAAACCTCCCCCTACGGCACTACAAAAAGGTTTGAATTTCCTCCCTGATACAACGTAATCCAACCCACTCCAAAACTACCAAGCAAATGCGGTCACATATCCTAGGCACTGAAGACGATTCATCTTCAAACACTCTTTGATTTCTCTTTTTCCAGAGTATCCAAGAAATAGCCCCAGGAAGGACTCTCCAAATCTTCTCCCAAACTCCCGTTCCATGATTCCAAAATCAACTTTCAAGGAGAGTGCAAAAAGAAGTGAAAACCCATGCCACCCTCATTCGGGATAAAAAAAAAGCTTCACACCTCTGACGCTACTGGGCAATGCAAAAGAAGATCCGCTGTCTCTTCCGCTTGGAGGCACATGAAACATCTATTCGCCATACTTCATCCTCGATGTTTCAAATGATCCCCAGTTAGGATTTTGTCCAACGAAGCTGTCCACAGGAAGAACGAAACCTTAGAGGGTATACCGGGGTTCCACACCACTCTATGAGGGAAGGAGCCTCCTGAAGTAGGAAACAACGACTGAAACAAAAGACTAACCGAGAAACGCCCATGACTACACCTCGACCATTTCCTGTAATCCCTTAGCTCTGGGCACAAACCTAAAGAAGTAATATGCTCCAAAAGCTGGGAGTAATCATTGATTTCCCAATCATTAAGATCTCAACGCATCATTGAACACCAAACTATTCCCTCGGAATCTCCCTCATAAGAGTCCGCCACGAGAGCATCCCTATTAGTAGAATGAACAAATAAGTTGCCAAAATCATCCTTGAGACGCGTGAAACTTGACCAAATATCCTTCCAAAACCTTATCTTCGTTCCTCTTCCCGCCTGGTAAGTAAAGAAAGACAACCAAACCGGCATTTTCCATGATCCCCTTCAAAATCCCCATACCGTGTGGACCCCTAACCTCCTGGGGGATCCAGCAAGAAGTCTCCCCATATTTGGCCACTATCACGGCTCTCCACAGACTTTCCCTATCCTCACCAAATCTCTATCCCCATTTCCCTAGCAAGGCTTTATTCATTTGAATGAGCGGCTTAAGATTCAATCCCCCATCTTCCTTGGGCGGACACAACTTGGACCAAGCTACTAGATGGTACTTTCCTCTATCCTCTTTATCATTCCATAAAAACTCTATCTGAATTCTCTCTATGTTATAAGCTACCGATCAGGGAATGGTGAGAGATGACATAAAGTAAGTTGGAAGGCTTTGCAACGTGCTTCGGATCAAAGTCAATTTCCCCCCTTTTGATAGGTAAGATGCCCTCCAACCTGTCAATCGTCTTGCAATGCGGTCTATGACAGGATTCCAAACTGATTTGGCCTTATAATTTGCTCTCAACGGCAAGCCTAGGTACACTGAAGGGAGAGACCCCACTCCACAAACCTAGACATATTGCAAGGTGATTTAGAATAGGGACCTCCCCCACAGGCAATATTTCAGATTTAGCAAGATTAACTCGCAGGCCTGACACCACTTCAAAACACCCTAGAAGACATCTGATATAAAGAAGATCCCTTCTCGAAGCCCGACAGAAAATGAGAGTATCATCGGCAGATTGGAGATAGGAAATCCTCAACCCATTCTGGCCGACCCGAAATCCTTCAAAATATGTCCCATCTGCATTTGCTAACAATCTACCCAACACTTCCGATACAAGACCGTCTCCTGCCCACAAACACACCCTAAGGAGAGGGGAGATGGAGGAATCCTATGAAGAGCGAGAACCTCAGACAAGATCTTATAATCACTTCCAACTAGGCTAATAGTGTGGTAATCCTTTAAAGCTTGAGCTGCTTCCATCTTAGTAATCAAGGCCACAAAATTGATATTTAGGACTGGATTGAAGTTCCCCTTCACATAAAACTCTTGCACCACTTTGTGAAAGTCCTAAGTCCGAAACCGCAATATTTGAACAAGACTTATAAAACTCAATTGAGAACCCATCTAGACCAGGGGCCTTGTTGTGCTCCATGCTTCTATTTTGGCATTCCACAACATCTTCACTTTTGCACATATTTATCTTTCTAGCTCTAAAGTGAACTTTTATTTAGCTTGATGAACTGGGCGATAACCTGGCTTCATAGCTAAATCATGTGTCACAAGTTGTGGAGATAAACCAAGCATCTCTTAATAGGTCCATGCCAAGACATCTTTAAACTCTATGAGCAATGCAACTATTCGTTTCTCCTCCTCGTTTAAAGATGAGTTCCTCTTCAAAGGCCTTTCCAGTGAATCCTCTGCTTGTCTAACAAAGTGTTGAAGTGGATACCTTCCAACTTTGGTCTCCCTAGGATTTTCTTTGAGCAACTCCTCATAATAGGAAACCATGCCCCCTAGTCTCCTGACCATCCTCTTAACCACATGCCAATCATTCTTAAGGAGAAATTCTGCTCCATTTCAGACTTAGTGTAACTTATTAAAATCACTATAGCTCGAACATTGGCATTTGTCATTGTTAGGAGAGACTTAAATGTATAAAGGCAAAATCCATGTTCAAAAACTCTAATGTATCGCTAAACACAGCCTCAAATAGGCTACTGATGTTTTCTTGTGCTAGTTGGACTGGTATCAGCTCAGGAATATGGTTGGAGTGGAAAGCTGCAGAATTGAGGAATCTGTTTTCTAATTGTTTGTCGAAGGTTCCCTTTAATCATTATTCTTTTCTCTTGACATGATTAATGATTTTACCAGAGGGATCCTGCGAATCTCTTAGGACCTCTTTTAGCATGAAGTGGGTTCTCTTGTGCTGAGCAGAATTTCACTTGAATGTACTGGTTACTTTAGCGCTTTGTTGAAGGTGTGCAAAGAAAGGAACAAAGAATACTCAAGTTACTTTTAGCGCTTCTATTTGTTTGAGCATTGGATTAGACTTCAGAGTCTACATGGTCCAATGCAAGTGTAATCACTGCCACGTGTTTCGCATTTAAAGGTAGTCGTTACCTATTCAGTTGTGTTGAGTAGTTGCTGAACTATGTGCAATGTTTGCAAACTCTGTCATCTCTTAATATGATGGGGAACAACGCAGAGGATGATTGTATATCTCTAAAGATGTTTTGGAACTTTGAGGTGTAGTGCCTAGAGGAACGCAGTAGAAATATTCTGCTACATTTGCTTTAAGCCTTCTATGAATTTCTAGGAGCTTAGAAGGCCAATAATAAAATCTTTTGGGAATCTTGTTTATATACAAGAGGATCAGATTCCTGTTAGGACAGGTCTTTAGTGTGCGGAAGCTGAGGTGGCGGGGGCAAAAGGATCCACCATCATTTGACTTCTTCCTCCGTCTTCTCACATGGCTAATGTAGAGAATCTTTTCTCAGTTGAACGGCCTGGACTGGACATGTCATCCTCCCTCCAGGTAGAAAACCCCTCCCCCACCAACCCACACCCTATCTTTTTTTTCCTCAACAGGAAACCTAGTATATTATGTCTGAATGGGCAACCTTTTTTATACTAAAAAGAATGTATGTAGTGGTATTTCACCATATGCAAGTTTGTTAGGGGCAGATATGAACGAATTAATTATAAGGTGGATATCATGTTGGTTGATAGGAACATAGAATGAATTCTCCTAAACACATATAGCATGGTTGCTTTGATTTAGTTTTTACTTACTGGGTTGCAGTGATTGATGTCGCCTTATATTGCTATTTACACTGCAGTCAGTTGCAAGTTTTTGTTTCCTTTTTGTTTTGTTTGTTTTCCTTCTTGGAGAATTATAATTGCTTGAATTGTTTTCTACCAATATTAATGGTTGCTTGCTGTTCTTGGAAAAGGTAAAAATGGTTGGAGGGTTGAGCAATCTCACAACTCTAGAGGTGGGAGTGGCGGCAGTCGTGGTGGTAGTCGTGGTGGTGGTCGTGGTCGTTCTGGAGGTTCCGATATGAAGTGCTATGAGTGTGGTGAGCCTGGTCATTTTGCCCGGGAATGCCGCTTGCGTGTTGGTTCTGGAAAACGTCGTAGCCGCAGCCCTGGAACTCGGAGGAGTCCAAGTTATGGTCGAAGGTAAGGTTCCCAAAACAATAATAGTTTTACTTTTTATGAGTTTCTATTTTGATAGTGGGTAGCCTTTTTATAATCCGTTCTGGTTGCTTTTTTTTGAGTGAAAAAAGGAAGGTTTTCTCATGCATTGCATTTTGGTTGTTTGTAGCTATGTTCCCTTCTTGAGTTATAGTAGGCCTGTTATTAATGTGACAGAAAATTGAGTCCGTAATGACTCATTGGTTTTGGTGGTGTTTGGTTGGTGCACTAGAAACGAGTCTTTCATCATTTCATACTGGTTTTTACTGTGGAGTTGCTGTGAAAGTTGAGATAAGTTGGCCAAGTAATATATGATGGCCAGTACATCTTGAAATGGGTCAGGACAGCCTGTCTACTTTTTGACTTGATCAGTGTAGTCAAAATGTCACCTGGGCAATGCCTAGCCTAGCTAGGCCCCCATCGCCTATATCCTGATTTGGGCGGGCACTCACTAAATATTATATAATAAACAGAAAAAGTAAATGTTGGTCGCTTAGGCCTCACCTAGGGAATCCCTTATTGCCTAGACGTCACCTGGATGCTTTGACTACATTGCATTTGATATTGCTTTGTCACCCTTAATTGCTTTGAAAACAGGAGTTACAGTCCCCGTGCCCGTTCTCCAAGGCACCGCAGTGTGACACCTCCTCGTGGGCGAAGTCATAGCAAGTCACCACAGTATCACCGTGGACGCGAGGAATCACCATATGCTAACGGGTAAAGTTCATATCTCTTTGGTTTGTTTCTTAGTAATATTCGAATGTGAAAATTCCCATCTGGGAGATTGTACAAATGGTCCAACAGCATAGCCCTAGCCAGGCAGGGAATCTGGATCCACCATTTGACAATTCCAACTTGGGGACCTGCTCCGAAAAAAGAAAAAGACTGATAACGATCAGATGGTTGTATGGTTGTAAGCATTCCATTTAGGTCTTGGTTCTTCTGACCTCCATTTGTTCACAAAGAATGAGATGGATTGGATGGTTTTTATGGTTGTTAATTCTATATGGACCTTTGTTTTAGTTCTCATAAGTCTGGACCTTTGGATGGTGGGTCCCTGGTGGATATGTTCTACATGCATGGGCTGTTCAAGTGGTAGACCTTGATATGTTCTACATGCATGGGCTGTTCAAGCGGTAGACCATCTTCAAGGTCTACCAATATTTTAGCCTATTTTTCTATACATTTCCAGGTCAGCCGTCAGACTGAGTTGGCTAGGCCCCGGTTTCCAAGTCAGATGGTTTGACCAGCCAATCCAGTCTGGGTTTTGAAACATTATTCTAATCTACCATTACATTCAAGGATCATCTTATTCTAAATATACTGTGGCCGATTTCCAATGCAGAAATGCTGTCAGAGATCGACGCCGAAGCAGGAGCTGATTATCTGCAGGTCCGTGTTAACTGACTGTACTGAGAAGTAACATGGATTAAGGGTGTTACGATGGTAGCAATGCCTGGACCTCATTGCAACTATGTTTAATAGGGCCCTCAGAATCGACTCTTGGATTTGGATAAGTTTCTTTCCTGTGTCTTTTTTGCGTTCGTTAATTTTTTTTTCCATATAAATGCACTATAGTTGTAGTTTCTTTATTTACACAAGGGTTTCAAGGAACACTGTAGTTAGCTAACAAAGCGAAGAAATGTCACTAAGATTTATGACTTTTTTTTTTTGTGTTGAGAAGGCATGGTCCCCGCTTAAATGACTTGCTAGAGAATCCAGACTGCTTCGTCACACATGGTTTTGTGCTTCTGCACCCCGTGGTTTCGTTGTTCGGTCGCCCCACCTCTGGGATCTTCAATTTGATTGATTGTGGGTCCTGGTCGGCTACTTCATTAGATGCTTATCAGCGTGATTGATTCTCTCCAGCTGTGAAGGCGCCTCCCCCAAACTACTAATGGCATTTTCTCTTATATAACTTAAAAGAAGGCTCAAGGAGCTGCTTGAAACACTTCTTGCAGGTATTTCAATCTGTTTTTCTGCAGTTAGAGCTTTTCAATCTCTTTAAACTACTCAGGCTTGCCGTTTTCCAGATTTGATTTTTACTGAACTTTACAAGATTTTTTAAAAGAAAATTACACCGAAAATATGAATATGGAAATATAGGGTCCTCACTGCTCGTCGTTTCTTGGTGCTTTGCTAAAATGGGGTTTTCAATGACTTTAAAACAAAGCGACTTTAATCATTACAAAACATACAAATAAAAACTTATTTTGCCTTCTTTGTTGTTGAGGTTGAGTGATTTGGGCGAAGGGCTTTCAAAATTTCCTTCTTTTTGGCCATTATCTTGGTTAGTTTTTGGTGTTTGTGGGTTGGCTATCCGCCATATGTTGTGTAAGCGTACAGCAGCCGAGGCCTTCTACCAGGTTTTATTATGAGCTCTCATGTCTTCGACTCCAGATACATTTAACCTGCAAATGCAATGGTGCAGAACAGGTAAACAAAGGCCTGAAGATTTTGAAAAGTTCTACATGAGTGTTGAGAAACTACAAACAGATTCTGATTTGCAATATATTGGATGGTCCAAAGCCGACATATTTACTGCAATGTGATGCTAATATTCTCTGCCATCGTAAATCCAAATAACATTTGGATAGGCATGGGATCTTTCTTTTGATTGAAGATAATAATAATTAATTAATTAATTATTTATTTACTTAATTTCCTTTGGTTGAATTTACCTGTTAATAGGACAGGGATAGTATGTGTACTTCTACAACCTCCAAGGATACCATAAAATTCCTGAATCTTCTCCATGTTGAGTTTGGAAGTGAAACAATCTGTTTTGTGACTTGTGAGGCAGAAACTCTGTTTTAGGACTCGGTGAACCAGCCATTAATTTAAGAATTTCATGGTTCTGTATGGTTTTCCAGCTGTCAAAGGCTAATCAGTCTAACCTTTGGGCCTGGGCCTGGGCCTGGGCCTGGGCCTGATAACAAAAGATGGCTTAGCTCTTTAAAGCATTGGACCAAGCTTCTCTGACCAAGACTAACCAGTCAAACTTAGGAACCCAAAGCTCTCTCACACTCATGGTGTATGTCATTCTCTGAAAGGAGATGAATGACTGACTTTATTAATATACAAGTCTACAAAGAAGAGTAAAGGGTTTGTCTTGAGCACTGACTTTACAAAGGGACTCTTTTGGATAGGAAAGAAAAAAAGTAGACTAAGAAAAAAAAGAACTAACAGAAAAAAAAAGAAAAAAGAGAAAAAAAAGATCACTTGAACTGCCTTTTAGGGAGTGACTTCCAAAGGGGTTGTTTGTTTTCCAATGTACTTCCAATTTCAGAAGTAAAAGGGTCTTCTATCTTGACCGATAACAGTTCTATTGAGATATTTGACAGTACTTACAAGAGAAATTGGACAAACCAAGCCATTTTCATGCTTTAGGGTAGATGGTAAATCTAATTCATGTTGGACCGAAAATCAAAGGTTTGAGGGTATTACAACTTACAAGAAAAAGGAACTTCAGTCCTCGAAAAAGATGGGTTTTGACATCCAGAATAAGCTTGAGATGATGAATTACCCAATACTATGCTACTGCTAATGGCCTCGTCGAGGCCATCAATAAAAATCAATGCAAAATGTTGGATAAATGGAAAAGGGATTTTC
Organism: Tetracentron sinense; assembly: GCA_015143295.1. Taxonomy (NCBI): domain Eukaryota; kingdom Viridiplantae; phylum Streptophyta; class Magnoliopsida; order Trochodendrales; family Trochodendraceae; genus Tetracentron; species Tetracentron sinense. The sequence continues at coordinate 18,054,190 of CM026569.1, forward strand.
ACCAACACTTACTTGAATATCTATGGGTGTACATAGCCACATAAAGGAAGACTCCGACCCAAGCTACACCATGTTCTATGGTCTTTGGCAGGGAGGAGATTCTCCCTTTGGAAGCATAGTACCCTCCTCCTCGTGGATAGCAAAGAATCGTCTTGCAGAATTTGAAACTCTTGACAAAATGCTAGCCATAGGCCAATAAAACCAGAAACTATACCAAACAATTAATGACTAATGCCTTCAACAAAAAAGTATCAGCCTCATTCAATAAAGGGGACTTAGTGCTAATAGAGTGAAGCACAACTATCATTACTTGATAGACTCGAGGAAAGTTGGCGCCTAAATGGGAACGACGATATGTCATTTAAAAGGTCTACTCAAATGACACATATTTGGTCATCACAATGAATGGAGAATAGATCACTACCCCCCACCAACACCAGGTTCGAATAAAGGTACCGTACCTGAAGGAGACTATGCTCTTGACTACGAGCTTAAACTATTTGCATATCGTATGGATGATATTCTTAATACGAGTCTAAATTGTTCACTTACTCTTAGTAGAAGTTTAAACTGCACACCTCCAAAGTCTAGTTGATACAACTGAATGTATATATGAAATTAAATCTTAATTTTTTTTTATTAAAGTTAAATACATAAGTTATACCTTAATTGCAGTTAATAAATATAATAATGAGATCCAATGATATTAAAGATGAAGTGGTATTAGATAATGTTACATTAGATGAATAACGACACTCTAATAAAGTCCCTCAAAGTCTCTATTAAATACATAAGTTATACCCATAAACCAATAATGTTACATTATTGTTGAATTGGTCTGTTTGATTGATATGAGTTAGACTAACTATCAATTACAAAAAAATAAAAGTTGGGATCTTGATTTTATCTGATTATTTAGTATCTAGAAAGCACGGATACTTCAAATAGGCCTTCGTACCCGTATCAAATATTGATACGCGTCTGATACGGTGGGATACGTATGGGATATGGCTTAGACATATCCTGTTATTAAAAAATAAATTTTTTTATTCTGGATACGGTTCCGATAAGGCATGGATACGTCAGGATACGGACAGGATACGACACATATATATATATATATATATATATATATATTTTTTTTTTTTTGTGGAGACCTAGGGTGTGACCCTATCTCTTTTGTTTTTGCATGGACATGGCTTTATATTTTACTTGGTGGATGATGAGATGACCCTATTTCTTTTGCTTTTGCATGAACATTGTATTTTTTATATATAAACAGAACTGAACCAATGGTTATTTTGTAATTATAATACAAAATATAGTATTATTATTATTGAAAAAAAAAGTTACAGACGTATCCTGGCCGTACCTACATCCTGTGTTTTTAGGTTCTGCCATATCCGTATTGTATCGTACCCGTATCCCATATCCCATATCCGTATCCGTGCTTCCTAGTTTAGTATTGATATTGTTCAAATATGTGATTTTATTTTAATGGCTCCGCTTGATCCATTTGACCGAAGGTCACTTAGCCTAACATTTGATATCGTATAATTTATATCATCAATGATCCCACTAAGGAAGTTGGACCAGATTGATGATTCCAACAATTTGATGTATGTCTATTCTTTCCATTTAAGATCCATAATAAATATATGAATTAAGAACATAATTAAACTTAAATATCAGTGGAGCATAAATTTTAAACTAAAGAGTCATACCACAATGAGTTCTCCCACCCCCAACTTGATGAATACTGGGCAGTTCTCACTTTCTCTAGGCTAGGCTTGCTTTCCTCAACCTAGTTTCTACGTCAGCAAAGGCGAACAGGACCGTACGGACGCATACCAAATTTAAATTTAGGTTGGTCTCGGAGAGCACGTTCTCATCGTTGACTTCATGAGGTGTCCAGCGGCCTTGGCTTGCCTCTGGCGAAGGCCAGAAAGGGCTTATCTGGGGTTCCATAGAATAGGTGACATGTGGTGGAGAAGTCAAAATCATGGGGCCCATGATTTTGACTTCTCCACACAGAAATGGACATGTGGCGATAAGTGTGTGAGAATAAGGAGAAGAGATATCAAATGGGAAGAAGTCAAAAATCATGGGGAGAAAATAAATGACTTCTCCCCATTTTGCTGCCAGCTGCCGCACAATGTATGGAACCCCGAGAGCCCTTTCTGGCTTTGACAGAGACAATCCGAGGCCGGTGTCCAGCTTCCCTTCTCTGATTTCCTACACACACGTGGGAAAACTTTGGAGATCTTGGATTTATATTTTTATTAGTCTCTAAAGGGCCAAAGTCAACTGATTATGACCATTGATCGAGTGACGGGGATATCCATCACAATTAGGGAAGGAAAAAGCTGTGCAAGGTAGATGAGTACAAAGAAATCTCAATCATAGCTTCTTGATAAGAATTCTAAGGTGGAAACATTCCTATTTAGGAACACCAGTACTTGAAGCCTTTCATGCAGGGAATGTTCATTTGGTGAAGTAGGTAAAGAAAATTGAGTTTTCTTTCACTTTTCTTGAGATGGGCAAGAAACACTTTTATTTTTTTACACTTTCTCAGAAGTGTTAAATTTTATCCATATTTTGTTGGATATTTTGAGAAAAAATTAAAATTTTTTTTTCCTTTCTTTTCTTTTATTTTTTTACATCCACATTCTCGCCAAATGAAAGCACCCTAAAGGGAGATTCTTAAATTGATTTAAAGAGAGTGAAACTCTTAATAGATTGGTATAAGTTTCTTAGATGATGGCATTGCCCACTCATAGCCCAATTGGCAACCTAAATTGATGAAGACATGGGATCACTTCCGATTGTAGATAGGCTAGGCTAGGGCCTAGATCTTACTTGGCCCGGCCCATTCACCAGGGTGAGGCCCTAGCCCTCATAGGGCTTCAACTGACTAGGCTCAAGCTCTACCCTCAATGGCCAGAATAGAAAGAATAAAAAATTATTTAATGTTTTAGTGAATTTGTTTTACATTTATTACCAACTTGACATGCAACCCTCCTCTTTTATTTGCACTTAGGACCAACAACCCAACTCAAAGAGCAACACGATGAAGTTTTAGTGCTGTTAGATTGTTGGTATTAGTGCACCCCCAATGGTTAACTTTAAATTGTTAGTATTAATATTGTTATATTTATTTTAAAAAATGTTACAACTTATAAGTAGTGACATTAAAAGATTATAAAAAGAGTTTACACTATTAGTTTATCACACATACCCAAAGTCTTAGTCTCTACTAGATTTAAAAAAAAAAAAATAAAGAAAGGAAAAACGTTATAAGTTACTATATTAGAAAGATATTATACTACAATGTTTGTATGTTATACATATACACAGTAAGTTTAGACAATTTAGCCGCTTAATTATTGTAAGTCTTAAGTTATTATATTATGAATGTAATATATTATATATACTATTATATGACATAGTATATAAAATGAAGAGTTGGGCCGATCCGAACAGAGTACTTATTAAGCCCGACCCTCAAGTAAAAGGGTCATTCAAAATTAAACTCAGCTCGACCCTAGGGCCTTATTAAAGAAAACATGCGGGCTTTGAAGGGCCGGGTTGGGACGGACCCCCTCATCAAAGAGTCAGATTGATAGCCCTAGTAGTTGTAGCTGGGGAAGAGCCCGCTACCATTAATTCCCGAGCTGCCTCCTACCATTTTTATTCCTGCCAAAACGAAGCGTAAAACAGGAGAGACTTTGGTTGTCATGTACGTGTTGGATACCTCTTAGTGTTGGTAGGTTCCCCGCTAGCTACTATTATAGGCGATCCCATATCATTAATGAATTACCAACTAATTGACTAACCAACTTACCATTAGTTGTATCAAGAAAAAATATCTATTTAGGAAATGATCTAATAACTTGATATCGATCACTACTCCTGTATTTTATTTTGAACTTTTATCAATTTTTTTAAATGTTGGTGATATCATTTACCAATAGCAACCCTGGGTCGATCACTTGCAAATCGTCACCCAATAAGAATAGATCTCATGACATATCTCATAAAAGAGGCCACACTCTACCATTAGAACAAAGGGGTGTTTGAAGTATGAACTTGTATCATAAATCTTTCATTCACTTTAAGCATCTTATTTCTAGTACTCTCTTATCTTCCCATTTAAAGCAATCTATTATAATTCTTCTCAAAGCTTTCTTCTTAATTGTATGAACATCCAAACTCGAGCAGCTGCACCATATTCTATCAATACCAGTCATCTCAGCGACCAAGATAGGTTTAGGGGTTCAGTGATTTGCAGCTGCAAGTAGCTGAAAGGCGCGCTTAGGGAGACAGGGGTCAGTGTCAATGAAAATAATGAAAGCTATGGAAGAAGCAGACTAAAACAGGTGGTGTGCTTGGTGATCAATATTTAAGCAGAGATCAAACTATATTAATTTAGGCTTCTCTAATCAACTGAAGTAAAACTAGCCCATCACTTCACTGGTTTTCGTTCAATAGCGATATTTGTTGCATTAATATTCACTAGAGATGGTAAATTAATGTCTAAAAACTAGGTCTTTACATGATGAAATTGAGTATTTCAGTATTTAAGTGAACTTATGTAAATGGATGCTTTCTTCACTCACAGAAGGGGTGGTAAATACAGAGCTTCTCAGTCAATGTTATATATATATATATATATAGAGAGAGAGAGATGCCATTGTTACCCCACACCGTAGAGGGGTGTTTTGATCCTTGAAAAAAATGGGGTTTACTGCAACCTCAATCTAGCCTAAATCCGATATCCAGACCGTTCTAAATTGAGTTATTTTTGGGAGAAATGATTCAGAGAACAAATGATTCAGAGAACACAAGAAAGAAAAGGGGAAAAAGAAGGAAATGATTCAGAGGGAGAGAAGAAAGAACAATGAAGAAAAGTAGTGACATAATGTTTTTCTTGATGAATCCTTTACTTTCTCTCTCTGTAAATTCTGTTTGGAAAATCTGATTGTTTTTGGAAAATCTTCTGGGAACTCGAAAAAAAATAAAATCTCTCTCCTATCAAGGAGGGGTCACCTCTATTTATAGGTGTTTATCAAAATTGTAACCAACTTGTACAGCTGTCATAACCGTTTTTTGTAACTGACTTTTAGAGAGAAAAATATTGGATTCCATCAAGATAAAAGCGTTTTGTCACTATACCTCCTTTAAGCTTTTATGACCAAAGCTTTCAGATATATTCTTCAAAGGTTAAAAGCGGTATTTACAATATCCATCTTTTAACAAATTCTATCTAAGCCCTCCAAACCACAACTCATCATCCTCCCCCAAAAGCAATTGGTAACTACATCGTGAAAGCGGGTCATACGCTTTCATGATGTACTGTCCTACTGAGGTAATATATTAGTGTTCAGACAGCAACACTCCTCTAGAGTAATAATCATGATAGTAATAATAACAATAACGATGATAATAATCATCTAATAATCATCTCAAGTCCTATAGGGAAATCGTAGGTGTTGGACGAAGACACCCTTCCCGTATCTCAAGTCCTATAGGGAAATCGTAGGTGTTGGACGAAGACACCCTTCCCGTATCTCAGGTCCAATAGGGAAATCGTAGGTGTTGGACGAAGACACCCTTCCCGTAGCTCAGGTCCAATAGGGAAATCGTAGGTGTTGGACGAAGACACCCTTCCCGTCAGGCCTTAAGAGAAACTGAGGAAAAATCCATCCTCAATGCTTTCTCCCTGACTGTCAGCCCAGGAAGTAATCCATGCTTCACTGGAATAGGTAATGAGGGGAAACAGCCACACTCATTCCCACGGGGAGGTACCAATCCATACCGTTCACCCCTGACAAAACAAATCTCCTTTCTGGCAGAAGTCATCAGAAAGGCATACAAGGAGGGTACAAATCCATACCACACCCATCATCATGAGAAAGGCGTTGAAAGCCAGAGCGAGGTACTGAAGCCATATAGAATGTCCGAAGGCGTCGAAGCCTGAATCAACATCAAAGGCATTAAAGCCTGAAACAGCAACCAAAGGCGTTAGAGCTCGAAATAGTATCCAAAGGCGTTAGAGCCTGAAATAATATCCAAAGGCGTTAGAGCTTGAAACAATATCCAAAGTCGTTAGAGCCTGAAACAATATCCAAAGGCGTTAGGACCTGAATCTGTGTTTATAGTGTTAAAAGCGCAATAGTTTCATCTTTCATCAGTGACATAAGGGTAAAATTGTCATTAATGAGCAAAAAATCTTTTTTATGAACTAAAAGCATAAGAGCTTAAGATCATTGATCATTAATGACTAGAATCATCATTTATCAGATAAACATGGAATTCTGTTAAACCAATTCTCAAAAAGGATTTTAGTATGTGTAATATGTTAGAACGTCCTTTAAGCCACGTGTCATTATTTTATTGAATTATGAACAACGTTCTTAAATTTAAAATTTCACAAGTCAAGCTTTTCAATAACTATCATCAACACCCACGCCGTTGCTTTCTGCGTGCGATATTTTGCTCAACAACCGCGGATCACTCCATTGTTCACTCTTGGATGGTAGTAGCATCCAGGAAAGCCAAACTAGCTTACATAGTCACCTTTTCTCCAGACTTGGAGCAAGAATCCAAACTACAAGATTGTAGAAGCCAAAACGGCCAGGCTCATGTGGGTCTACTCCATTGTTAACCGACACATGAGAACAACACTCCATAAAGCTGTAGGGCTTCACAAGTCACTAGCTTGTAGTAATGATGAAAGAAGTTGTAGCTGAGTGAATTCTGAGGCCTCTTCTCTTTTTACCTTTCTCCTTCCCCTTCTTCATACATTCCTAGGTTTTAACAGCCGTATATGTTGGGATTTTCCTAGATTTCTATTTTATGTAAAAATCATATTATTATGGAATTATTAGTTTAGGATTTGATTTTATGCTTATAAATAGGCCTACGATTTAAGCTTATTAGGTAAACTAAGAAAGTGAGTGTTTAGGGTTCCCGGCAATTCTCATTAATTAGGAATAGTGACTCTTGGAATGGAGAGTGGTGGCTCTTGGGAGAACGAGAATAGTGGGCTCAAGATAAATCTTAGTGGCTCTCGTATAGAGCAGATTCTCGGTATTTGAGAGTGGATATACTTGTACCATGTAATCTCTCTGTATAATAGAAATTTTTGTTTGTCTTCGCTCGTGGATGTAACCCTGTTGAGATTAACCACATATATCTTGTGTTATGACATGAATTATTTTCATGTGTTTGTTATATTATCTTGTAACCCCAAGATCGCGTTTTTCCGCATAACAGTTATAATTCCTGTCGATGTTTGTTTGCCGGGCTACCCACCTAAACTGGAGGCAGTGTTATGGATGCCAAACAAAACTTTGGAAGTTGTCTCGAGAAATCTATGAAGGTGGTGTGCAGAAATCAGGTATGTCTGAATCTGTTGTTTTCGAAATTTATTCTTGGTATTGGACTCCTGCTTCCTGCAAATTGTAGAATTGATTCGTTTCCAGAATCACATCTTGATGACAATGAACATCATCAATGGATGGTGTAAGATTGCTGAACAATGTAAGATACATCCCTAACCCCGTTGGTGTGAATGATAAGAATATGCCCAAACATTTTACATTTAAATTATAATCCATCCATAAATCAGAACCAGCAATGACCACCAAAAATACACCCAGTACAGGTGAAGCTATAGGGGCGCTTTAAAACCCGAATCTTCTGGCTTTTGCGTAGAAAACAACATAAGATAATACAAACAAATTAAATAACATATTTAACATGCTTGCAAGTATATAGAGATTCTCCTTGTGAAGGTTCTTCAACTCTCTCCTCTTCTATGCTGGTTGGGGAGTCAAGCTTTTCTCACGAGCGAGAATTTAAATTCTTGAGTGGGAGTTGGGACCATTCCTTATTTATAGGGTCTCAAAATCCTATCCATCAAAGATTTTGGGTCCACGTAATTATGCCCTTAAAATATGACATGCTAATTTGCGTTTAGAATGTACTGAGTCTGATGTACCTTAATGATTACCACCACATGATTGGACTCTTATCAGGATTCTTCGATCAAACAAGAAGATTAATCCAGGATTTTGACAAATCAAACCCCGTGATTTTTGTGTGGCCACAAATTCTAACAAGAGGCCCACAAGCAAGAGAGGCAGAGGCCCATGAGATAACTCCAATTAAATATACCAAAAACCTTGGTTTCCTATACTCCTCTCTATTCAGCTTATCCCTCCTTACTGCCTGCCGACACTTTCCTTTCTTTATTTACTGACCACAAACAAACCATCACAAGCGAGAGAGAGAGAGAGAGAGAGAGAGGCCCATGAGATAATCTTTTACTTTAAATAAACTGAATTAATGAAAATATACAGATAGTTGAAATACATCTCTCAGTATAATTTGGGGATTTGAAAACCAGAAATCCAACTAACAGTCCTCAGTCCTCTTTAACATTTTGGGTTCTTCCAAAACCAGATGGGCTGAATCTGAAATACCAAACCACACCCAAGCAAGAATAGAAATGAAAAAGAAAAAAGAAAAGAAAAAGACTCTTTGCTCCTACCTATAACAAACAACATCACTTCAAGAGCTGAGGAAGAAGAAGAAAATGATGGAGGATAACTTATGTCACAGATACCCAAAAAAGAAAAAAATTGATAGGGAGATAAGAGAATCATCAATGGAGAGAGATAATAATCCTATCTGGGTACTTCAAATAACATAATTAAAAAAAATTAATATTTGAATCGAAGGTCGTTCTTAAACGTTACTTTCCATTCGCATTCGCAAATTCAAATGATTGAACTCCCTTGACTGAACTGTCAATATGATTTTGCTGCTGCAATGTAGATCAGGGGAGTCTTTCTTCTATATTTCTCCCTCTACATTTTCCTTTTTTATTGCCGCTTTCTCGTGCATTTAGCTCATTTGCTCCCCAATTAAATCAAGACCCACAAGGAGAAACGACACCCCTTGGAAGAGTAGGAAGTAGAAATGGACTCCTTGGGCTGATAATAGGCTCCGGACAGAAGCGGTGAGGAGGAGGAAAGCGAGAGCAAGTTCTTTCCTATATATCTTGTTAATTTTCTTAACAGGAGGTGGGGAAGCTGTTTCTTGCTGTTCCTTCAATCTATTCAGTTCAAGAAGCTCGCTCTCAGAGGCGCCTCTGTAGAGCTGTGGGTGGTTCATGACCTTTGATTCCCTCTCGGCCACAGCTAGTAAGTCTGACTCTGAAGACCTACCCGCCTTCTTGGTAACAACCCACTCATATGAACTCCCCAACTGAAACAATCCAGATACCATGGCATTGAACTTGGTCACAGACATAGTGTTCTCGAATAGAAGATAGGGTACGATGAAGGGGAAGGATCTTGGGGCGGGGAGAATGTTTAGGAGTGACATGAAGACCGGGATATAACAAATGACCCAGACAGGTAACTCAGCTTCTGGGACGAACATGGTTAGAGGAAGAATTATGCAAAATAATGTGAAAGAATAGAATGGGAGGATCAGCTTCCTCAACAGAAAGAATAGTAGTATTAAGTTTGATTTCTTCCAGATTGATATCTGCAATATTATGGGATTAAAGGCTCTTCAGAAATATTATAACTAATAAGATATTTAAGAAAATACAAAGAAGACGAGAACCAGACTTACCTTCGAAGTTAGGACAGCCGGAAGACACAATCTGAAAAGTTGCATTGGACCGGAATGCCACCGGTGTTGCTGTTTCCTGTAAGCTTCATAAGACTCTGGAACTTCGCAAATCACCTGAAAATCAATTCCATACATGGTGAAATCATCAAAAGGTAATGAAAATTATTGGTTTAGATCAAATGGGGGGATCAAAAATCAAAGTGAAAAAAAACTAGTAGTACCTTTACATCATTAAGGAAGATGAATTTCCAACCGTTAAGATGGGCACGAACAGCTATATCCATATCCTCTACAGTCGTCCTTTCAAGCCAGCCTCCAGACTCCTCCAGGGCTTTGATTCTCCAAACACCGGCAGTCCCATTAAAACCAAAGAAATTTAAGAAAATCCCATTAACCTGCTGCTCCACCTCAAAGTGGAAGCACAAATTGATGTTCTGAAGGCGAGTCAGCAAATTCTCATCCTTGTTCACGAAAGCCCACCTAGCCTGAACCAACCCTACTTCAGGATTGTCCTGCAACACAAGGTAATAGTGTTTAAGTAAAACTCCGACAAGTACTTGATTGGGACTAGCTAAATCGAGCTAAGTGAGTTTATCCACCTTAAAATGTGGAACCGTCTGCTTAAGGAAATCCGGGTTTGGTTGGAAATCTGCATCAAAGATTGCTACAAACTCATACTCCTTCACATAATCACAACTCATTGCCGACTTGAGATTCCCGGCTTTGTAACCAGTTCTGACCAAGCGATGCCGATATATAATGTTGATACCCTGTTGACTCCATTTGGACACCTCTGTCTTGATTAACCACTGGATATTCTCGTCATTAGAGTCATCAAGAACTTGAATCAGTATACGGTCTTTCGGCCAGTCCATCTGGCAGACTGCAGAGATAGATTGCTCATACACCTGAAGGGGGCCAATGATTTAATTTTTATAGTAAACACTGGAAGAGACTGCCTAGAACTTTACACTAATTTTCACTGTTAATTGTTACTTTTTGAATAAAATTGAAACTTCAATTTGGCTATTGAGCTTAACTAAGTAATTATCAGATATGCGTAAAAATGAGGAGCTAGAAGTACTCAATACTATAGAAAACCAGGATAATTGAGTTATTTACCTCTCTCTCATTACACATTGGAATCTGAATAAGAACCATTGGGTACTCATAACCGGAGCCTTCAACATCATCTGAATTGAAGGGATTCCCTTCAATTCTCGGCTTAATCTTCTTGTATTTGATCCAGAAGCAACCTAGACACAGTATCATCCGGTCTGCAGACTGGATTAGGAAGAGAGCAACACAAAAGCTTGAGAGACCTTGAATTGGAGGTGCAATATAGTTGGCTCGAAATGCCAACCAGGTGACATAAACCATGTGAAGCCAGCCTTGGATCTCAGAAGTCTGTGGAATATGCAAATTATGGTTCTGGAAATAATGCCAACCATTCAAGTGGGCAAGTACCTCGAAAGCTAGAACTACCAAGGAAATCACTAAGAAAGCTCGAATAATTCTGAACAGTAACCTCCCCTTACCCAACTTCTCACTCTCCATAGCCACTCCTTGTCCAAAGAACAGCCTTTTCTTAATGGCCCCAAGCAATGCCCAGAGAACTGTCGCAAGCCAGGCGACACAACCGGCGGCTCGATGGGCCTTGAGAAGCAAAACCCATGTAAATTGCTTTGCATTCTTCCCTCTGTCCTTCTCGACTGGTCGGAATGCGGCATCCGGGCCATTGATTTCTAGAACAGAGTAGTTGGGATTCTCCATGGTCACTACAACAGGAGTTCCCTTCCTTGTCTCCTTTGCCCACCAATCAGAAAAATCTAAGCTTGGAGCCATTTCCTCTATGGAGATTAGATTCAAACACAAGGAAGAATATCCCAAAACCAAGAACCAAAGCCCTAAAACCTCAAAATGCTCAAGAAATCCTCACAACCTAGATCTCAAAATCAAGAACACACAACCCTTTACAATCACAACCACATAAAACCAGATCCACCACTCAAAAACCCATTTCAAATCTCTGCATTCCACATCAAATGCAGCAAGTAAAGTCAGAAAAAAAGAGTTGGGTATGGATATCTTTCTACTCTCAAAGGCTCTACAAGCTACCCAACATGGAAAACCACCATAATGAGGAAAGGTATCTGTAAGTTGTACAGCCCTAAACCATGTGGGTATTAGTCACTAAATCCAAACAAACACAACTCCCCTTTTTACTTTCCAGTTTCCACATATTACCTTGGAAAAAAATAATAAAAAAAAGGTAAATGAACAAATATAGCATAAGAATAAAGACAATTAAAGCATAAACTAAAACCCACTAACATGAACCACTGATCAGACAATAACAGATCAGGTGAGTAGAAGAGAACACTCCATTTTTATAGAAAAACCCAAAGTGATTGAAGTTGCAGACCATGAAGAAGATGAACTAATCAGGATCAAAGAGCAAAATAAACAAAACTAATAAAGCAACAATAATAAAAATATTAGAGAGGAATAGTTACAGACAAACAATGCAGATCCCAATTCCCAACAGGCCTCAATCTTCCCAAAATCTAAGCTAAAATGGTGGCAAAGCCTCTCATTCCATCTCAAAAACTTTCTCCAAGTATAGGTTGGACAGCTCAAAACCAGCCATTCAGCTGTAAGAAAACATATAACTGACCACTTATCCACAGTAAAAAATAAAAAAAACTAAAAACATTATTATAAAGGAAGAATTTTTCATTAATTCATAAAAAAAGAATAACTTTTTTCCCTATCTTTAACTCAAAAATGATTTAAAAATAAAAAAATAAAAAACTTATGCTAGATGATAAAAAATAATAATTTTTTTACTTTTAAGTCTAATCGTGTGTTTAGATTACCTCTTTAAAAAAAAATTATAATAATAAAGTAGATTCACAAACTTATTTTGGTCATAAACCGTGGCTAGCAAGTGTAACCTCTCTTGTGTAATGCTACTATTTAAATGATAATTACGGGGATAAAAAAACTTATTTTAGTCATTTAAGGCTTAAGTGATGGTGTTTTTAAATATGGGCAATATGGACCCAACCCGGCAATCCATGCTAAAATGGACCAAGTTCGGTTGAGTTTTCTTGACCCATTTGCAATGGGGTTTGTCTTTCCATTTCCACCAAGTTAATAGTTTAATTTAGTAAAAGTGAGTTTTTTTTTTTTTTTTTTTTTTGACTCATTTGCAATTGGATTTGGCTTTCCATCAAGTTAGTAGTTAAGTTAGTAAAAGCGAGCAAACTCCTACTTAGCACATCACCGATTGATAGATTTTTCTTTTAAAAAGGATTCTAAATCATAACCAGAAACACACCTTACCATCTGAGATACATGCGACATGTCCCCTTTGTACATCATTCCTAGTTAATTTATCAATAGTTGTAAGATCTTGACCTCCCTCTCTCTCTCCCTCTATATATATATTCCCATACATATTTATTTAAAAATTATGATACAATTAATTAATTTCTTGGCCGGCAAGTTAGGTTGAGTAATTCCTTGGGTTTGGTTTGCTTTTAAACTTTCTCAATCTGTCTATAAATATAAAAAAAAAGGAATTGGGTTCAAGTTGAGTGTCTATTCAGTTCATGGGCTCTCGACCCGACCCAACTGTTGCCGCCTTTACTTTTATCCAAGTGCCACTAACAAACGAAAGGAGTACTTTTGATTTTAATTTTTCAAGATATTAGTTTACTTGGGATGGTTTCACCAATAGATTTATTATATAATTAATTACACTAATAAAGAGGTTATCATAGAAGTGCCAGGGTCTAGGTGTAGCTTTGAAGTTTGAAGATCCAGAGTTTAATACTAACAGCATATTCCTAGGCAGCTTCCACGCTTTTTTCCTTTTATTAAATGAAAGAGGGAAATTGAAAAAGCAAAGAAAGAAAAAAAACCCTTTTTTCCTTTTATTAAATGAAAGAGGGAAATTAAAAGAGCAAAGAAAGAAAAAGAAAAAGAAAAAGAAAAAAGGAAATGTTACGAATTAGGATGATGAACCTTAGACATAATATTTTTATAACCGGATTGCATGTCGAACCAGTTGGGTGGCTGGTTCTCAATTTGACCGTATCTTTTTATTATTTCTTTTGTTTTTTTTTTTTCTCATTTTCTTGCCAGTTTTTATTGGTTTTGCAATTGAACCGACTAGTTCTTCTAGATCTCAATTCTCAATTCCGTTTTCAACAGAGGCTGATTTTAAAGATTTTCAGGACTGTAGACCTGGTCGGTTCTCGATTCCACCAGTCGATCTAATCCAATTTTCAAAACACTGTTTAGACATGATTAAGAGTTTTGAAATGAAACAAATACCATTACTCAATCTAAGAGGATGTTTGGTAACTCTAAAATTGAGCTTATTTTAGACTTTAGAATGTTAAGTTTAAATTTAATTTAAATGTCTAGATTTTTTTTCGAAATACAGGTTTTACTTCTAAAATATTAAGGGAACATAGGCTCATTTTTTCTTTAGGGGTAAAACCTCTACTTAAAATTTTAGACTCCTAAACGTGACTCAAGCTATAGGTAAAACTTAACAGTCCTAAATGTGCCCTTCGAACCTCTACCTATTTAGAGTATAGAGCTACCAAAACACCCTTTAAGTGATATAAAATTGGTTATTAAATAATCAACAAGAAGTTACTAAAGTTACTAATACATTACACTTGGGATTTTCTCGTGATCAATTACCCGCATCTCTTCCATCAACCTTAATTTGTTAGATTTAAAATTTAAAATTAATGTTAATTTAACTTGAATTTAGAAACACCTGCCCACTAGTCACAGTTATCCATAAATTTTATGGTATGATCCGCAAAAAGATGTTCATTTTTAAATAAGATAATGTATATATATATATTTTTTTTATAAACATGGGTATCTTAGGTCTAGACTTAGATTAGTCTCACGAGATACATGGGTAAACCCCCCAACCCATACATCCGATATTGAGGAGTCTTGATTCGATCTTGAAATCTCCGGGTTTATTATTCGTCCTGCGAGCATTAGGCTACACCCCCTAGGGTTAAATAGGATAATGTATGGTTAAAGCTAGTAAGCTACTTTCTATATTTATATCTCTGTATAAATAAAAGAGATTCGCATGATTGATGAAGCATCGGGAATAATGTAATACAAATATCAATGTGTATAGGAAATGAATCGCCGATTTTTTACCGAGGAAATGAGGGACGAGGTCACCGACAGTCTGACCCTGACCGACATTTTGACCTCAATGATTCCTATTCCCATCATATTCCATCTCATGGAAATCTCCATGTCCCTTCTGGTGTGGCATTACACGATAGCGAGTCTCGTCTACAAAAATAGGAAACATTTCATTAATACGTTTAAGAAATAAGGCAAATACGTACAACCATATTCGACCTATCCATAATGTTCTCAACACGCGCATTGGATTCGCGTTACGCTTGGCCACAGCTGCTTGCAGCCATCTCCGCCCTTTGTTCCGATCAAAAAAGCACATTGGTGGGACCCGCATTGTTACCCATATGCGCTGCCTTGTATCGCCTGGAAATTCGGTTGCTAAATTAAATAAGAGTAGTGCTCAGCGGACACATGGTTCCGTTTCATATCTTACCCGTGTGCCTTTTAATACCCTTTTTAACCATGGTTAAATTTAATTAAATTAAAACTATGATTAGTTGTTTCTTTTTTTTCAAAAAATTATGGTTAGATTCCTTAACCTTAGGGATGATACTAACCACAATAGCTAAGTACTTAAATTTGGGGCGTGGACCACACCCGTCCCTTTCAGTTATAAAATGGGAACCGGTTATGTTTACTATTTTCCATGGTGGAATACTAACTTGACTCGGCCCATGACATATGATGTGGGACCCACCACAAGTATTTTGTTTTTTCCTAATAAGCAAGAAGAGTTTTGTCTTTTCCCAATAAGCGGAGAGTCAGGTTAGCATTCCCACGACAAATCTTTGTAGTGGCGTGAGAAGTACTTACTGTCAACCAAAAACCAACACCTAACCTTATTTTTATCTACAAATTAACTCGTTATTTTAACATGTGTTGACTTTTGTCTGGGAGTAGAGCTGCCTCACTCATCTTTGTATATCAAAACGCCTATTCTGCTTTCATTTAAAAATCAACACATGTCCTTATTTTAACAGTTGTTGGTTTTTGTCCGAAAGTAAAGACTGCCTAAGAGTAGGCCTACCACGGCTCATCTTTGTATATCAAGATTTGATTTCCCAAATATTTGGCCCCTCTTCCGATCCTATGTGCTTGTGATCGCACTTTCAAACTCAACAATTCATTCTAACATTTTCACATGTTAGGGTTGAGATTTTCAATAACTTGCGATATCGAACTTTCAAACTCAACTCAACAATTCATTCAACATTTTGATCATGTTAAATCGCACTTTCAAACTCAAATCAATAATTCATTAAACAATTTTAGGCATTAAGGTTGAGGTTATCTATCATGGTAGACTTTCCCAACCATTTTATAAATGAGTCAGAGTTGGACTTTCGATATTTTTGTTTGGTATAGACCAATGTTGTCTGGTTCGTTAGTTCGCTCGGTTCAAATTTGGGTTTGCGGTTCGTAATTCGCCAGTCTAGAGTGAACCCGATTCGTTAGGGGTAGGATGAGATGATTTGTTTTTCGATTCGTTTACGTTCTTTAGTTTGGTTCATTAGCTTGGTTCGCTACTTAAGCATGCAAAACAAATATATATTTATATTATATTATAAAAATATATCTTTTAAGCATGTAAATAATATATTACAAATACTTATTTGAAAAAAAATGTATTTTTATGAACGATTTGTGAGTTCAAAATATAAATTTGTCGAACCTAAAAAAAAAGTATCATTGAATTTGAATAAAAAATTTGATAAACCAAGATTGTTTTGAAACCACTATGTGATTCGCTTAATTTCACGAACCAATCCGAACCGAACCACGAACTAGTTCAGGTTCGCGGTTTGCTAGTATAACATGTAGCGAACTTGGTAACTTTGATATAGACTTTCGTTATGTTTAGACTTGCAAATTGTGTCATTTTAGGTTGCTTTGTGCAATAATAATTTTAAAAATCGGATGAATTCAAATGAAAACTCTAAATTAAGGTCTTAAAATAGTTTAATGCTAAATTTTAGCTGTTAAGATTGTTTGAAACTTGTTATTTGTATGTGTTAATAAATTAGCTAGTATGCTTAAAATGTCTTTGCTGTTAAACTCTCAAGTCCGTGCTTAATTAAGATAATTGAATAAACTTTTTACTAAGTTACTCTAATTATCTAATTATCATATGCCCTAAAATTTTTACTTTGAATCTTGAAAATTTTATTCTTATAAACAATTTAAAATCTTAAAAAAAAATAAATTAATTTTAACTTTAAAAATTGCTCAGTCTCCAACCATTAATTATACAAGGTTTTGGATTTTAATTCAAATTCAAAATCCATGTTATCAAACAGTTTGTAATTCAACTATAGACCTGTCAACGACCTATATCGTTCAGAATCTTAAGCATAGGTAAAATACTATTATCCCCTTGAACTTTTATATCAACCCTCTCCGCCTTACCGAGACAAAGAAGAGGGATGGTATTTTAGTTAACTTTTCTTTTTCAATAGAAAGTCATTAATAAAGTGAAAGGTAGTTTAATTTTCTTGGATATCGCAACCCCGGTTAGCTGTGTTACCATTTGTTCATGGGTTAATGGATTAGTAAGCCTAACGTTTGAAGCTAAGGCAAACGCTGAGCATATTCAACCGTAGGTAGTAGTTACTAGCAGGGCGGAGCCAGGGGGTGGGGAATCCTTCTAAGGGGTGGTACGAAATAGTGGCCCCTAATTTTTTAAAAATTTTTTAGCATAGTTGGCCCTACCAAATCTTTTTGTCTTCTATATATAGTGGCTCCCCCAATTTTTTTGTTATATATATAATAGGCCTTCCAATGGATGTCAGGTTGTCAATCTTTTTGTCTAATGAACTTTAGGGGTGAGTGAATCTTAACCACAGTTAAAGGGTATTAATAAGGACATGTGGCAACCTCAAGAGCATAACCGGAACAAGAATCTCACAGAAATAAATTTACCCAAATTTTTTTTTCTCGGGGACTACACTCCTGAACCCCCAAGCTCCATACCCTTAAATCCATTAGTCCTTTTTTACATGTATTTCGTCCCCCCCCAATGAAAAATTCTTGGCTCCGCCCTGGTTACTAGCAGGTGTAATGTAAGTACGAATTTTAAATTTAAAGATCTCATTTAAATCTAAAATATAATAATTTGTTTGTATTATTAAATGGATTTCTTATTAGGCTGCATTTAGCTTTGTAATTTCAGCTAGGGCTGTCAATGGATCGGATTGGATCCAATTAGCCGGACTTTGGACCCTATATGTGATCCGTCAGATCGGATTCGGATCGGATCGATGGAATCCGATTATAATTGGATCAGATTTGGATATAGGGTGGTCTAATTCGTTTAAAATCCGATCCATTATAATAACGTTTTAAAATCATTTTAAATATATTATATAGATTTTCTATGCATAAAGTATTAATTTTTTAAAAATTTAACATTAATTAGAGTTAATTAAGATAATATTAAAATTTTATATTATTAAAATAGAGTTTTTTTTAATTTAAAATTAACCTTAAACAGATCGGATCGGATTCGGATCTTGAAAATATAATCGGATTTCGATCGATTAATTCATGATCCGACGGATTCTTAATTGGATCGGATTCAGATCTAGACAGATCCGATCCGAATCCAACCCGTTGACAATCCTAATTTCAACCTCATATAAACAGGTTGGACAGGTTGGATTTGGATTGAGTATATCCGTTGAGTAAGTTTATCGACCCGACCTGGCCCACCTCTTGCCCCTCCTAGTCCTAATTGAGTGTGCACTTGGTCGCTTAACCGCTAATTAGGGGGAAGAAGGTACGAAGGTCAACTCATTTCATATATACTTGTCTACAAACATAATATATAAATGTGAGAAAAAAAACATAACATATAAAAAGCAAAAATATTTTTTAAGAAATGGTATTATTTAAAGATAGTGAAATTATTAATTTTTTAATAGAAAATATATTAATGAGAAAATGATATTTTTAAAAGGGTTTAGCTTCCCACCGACACCACAAGGTCACGTTATGCATGAGACCATCTTAGTAAATGGTGGGGTTGGGGTTGGACCTCTGATGGTGATAGAAAGTTTTACTCAGGCACTCATTTAATGCCACGTGGCTCTTTTTCTTGGGATCCCTTTCCTATGCTTAATATATAGCTGTGATTATAATGAATGGTATTCTAATGGGTATTAATTAAATATCTACTAAACACTAGAGTTGAATAATACATATGTGTATCATATACCCCATGGTACCATTGCATTAAAATGCTACCGATTTTGTGGACCGTTCCATACATGTTGAACATCTTGATGGTCCTAATTAACTGGGTTATCACATCATTTTCTATATCTATTTGGAGAAGGTCCGATCGATCAATCTCCAGAGAGAAACTGAGACACCTACATCGATCCGTGGATGATGATCGGATGGTGATGGTTTTGATCTTATATTGTGTTAGTATGTGGTCAGCGAATCATGGGGGGACTTTTTCCTTTGATTTTTATGTCCAGCTTGCATATACTTTGATATGTAGTTGACAACCTGAATTATGAGATTTTGTATCTTCTCCTCCACTTAAGAGTATATTCAAGTCAAAATGCTGGCAAAAATTGCTAGCAACACACAAATAAATCACTAAATATATATATGAGTGTGTGAATGAGATCTAAGAAGATCCCATCTGGTTCATTTTCTTTTTCTTCTAAGGATACCATTTTGAACTTCTACAAAATTGTTGGGTGTTCCCATCTAATTGAACCTAGGACCTTCTTATAATAAGAGGCATACCTTGACCATTACGTTTGCACTTAAGCCAAGCTGGCTCGTTTGCTCTGCTCACCTTATTGAGCCAAGCACAAGTGATAGTTTAGACTGGAATGAATAAAGCCAAGCTTTTATTTGATTCTAAGTTGAGTTTGAGCCTGACCCGAATGAATAAAGCCAAGCTTTTATTTGATTCTAAGTTGAGTTTGAGCCTAACCCTATTTGAGCTCGAATTTTTTAGGGCTTAATTCAGTTTGAAATATTATGTAGGGTATTTTTGTAAAAATACCCTTATGTTTTCAGTTATTTGTAAATACCCCTCTTGTTTTGTGATTTTGTAATATGCTCCCACAAACTTTTAAACCTTTTGCAAATCCACCATTCCATCCAAAAGCAAGTTATTAGATGTTATTTTTTTTTAGAAAATGACATTTTTAACCTTAATTTTTTTAATGGGTTAGATGGAATGCACACCTCTATAGGTCACCATTGTTCCATTTATCCCCCTTTAATTGTGGTTAAGCTTAAATGACCCAAGGTTAATATTATTTTTAATTAGATGGATGAACCCTAAGGGTGAGTTAATCTTAACTACAGTTAGTGAATGTTAAAAGGGACACATGGTGGCTTGTAGAGTCTCCTTTAATTGTGGTTAAGCATCATCAACCTAAGGTTAATATAATTTAAATTTTTTTAATTTCTAAAATCTAAGGTTAGATGCATGAATCCTAGGAGTGAGTGAATATTAACCATTGTTAGTGGGTGTTAAAAGGGAGACATGACACCTTGTAGAGCCTCCTTTAAATGTGTTTAGCATAATAAATCTAAGGTTAATACTTTTTCTTCTAAAAACTAAGGTTAGATGCATGAACCCGAGGGATGAGTGAATTTTAACCACAGTTAGTGGGTGTTAAAAAGGACATGTGGCGGCTTGTAGAGCCTCCTTTAACTGTGGTTAAGCATAATAATATTTTTTTGTATTTTATTTTCTATAATCCAAGGTTAGATAAATGAACCCTAGGGGTGAGTGAATATTAACCATTGTTAGTGGGTGTTAAAAGGGACACATGGCGGCTTGTAGACCCTCATTTAACTATGGTTAAGCATAATCAATCTAAGGTTAATATTTTTTTTTCTTCTTAAATTAAGGTTAGATGCGTGAACCCTAGGGGCGAATGACTCTTAACCATAGTTAGTGAGTGTTACAAGAGACATATGGCGGCTTGTATTAATTGTGGTTAAACAGAATCAACCTAATAATATTCTTTTTTCTAAAAACCAAGGTTAAATGGATGAATCTTAGGAGTGAGTAATGTTTGAGATATTAGTCTTATTTTATCTTAAATTTATTATATTTATAAAATATTATTTTGAGGATCAACTTTGATAGAGAATCATTTCAATGTGAATTATTTATTTTGAGATATCACAATCTGAACGTTCATTTATTACTCTTATCACGTAATAACTGTGATTTATTATTTCTTGCACTAAATAGTTAACATATATATATTTTTTTTACGGTACTCTAAAATTCTGTCAAAATTTTCGTATATTCTCTCCTAGGATTTATAATGGAATGTGTCACGATTCTGGTGAAGACCGTGATTATTCCTTGTGATGTAACCGTGATTAATAAGTATATTTATAATAGTGAACAAGAAATTTTACATTGATCAGAACTATAATCCAACAATCGTAATCCTTGAAAATTGTATTTAGTTAAAAAACAAATATAATGATGATACCAGAGGTCCCATTAAAACAATGGTCTCCCAAATTTATGCCCATTTGAGCAAACGGGCTTTCCAAACGGTTGAAACGTGCATTAAAACTAATTTTTTTTTATAAAATTTGAGTAAACAAAGCCTAATTCAATGTGATTAAAGCTCCATTCAACCTAACCTACATAAACACCTAACACAAACCTATGAGGCATTCAATATTCATATCTAATATTATCCACACTTTATATAATATATCTATATATGCTCATCTAAGATGGCCCTTCTATTCTCACTCAAGCATCTCTGAAATCATATATTTTCCTTCTAAATATCTTAGAAACTCTTGTTTCTTAAAGCCCCCAATGTTGCAGCTTGGAGGTAGGTAGTCCTTAAAGGAGTACTCATATCTCTTCTTGCTTTATTCTTATTCTTTCTATATTGTAATTTTCTTAACACCATAATCATATCTAATTTTGTCTTATAAGAATTCATAGAATTTAAGCCTCTCTTGCTTTATTTTTCTTTATCTCTGAATATTACGTAGTATCTTAAATCTTATGTTAGTATGGTTTTAGGTTGCTATATAATTTACATTTATTTTATTTTTTGATTTATGCATAAATAAGGATTTAATTATGCTATTTACTATTAGATTAATTCTTTTTTATTATCTAGTTGGATAATTTTCTAAATCAACAATGATATAGTGGTGTTTTCAAAATAGTCTTAGACCCCTATTACTTCTTTACTAAAACTTTTTTTCTATTTTAGTCCTAAATTGGGAATTTTGATGAAATAATTTTTGAGTATAAAAAATTGATTTTTATAAAGAGATTATTACCAAATTGACAATCAAAAAGTCAAAACTTACCATGCGGTACATGGTTTCAAAATAATGCTCAAATAGGGATGAATGACATTTGCACAAAATAAGTTATAATAGTGTAATTCTAAAATCCCCTTTCTATGAAACATCCTTATTAACACTATTTCTCTCATTCATACCCTTCCTCCTTCGATCTCTCGCTCTCTCCTATACTCTTTAGTAAATTCTCCGACTAAGTCCCTTCTTCTATTTACCATTCTTGATGGTAACAAGAATGTAGAATGTGTATAATTTCCCTCCTTCAATCTCTTATTTTGGTTAACCAGTTTTGTATAGATTAAAAAAATCCTAGGGTTTTGGTTGGTTTTATCTTGATTGATTGAAGGCAACTAAAGTTAGTTTTTTAAGGCACTTGAGCTTTATTTTGAAATAGTACTGATAGAGTTTAGGTTTTTGGATTGTCACTTTGGAAGTTAGATTTTATTATAACAGTGAATTCAATGAACATATTTCGTGATTGAATTAGGCAATAAGAAAATTTAAATGAAGAAAAAATCAATGAAATGTTGATTGGTTTTGTTTGGAAGCTTGAATAAAGAGTAGATCTTTTTGGAGTATTTTTAGAATTTAAAAGTGAAACCCCTTTTAGTTTGAGTTTTAATTTGTGTTAGTTTGAAAGTTGAGTTTATTAGCATTGTTGAGTGAATGGAAGATTTTGTTTTAGCTTCATAACTATAAATATGAATCTCTAACTTTACAAGAGTATTTTGATATTTTCTCGAATGGACTGAAAATTGTATATTATTTACTTAAAATTGTTCCGAATTATCGGTATCGTATTTTTTTATATAATTAGCTTATCATAATTCTCTTAGTGTTGAGTATTTGTCCAAAAGGAAAATACCTTATCGTAATGCAAAGGTGTCTCCATTTGTGTAACTTCTATGTTGCTCTACCTCTTAAGCTATAGAATTTAATTAAATTATTTATTGCAAATTTGTTAGAGAAATAATGAAAGTCCCCATCTACTAAGCATAATTATTGCTTGTAGCAATAGTTGGTTACATCCTTTAAGTTTTCATACATTTATCAAGAGTAGTAATATGTAATTTC
The DNA here is from genome assembly GCA_015143295.1 of Tetracentron sinense. Taxonomy (NCBI): domain Eukaryota; kingdom Viridiplantae; phylum Streptophyta; class Magnoliopsida; order Trochodendrales; family Trochodendraceae; genus Tetracentron; species Tetracentron sinense. Next base: position 18,077,440 of record CM026569.1, read on the forward strand.
ACTTATTGAAAGATATGATTACTTGTTATATTTTTCTGTATCAATCTCTTTACGTACAATATTAATTGGAAATTTAATATAATACGTATGGGAGGACGATGCATTATATGTGATTTGCATCACCTACGAGCATGGGCTTCAAAATATCAAGTCAAATCTCGAGGGAATTAAGAAATGATCCTCCAATTGGATTTACTCAATAACTTCCCTAATTAAATTAATAATGAAACTACAAAATCATTAACTTTAGTAAATGAAGTCGATACCCTTTATAAGAGGGAACCAAATCATCTGTGTTATTCCCTGGGTTTTTCATTGTGGCCTTGAGTGTTTAATGGCCATGATCTCTTGTCTTGTATGAATTTAACAGTTATACAAGAAATCTGACCTTCAAACACTCGGGCCACAGGGAAGAACTCAAGGAATAACACATATGATTTGCTTCCCTGTAAAAGCCCTTCCCTTGAACTAACTCAGATCTTGGTAAAAACATGTGGTCCAATTGGGGGTTTATATGCACAACATAAGTTGAGCAAAACCCTTTTTTACCTTTTTATTTTCCATTTATATGTGAATAGATTCTTTGGCAAATATAATCTCTTCTTTATACTTTGTAGGAAGAGAAATGATGAAGGTAAAAGTCCATAACTTTTTTTCACTTTACAAGTTATAATAAAGAGTGTGAATTAATCTCCAATTCTCATTACCCACATGAGCTATTTCTCTAAGTTTATGAGACTATTTATATTTGTAATCATCTTGACTCACATACCATACAAGTAATGAATTGGTCATCATTATCATTAGAATCATCATTACAATAATAAGGGTCTGATTTCTGACATTTGGTAAATGAGGTGGCAAAATCTAAAAAGGGTTTACCTATTTTCCATCTCATTTTTTTCATGTCGCTAGTTTTATCCTATTAATAGATAATTTTCTATCTAAAAATTAGAAAAATTCAAAGGATTGTTGTTCATAAATGGAGTCCAATATGGGCTAAATTGTAGGTCTCACATGAAGAGATGTATGATGTAGCAAATCTAGACCGTTTAGCTACGTGCGGCTTGAGCTTGATTGAAGCTCGAATGTCCAGGCTTGAGATTAGCTTGAACAAGCCTGACTGAACTGCTTTGATCAAGCTCAAACTTGATTGAAATCGAACCGAGCCGAGCCGAGCCGAGCTCGGGTTGACTCAAGCTTGATGTGCAGGTTATTTTAGTCAATTTTACATATTTTAATAAAAGTGTCTATTATAAAATTATAATACAAAAAAATTAATTCATTCATGCACATAATAAAATTGAGGATACTCCTTCAATCTAGAGGGTAGAGAGTTAGGGCTTTTGAGTTTAATTTTCCAACTTTCTTTTGTTATTATTATCTCTTTAACTTATATATTTATAACTTAAAAAAGTATTACAGTTATGCTAAAGAAAAAAAATGAATTATTATATATCGCATTACCAATATATATATATATATAGTTAGGGCTTCTGAGTTTAATTTTCCAACTTTCTTTTGTTATTATTATCTCTTTAACTTATATATTTATAACTTAAAAAAGTATTACAATTATGATAAAGAAAATTAAAAAAATATTATTATATATTGCATTACAATTATATATATATATATAATAGGGACTTTTGTAAAAAAAAAAGCCCTATGTTTTTAGCTATTTGTAAATACCCCTTTATGTTTCCTGATTTTGTATTATGCCCCCACTAACTTTCAAAACTTTTGCAAATCCACCATTCCATCCAAAAGCAAGTTAACGAATGTTAAATTTTTCATGAAATGACTTTTTTAGCTTTTTTTGATTTTAAGGAGATTTGTGGTTAACAGATGTTAAATTTTTCATGAGTGTGCTTTTAACTGTGGTTAAGATTACTGAAAACGGAGATCTGTTGTCTCATTATATAATAATAGTACACAAATCCATTCTTAGATTGTTAGAAAATTTTATACTGGAATATTGAGGGTAGAAAGTCAACTCATAGATGTATTAAAAGCAAAATTAATGTTAAATATTCTAACAAGTATAAGTCATATGTCCAAGTAGAAATGTAAACAGAAATCAATGTTCCACTTACAAAAAGTAATAAGTTGTCCGATAAAGTAAGGTTTTACAAAAAGTTATTGCAAGTAAAGGGAGAACCTTTGTTGAAGGTTATAATTACAAAGCTAATCTAAAATTGACTAAAAAATATAAAGTGTCATTTTGTTGCATATCCAATAAAGGATAATAAATATACTAATAGGCAAAACTCTCTCCAAATGCTTGAAGTAAGAAAAATGTCTTTCTCAAAGAAATTAATTATCTTCCTTAACACTCACCCATGTGAGGATTTAGGTATTAAGAATCATTCAGTTTTTTCTTTAATATTCACACGCTAAAATTTTGTTTTCTGGAGCTAGTTTCCATATAGGCAATACAAAAATTACAGTAATGCAAGGTTAATCCTACAATGATTGTATGGCTGTTGTTTAAAATGCCGCCTTTACCCCATGGGTTATTTGAATTGAATCTTGGATCATTTGGTTGGGTCTAACTCCAATTCGAGAAAGTTTAAATGTGGTCCCTCCCATTTTCTTGAGAAACTGAGTATTTTATGAAATTCTAGATATTACAAATTATTTAGGAAATTAGAAGGATGTTGTGTCTATTCTAAAACAAGTAGTAATATGCTGAAAAGAGTAAGGGAGTTTTGGTAACTTTTTGTGTTACTGCTCCAAATATTTGGATAAGGCATATATTATAATAATGAGGTTATTTTGCTAAACAATTGTAAACTAATGTCATTAGGGCTGCATTCTTATGCTAGAATATCAAAGGCGCTGAAGTGTATAAGCCTCGGGACATCCAAGATTCGAGATTTTCACAGGTCAGACGTTCTAAATTCTTTTGCACTCAAAACTTTTTGACTAAATCCTAAGGACTTTGAATTTTGTGGTTCTTTTGACACTAGACAAATTTGTTAAACTTTGAAATGGTAGATTTTTTTTTAATTTCACATTCTTTAAATGAATTTGTATCTCCTTATTTAGGTATTTGGGTGTTTTGCAAATTTGTGAGCCGTGAAGACCTAAAATGCACCATGATTAATCAGAAGGGATAAAAGCATTAAACAAAACAATTTAGAGTCATTCAATCAAATGAAATATAGTTTCATTATTAAAGTACAAAAATAGCATCAACTCAACTATAACAAATAGAAATGAAGAAGACATCAGGAATGGATGCCTAAAATTGCGTTTGTAAGAACTTAAACTTGTACCCCTATAGTGCCTACATAATGTCCTGTGACATATCAGAGAGTTGTCCTTGATACCCTTAAAGATGGCAAGAATACCCCTAAGTTTTTTTAAATACTAAAAAGTCCTTAATTAAAAATGACCAAAAATGCCACTAAATTTTCTTGAAAAGGTTATCATGTTTTTAAAATTATTATCATGTCAATTTGGAAAAATTTTAAAATAAAAAGGGCTTCATAAAGGCCCACAAGTGTTTGAAAGCTCGGACAAATTGGTTGAGACATTGAAGTCTCATTTTTACTAGGACTTTAAGTTCCACAGATGTTTAATATCTCGGAGTTTTAGACAAAAGAACAATGTGAGTAACAATGTTTTAAAATGTGAAGGTGCAAGACGAGAAGTTGGGACCTCAAGATGCGTGAGGCGTAAGCCTCGAGGCTTGAGACTTAAGCCTCACTAAAAAGCCTTACATTACCTCATTTTAACAAATAAATAAATAAGAATATTACAAAAAAAAATCATAAAAATTATTTTAGGATATATATATATCTATTTATTTATGATTTTTTATGATATATTCTTATTTATTTTTTATGATTTATTTTGTTATATTCTTATTTATTTATTTGTTATAAATAAATATTATTTATATATATATATATATATATAGAGAGAGAGAGAGAGAGAGAGAGAGAGAGATAGAGAGGGAGGGAGATACTCCCTATTCTTACTCCCAATTTGTACACCCAATCTAAGCCATTGTTTAAACTAGATCAATGACTTAAATTTTTGTTGAGGTGACATTCTCTACATAATTTTATAATTCCAAAATTACCCACTCATAATTTACCTAAAATATAGTGAGAAATCAAATATCTAGGAGGTTTTTTCGAGAGTGTGATTCTCGTGTTTCATTTGATTGTGATCGATTTGGAGAAAATATAAGGATCCGAGAATTTGTTATCCAAATCCTCTATTGAAATCTTTTTTTTTTCTCTTAAAAAGAAGATAAGTGATACCTGAATCGTACAAGAAGCATTTTAATATCAAGAAAGTAGTTTTCATCCCTCATTAAAAAAAAAAGAAAATTCTCAATTTCGAAAATCAAAAAGAGAAATTCGTGGTTTCTCTTCTCAAAATCTTTATATTAGGTGAATCTCCAATCTCGCTCATAGTAAAATCAACGATTTCCTTTCTCAATTAAAGCGAATTTGAAATCTGGAATCGCTTGCATTCCTCCGGTGGGACGATGGTTGAATGCGCGGCTATATATTGTTGTTGTCCATGTGGGCTAAGTAACCTGCTTGTCCACTCAATGTACGAGTTTCGGGTTGTACTTTGCCGTAAATCTTTGAAAAAGAAGTTATAGCAGTTGAAGAAAACTGGACTTTTGTTGCAGAGGTGCAGATGAATATGTGGATGCGATGAAACAGAGATATAGTGTCCGTGGATATGCGGACAAAAAATTGGATACATTAGCAAAGGAGGTTCAGGAAATGGAGCAGGAGATGTGACCATGTGGGAGAGGTTTTGTAGTAGTGGGTTCTGAAGAAGTCCTTCACAAATAGAGCATTAATGGTTGAAATGGTAAGAAAATGCATTTCTTATACTCTTGGTTCTCTGGTAAATATCATTGTAGAATTCTTTATCTTCGTGTGTTCTATGTCCTGTTCTTTCTTTGATGGTGGTGTGTCACTGTTGTTGGTATATGTGGATGATGATAGGGGATTGAAGATGTGTATACGAGTGTGTTCTATTCGTCTGTGAGAGAGAAAAGATTAGATCTTGATTTGAATAAAGGGGTAGTTTTGGAATTATAAATTTTGTGGAGGATGCCACCTCAGCAAAACTTTGAGTCGTTGATCTAGTTTAAACAATGGCTTGGATTAGGTGTAGAAATAGAGAGTAAGATTAGGGAGTATCCCTAGGCTAACTCATATATATACACACACACACACAAACATATGTCACGCTCTATAAATTATTCAGCTCTAAAAAACATTAAGAGGCAAAAAAAGCTAACATTTAGATTACCTTTCTTGTTTATATATATATATATATATTAAAGATAGATAATGTTCAATCATGATATGGTTGATTTGAATTCCGACAAACAATTATAAAGTAGTCACCAACTATATATGTTAGACAATTGTTTCATATCTTTGCAATTTCTATTATGAAAATTAATGTGAAATACACTCAACAAGGTTTTAAAAAGCCTAAATACATATGACATAATAAATTAAGTGCTAATTTAGTTTAATAACAAAATTTTTAAAAAATTAATTAATTTTATTGATAAACAAAATCATAAAGCACACGTCTTATAATTTCTTAGTTATGTGACTGTAATCCAATTTTTACTAATATTAATGCACACACCTTACAACATTATTTAATGTTCAAGTCTCAGTTATGTGGGTATAATCCTATTTTTTATATTAATATACGAGACACATTCCCCTCATGACATAAAGTGAACTTCATAGTTTGAGGTGTTAGCCTCGTGAGATTTAAGCTTTTAGGTTAAGCCTCAAGGCGTTTTATTTAAGCCTCGCCCTGAGGCGAGCCTTGAGGCGTAACTCTCTCATGTCTTTTAAAACACTGGTGAGTAGTGCAAAAACCTGAAAAAAGAACAAATATTAGAGGCTCCAAAGCTTAAGAAGTTGGTTAATGTAGTAATTCAAATAAGAAGAAATAGGTGCTAAAAAAATTAGCATTCAAGCACACAAACAAAAGCAATCTATTTTTTTGATTAAGTAGCATATTTTATTCTTTTTCCTTTCTTCCTCAAGTCACCCACTTCCCAACTAGTACACTCATCATGTTATAACGATGAGTGCTAGCCATATTCTCAGACCTTTTATACTCACAGCCTCAACCAATTCTAAGTGTTTCAAAAGCAATCGGTTAAAGTAAATCAACCGGTTGAAACACTTTTTAGCGTTATATCACACTTTTCAGCTGATTTCTGACATAATCGAGCACCTTTGCACATTCATCTGTACCAGTCACTTCAGCCAGTGAGGTCTCGGATTTATTTGACACACATCTACATCATCCACACTTATGCTTACGATGAATAGCTAAACTAAATGCAGCAACATCACGATAAATTACTTTTAAAAAAAGTTATATAAATGTACACTATAAACCTCATATAACACAAGGTGAGGCATAAAAAGAGTACAGTTTTAGAATAAGCAAAGGAACCCCACACGTACCCTAGTCGACCAAACCGCACCACAACCTATGTTGCAATTTTCAACTGTGTAAAGATGTTTATCTTATTTCATAGTGATTCGAATGTCTACCAACACTCCATTTTCGTGTCGGTTACAATGTCCCTTTTCCTTTTCTTGCCATGACTTGAACGCAGGATCCACCACATTATCACAAACAGTCCATTTTTGTGTCGGCTGCAGTGACCCCCTCCCCTTCTACTGCCCGGAGAGAGAGAGAGAGAGAGAGAGAGAGAGATGGCGCCATCAGTGCAACACGAAGAGAGAGAGAGAGAGAGAGAATCAAGGGCGCCATGGGTGCGACACGAAGCGGCGGTTACTCGGCGACTGGACCATTCTATGGCACTAACTTAGTGAATCACCTACCCTATTAATCAGGCCAGTTGGCTAGCCAGATCATAAAAAATGGGTTGCTCTACCAAAATAAAGAGACCTTGGTAGAGTGGTCCAGCCAAGGCTTGTGGTTTCTAATTTTCCAAGTGTTCTTTTCTTTGGCTCTGTTTGTTTGCAGTGTAAAAGCAATCACAAATAAAGCTGAATTATTTTTAGGATGCAGAGGTGGTTGTGATAGTGGTTGGGCTGCTGTAACACAAGAATGCTATCTTTAAACATAAGTTCCGTTGGCCGGATTCAGAAAACAAATGAGAAACAGTCCAGAGAAAAAGGATATCATGAGTCAAATGGTTGCACTTAACCAAACAGGTCACAGGTGAATCTTTTGCCGAAGTGATTGTTCTAAGCTGGACCATCAAAAAGGTGGTTTGTCCATATAACTGAAGTGTAAGGCATATGTAATTCGTCCCCGCCTTCGGACCAGTCGACATTTTTCACAAATTTTACTAATGGAGGCCTTTATTTTCCTCTATATATATATATATATATATATATATATATATGTTTTATAATATGATAAAATAAAATAAAAAGAATTAGGAAGGTTATGGACCGATACTACCGGAAGGATTCCTCTTTGGCTGATCGTCCGATTTTGAGGGGGGGAGGGGGAGAGATCGGATAGGACCCTATCCACAATTTCTTTTTTTTTGGGTAATGAGGGTGCCGGGCCTCTTAGAGCACCCAACTAATCCCCCGGGCACATGCACTAGGTAAGTAGGGATAAATACCTGAGGGTGGCCAATTGGGAGAAGGTAATCGAACCCAAGACCTTCGCTTCCTGAAGCGTGGTCATGGACAGCATTCCAACCCCCCGGGATTGGTTAGCACAACCCATTAAGCTTAGGAAATAGATCATTCATCAAAAGAAGCAAGAACCAATTTCATGAGTCACCCTCCTAAACATTCCAAGTACACCTCTAGACTAGGGGTGTCAATGGACCGGGCTGTCCCGCAGCGACATCCGGCCCGGCCTGTGTAAAACCAGGCTTGAGTTTGTTTATGGTAGATTACTAGTATGCCTTAAAATCAAGTCATAAGGATTTGATTAGAGGGGCATATTGGTCATTGTGAAACTCTTTTTCCAAATCCCTTGACCTGAATAAACCCTCACTCTCGTCATCACCATCCATCACCTTACCTCACCTCACTCATATCTCACAAATTGAAATGGTCTAGGAATACGGGACGGTCAGGATAAGTCTCTAATTTTTATTTTAAATAATAATAATACTATATTTTGTATTATAATTATAAAGTAACCATTGGTTCAGTTCTGTTTATGTATAAAAAAAGACTATGTCCATACAAAAGCAAAAGAAATAGGGTCATCTCATCATCCACTAAGCAAAAAAGAAAGTCATCCTATCATCCACTAAGCAAAATATAAAGAAGACCATGTCCATGCAAAAACAAAAGAGATAGGGCCATACTCGTCATCCTATCATCCACTAAGCAAAATATAAAGAAGATCATGTCCGTATCCCTGCCGTATCGAAGCCGTATCCGAATTAAAAAAGTTGTTTTTAATTAACCGGATACGTCTAAACCGTATCCTGTATGTATCCTGCCATATTGGAGGCGTATCCATATCCAATACGGGTACAAGGACCTATTTGAAGTATTTGTGCTTTCTAGGAAACGGTAGACCTGATTAACCAAACCAGACCAAACACATATTGAAACATCAGTCCAAGGCCGGCCGTTGACAACCCTATCCAAAAAAGACTTGTGATTCCATGAATCGGGTTACAACACAAAAGTGTGCTTTTTAAACTCTAGTTAACCACTTTAATTACTAGAGTAAATATTTTTTTTGTCTAAAAGTCAAGGTTAGAAGGTTGAATCTTAAGGGTTAGTGAATCTTAATCACAGTTAAGGAGTATTAAAAGGGACACTTGTTGGCCTGTGGGACGTTAGAATTTCAAGTCATCATAAAAATTAATTTTTTTTTAAAATTAAAAAATCTCTTATATTTACATGCATCTTTTGAATTCAACAACAACCAATTTCCCCAATCTACCAGGAAAAAAAGAGACCAAACCATAGATTACCTTTCCGATCGCTAAATGGGCCGACCGAAAACACATTCCATGTCCTCATAAGGTTGGTGATTATGAGTTCCCTTGTGACAAGGACCCGTGTCTGAGTAGAACCTGCATAGTGTCATGGGGTACCCATTCTGTGTGTGAGCCGTGAGTCCTCTAGTTGTTGGGCCGTGGCCCGTATGGGGCAGCCTTTTTCTCTCCTCTGCTTTTATGTTTCTTCATTATTTTATTTAAAGAAATCTGGTCGAGGTCGGCCAAAACCCCAGCTTTCCTCTTTCGAAATGAAAAAAGTAATATTGTTGCACATTTCACATCCCAACACCATGAAAATCATAGCAAACAGAATGCAAAGTTGTTAGTTCTACTTTCGGGTCTTCAGTGCAAACTGGGAGGGCACAACTTTTAGTTTTTCATGGCCACATTTTTTCCCCTTTCTGCTAGTTTTTCCTTAGTGCCATGGTTTCCTTATCCTCCTGTTCTCTACTTACCAGAATCTCTATAACAAAGGACAAATACTGTCCAAACATCAACATTGATCTCCTCTTCCACAAACTGATCAATTATCATAAAACAAACTTAAAGGGAGAAAAAGATGATCACCCCAACTTTGAGCCCTCTTAACCAAAAGGGTGTGCTGGCCAAGACCACAGCCTTAGGAAGCGGAGGTCTTGAGTTCGAGATGTTGGGCCGATTAATCAATTGACCAAAACAATTTTAACTTTTGGGACAAAATATTTTTTTATTATTTAGTGTAAATATTTCTAAATAATTTAAAATCTACGTATAAATTAAACAAGTGTAAAATAATTATGTAATCAATAAGTATTGCATGATTGTGTTACAAAATATTTGATTAACTATAATTAATAAATTAGATATCCTTATAAAATATAATTATTTTTTTGATAGAAAATTAAAATTAAATATAAATAAAACATTGATGAAAAAATACATACAAGATGTTGATGGAAAAATTGAATACATATATTAGAGAGGACAATACCAATGCTATGTGTTCATAAGTATACAACATGGTATCAACATTTCATGAACTAGGCACAATATTGTAGTCATGTAGAGACCTGTGTTGCCCAAGTATTCGACCCTAGAGGGGAGGGGAGGGGAGGGGAGGGGAGGAGGGGGGTGTGAATAGGGTCTTGGCAAATTTAAAGTTCTATTTTAGTCCATTTTGCAGAATTTTAAATTAATTAAGGGAATGCAACTAGCAATTCTAAATAGAGCATATTAGAAATGTAAAACAAAGAGTTAGAGAGAACAAACATAAGATATTGTTCACGAGGTTCGGTAATTCCGCCTATGTCCCCACCTCAAGCTACCCGTTAGAGGATTCACCACGATTCAATATCTCACAGACTTCTTCCGGGTGAAGTCCAAACCTTTACAACTTTCTTCATGGGCAAAAGTCCAACCTAACCAAACTCAAAGCATTAACTCTCATCCTTTAACTAAGCTGAAAAAGATTGTCTTAAAGCACTCTAAAAATCTCTCAAAAGATGAGAGTTGAATAGCTCAAAAAGAGATTTGGGGATTTCTAGGTTTTCTCAAAGAATGATATGGTTAAAACTTGAGAATAAAGGATGAGAGTTTATGCTTTGATGAATCGTAGATCAATATTTGTTTGTAGTTGATAAATGAACTTAATTTATAGCTTTCAGATCATTCTAGCCATTGGTGAAACATTTAATACGAAAACTAGCTTTTTAAAACTAGCCGTTACAACATTTAAGTGTTTCCCGTATGATTTCATCGACGAGTTTGGGATGCCAATCCCCATTCGTTGCCGAATCAAGGACATAGCTCAAAACAGTAGTTCTGCGGCTAGTTTCGTCGCCAAAATCACAGACCCTCTATAATTTCATCGACGAGATCAGTTGATTTTCTTTGTAATCTCATCTTTTGAAAACCTAAATGATGAGAATTATTCTCAAGGTCTTTTGGCTTACTTTTAACATGATTTTCATGATATTCTAGGGCCTTAGAGTGATATGTAAATTAATCTTAGCATTCAACTTACCATTCTTTGAGGACTTCTTACATAAGTCCTAGATTCTCTCAAAAGTATAAATAAGACTCTAAAAGATTCTTGAGAGTTGTTCTTCAACTTGATCTTGGATCTTCAAATTTGACTTTGTTTTCATGATCTTCCAAGAGTTCTTCCTTCGGATTTTCCTTTTTGGCTTCAAGTGAGTCTTGAGTTTCATGATCTTGAATTTGGCTTTTTGAGCTTTGACTTGAAGTAGTCTTCATATTACTTGCATTTGATTGAAGGTTTGTTTTTTGTTGATTCATCTTGATGTTTTGATCAATTTTCATGCTTCATGTCTTGCAAGGTGTGTTAATGTTCTTATAATCTGTTTTACATGAAAACTTGATAGAATCATTAGTACCACAATGATCATTTCATTATTGTGTTATCATCAAAATTATTAAGGGTACCTAAGGTTGTAACCTTTAGGCTAACAACTTGGCATAATCATCCTAATAGCCAGGATGAAGAACTATTTGAACCTCCATGTAACTCTATGTGGATAAGATTGTAGTTTTTAATCTAAATTGGAGTCCTTATCCAATTGTTCACTATCTTTTGAGTTTATATTTTATGATTATTAATTGGATGTCTTAAACACCGTATGAATATTATAGGATAGTGTTGAGCGCACCACACTGTTTGAGGATTTTACCTCAAACTTTAGAAAAATATACTTAGGAATTTTAACTATACACCAAAAATAAGAAAATGAGAATAATGTCAGACCTTTTTCCTCTAACCAATGACCCCAACAATCCCTTAATAAATAGGAGTTGTCATTCTCGGCAACCCTTATTTCTCTGACCAAAGAAGCTCGACAACCCTTATTTCTTCTTTCTTCTCCTTATCGTCCTCGACAAAAACCTAATCAAATCCTCATAATTGAGAAAAGTGCGATAAGAACTGAAAACCTATAAGAACAAGAAGATTTATTCATTGACATAAATTGTTTTACACTGATTGCCGGCAAAATGATTCCATCAAAAAAATATCTCTTCATCTCTCTCCCTATAAGCTTGTTTTAGACAGGTAACAAAATCAACACCCATGAGCAAGTCAAGACTCTGAACACTAATGATAATACATCCTCCATTAAACTTTCACGAGATGGGTTTTAGGACTTGTAAGTTGCCTTATTAAAGGAATCGTGACTGAAATCTTCTTCAGATTTCACAAAAATCGGCTCTAGATTTCTAGCTTTTGCATACAAATCATGGTATTTCCGCTTGGAAAGCTAATGGAAGCTATACTTTCAACCAAACCCATCATAATTTCAAGAACAAAATGGACATTATATGAATCCGGGGACTTTTAGCATTAAAAAGCATTCATTGATTTTCTTTTTTGCTTAGGAGACAATTGAAAAAATGAAGATAGACAAGGAGATTACCAAAGTCTTTGGTCGGAGAGAGAGGGGTTGCTAAAGACAGCACCCCTGTTTATGAACGATTCTCGAGGTCTTCGGTAAAAAATGGTGGAAAGAAGAAGGCAATGAGTTGTTGTCATTTGCATATTTTTAGTGTATAATTAAAAAATTTTGGTTTTTTTTTTAAAAGTTTAGGACGTAGTCATCAAACAGTGGGATGGGCGTAACACCACCCATATTAAATTACTATCATACTATCATACACCGCTGTCAACACTTGCTTCACTCCCTTGTAGTTTTTTTTAATGGTAATCAGAGGATAATATATATCAAAATTTTGTACAAAACAAAAGACTTACGGACAGTGAGCCAAGGTCAAACTATAGATACATAAAAGCAACAAGATAATAACTGAACAAAATTAACAAAATAAAATACATGACAAACACAACTAGGAATCGCTAAACGGAGGCACCCACAACTCCGTATTATCCTCCATCAATATGATGTCAACACCCCATTTTTGTACCCCTCTTTTACTCAATTTTTTCAGAGCTCCAAAGGTCATTCAAGGTCCAAGATGTCCAAGATCAAGCCTAAGCACAAAGCCCAACCCAAAACCAATCAAAAACTCATTTTTAGTCATTTCTTTCTGGGACCATTTGAATGGTGCCAGACAGTTTTTCATATCTCAGTCCAATAGCTGAGACCGTTTGAACGGTCCCCCAACTGTTCAAACGATTCCAAGTGGTTTTGGCTAAAGATAATTCTGCTAGGCCATTTGAGTTCTATTTCAGCACTGACCGTTTGAACGGTCCTAAAACCGTTCGAACAATTCTTGTGCATAGAGTTTTTAAAAAACCGTTAGAACCCTAATAAGTTCACTCAATCCATCCCATTCCGAGATGACCTCACTTGTAACCTTTTAAGATTATTCCCCACCTATCCCTACCCTTGGAAAAACCTATAAATACCCCATAGCTTTCTTCTTTAAACCTAATCCATAAGAAATCCATTCTAGCCCCAAAACCCTAGAGTTCTAGGGAATTATCTCTAAGAGAAAACCATAATCCTCTTAAACCTTAATTCTTAGCCTCCTTCATCAAACCCTAGCCTCCATATCCAAATTAACCATAACCTCTACCCAACCTCAATCTTCACTAACCTTCACTCAATTCACTCTATTGTGCTTGAAGATTGAAGATCCAAAAGAAGAAGAAGAGTTCCCAAATTTCCAAAAACTTTTAGATCACCAAGAAGAGCTAGAATTTCAGATTTGAAACTTGGAGGAGCAAAGGAAGCTTGATCGAGCCTTGATCCGACCTTCTTGCGACTTTGGAATGGGTAAAACACCTCTAAATTCTCTTTTTCATTCAATTTCAAATTCATCCTTGTAAATCCAGCTTGTAAGGAGTTTTAGATCATTCCTAAAACTCCAATCCCTTTGAAGATTTTCTTTTCTTTTAGGATCCTACCTTCCAAAGCTAGATCTAGATATTTATATACCAAAATCATGGTATAGAAGGGTTTTGATCATCAAAGAAATGTAAGAGCCACTTTATTTCATTGTTTGTTGCATTTCTTTACTCTAATTCAACTAAGAATCATTCTAAGTACAAAAAAAAGTTCAACACTTTATTTTGTTGTTTGTTGCATTTCTTCACTCTAATTCAACTAAAAATCATTCTAAGGACAAAAACAGTTCAAATTGAACTTACTGTGTGTGAACCGTTCGAACGGTTCCTGCACAGTAAGTCTAATTAGCTGTTTTCTTTCTTTTGGCCTTTCAACTAGTTAGATATGAGGATTTCTCCTCATTTTGGCTTTCTCATTAGTTTTTTTTTCTAGATCTAGGTTAATCAACTCTTAAATCAAGTTAGATTACCCAAAATGGGTTTCTAAATTGCAAAACCAGAGCCAGACCAGCGACAAGGATGAAGATCGTTCAAACGGTTGGGGAACCATTCGAACGGTCCCAAAACTAAATCTTTTTAACAGTTTACTGTATGGGACCATTCAAATGATCTATGCACAAAATGCTTATTTTGGTTAATTTGACTTGATTTCAAACTTTTAAACCCTAATCAAACCTCATTCTCCAACCATGGTTAAAATCAATAAATAATGGTTTAAAATAGGTCTGGGATCAGTCCAGAATCCCAAACCATTGGAACGATGCCCATTCCATTCGAACGGTTGGGAAACAGTAAATCTCAGGTTCTGTGCACTGACTGTTTGAGTGGCCCCAAAACCGTTTGAACGATTTGTGCAGAAAATCACAATTTTCTCCATTTTCAACACTTATGTTAGTTCTGACCCTAGTTAGACCTCATTAATCCCCTGGGCTTCCAAATAAGCCTGTGATACTTCCCCAAAAGACGAAAAATAGTGAAAAACTAAAAATCTAAAACACTATAAAAACAAAATCCCAAAAATATCTAAAAATGCAAATGCCCAAAAGAAGCAATCAAAGCCGTAAGATGCGTGAGCTTAAACTACATATGCTCAAAATGAGCGATTAAACTATCCTCGCTCCAGTATGAGTGCCTAACTACCGCAAAGCTCTAAAATTGAGTATAAGCCACACACGATCACCTCCCTCTTGAACTACTATTGGTCTAATTCTGCCAAGCTGGATACGTAGGCAACCCGATCAAGGGTGTGTGCCCATTAGTTCTTTGACCTCTATCATCCCTTCTTGATTAGCATTTTAAAATCATTAGGCAAATCCACTTGGAAAATAGCTTGTTTGGCAAAGAATTGAAGAGTAGGTAAGCATCTTAGGTAGGGTTGTCAATAAGCCGAGCCAGCTCGACTCGGCTCGAAACGAGCCGAGCTTGAGCAGGATTAAAAAGTTCATCGAGCTGAGCTGAGCTGAGCTTGAGCAGGATTAAAAAGCTCATCAAGCCGAGCTGAGCCAAGTGAGTGAACTCATTTAGATAACGAGCCGAGCTTGAGTAAGAGGTAGCTCGGCTCGGCTCGGCTCGGCTCGACTAATTCAATGAATACCCATTTACAGTTACACCCCAGCCAATATTGAGTTTTACATTAAAAAGTATAAGAAAATAAAATAAGTTTGTTAAATTAAGAACATGAAATGTTCATCAGGTTAGTGAAAGCACTATGTGAGTACTTGAATTTTACCATCCCTTCCTGATCAGGATAAATCCGATTAGGAATAGTGATAAATTTACAATGAGATTGTGAGTCGCCACCTATCTAATTTTGAGGGAAATAGGTCCTTGAAATTGTCGGATAAGGCATAGTCTGGAAGTCAGAGGTCAGGGTAAGGGATTCAATTGAGTTAGGGGAAGGTGTTAGGCACCCCTAAACTCCCATTCAAAGATGGTTACCTACTCCCTAAGTTTAAATTAAATAAAGGAAACCATAAAAAAGTTTGCAATTTGATCTATATGTTGAGAAATGTAATATTGACTAAAATAAATGATTTGAGATAGACAGGATAAGAACGGAATAGGGATTCTATCATAGGGGAGCTGAACCCGATTAGGGTTGCCTATGTATCCACAGTTAGTGGAATCAAGCCTCACGTAGTTTCGGAGGATTGATGAATTGAGTTGATTTGATTGGACTGGTTTGTGGGTGATTGAAAGGTTTGAGGGTTTTTGCTTCTATTTGAGGAGCAAGGTGGCCTTTTGAGCTCATGCTGAGGAGCGAGTAGATTTTGCTGGTGTGAAACTAAACCAAGGTTCGGATAAGGGTTTAGCCGAGGTTCGGTTCGGTTCGGTTGGGGTTCAACTAAGGTTTAATCAGAGTTTTACTAAGGTTTAACCAAAGTTTAACTAGGGTTAATTGGGATTTAACTAGGATTAACCGGGATTTAATCGGGTTTAACTAGGATTTAACTAGAATTAACTAGGACTTAACTTGGGTTTAACTAGGGTTTAACTAGAGTTAACTAGGACTTAATCAGGGTTTAACTAGGGTTTAACTAGAGTTAACTGGGGTTTAATCAGGATTAACTAGAATTTAACCGGGGTTTGATCAGGATTAACTAGGATTTAATCAGGTTTAATCAGGACTTAAATATGGTTCACTAGGGCTTAACCAGGGTTTAATAAGGATTTAACAAGGGTAAACTAGGGCTTAACCAGGGTTTAACTAGAGTTAACTTGGATTAACTGGGGTTTTAACTAGAGTTAATCATAATTAACTGGGGTTTTAACTAGAATTAACTGGAATTAATTGGGATTTTAACTAGGGTTAACTGGAATTAACTGGGGTTTAACTAGGGTTAACTGGAATTAACTGGGGTTTTAACTAGAGTTAACTTGGGTTTAACTAGGGTTTAACTAGAATTAATTGGGTTTTAATCAGGGTTTAACCAGGGTTTTTGGGTAGAAGTTCGACTAAGCAAGGCAAGTTTTGAACCGGGATTTGGGCAAAGGTTTGACTAGGCGAGGCTAGTTTTAAACCGGGATTTGGGCAGAGGTTCGACTAGGTAAGGTTAGTTTTGAACCGGGATTTGGGCAGAGGTTCAACAAGGCAAGCAGTCTAAGTAGTTGAATAATTTAAAAACAACTTTAAACAAATGATTAAACCAATTTAAACTATCAAAAGACAAAGCAAGATAGGGTTTTGAGAATAATTACCGTCCGGGAAATCTGAAAAGATTTCTGAAAAGAGGTCCCGAGAATCGATCCTTCACTATCGACGTTCTCGGGAATTCGGAGCGCTAGGAGACGTTTTAAAGAAGAAAAAGGAGAGAGAGGAGGAGGAATGAGTTGAAAATGAAGTGAGGGGGTGGGGTATTTATAGTTTTTCAAAACAGGGGGGGCGCTACTTGAAGTAGTGCCCAGATGGATAAAAACCCCGAACAGTTAGGCGGCAAGGAACAGTTAGGCGGTAAAACAGGTCGACATTGAGGGGGCGCTACTTGAAGTAGCGCCCCTATTCATTTTTTCAGAAAACGCCTACCGACATGCGCAAATGAAAGGGGCCCCTCTAGGGGCGTTGTTTGAAGTAGCGCCTCTATTTAGGGGGCCAAAAATATATATTTTTTTTCTTTTTGTTGAATTTTGACTTGCCACTTGTCGCACCCTACTTTGTCGAAAAGCCATTTTCCGTTTTGAGTTTGAAAATAGTCAAAACGGAACTAAAAATTTTGTAAAATTATTTCGGACCAAATGATACATTTTAGTCATTTTTCACCATTTCAACTCCAATTTGATCAAGAAAAGAGTCAAAATTCATCGAAAAATTTCTAAAATCACTTTGAACCAAATGACAACTTTTGAATACTTTTCTAGGGGCATTTTGATCTTTTTACACCACAGGGGCATTTTAGTCATTTTTCACCGTTTTAAGTTCAATTTGTTCCCAAAAATAGCCAAAATTCATTGAAAAATTTCTAAAATCATTTTGAACCAAATGAAAACTTTTTAGCCCTTTTTCAGGGGTATTTTGGTCATTTTTCACCATGGGGGTATTTTGGTCATTTTTTACCCTTAGGCCGTTTTTTGAAAATCGAAGCACTCGGAAAGAGGGTTTTTAAGAGTATAAGAAAACTAGAGGGGTACAAAATTGGGGTGCTTACACTCTATTTTATCTTTCCCTTTTCTTTGTAACCCACCATTTAATCCCTTAATTGTTAGAATATTGTCCCCACTATACAATTTTTTTTTAAAAATTAGAACTTAACGAGCTAACTTGAGCTTGATGATTTGTGGACGAGCCAAGCCCGAGTTGACATTTCTGAGCTCGAGCGGAGTGTAAGCACCCAATTTTTACACCCCTAGCTAACCATGGCTAAGCCTCTTAACCACGGTTAATCCCCAGCCAAGGCCCTTTACCCTAGGATAAACCCTAATGGACTTTAGGTACACCCTAGGCAAACCCTAGGTGTAACTCTAGCAAACCATAAGATTTAATCCTAGCCCATAGGTAAACCCTAGCCTAGTCATAGTAAAACCCAAGCCCTAGACAAGCCCTAGGCTCTTAGGGCTTAAGCCCTAAATCCAAAACCCCCCAAGGATCAAGGTCTCGGCTGGGGCCCAAGCCCAGGCCCATTAAAATTTCAAATACCAACTCCCCTGTACGCGTGCTTGCCTGGACCGAGGCCTGCTGGGCAAAAACCTCTAGGTGTCGGTGAACTCTTTACTGACACCCTCGAATTACTTTGTTTTGGGAATGTCGGTAAAGCTTTTACCGACATACCTGGGTTTCAGTTTTCATTGCACGCCACCCCCCTGCAGGGTCAGGCACGCCCTGCACCGCCCCTCTCCGGCAGCAAGCGACCTCTCTAGCTCATGAGGGATCCACCTAGCCTTGTCCTAATACCGGTTGTGTCCCCTTGCGACTCCCCTATAAAAACCGAACACCCCCTCACTTCAAACCCACTTCTCACCTCCTACCCGAACCCATGCTCCAATTAAAGCCCTTCCTCAGGCCTCTAGCCTCTCCGTAGAGCTCGTACCAGCACCCCCAAAGCCTCCCTTTGCTCGCAGTAGCGCCACTAGGTTCCACCACCACGAGCAGCACCGCCTAGCGCCACCACCAACTCCGGCATAAGGCAACAGGGTAGGGCTTCCCCTACCCCTATTTTCATTTATTTTGAACCCTCATGTGAGCCCCTGGTCCTTCCAGGGGACTAATTTCCTTGGTTTTGTAGAAAAAACCCACTAAAGGGGCTCCCCCACCTTCACCATAGGTGTGGGGAACCCCTTAAGGGTAGAACACCACCACCGGTAGCTCTAGAAGGGTCTGGGGGTCCCTCAAGTCATGAGGGAACCCCTTGTTCATCCCCCATAGCAGCCTACAGGCTGTTTCTTATTTTCTGAAAAATTTTCAGGCTGTTGGTAAACTCAGTACCGACACCCCTGCAGCTTGACTTTGTGGCCATCGTGGGCCCCACCTGAGCCTCCTCAGGGCCCACTCAAGGGCCAGGGTTGATCTCCTGGGTCTACCCTTCAACTTACCTGAAGACCCCATGAACCATATTTAAGCTTAACTAGGGTTAAAACTCAAAAAAAGAAAAATAGTTAGAACGTCGGCAATTATATTGCCGATATTCATCATTTTATGTGAAACATCACTTTGACACACTATGGGGTCCACACCAGGCCACCCCTTGGGTCCAATCCAGGCCCAAATTATTCGCCTCATCCCAGGCTTCAAAACCACATGTTATAGCCCCCCTAACTCTCTGCCTAACCCGAGTTATAACCCCTTAAAGTTGGTCAAAAATTACTATAACTACTGGTAATATGATTACCGACAGTATTGCATTTTGAACTTTTTGGGCCTTACAGTAGGCCCATAGCCCATGGGGGCACTTCTCTAGACTTTCCTTGACCCCTGGGGTCCACCCCGACCTTGACCAAGCCTCCTCTTGCCTTAATCATGGTTAACTCAACCATGGTCAAGTGTTAAGCATGGTTAACTCACCAAATCAACTTGGAAAATTCTGGAAAATTTCTAAAATTCCAAAAAATTCTAAAAATGGCAGAAAATATTTTTTTTTGGATCATGCTCATACCTAACCATGATTAAGCCCATTTAAATCTTGGTTATTTCCCAAAAACCATGAAAAATGCAAGAAGGGCAATAAAGTGTTCAAACCCATGCCCAACCTCGGTTATCCAGACTAATCATGATTAAAACCCATGTCTTAGCTATGGTTAGTCCACTTAACTTGGGGAATTTAGGAAAGATCCATAAAAATTATCAAATCAAATTTAAGGACCATAATGTGAATATGGACTTACCTTTTGGCCTACCGGGCCCAACCTTAAGCCCATTGGGTCGAACTTAGTCTATTGGGCTTATCCTAGGCCTACCAGGTCAAACTTAGGCCTATCGGGCCGAACCCTTAGCCTACTGGGTTTACTCTTGGCCTACCTGGCCCAATCCTAACCTGTCGTACAAAACCTAAGCCTACCGGGCCTAATCTCGGCCTACCGGGTCAAACCCTAGTCTACCGGACTCCCTCTCGGCCTACCAGGCCTAAGCCTACCGGACTTCAACTTTGGCCTATCGGGCACAATCAAACTTACCCAAACACTTGACCAACCCGGTCAATTCAACCCTAGTTTACCGGACTAGACCCTAAGCCACCATTGGTGCACACACAACACACCCCTTAGCCTCGGCACGAGCTCATGTGCCAGAACTATGCTCGGTCTGATCTCACCCCAATGTGAGTACGTAGGCAGCCCAACTCGAGCCCAACCATAGTTTAGCTTTTCCCCTTCTTGGGTCAGTATAAACTAAATCCTTGGCATTTGATTAACAACTTGACGTCAATTGGCTTAAACCTAGTAAGTAGGGAACCGTTGTAAAACGGAAGTGCTGGGGTGCCTAACACCTTTCCCGGGCTTAACCGAGTCTCTTACCTAGAATTCTAAGCAGACCAAGACCTTATCCATTATATGAGACTTATCCTTACCGAATAAATAAGTGGCGACTCTAAACATAAAATCAACCGACCACATTGCTAAACAGTAACCCATGTGTGCTAGGACCGAAGTCCTTGCTCCTAGCTCTGACGACTTTGTTGGGGATTGTTTTGATTTAAGGTTCAACCCGGAACCTAGGTTTAAGCCAATTAAACCTCAACATTACTCAAATGCCTTAAGATTTAGTCTAATACTAATTCTTTTATCTCTTTTGGTTGTATTGTGTACTGTGCACTGTGCATCCCATACATGTCATAGTAGTGTAACAACCCAATACTCTTTAGACAAGCTTAATACGCTTACGGCTATTGGATGATTATCCTCAGTGATAGAGGCTTAAAAGTCTTGGAGGTCTACGGAGTTACTCCTGTTGGGTGATTACTTTTAGAGAAGGATTCTGATCGCTCCTGCTTACACCAACCGTCTCTTTTTAGGGAGTCGCATATACGGTGTTAAGTGATCCCCCCACCCTTAAGAACACATTTACATTGCCTTAGCATACATACATGTAGCATAGGCCAAGGTATAGTCTATAAACAGCCAAACCTGGAGGGATGTTCGAAACCCCAACCTGCTTGCCCTATACCTGTCCCCAATCTTGATTGACTACCCGGGTACTTCCTACCCCGATAGGCATCCACCCAGGGGCATGTGATGAGCCAAACTTGTGTTTGTAATAAAACACATCCTACCCCGCATCCTGACATAGCACATGGGGTCCAAATCCCCGATACATAGGTCTTCACTTAGACCTATCCCTTGCCTTGACCTGATAGGCCCCCGGTTCCCAACAACCTGGGTAAAGTATACCGGATCTCTGTCCGCTTGCCCTATCGGAGCACATGTGCCTTTTTACACTCGATAAAAAATCAAAAAAATGCATCTTCCTTTATTTGCTTCATCAGTATCTTTCACCTGCATACACAGTACACTTATACAGAGTCTATATATTTGTCCAGGTAAATGGCAGGTCCGTCAGAGATTGTTCCGCCAAATGGTCAGCCTTCACAGCCCGTACACCTTACTTCCTAGGGGGCATGTGACAAAACCCTTCATGATACAATTGAGGCCCTAACTCGGGATCAATGTCTCACTTAGGCCCAGTACTATAGACTGGGTAACACCTTGGACCTATCCATGGTTAAGACAGACTGGTGCCTCTTAAATGCAGCCATCCAATGTTGGAACCCAACCTACAATTTTTTCGGTTTCGGTAAGAACGGGCTATGTCCAACACTGGAGGAGATACAACGCATTTTGGGCTTAAACATGAAAGGTGTTGTCATTGTGCCGCGCTACAAGACAAACTTCAAAGCAGACCTCTTAAGGTTCTTACGAATCAAGTATGCCTCCTTGCAGTACGATCCTAATGACACTTATAACAGGGTGTCCATACAATTTCTTAAGAAACTGTACCGGCCCATGTGGGACCATGACTCCCTAGTAGCTGAGCTCCCTGGTCTTAATGCCTTTACACTGATCATCATGTCGCAACTGGTGTTCCCGAAAAGCCACACCTTTGCTGATTCAGTACTGATAAGGATCATCGAAGAATGCGGGGGTCGAAGACGGTTGTCCCAGTCATCCTAGCAGAGCTGCTCAAGGCTTTTAACCAAACATCAGAACGCAGAAAGGACATCTTCCACACCAGTGCACCACGTCTACATCTGTGGCTGGTATCACACCTGCCTACCATCTTACCGGTACCCGACGTATCTCGAGATGTATACAGCTTGCCCTGAAAGATTTCATAGAATCAGGGCCACATTGTGACTAATGACGTCAAGACTCTTTATCGGCTTCTCCAGAACCTGATAGAGGAGCAGATTACATGAGAATACGTGTGGCTAGTTTGCAGACAACTACCATGTGTTATCATAGCAGGAAGACGATGTATGATCCTAGCAGGGGTCATCGGCTCTGCAGCCTATGTACCACTCCGAGTCCTTAGACAGTTTGGGCTCCCTCAACGCATCCTGGTGATAGATAACCTGGAGCATGACTTCGTCGACTTCACAGTGGAGTCTGAACGCCTCACTCGTCGATTCCAAGCAGATTGGCGAAGCTCATGGAGAGACCATTGGCCAGACTTTGTGGTCACAACATGGCCATCAACTAATTCTGCATACTGACAGTGGGTGGAGAACCCTGACATTCTACCCGGTATACTGGCACCCAGGGAATTGCCAACACCAGTTTTAGCACTATCTCGAGGAACCATACCTATAGCTGAGATGGTAGTTCCCTGGACATAATTTTTCTTCGAAGTCAGCTGCAGATCCAGGAGAAAGAGAAGTGGCTTCGAAAAGCCCAGCATGCATTTAGGCAACAGGAAGCGGAGCAGGACTGCGAACTCCTAGCCATACAGGAACAAGTTGACCAGTTCGAGTACACAGTCCAGTCTCTTCAGAAGAAGTGTAGAGGCGATGCACGAGAGACCGCCATCATCAGGGCCCAGTTGCACTTCCATCAAGAGCAGCTTGACGGTGCAAAGGCAGAGATGACCAGTTGGATCCGTCAGTACGGATCTCACATGTACAACACCTCAGAAACAATCGAGCGCATGGAGGTTGAAATCACATCCCTCCAACAACAGATTATGGACCTTAAAGGCATGCCCCGGCCGCTTGACTTTGCCATCCTTGATGGACCTGCTTAGGGTTGAGTCTTTTCTTCTTTATTGAGTCATAGTCCTATACTCACACACTCAATCACTGCAATTAATAAAAATCTTTCATGCATTTTGTGTCTTGCACATCATGCATAATTGTGATTAGCTGTTGCATTCTTTTCAGTTGCATGATCCGACCCATGACTCGATCTATTACTGAACTTCTTGCAGACGTAGAAGACGTGGTCCTGACAGAGATACCAATCTCTGAAGAAGTACCTATCAGAGCACCGACCGAGAACAACTCTGATACAATGGCAGAGTCAGCTGACCAGCAATAGAGAATCAACGAGATCCTACAGTCTCACGAGAGGGACATTACGGCCATACAATTCAAGTTAGACAAGGTCCTGGATTCCCTGACAATTCTTCTGGGTGCCCGTATCGAAGAACCCTCTTCCTGGAACCCGACCGGCGAGTCAGCTGAATAGCCATCCCTGAGCCTCACCAGAACCCGTTCATCATCCTTAACCCTGGACTTGCTACAGGTGGAGGAGACGCGGAATATGAGCAGTTTGATGGTGCAGAACAGCCCAAGGCTTCGCACATCAACCAAGATAGGCCGTCCTCTTCCACAGACCAAATGTCGACTCTTCGTGATCAGCATGAAGAGATCAAGCAAATGAAGGAAGAGCTAAAAAAGATGAAGGGTGCTTCTGCCAGCACTAGTTTGTCTCTGGAAGATTTGAATTTTTCTACAGAAGAGGTTGTTTCAGCAGGCTTTAAAGTCCCAGACTTCGAAAAGTATGATAGGTCGGGCTTTTCGAAACAACATCTACAGCTATAATTAGAGGACATGCTCCTACACCAGAAGAACCAGCCTCTCCTCATACAGTATTTCCAGAAAAGCCTAAAGGGAGCAGCTCTAACTTGGTGAATGTCCATGGATAAACAATTGATCAAGACGTGGCAAGATGCCATGGATTGCTTTGTCGAGCAGTATTCCTTTAACTAGGAGCTCCGGCCTCAGCGGAGCCAGCTCGAATAGATGAGCCAGCGCAACAACGAATCTTTTTTGGAGTATGCCACCCGGTGGAGGAAAATGATAGCTAAAATCCCTACTCCTATCCCGAAGGAAGAGTTGGCAAGCATGTTCATGGGCACACTGAAGCAGCCTTATTCTACATTGATAGTTACACTCCCTATAGTTGACTTTGGCACCATCATCAAGACAGGTGCCCGCATAGAAACTGCCATCAAGAGTGGGACAATCCACTCCAGTTTAGGGCTTGATCCTCTGAAAGCGACAACCTCAACCAGCAGGAATATCGATCCACAGGACCATAAAAAGAAGGAAAGTGTACATATGGTGGCTTCTATGGCACCCATTAGACTTCCAGCAGCTCCAGCTCAGCTAGCTAGCAGAAACACCTGGCTAGCTCGGCTTAATCAGGGGCAAAACCAACACCAGAACAAGCCCCCTCGCAACTTCACTCCTCTCCCCTATACTCTCAGCCAACTGCTAGAGTTCTTAACCAAACAGGGTCTTCTCACCTTGAGAGGCCCTACACCTCTTTTACCCCTAGACAAAAGAAAAATAAACTATGATGTCAATCAACACTGCGTCTTCCACCAAGGCCCAGGCTATGCAACAAACTACTGCATCGGCCTAAAGTGCGCTATTCAGGATCTCTTGGATAAAGGTAAGGTTTAACTGGCTCCAAGCAATGGCAGTATCAACCAGGCACCATTGCCCCCACACAACAACCAGAATAATTTCATACAGTGGGAAGAGCCTGGGGCAGGGCAGCCGAGACCTATCGCACCCACAGCAAACGATGGCATCATTAGGCCCTCTTGCAGACAACCAGTCATCATCCCTCTCCCTCTATCAAACATACAGTCTATCCAGGTTCCAGTTCAAAGCCCGCTCTCGAAACTGACAGAGAGTAGATTGTCTATACAATCCTATGTCCCCCCAATTGGCCCATGGCTCCAGCCCAAGCCTCTTCTTCAACTGGCCTAGTCCGAATCCCTCCCATCCCTTCTCAGCCTTTCTCTCTCAACCATGTACCTGTTCCTTGCTCTCTCATCATTGAGAGCGAGAGTATAGCCAACCTTACCCGTTCTAGCTGGGTGTACCAACCGTCGGCAGCCGAGCTGGTAAAAGAAAAAGGGAAAGAGAAAGAGACAGAAAAAGCACGGGTATCAGACCTCGAAAAAGAAATAGCAGATTCTATAATTCTATTAAAAATCATGGAAAAGGCAGAAGAGTTTAACATTACACAGCAGTTGGGTAAAGTCCCTGCACAAATTTCGATCTTGGGTCTTTTTCTGACTTCTGAGCACCACAGGAAGCAACTGCTCTGAGTATTCAGCAATGCCCACGTAACACGAGACACAACGCCCGAGAAACTGGGGTAAATGGTAGGGCAGGTCCTCGAACCCAAGATCTTTTCCTTCACGGAAGAAGAAATACTGGACAATGATAGGGTTCATACCTGGGCTTTGTACATAATAGTTCAGTGCATGGACATGATGTTATCATCAGTGATTATCAACAATGGCTCTGGCCTGAATGTCTACACACTCTCTACACTGTAAAACTTGGGCCTAAACCTCAGTCAAGTAAAGAAGAGACCCATGACAATATTGGCTTTCGACAACTCAACAAGGCAGAATCTGGGCGATAATGATCTGACTATCGGTGTCAGACCTGCTCAATTTAGTACAAACTTTCAAGTCATAAATGTGTCTGCCTCATTTACCCTGCTCCTAGGGAGGCCGTGGATTCACGCGGCCAGAGCCATTCGCTCCTCTCTACACCAGATAATCAAATTCATCCAAGATGACCACCTGGTCTTAATACCGTCAAAGAAGTTCGCAAGTTCCTTCGGGGACGTACAGGAGCTTGGGTAGGGCACATCCTTCATGTCATATCAGTTTGAGCAGGTCAGTTCTATTGCCCAGATAGAAGAGCAAACCAGTAGCAGATTCCGCCATTTGTTAGGATGATGGTGAAAATGAATTACAAGCCCGGGGCAGGACTGGGAGCCCGGAATCAGGGAATAAAGAAGAGATATACTCCTTTGCGGTACACTCCACCCTTTGGATTGGGCTACAGGCCCACATATCAGGACTATCTCTTCATGCTCACATAGAAGAACAACTGATCGACGAAACCAAAACCTCGACCCCACATCTCTGTAACCTTCCCAATCGGAACCTTCGAGCCTTACCCTACTGCACTCGTTGCCTCCACCTCTCAGCCCAATGCCGAATTTTCTGGGGATACAGACCCCGAGGTTTTCAGCATGGCCACTTTGTTCGATGAGCTGACTGTCGAAGATACTGCAGTAGAAACAGAATGTCTAGCGGAAGAATAGGTTTGCACCATCTCCAACAGCGCCGAAGCATCATCCAGTCACTAGCCACTAATCCGTTGGTGGACTGAGGCTCTCATAATCAAGGCCAGCCAGGGCCGGGGCAGCAGCAGTGTAGGAAAGGTCAAGTAGTGAACAAGCATCACCCTTCTTCTCCTTCTATTTCTCTTTGCTCCCATTTACAAAATCCAATTATCAGGCCACTATCGGCCTCTTTCTTTTTGGTTGAGTCAACTTTTGTAATAGCAATCTTACTTATTTTTATAAATGAAATCTAACTTTTGACTCAAAATCATGTTTTGCATCAAAACATTTTGGCTGATGACGAAAATCACACGGACTCTTCCCCTGGAAGGCGTAGTGTCTTGAAGCCACAAAAATAAAATAAAATCATAAGCATGCTAAACTTAACTATTTGATTTGCCAGGAAATCGTCTGCACTAGGGCTACCCCTGAAACCCTTCTGGAACTGACGGAAGTGGAATATGACTCAGAGCAGGAAGAGGAACCGCCTCAGGAACTCCTGGACCTTCTGGAATGCAGTGAAGGACTTCTGCAGTCAAATATTAAGGATACCGAGACAGTAAACCTTGGATCCGAGGACAACCCGCAGCTAGTCAGGATTGGCACAAGCATGAACTCTTAGCAGATGACAGATATGATCAGCATTCTGAAGAGCTATAGTGATGTCTTCGCCTGGTCATATGCAGACATGCCCGGTTTGGACCTAGCATTGGTAGTGTATAGACTGCCCCTAAACCTTGACATCAAAACAATTAAATGGAAGCTGAGACAGATGAGACCCGAATGGTCACAGAAAGTCAAAGAGGAGGTTAAAAAGCAGATCAATGTAGGCTTCCTGGCAGTAGCAAACTACCCTGAATGGTTGGCCAACATCATGCCCGTACCCAAGAAGGACGGTAAATTCTGGATGTGCATCGACTATCGGAACTTGAACAGGGCAAGCCTCAAAGACAATTTCCTCCTCTCACATATTGATATTCTAGTCGACAATACTGTGGGGCATGAGACTCTCTCATTCATAGATGGTTTCTCCGGGTACAATCAGATCAGAATGGCAGAAGAAGACATGGAGAAAACCTCCTTCATCACACCCTGGGGCACATTTTGCTACAAGGTCATGCCTTTCGGACTCAAGAATGCGGGGGTAACCTATTAGAGGGCCATGACGGTACTATTTCATGACATAATCCACAAGATAACTGAAGTCTATGTGGATGACATGATCGTCAAATCACCTACTGCCGAGCAATACTCGGAAGACCTAAAAAGACTCTACGACAGACTCAGAGAGTTTGGCCTGGGACTGAATCCGGCCAAGTGCATCTTTGGAGCTTCGTCAAGAAAGCTCCTCGGCTTCATAGTCAGCAAGAGAGGCATCGAGATCGATCCAGCCAAGCAAAGGCTATCATTGAAGTGCCAATTCCCTAGAATGAAAAGGAGATCCGTGGTTTTTTGGGCAGAATTCAATGCATCGATCGGTTCATCTCTCAGCTAAATTTGATATGCGAGCCGATTTTTAAGCTTCTCCGGAAGAATACACCGACTGTCTGGACAGCAAAATGCCAAAAAACCTTTGATAGAATAAAGCAGTATCTTCTCAACCCTCCAGTATTAGTGCCCCTACGCCAGGATGGCCCTTACTACTCTACATCTTAGTGTAAGAAACATCCATGGGGTGCGTCCTAGCACAACGCGACGAGACAGGTAGAACAGAGCAAGCCATCTACTACATCAGCAAACGCCTGCTGGAGTACGAAGAGAGGTTCAACCCTCTTGAAAGGACATGTCTGGCACTTGTCTGGGCAACTCAGCACCTGCGGCACTATCTGCGATCCTATCCAGTAATCCTGATCTCACGGATGGACCCACTTAAATACCTGCTGGAAAAGCCAGCCACCACCGGAAGGACTGCCCGATGGCTTATGATGTTGTCTGAATTCGACATCACGTACATGACATAGAAATCAATTAAGGGACAGGAGATAGCAGATCACTTGGCCCACAGTCCAATAGAGAATTATGTCTTAGTACATGATCAGTTTCTAGACGAAGCCATCCTGTACGCAGAAGCAGAAGAGTAAGAATACTCTGGCTGAGAGTTATATTTTGACGGAGTAGCCAATAGTCATGGGAATAGGGTAGGAGTAGTCTTAATCTTGCCTAGGGGAGCACACCTCCCTATCTCAGTCAAGTTGAAATTCAGATGCTCTAACAACGAAGCAGAATACGAGGCATCCATTGTTGGTCTGAAAGAAGCCCTGGGCATTGGGATTGAAGAGATAGACGTCTATGGGGACTCCTCTCTAGTAATCTGTCAGGAAAATGAGTCTTGGGCCATCCGAGAAGTAAGGCTAGTCCCATACTTAGCCTATCTTAACATGCTGATTGCTCAGTTCAGGAGAATCACATTCAGCCACGGGGCTAGGAATCATAACAGATTTATCAATGCACTGGCCACTCTCACCTCCATGGTTCAGATTCCCAAGGACATCATGCTTTGGCCAATTGAAATCCAACAATAGGACCAGCCTGCCTACTGCCTCAAGCTAGACGTAGTATTTGACAATAAGCCTTGGAACGCGGACATTAAACAGTACCTCGAGAATGGGACCCTCCCCCTCGATGCCACCAAAACAGACCAGCGAGTAATCCGAAGACTGGCTATCCAGTTTGTCCTCTCAGGGGGAGTTTTGTACAAGAGGTCACCGAATCTGATCTGGCTCCGATGCCTTGACTCTAGTGAAGTAGCACAGGTAGTTGAAGAAGTTTACGGAAGAACTTGTGGCCCACACATGAATGGGTTAATGCTCTCTAAGAAGATTATCAGGTTGGGCTACTACTAGCTTACAATGGAAGCTTACTGTTGTAAGCACGTGTAGAAGTGCCACCAGTGCCAGATCTATGCCGACAAGATCAATACACCACCGACAAGGCTTCACAACTTGACTACTCCTTGGCCATTCTCGGCTTGGGGCATCGACGTCATCGGACCTATAACTCCGAAAGCATCAAACGGAAATCGATTCATCCTAGTAGCAATCGATTACTTTACCAAATGGGTTGAGGTAGCCTCATATGCCAATGTGACAGCTTCTGTGGTTCAATGCTTTCTGAAAAGGGATATCATCTGTCGATACAGAGTCCTATAAAGATTGTAAAAGACAATGCTCTAAACTTCAACAACAAGGGAATGATTGATTTCTGCCAGAAGTTCAATATACAACGTAACAACTCCACACCGTACAGGCCCCAAACTAATGGTGTAGTGGAAGCAGCCAACAAGAACCTAAAGAAGATCATTAAGAAGATGGCAACAAATTACTTTGCCTAGCATGAGATGCTCTTCGACGCACTCATGGCCTACAGAACGTCTATCAGAACCTCAACTGGGGCAACACCATTTTCTCTGGCTTATGGTAGGGAAGCAGTCCTCCTCGTTGAAGTACAAATCCCATCACTCTGTGTGCTAATGGAAGCAGAGCTGTCAGAAGCAGAATGAGCTCAGACCTGGTATGAGTAGCTGATTTGATTGAGGAGCGGCGACTGAAAGCCATCAATCATTCACAGGCCTATTAGAGGTGTATGACTAGGGCATTCAATAAGAAGCTTAAGCCTCACAGCATCGAAGTCGGTGACCTGGTTCTCCGAAAAGTGTTGCCAAACCACCCTGACTCGAAGGGAAAGTTCACACCAAACTATGAAGGCCCTTACATCATCCAAGACAAATTCTCCGGTGGTGCCCTTTGGCTCGGACAGATGGACAATGATGATCTCCCAGAGCCTATCAACATGGACAAAGTCAAGAGATACTATGCTAGGGTCTAGGTCTGATAGGCACTTTGCACTCTTAGCTTCTCCGGGAAATGACAGGAGGTCATCCTTCGGCACACTCCTTTCCCCAACACTGTAAACCCTTTTACAAAAATCAATGAAATTTGCTAGTTAGCCCCTTGAGCCTAACAGCCTTTATTTCATAAAACCTTTTCAGGGATACCCTCCATTGCCAGCCTGTGGCATTTCGTTGAACTACATCTTGGCCTGATCCTGTAAAGCGTACGTAAGCAACCTAAAAAATCAGGTGCGGTCACAATGAGGGGTAATCATTCGCCCAACTCTCCCCAAGCAGAATCCTTGCTCTCCCTAGAAAGAGAAACCTCACCGACTTTCCTCACAGAGTCACTACCCGAGCAAAAGTCCTCTCGACTTCCCTAGACGAATCGACTCTCAAAATATACAAAATTTCCATCAAAGGAAAACCTAAAATAGAATTCGAAACATTCTCAAAGTTAGAAGCTCCCCGCAGAGACAACCTCTCTAAACTTTATCCTCAATCCAAAGCTCCTTACTCCCCTCAGTAGAGTCGGCACCAAAGTATACAAATTTCCATCCAAGGAAATCCCAAAATAGAAGTTAAAATATTTCAGGGACTCCCTCAAAAATCAAATTCCCTCAAGAAGAACATCTTATCCATCCTCAGTGGAACCAAAACAAATCCTGAGCAGAGACAACCACTCTCTCCCCAGTAGAGACAACTTCTCTCAATATTAGTCCCTCCCAACAGAAGTAAACTCTCTTACAAACAGAGAAAAATTCCCTAGAGAGTCGACCTCTATCAGAGTGGACTTCCCCAGCAGAGCAAAAAAAAAAAATCTCCAAGGGAGTGCAAATCAACAACCCCTCAGGGTGTCCCAAACTTCGGTCCCCTAGCTTATGCTTCATCCTACTCTAAAGTCCTTCTAGATCTCCTAGAAAAAACTACGAGTGCAAGCGCAACATCACATCTACATCACCTAGTGGAAGTATCACCTCTCTATTTCCCAGAGGAACGCCACTTAGGGCAATGACGGGAGAAAAACCTATTATCCCCAGAAAATCACAGGCTTCCTCCAGTCAGTCGTGGGCATGAGTGAAAACTGAAAATGGCCTCATTGCACAAAAATTACGTGCCTCCCAGACATAGTCTCGTGATTATGGGCAAAATAGAGACAAAATTCAATCAGCTTCGCAGGCATGAGGAAAACCGGCAATGACTTCATCGTGTAGAAATTATGCAAACCCTATGACTTGGTCATTCTAAGGGTAAAAAAAGAAGAAAAAGCTGAAAACCAGTCTGGCAACACCATCCGGCAGCAATCAGGCTCACCGGATTCCCGCAATTATCCCCAGCAATCAGTCTCTCTCAGCGGTCTTGTATCTCTAACAAAGATTTCAATAGGGTATGTCCCCAGTAGATGACTGACTTCCCAAGCATTCTCCCCACAGAGAATCCTTTGGAAAACATCTCCTTTAAGAGGTGGGCAAATATTAGGAAATCCCCAGTACACCTCAAATTCCCCACCAATGGTCCACAGCAGAAGTCCACTCCTCAGCAGAGCCTCAAAGGCAAACAATCTCCAAATCCCCAGCGGATTCCCAGCAAAAGCCTCAAACGGTTCACAACAATGCTCTTCCCCAGCAAGAGTTCAGAAGCCCGTTAGATAAGCTTCTCCCAAGAAAAGGCCGTCAACCGGCCTTAACATCCAGACAAGCGTGTCCATCACTAGCAACATCCTGCTCTGAATCATACCCCTCTCCGAGAGTGAAAAACAACCCTGTTAAGCCCTAATCTAAGCAATTTACTGGCAAATCTGAAAGCTAACTGAGCATTTTTTGCCAAAACTAAAATCTTTGCAAAAAGTCTCCTACACTTTCTAAAAAGATTTTCAAAAAAAAACTTTTGGTTTGTACCAGTCTGCACCAAGCAGCCCCGGCAAGCAAGCAGAGGAAGCCGTTGCCGCACATTTCCACCAACTGCGAATCGCCACAGAGTCATGAGAAAGAATTTCCGTCTTTATCCCTGCATAACAGCATAACATCATATCAACATGATCAAAAATCTAGTTCCTCTCGGGCAACTCCATCAGGCATCATGCCTCGAAACCTTTTGTGGCACCCCCGTGTGTCCTTGACATCCCGTGTGTACCTTTACAGTGTACACCACTTGCATGTCCCCTTTTGTGACACCCCCATGTGTCCTAGACATCCTGGTACTCCATGACAACCTCGTCACACCGCAGTCTCACTAGCCTGTCATCCTTTGTGACACCCCGTGTGTCCTTGACATCCCGTTTACCTTTACAGTCTACAATACTTGCATGCCCCCCTTTGTGACACCCCCATGTGTCCTAGACATCCTGGTGCTCTGTGACAACCTCATCATACAGCAGTCCCACTAGCCTGTCCTCCTTTGTGACACCCCAGCGTGTCCTAGACATCCTGGTGCTCCGTGACAACCTCGTCACACCACAGTCTCATCAACATGTCCCTTTTTTTAACACCTTGTGTGTTCCTGACACCCCAGGTGTCCTCCGACCGGGTCGGTTAGTCTGCCCTAGGAGAAACCATTCCGAGAAAACTTTCATGCTGAGCGCCTCTGGGCCATGCATCCATAATCTTCCCCAGCTACTCACTATCCCCTAGCAGTAGTCATGATCACTTCACATGCATTCACCACTTACACGACACGCACCTTGCTACATTTTCCCAAACCTAATCTTGGTGTATAAATCGGATGATTCCAGTCTTTGTCGTTCAAATTGCCAATCTCGGTATTCTCCGACAAAGAGGGGCAGCTGTAAGCACCCAATTTTTAAACCCCTGGCTAACCATGGTTAAGTCTCTTAACCACCGGTAGCTCCAGAAGGGTCTGGGGGTCCCTCAAGTCATGAGGGAACCCCTGGTTCATCCCCCATAGCAGCCCACAGGCTGTTTCTTATTTTCAAAAAAATTTTCAGGGTGTTGGTAGACTCAGTACCGACACCCTTGCAGCTTGACTTTGTGGCCATTGTGGGCCCCACCTGAGCCTCCCTAGGGCCCACTCAAGGCTAGGATTGATCCCCTGGGTCTACCTTATAACTTACCTGAAGACCCCACGAACCGTAGTTAAGCTTAACTAGGGTTAAAACTCAAAAAAAGAAAAACAGTCAGAATGTCGGTAATTATATTGCTGACATTCATCATTTTATGTGGAACAATGACAGGGTCACTTTGACACACTGTGGGGTGCACACCAGGCCACACCTAGGGTCCAATCTAGGCCCAAATTATTCCCCTCATCCCAGGCTTCAAAACCATATGTTATAGCCCCCCTAACTCTCTGCCTAACCAGAGTTATAACCCCTCAAAGTTGGCCAAAAATCACTGTAACTGTTGGTAATATGATTACCGATAGTATTGAATTTCAAACTTTTTGGGCCTTACAGTAGGCCCACAGCCCATGGGGGCCCTTCTCTGGACTTGCCTTGACCCCTGGGGTCAACCCCGACTTGACCAAGCCTCCTCTTGCCTTAACCATGGTTAACTCGACCATGATCAAGAGTTAACCATGGTTAACTCACCAAATCAACTTGGAAAATTTTGAAAAAATCCCTAAAATTCTAAAATGGCAGAAAACATCTTTTTTTGGATAATGATCATACCTAACCATGGTTAAGCCCATTTAAACCTTGGTTATTTCCCAAAAACCATAAAAAATGGAAGAAGGGCAATAAAGTGTTCAAACCCATGCCCAACCTCGGTTATCCGGACTAACCATGGTTAAAACCCATGTCTTAACCATGGTTAGCCCACTTAACTTGGGAAATTTAGGAAAAATCTCTAAAAATCATCAATTCAAATTTAAGGACCATAATGTGAATATGGACCTACTTTTTGGCCTAATGGGCCCAACCTTAGGCCCACCGGGCTGAACTTAGCTTACCGGGCTTATCCTAGGCCTATCGGGCCGAACGTAGGCCTACCGGGCCGAACCCTTAGCCTACCGGGCTTACTCTTAGCCTACTGGGCCCAATCTTAGTTTACCGGACTAAACCCAGGCCTACCGGGCCAAACCCTAGTCTACCGGACTCCCTTCGGCATACCGGGCCTAAGCCTACCTGGCTTCAACTTTGGCCTACTGGGCCCAATCAAACTTATCCAAGCAATTGACCAACCCAGTCAATTCAACCCTAGTCTACCGGACAAGACCCTAAGCCACCCTTGGTGCACACACAACACACCCCTTAGCCTCGGCATGGACTCATATGCCAGAACTACGCTCGATCTGATCTCACCCCAAGGTGAGTACGTAGGTAGCCTAACTCGGGCCCGACCCTAGTTTAGCTTTTCCTCTTCTTGGGTTAGTATAAACTAAATCCTTGGCATTTGATTAACAACTTGACGTCAATTGGCTTAAACCTAGTAAGTAGGGAACCGTTGTAAAATGGAAATGCCGGGGTGCCTAACACCTTCCCCGGGCTTAACCGAACCTCTTATCTAGAACTCTAAGCAGACCAAGACCTTATCCATTGTATGAGACTTATCCCTACTTAATAAATAAGTGGTGACTCTAAATATAAAATCAACCGACCACATTGCCAAACAACAACCCATGTGGGCTGGGACCGAAATCCTTGTTCACACTGAGCTCGAGCCGAGCCCGAGCAACATAAAAAATCCAGTGAGCCGAGCCTGAGCAATGCCCAGCTCTGCTCAACTCGGCTCGTTGGCACCCCTAATCTTAGGATGGGGGTCCTGGGGTGCTTAACCCTTTCCCCGGGACTTGAGCGAATCTCTTACCTAGAATCTCCCTATCAGACCATAGGCCCTTATCCACATCAACCTGGGTCCTATTTCCCTCAAAATCAAAATAGGTGGCAACTCTTTCACAAATGCAAAATCCATTGTTGAGTGAAGCTTTAGGCATCCTTCCTCCGCTCTCAGGCCTGTCCCCAACATTTAACACCCGAGGGGAAGGAAAGACGGTTTAAAATTTCCTTTTCACATCTGAGATGAGATTATGAACGATTAGCTTAAGCTTATCTAAGGGAAGGGACACATCCTCAAACACACACCTATTTCTCTCATTCCAATAAACCACGCAATAGCTCTAGGAAGAATAGACCACACCACTAAAGTTAGAGGAGACAACACTAAAAAAAATAGCTTAATAAAAAGTCTCAGAAGGAGGAGGGAAAGTCCCAAAAAACTCCAAGTTGAGAGAGAAAACAAACCCAAATAACCCTTGTAAGAGGACAGTGTGATAGAAGGTGATTCATTGATTCCTCAGTTGAAAGGCACATGATACAATAGTTTGCAAGACTCCAAACTCTATTTTAGAGATGGCCACAAGTTAGGATTTTATCTAGAGCCACTGTACATAATAAAAAATATACGTTGGATGGCACACCCAAGTGCCACACAACCTTATGGGGAAAGGAAAAACTAAGACTGGCTTGCATAGTCACTATCCATAGAATGATGGGAGGAGGAGATAGATGAAAGGCGGAAAAGAAACATGAAATCCTCTAGTTCCTAATCATTGAGACTCTGTCTTAAACTAGGAGGCTGGTGTGCTCAAATAAAGTTAACCCGAACACACACTTTCTATTGTAAGATAGTGGCAAAACGGGGTTGATCCACAAAGACTTGTTAAATAGGGTACTAAGATTAATTTAGAATTTCTTAGTAGATTTAATAAAAACCGATTTAAAATATATATGCTAAGATGATAATTAAAAATTAAATAAAACTAATGGAACAAATAAAAGAAAAGAACTAATCTTTTGTTAAAGTAGAATGAGAATAGGGGATCTGGATTTCACCAAAAAGATAATAAGATTAATCCTAAAATTAATTTCTAAATTATCCAATCAAACGCGATCCAATAAACAAGCAAATGCTTTGGATCGGAAGATAGATCTTAGGAAAATTTTAATTAAAAATCTAGATTTAAATATTTTTGTAACAAGATAATTTCTAGAGTATATAAAAACTAAAACAAGGATAAATCTTATTGGGTTCTTGGTTTCCTCTTTTTCTCCTTATCACGAGTTAGCCGAGCATTGTTGTAATCAAGACAAGATCGATGAAATAAATCATCATGCTTTGTATTGATTTTTAATTAACTTCTTACACCACTCCCTCTTCCACCATTACAAAATAGAACAATAAAAGAAAAGAAAGAAAATGGTAGAAAGAAAAGAGAATAAGATTTAGGCTAGGGAGAGGGAGAGAAAAAGCTAAAGGACAAAACCCTAGAAAAGTAAGAGAGGGAGAATTTAGAGAATGAGAAAATCAAAATGCGAGTATGGAACGTCCCCCTCTGCCCCTGATTCTCTTGGATCTCTTTTCTAACATAGAAAGTATTCAAAAAGCAAGCTCATGTCTCTTTCCAAGAAGATTTTATTCATTCTTTCATAGAAATATTCAACATCTTTCCTAAAGATCACATTGTTGTCTCTCCTATAATAGGAATGTCTACTCCTTCCTTTCTTGGGCCTTGGTTTGGATCTTTGACTTGGCCTTCTTGGATTCTTTGACTTCGAGAGCTTGGACTTTGGGCCATTAGCTTCTTTACTTGGGCTTTGACTTGACTTTTTCTTCTCTAATCCCTTCATTTAACTTCATTCTTATGCAGCTCTCCCAAATTCCTACATAATAAGAGAAAAGTTATCATTAGAAAAGTTAAGACAAAATAAATAACTAACATATGCAAATAAAGGAATAGTAAATTAACATTATTCTATGCACATCAGAGACCAATGAGCAGTGATACAAATCTCTCCACGCAAGGAAACTATTGAAGTGCCATTGCCGACAACTAGGGAAAAGAGGATGCCAAGATCAACTTTCAAAGGAAAATGACCGCACAAAGTGTTTGATCAGAACTTAACATCTTCCCTTGATCCAATCTTAAATATGACATGCTTTGAGGACTCATTGCTCACCTTTAAGATTTTCTTCCATAACCCAACCCCATACCCCTCTCCCTTCTCTGGGATCTCATTTGTTAATCTGAAAATGTCTTCCACCACAACCTCTCTCTAAAGGCTAATCTAGTCTTCTTCAAATCGCCACTCATTTGTACAATAGAGCCTTATTTACATCTCTTATGGATTTAATATTAAGACCCCCACTGTTTAAAGGGCGAAAGATAGACAACCAATCCACCAAGTGATATTTTCTTGAGTTGACCTTCTCGTTCCATAAGAATCTCTCTATAACCTTTCCAAACAAGAAGCCACCAAACTAGTATAAAAACAAAGAAAAGAAGTAGGTCGGAAGGCTTCATAGCATGCTTTTAAGCAAGTTAAGCCTCCCCTCTTGAAAAGGCATAGAGATTTTAAATCCTAAAGATGGTTCAAAAACCTTCCCCTTTTAGTTTCATTTCTTATGTACATTATTTTATTTTATTTGCATTATTTTATTCCTAAGTGCATATTTATGCTCATTCTAACATTTCCAACAGTTTCATTAAAAAATTCTATTTTTTTTTATAAATTTTCCCAAATTTCCCCTCAAATGGAAAAATATTCCGTGATTTTGAAATAAATTAGGACATATATATCTCGCATTTTCAAATTATAACATTTTTTCTAATATCGAAATTCAAAACCTTGGTTGTAAAACTATGTGGTCTCACTAAATATCTCAGTTAACTTCATATTATTTCAACAAACATTGTTCAAAATGTTGCTTTGGTAGTACATAAATTTCTAAAATACAATGAAAAGTGGAAATATATCAACCCAAAGCTTACCCATTACATCAAATTACTATATGTCAATTTTGGATTCAATGAGTTTATTAGAATTATATATTAATTTACTTTTCCAGTTTGAATATATTAATGGTTTTAACATTATTTAAATAAAAAATTACATTGCTTAACTAACCTGAAAATTTCCAAAAAAATTTACTAACCACAGAGAATACAAATAAACCAAAATGCATTTGTTTTTGATGTATTATAATCATAGTCTCCTAATAAAAATTGGTCTTCTTAAGAACAAATTAAATGAGGACTGTATGTATGCCAATGACATGGAATCATCGGATAGGTTTAACCACTAGTTGGTGGAGCTCTGAAGGTAGTCAAGGGAGCCCTTGTTATCCTGAAGGGTATAAGGACTAGAAACCTATACAAGATGATAGGGAATACTATTACAGGTGGAGCCGTTATTGGTTCATTAGAAGGCAACGATGAGACCAACCTATGACACCTGAGATTGGGCCATGTGAGCGAGAGAGCCTTAATGGAGCTTCACAATACAAAGCTTTTAAAAGGCATTAAGACCTGTAAATTACAGTTCTGTGAACACTATGTGTTCGGGAAGCAATCAAGAGTGAGGTTTAAACACTCTTCACACTACAATGAGAGAATTTTAGAATATGTTCATTCAGATGTGTGGGGACCAGCCCTAGTGAAGTCCCTATCGGGATTTCTATATTATGTCACATTTATAGATGATTTCTCGAGAAAGATTTGGATGTACTATGTGAGGCAGAAGTTTGAAGTATTCAGTATTTTTAAGTAGTGAAAAGCCAGGGTGAAAAGCAGACAGGAAAGCAGGTGAAGTGTCTGAGGTTAGACAATGGAGAGGAATATATATATGCAAATTTCAATAAATTTTGTAAAGATGAGGGTATTGCTAAAAAATTCACTACACAACAAATTTTTTTATCAACAGATCATCGTCTACAGTAGTAGATTTGAGGACAATTGAAAAGTTTTGGTCGGGAAAACCTTATGATTATTGAATGTTGAGAATTTTTTGTTGTCCAGCATATGCACATGTGCATGGTGATCTAAGGAGTAAGCTTGATGTAAAGTCAAAGAAGTGCATCTCTCTGGGTTTCCAAAAAGAAATTAAAGGCTACAAACTTTGGGATCATGAAAAAAGGAAGATTATTCTTAGTAGGGATGTAGTCTTTGATGAGACTTCCATGATAAAATAAGAAGAAAAACACTATAAAAGTGCAAGCGGTAGTATGGAGCATTCAGTTCACGTGGAGCTGGATAGATCTGAATCAGAAGAAAGTGATAAAGAACTACCTCAAATCGAGAGAGTCGATCAACAGTCACAACCACAAAGATCACAACGGGTTCAAGAAGTACCCAAAAGATATGAAGATGAAACAAACATGGTAGCTTTTGTTCTCATGACAGAGAATGAGGAACCATCAAGCTTCAAAGAAACAGTCTCATATGATGATCACAAAAAGTGGAAGAAGGCCATGAATGAGGAAATGAAATCACTGCACAAAAACCATACATGAGATCTTATAAAACTGCCAAAGGGGAAGAAAGTTATCGGTTACAAGTGGATTTTCAGAAAGACAGAACTGACCACTGAAAGCAGCGATGTAAAGTTCAAGGCTAGGCTGGTTGCAAAGGGTTTTGTACAAAAAGAAATAATAGATTTCAATGAAATCTTCTCTCCAGTGGTGAAGTATACCTCTATCAGAACACTATTATCGATAGTAGCTATGCAAGACCTAAAGCTTGAACAAATGAATGTGAAGATAGTTTTTTTACATGGAGAGTTAGATGAAGAGACATACATGAGACAACCAGAGGGATTTCAGACGAGGGAAAAAGCAGATCATGTCCACAAACTGAAGACGTCTCTATATGATCTGAATCAGTCACCCAGGCAATGGTACAAACGATTTAATTCAATTATGCTGAAGAATGGGTATTCCAGAAGTGAGTATGACCACTATCTCTATCTCAGAAAAATAAGAGATAACTCTTTCTTATTCTTAACACTTTATGTGGATGACATATTAATTACTACCAAAAGTATGTCAGAAGTGAAGATTTTGAAGAAGCAACTCAGTAGTGAGTTTGAGATAAAAGACCTAGGTGCAACAAAGGTAATTCTGGCATGGAAATTCGGAGA
Organism: Tetracentron sinense; assembly: GCA_015143295.1. NCBI lineage: Eukaryota > Viridiplantae > Streptophyta > Magnoliopsida > Trochodendrales > Trochodendraceae > Tetracentron > Tetracentron sinense. The sequence goes on from CM026569.1 coordinate 18,117,938, forward strand.
GATAGGAAGTTGGGAAGACTATCTCTATCTATGGGAATACATAAGGAGAGTCCTTGCAAGATACCATGCCTTTTAGTACTCAATTGGCGGATCATTTCAGGTTATCCTCTCAGTTATGTCTAGTGACAGATGAAGAGAAATAAGAGATGCCAAAATTCTCATATATAAGTGATGTGGGTAGCTTGATGTACGCTATGGTTTGCACTAGACCTGACATCTCACAAGGTGTTAGTGTTATTAATAGGTACATGACGAATCCTATAAAGGAGCACTGACAAGAAGTTTAATGGATTTTGAGGTACTTAAAGGGTACCATTATGTCAAAATCATGTTCGACAAGAAAGATAATTGTGAAGTCGTTGGGTATGTCGATTCCGACTAAGCTGGGGATTTAGACAAGAGGAGGTCTACTACAGGGTACTTGTTTACTCTGGGTAGAGGATCAATTTGTTGGAAATCCATGTTGCAACCTACTACAACATTGTTAACTACCGATATTGAATACATGACAACTTCAGAAGCAACCAAGAAAGCTATTTGGTTGAGAAGTCTGGTTGGTGAATTGAGGATAAAGCAAGAGAAGATGATTATTCACTGTGACAGTCAAAGTGCAATATACTTGGCGAAAAATCAAGTTTACCATTCAAGAACAAAGCACGTTGATGTGCGGTTCCACTTCATAAGAGATGCGATATTTGAGAAGGAGATTTTATTTGAGAAAATTCACACAAGTGAAAACCCTTAAGATATGATGATAAAGTTGGTTACCATTTCCAAGTTTAAACATTGCTTGGACTTGGTTAACATCTGATGAGTTTGATGGAAGTCGACACCCTTATGAGGGTGTGAAAGCATATTTGGAGATACAATTATCCTTCATCTGAGGCTGAGCAAAATTGAAGCAAAGGTAAAGAGTGTTGGAATATGTCTTTAATTCTGCAAGGTTCAGAACTTTGGTGGCAGACGTTCGAACGGCCCCCCTCAGGCATTCGAATGCCCCCCGCGAGTGAGGTCCACTAACTCCGTATTCAAGCCCAATTTTACCCTATTATAAATAGTATCTTTGTATTAGGGTTTCACAAGTTAAGTCAAACTTTTTTTTTTGAGAGAGATTGTTTGAGAGGCTAAAAGCCATTATATTCTCTTTGCTATAATTTTAGTGAAGAAGGTGATCTCTCTGTGGACATAGCACATACAGGGTGAACTACATATATCTTGTGCGTTCTTTGTTTATTTCTGTTCTCTTTCAAGAGGTTCCTTTCACCACAATATATGCTCTAGAATTCAGTCATGTTTACTATTAAGTTTATAATAGTAGATTGAGTTATGAATTAACAGTCATTTGCTCTTTACTTTATAAATGAATATATATTTGATTAACCTATACACGATGGAAATTGAGTGATAAATTACAAAAGAAAGCCTTAATAATTTAAGGGAAATGCTTAACTACGTGAAAAGGGGCATAAAACGACGTTTTTGTGTCATGGAAAACAACAGCTACTGGACGTGGTAAAAAAAATAGCTCAAAACGATGATTTTTAACGTGGTTTAGGTATCGCTAATAATCACGATTTGTCGCCGTCTTTTTTTTCAGCCAAAACCTAACCCAAGATCCTCCTTTTCTGGTGCTTATCTGGTACATTGCATATCTTTTTTTTCTACTTTTAGTTCTTTTTTCTTGATACTATCTGTTATCATATGGGCGCATATCGAAGTTCTGGATTCAAGAGGATCAACGTCTCTTCATATTTCGTTACATAAATCTATGGATAACATAGATGATAGAATCTTTTGACTGTTTTTCCATGTATAGAAGGTCTGCTTCTTCTTCTTCTTCTTCTTTCCTAACTCTACTTCCTCTTCTTCTTCTTCTTCTTTCCTAACATAAGGCTTTGGGTTTTGTGTAGTACGAGTGTCATTTCTACATGTAAAAGCTAATCCTAACTCTACTTCTACCCCTTCCTGATGCAAGTTTCATGGGTATGACACATTTATAATGTAACTGTTGAACTTATGGTGTACCAAAATTAAATATTTTCTTCGTATGGTACAAGCATGAAAGTGTACGTATTTGGTGTATTTGTAGTATTGTTATAACTAAACATAAACTGCATATGAAGTGGGGGTGTGAGCGGAATTTCAAGGTTTATTAACTCTATCTATACCTTGCAAAAGTCTGTACCTACCAGAGTTAAACATAATGTGTTGCAGAAGTTAAACTTGAGATCTCAGCCTCAGGACTGCAACTGCAAGCCGGCACCGCCCTAGTAGTCATAACTCATAACCATAAAGAAATTGTATCCATTAGGCATTTTGAGCTATGCTGTTATTAACTTAATCTTCTACAGTGCCTTCTACAGAGATAGAGATTGGGTCCTATGCCCATCAAAACATATAGGATCCAGGTCATGTGTGCAAGTCAGAACCCAAATCTTAGTGCACACATTTAATTTAGGGTCCATTCTTTTTGTGGAACTTTTAAAGTCTAGAACTTTCATAGTTTCATGCCTAATTTTGCTTAATGTCTAGAACTATATTATTTCATAGAGTGCAAAAGTTCTACAAATATGGAACTTTCAAGTTCTATCCAAAATTTTGGATGTTTTAAGTTTTATCCATATGGAACTTCTACTTCTAATTAAGTTGAGTCCAATAAATTTGAGATACATTGTGTAAAAGAGTAAGAAACCATCTCCCATCTCCTCCCAAACACTTGCGCCTCTTATTCCAAAATACTAATGTTCAGGACTTTTAAAAGTTCCACCAAAAGAACGGAGCTTTATGGATCAATGAGTTGGAGATTGATTGAAGTGTCCACTGATGATTATGATCCTTAGTTCATTAAATCATAGATGGCCCATGACCTACAAAATCACTAGAGTAGAATAAATTGTTGAGTGGGTGGGTAAGGTGAGAAAAATGTTTATACATAAGTTGCGAGACCTATGAAGGATGATTTCTTTTATTGGGACAACCAGTACTAAATGCCAATTATTTTCCGTTAACATCACCCAAAAGCACAACCACTCCATGGTCTGATCCTTCCAATAACAGTCTGGGTTTGACTTCAGATTCCCACTTTGTAACTAGTGGATTAAATTGGCACCCAATTTCATCCTATGCTTTGTTGCATGGTGTTGCAGTAGGTTGATGTTGAATCTCTTATTAAAGAAGTGCAGCAGATTGAAGTTCCCTTTTTTTTCTTGAGACCTGGTTTAGGACCAACTGATTTCATGTACAAGGAACAGTTGGAGCTTGAAAGACCCTTCTCAGGCCTGGCTAATGTAACCTATGGCAATTGTTACCGTTGGTCATGGTTAACCTTGATCCTACTATTCCAACACCCTCAATGTCAAATTCCAAAACATTGGAAACAACATATTAAATAAAAAAAATGAAAACAGTATTTACTACACTATGATTGATAATGAGAGGACAACATCAACCAAATTTCTTGTAGGGTCAATATACAGAACTATTTCCACAGACTTGCATTCAGGTCTCTCAACCTTATTTTACCATGCCTTCTTAGGATTACCACACTCACTTTTGACAATATTGGTGGATAAACTTTAGTTTGGCTGAACCCTACCTAGCTTTACCATAGATTTTAAAAGTATCAAAATTTATATCTACATCCATTGGCATCGTTATCTGTTAATACTAAGAGACAATCTGGTAAGTTGTAACACAAATGGCAAAAGATCGTTGCTTTTATCTATTATATTAGTTCTAGGAAAGTACTTCTCTCTCTCTCCTTGTATTTTCACTTATATTTTCTATTTAGGCTAAGATTGGAATAGAACACCATCTCATAAAGCTACAGGCTCTATTACAACTTGTTCCTTGCTTTCTAATATAATAAAAATCCCTTGAGATTGTTTGTGTAACTCCCTTGTGATATCTTTTGTAAGGGAAAATATACTTCTTTGCATTTTAATGCTATCCAGCACATTCTCATGGAGTACTTCCTTTACTTTTAGAGTTGAATAAACTTTCTTTTTAGCTACATTGGTGCTGGTTTCAGAGGTGTAGCACTGGTTGATTGGTGAGTCAAATCTCAAATTACAGGTCCAAGGTTGGACGCTAAGGACTCAAGTTTTGGACTGAATAACTCAGTTCTCAATCTTATCCTATGCTTTCTTTTTGTTTTCAAAATTTTCTCCTACTTTAGGTCCATAGCAACATCTATACCCACTCTATACCCAAAACGATATGCCTGTAATTTTGGGTTTGTGAGCTCTTTTTTAACTCTTTCCTTTAATGCATTTAGTTTCTTCTCTGTTTAAATCTAGTTGCCGTGAAGCTGTCCAAGGTGGGAAGCTCGTTTCCCAAAATCACTTTCACTCACTTTCATCAAGTCTCATTTAGTGGTCAAAGGGGGCTATATATCTAGCAAGTAATGAGGTATACTTGAGTCTAAAGCTTACAACATAGATCCTAAGTAAGTATCGTTATATTGAAATCTAAGACTGCAAGACACTTACTTTTCCAAAATATCTCATGTAAGATAAAATTTAAAGCATAATTGGTCATCGTAATATAATGGGAACGAAAGATTAATGTCTATTTCTCGCTTCCTGTTTCCTAAGATTTTTTTGAGTCTCGCTTGCCATTTCTCGCTTTCACTTCTCGGTTTGGTAATTATACTTTAAATATCCAAAAATATCATATTTAAAACCCTTCTTTTAGTATTTAACAAAAGGAAACCTAACCTTTACCGAAATAAAATGGGGAAAGAACTCATAACGTTTTACAGCAATTTTTTTTAAGAACCCATATACACTCTTCTCATGAGCAATTGTTGTTTATGCTTTTATTTTTTCAGGTTTACTAATTCCTCTCTTGCCAACAGTGCTCAGGTAAGGGAAATCTTCTTCATTTCTCCTTTTCATCACTTAAATATTCTATATTTTGTTAATTGTTATTACTTTGGGTATAAATCTTTGTTGCTTGCTTCATTTATGTATGTTTATTTAACCCACATATAGAGCAAATATGGATACAAGTTTTAAATTGGAATGCTTTGATGTTTCATTGCTGCTGCACAAAAAAAAAACCGAAAAAAGTGAATGAAAAATGGCTTATCTTATGTGACACTATAAAGTGGAGGATCTAGACAGCCAGCACTACGGAAAAACAGAGCACTATGGAAAAACAGAGCAAGCAAACTCGAATATTTTGAGTTATACTCATGGAATTAAGGAAGCATATGTAATCAATGACCCCCGTTTTTCATGATTCGAAACTTAGAAGCCTTGAACAATATACTAGGGGAAGTTTGACTACTCTATTTGAAGGTCTTACAACAAGAGCTCCTATTGGTTCTAAAATAGAGAAATTAGAGAGCATTGTTGGGATTTGAACTATGCGTTTAATCCCTAAACCTTTTGGATCTTGAAAATTATGAATCACAGAAATCACACAGTAAATAGAAAAATTGCAGAGAATAAAAATAGTGACAAAAGACAAAGATTTACGAGGTCCGGCAACGTGCCTACGTCCTCGGGTACCACACCAATTCACTATCTTGAAGGTTGTCTACATTCCCAACAAGCATCCCATGGGATAATGGAGTTCCCATAGTATTTCATTTGAGTAATATATCTCTTTCTCATTAAATTCACTTGACAAAGGTTGTTATAACATAAAACATCAAAATTTTTGTTCATAAAAAGATGTTATCTATATTAAGCACATCAACATTATTTGAGTTGACAGTTGTAGGTTAATACGTATTAAAATTTAAATATATATAAACAACTAGAGTAATTACGGTAAGTAGGCATGTTACTCGAATCTATTGAGGTGGAACAAAGAAAGGTTTGAGGAAGGTGAAACCCTCCATGTCCATATGTGTATCCAGATCTTGCTCTTCAACAATTGCTACCGAAATGATCATCGAAAACGAATAAGGTTGGAGAGTACTGTTGCTTAAGTGAAATGATATTTTTTTTGTTTTGTCTGAAGAGACTGAATTAAAGGGACCCAAAGGGACCACCAATAACTGTTTCTAACACACGAAGACCCCGTCATCATCACCATCAGTACATCATCCCTTCTCTCCCACCACTGACTGGTGATAATATTCTTTTTAAGTTTCGTAATTTATTCTTCACTAGATTTTAATTCTATTTTTTAAAAGTTCATATAAAATTTCATTTACTATGTGGTTTAATATTTTACAATCGTTTGCACTATGCACTCACATGCCTTCTGCTCGTAGACAATAATTGAGAGTGAATTGCATTTAAATGGTTAACATTTTGTGAAGTGTCTCATATAATATATTTTTAATGTTTGTAGGTAAGGCGATATTCTTCATTCTCCCTAAGTCTCCTATTGACCTAATATCCTCACGTTGTTTATTGGTGAATTTCAAGTAAAAGATTGTTGCACTCGGACATGTCAATAGAGATGCAACACACTGCCGATTTCTATGCCGTCATCATAGATGAAATCTATGATATCTATTTAGATTTGTTTAAAGGAGAATGGACATTTTGAAATATTACACCTGATGATATTATTACTTGGCCCAAATCTTTTACATGGTTTCTTTGATTTTTCTCATGTGTAATTTTTCTTTTTTAATTTATTACTTGGAAATTTATTTCTAATCATTTTCATATGCACATAACTAACAAGTTTGAATTTATTATGGTTGGATGTTTGAAGTAATGAATATGTTTTTGAATTATAGTGTGTTTGTAAGGTATTTGAAGTAATGGTTTAGTGTTTCTTATGTGTTGTGGTGACTGCTAAATTTATTGAAAAGTATTATAGGTGTAGGTGTCGTTTGGTTGAAAAAATAAATAATTTTTTTCTAAATTATTTGAAAAAACCACGGTCAAAGACCGTTGTTTTTGTTAAAAAAATTTATTTACTTTAATCTGTTAAAACAACGGTTTTGCATTGTTGTTTATGATAAATAAACAACGGATACTGATTGTGGTTTATTTGTACATAAACCACAGTTTTGGACTATCATTTTGGCCGACCTTTTATCACTGTCTCAACCCGTTGTGTACAAAAACCACTATAGAAATTATGACGGAAAAAATTACGTTAGAAACCGTGGTTTATGATTAAAAACCACAGTATTTTTACTATCGCATTTGATGATGTAGTCAAATGTACAGTTCTTATTAGTCCATGCCTCTTTTTTTTTTGGTAACTCAACTACACCACAAGACACACCACAAGACAATAGCTGAAGGTAAGACAAAAGAAACACACAGTCCATGCACTCACACACACAAAATCACTTGCAATCCAAACATAAGAATCACCAAAATACTCCTCAAAATGAGTATCAACCGTTTGAGTTTGTTAAGATTCATTCCCTCTTAGTCTTAGCTTAGGGTTAAATAATTTAACCTCAATTTTTTAAAATTTAATCATAATTAAAAGAGTATTAAAATAGACCCGTGGCCATAGCATTTGCAAACATGGTCAAATGCGGTCTGCTATAACTTCCGGAAATCCTCCATTTAATCATGAGCCTCTTTATCAAAACATTACCTTTCGTAGCTTTACTCTTCTTTTGATGATATTTGGCATATATGAGTACCACACACACCACCAGCTGTGTGGATGACCAATCCAGTCACATCAGGGAGTGCAGCAAGACAAAACCGAGAATCTGGAAAGCAGTGGAAGAAGATATTATTGTTGTGCATGGCAAATATTCATTGGATATCAATAGAAGGCAATGCTATTATCTAATGGAAAATAATACACCCCTCACAATGGACCCTAACTGGACCAAGCCGCCAATATATGTTCCTGCTAGCACCTATTAACTTTGGTTAAGATTCATGATCTAATTTTAATTTTTATGGAAAAAAAAATGTAAAAGTAAGAGTTAAAATTTCTTAACCAGTGTAGGGTTGTTTAAAGGGCTACGTGAGTAAGCCAAACCAAATCCGATCCCTCCTCATAGGGTAGTGCCACTAGGAGAGTGTCTTGCCCCCTTAAAAACCGTCACATATCTCATTTTTAACTCTTTTCAACTACGGTTAAGATTTACTAAACTTTGAAATATTTAATTTTTTCTTTTGAAATTAAGATTAAAAATATTAATTACAATGAAAAAGAACTTAATCACAAGAGCAATACTAAATATACCCTCACAAAGTTTACTCTCACCCTTTTCAATAATAAAACTAAAGATTTTGTACAACTCATTTGTGACGCCAACAGTAATATCTTTGTTTTGTGTTATCTTAAAAGGGTAAGAGTTGGCATTGTGAAAGTACGTTTAGCATTCTTCTAAATCACAATTATAAGGAACATTTGACAAGTTTTAAAGGTGTGGCGAAGAGCGGACTAATGCTTTTCTCTTATTTTGGATATGAGGCTACATATTACCGTGGGTCCCAACAATGGTCATTGTGAGTGGAGTTTAGAGGGAAGCATAGCTTGCCTCATCGATAGTCTATGCTAGCCTATGCTAGCCATCACTCCAATGATCCGGGTTTCATTCTTAAGAGGGTGCGAGTGTTATCATCATCGCTACCCGCCCATGACTTAGGACAGATACTAACCTGCTAACCGAGGTTGGGCCTTCCCGCGTATTTCTCACAAAAAAACAAAAACAAAAAAAGAGTTGAGCTTACTATAGTGCAAAGAGAAATGCTAGTCCTAATCTCAGTCAAACTCTACTCTCAGTCCCCACCAACCATTTGTCCATTCTTGATGAGAGAGAGTGCTTTAACCATCATAATTGATTTGAAAATGAATAGGTGATTGGTGGAGGTTGAGAGTAGAGTTTGATTGAGAGTAGGGAAAGCACGCCTCATAGTGCAAAAGTACATGGTAAAGATAATAACCATTCCTATCACCAATGAAAGAAGAAGAATATTGAAAAGGTTCAAAGAGTTAAGCCTGTCTGAAAAAGCATGTTTTTGAACCCAATAAAAGAAAGCACGTGTTTCATATCAGTTTTGGTACAAGAACATACCTAAACACTGCAAAGCCTGCAATGAAATACCATCTCAAATTGCATGTGAGGATAATAATGTGTTATGAAGAAAAAGAGCGTATGTGGCACATGTGGATTGAATGAGAGAAAAAAAGCGGGAAATTCAATTTTTCATTTTCTCTTCTAATTAACATATGCCATATATGCAATTCGCTTGAATTCAATTATAATTGGCTGTGATCCTGGTTTGATCTAGTGATTCACCTATTTCTTAAGGGTGGAGACTCGATTTCAAGTTTCAGTATGATGATTGAAAGACCCATCATATGCACTAACCTAACTCTTAACTTAGATAAATAATGAAAAAAATTTAGAACCTCACCACCATACTAGTAAGGAATCAAACAACACACCCCTTACTATTTGTCAGTCAAAGAACACCTAAACCACTTACGTCCCCCTTCACAAGCACAACATTATACATTGGAGAGAGAACTAACCAACATAGGTTTCCTTTAAGAACACAAAATTATAAATAGTATGGATACTTAAGAGACAATATATAGAAGACCCATTTTATGCTGAGATTAGCTATGAACAGGAGCTCCAGCCGAAGAGATAATCGGAGTATCCGAAAATATGTCTGGTGATAGTATGATTTGGGAATTAAAAAATTAAGGAATAGTATTTCTATCAACTAAATATTTTTATGTAATACCTAAAATACCCTTAACAAAGCATTTTTTGGAATGCTCAGATTATCTCTTCAACCGAGCTCCTGATCATTGGTAATCTCTTTTTGGCCACATGATTACACTACAACAAACCTGCCAATTAGGCATAGAAGTTTAGAGACGGAAAGTATATCGTTGCTAAATCGTGGTTATACCGTTATAGCCCTGGAAAAACCATTTGTCGCTACGATTCAGTCACTAAGATTATTTTGCTAATATTTTATAAAGTTTACATTTAGTGAAGGATGAAAACTATCGGTATATACCACCCTTTTACCAATGAAATTTGTACCGTATTTATAAACCGTCCGTAATGCGTAATGCTAACTTATTAATATTTTAAATAAAATAACTTTTAGCATTGTGTGGCCTTGTTTTACAACAAAACTTCTCCATAAGGAGTCCAAATCCAATCCAATTGTGATTCTACCCGGGAGAGTTCAATCGTGCTCACAAAGCTCCTTTAATTTGCTTTTTAACTCTAGTTTAGAAGTTTTAACCCTTAAAATTAATATTTTTTCTAAAATCTAAGGTTCTACGTGAAAAAGCCAAAACAATGACTTTACTGTTCGGGAAAAACGACGGCCTAGAAATGTCGTTAAAATGGTGGCCATCCTTTCCCTTAAAACGACGAACCTAAACCGTAGGATGAAAATGTCGTGTTTAACAACGGCCTTCAGCCGTTGTTTATTTTTGACCTAATCCGAACACAATACCTCCTTTCGCCTTTACTCTTGTTTTCCCCTTCTCCGTTCTCTCCCACTAGTTCCACATTCTCTCCGGCAAATCTAAGATTTTGGGTGGCAATCTTCCCATATCTCCGAAAAATCTAAGTTTTTAGGGAGATTTTTGATCGGCATCAACTCTTTGGATATTTTGTCGTGCTTGAATACCTAGCCACAGAAGTTATTTTCCCTCACTCATCCTTAGAGTCTCTATTTGGTTATTGATTTTTTTATTTGGGAAATTTGCATTCGATCTAATGTTCTACCACAACAAAGAGAATTTTTATGAGTTCTTTGTTGGTTGTTCTGAGATTTTTTTTTTTTTTTAGGGATTGTGATCTTGGGTTTTAATTTTACTAAAAATTCAATGTCAGTAGATGGTTTACCGACATTCCTAATATATTTGAATTTCGGGTGCTGGGCCCCTTTCCTAGGGCTTGGCTAGGGTCTATGGGCCCTGTATGGGCCCAGGGTTGCTTTCCTACAGGTCTAGGCCCTAAGGACCTTGGGCTTAGTCTAGGGCTAGCTAGGGTTGACGCTAGGGTTTAACTGGGGTTTGGCCTAGGGTTATACTAGGGTTAAATCAAGGTTGACTAGGGTTTGACTCGGGTTAGATTAGGGTTTAACCTATGGTTTAACTAGGGTTGTCTTAGGGTTAGACTTGGCTAACCATGGTTAAGGAGAGGTGTAAAAATTGGGTGCTTACATTCACTACACAACAAGTTTTTTTGTCAATAGATCACCGTCTACAATAGTAGATTTGGGGACAATAGAAAAGTTTTGGTTTAGAAAAACTTATGATTATTCTATTTTGATAATTTTTGGTTGTCCAGCATATGCACATGTGTATGGTGATCTGAGAAGTAAGCTTGATGTAAAGTCAAAGAAATGCATTTATCTAGGTTTCCAAAAAGAAGTTAAAGGATACAGACTTTGGGATCATGAAAAAAGGAAGATTGTTGTAAGTAGAGATGTAGTCTTTAATGAGACTGTCATGATACAAGAAGAAGAAAAGTACCCTGAAAGTACAAGCGACAGTATTGAGCATTCAGTTCACGTGGAGCTGGATAGATCTAAATTAGAAGAAAGTGATGAAGAACTACCTCAGATCAAGAGAGTCGATCAATAGTCACAGCCACGAAGATCACAATAGGTTCAACAAGTACCCAAAAGATATGATAATGAAACAAACATGGTAGCTTTTCCTCTCATGGTAGAGAATGAAGAGCCATCAAGCTTCAAGGAAGCAGTCTCATATGGTTATCACAGAAAGTGGAAGAAGGCCATGAATGAATAGATGGAATCACTGCACAAAAAGCATACATGAGATCTTGTAAAACTGCCAAAGGGGAAGAAAGTTATCGGTTACAAGTAGATTTTCAGAAAGAAAGAACTGACCACTGAAAGCAGCGATGTAAAGTTTAAGGCTAAGCTAGTTGCAAAGGGTTTTGTATAAAAAGAAAGAAAAGATTGCAGTAAAATCTTTTCTCCAGTGGTGAAACATATCTCTATCAGAACAATATTGTCGATAGTAGCTATGCAAGACCTAGAGCTTGAACAGATGAATGTAAAGATAGCTTTTCTATTTGGAAAGCAGATCAGGTTTGCAAACTGAAGATGTCTCTGTATGGTCTGAAACAGTCACTCAGGCAATTGTATAAGCGATTTAATTCATTCATGTTGAAGAATGAGTATTTCAGAAGTGAATATAACCACTGTCTCTATCTCTAAAAAATAAGAGATAACTCTTTCATACTGTATGTGGATGACATGTTAATTGCTACCAAAAACATGTCAGAAATAAAGATTTTGAAGAAGCAACTCAATAGTGAGTTTAGGATGAAAAGCTAGGTGCAACAAAGGTAATTCTAGGTATGGAAATTTGGAGAGATAGGAAGTTGAGAAAATTATCTCTATCCCAAGGGAAGTACATAAAGAGAGTCCTTGCAAGATGTCATACCTGTTAGTACTCAATTAGCCGCTCATTTTAGGTTATCCTCTCAGTTATGTCCGATGATAGATGAAGAGAAGGAAGAGATGACATAATTCTCATATGTAAGTGACGTGGATAGTTTGATGTACGCTATGGTTTGCATTAGATCTAACATCTCACAAGGTGTTAGTATTGTTAATAGGTACATGATGAATTCTAGAAAGGAGTACTGACAAGCAATTTAGTGGATTTTGAGGTACTTAAAGGATACCATTGAAGTCGGAATCATGTTCGACAAGAAAGACAATTGTGAAGTAATTGGGTATGTCGATTCTGACTATGCTGGGGATTTAGACTAGAGGAGGTCTACTACAAGGTACTTGTTTACTCTGAGTAGAGGACCAATTTGTTGGAAATTCATGTTGCAGCCTACTACAGCATTGTCAACTACCGAGGCTAAATACATGACAGCTTCAGAAGCAACCAAGAAAGCTATTTGGTTGAGAAGTCTTGTTGGTGAACTAGGGATAAAGCAGGAGAAGATGATTCTTCATTGTGACAGTTAAACTGTATTACACTTGGCGAAGAATCAAGTTTATCATTCAAGAACAAAGCACATTGATCTGCGGTTTCACTTCATAAGAGATGAGATATCTGAAAAGGATATTTTATTGGAGAAAATTTACATACGTGAAAACCTTTCAGATATGATGACAAAGCTGGTTAGCATTTCCAAGTTTAAACATTGCTTGGATTGGGTTAACATCCGATGAGTGTGATGGAAGTCCACACCCTTATGGGGGTGTGAAAGCATCTTTGGAGATACAGTTATCCTTCATCTGAGGCAGAGCAAAATTGAAGCCAAGGTGGAGAGTGTTGGAATATGTCTTTAATTATACAAGGTTCAAAATTTTGGAGGTAGGCGTTCGAACGACCCCCGCGTGTTAGGTCCACTAACTCCGTTTTCAAGCCCAATTTTACCCTAAAATAAATAGTAGCTTTGTATTAGGGTTTCACAAGTTAAGTCACTTTTTCTTTGAGAGAGAGATTGTTTGACAGGCTATTTATTTTAGGGTATTTATGTTCTCTTTCAACAAATTCCTTTCACCACAATATAAGCTGTAGAATTCAGTCATGTTTACTACCAAGTTTATAATACTAGATTGAGTTATGAATTAACAATCATTTGTTCTTTGTATTATAAGGGAATATATATTTGTTTAGCCTATAATGGAAATTGATTGATAAATTCCAAAAGAAAGCCTTAATAATGTAAGGGAAATGCTTAACTTACTATCGATGTACTCAAATGTACAGTTCTCATTGGTCCATGCCTCTTTTTTACCACACATCAATAGTTGTTAAGTTTCTTTTTTTTGGTTAACTCAACTACACCATAAGGCGATATCTAAAGACAAGACAAAGGAAACACACACCCATGTACTCACACACACCACACACAATCACACTTTAACCCAATATAAGCATCACTTAAACACTCCTCAAAACGGTACTAACCGTTTGAGTTTGTTAAGATTCATTCACTCTTAGGGTTAAACAGTTTAACCTTAATTTTTTATAATTTAATCATAATTAAAAGAATATTAAAATAGACACCTGGCCATAGCATTTGAAAACATGGTCAAATGCGAGTCTGCTAATCATTGTCCCACTATTGAACCTACGGAAATCATCCATTTAATCATAAGCCTCTTTATCAAACATTATCTTTCGTGGCTTACTCTTCTTTTGATGATAATTGGCATATATGAGCACCACACACCACCAGTTGTGTGTGGTTGAGCAATCCAGTCACATCAAGGCGTGCAGCAAGACAGAACCAAGAATATGGAAAGCAGTGGAAGAAGATATTATTGTTGTGCATGGCAAATATTCATTGGATATCAATAGCAAGCAATGCTATTATCTTTGAATTACTATATATGGATATGTGCTCCGGGACTTTCCTAGTATACTCTGCCATCCTAACTGTTTAGCTCAATAATTAAACGATTAAAATTAAAACTGATGTAATATTAGAAAAGACAAATTAAATCAATTCAAATTCCGATCCTTAATGATGGGTTATAAACGATTAAGATTAAGGAATATATTCAAGAGTATATTTAGAAGTACCTATAGACTAACTCATTATCTTATGAAAAATAATATGCTCCTCACAAGGGACCCTAGCCGGACCAAGCCACAATATGTTCCTTTAGCACCCATTAACTATGGTTAAGGTGCACTCACCTTGAGATTCATGCATCTAACTTTAATTTTTATGGAAAAAAAATGTAACCTTTAGAGTTAAAATCTCTTAACCAGCGTAGGGGAGTTAAAAGAGCTCTGTAAGTAGGCCAGACCAAATCCGATCCCTCCTCATAGGGTAGTGCCACTAGGAGAGTGTCTTGCCCCCCTTAAAACTCGTTACATATCTCATTTTTAACTCTTTTCAACTATGGTTAAGATTTACTAACCTTTGAAATTTGAAATTTTAATTTTTTTCTCTAAAACTTAAGGTTAAAAATATTAACTACAATTAAAAACAACTTAATCACAAGAGTAAGACTAAATATACCCTCACAAAGTCTACTCATCCTTTTCGGATAATAAAACCAAAGATTTTGTATCACCCACTTGTGAGGTCCACACTAACATCTTTGTTTTGTTATCTTAAAAGGGTAAGAGTAGAGGTATTGTGAGAGTACGTTTAGCATTCTTCTTAACCACAATTATAAGAACACTGGCAAGTTTTAAAGGTGTTGTGAGGAGTGGACTACTGCTTTTCTCTTATTTTGGATATGAAGCTACATACATACCGTGGGCCCCACCCCCTTGAGGACTCCAACAATAGTTGCTGTGAGAGTGGAGTTTACTTGGGAAGCATAGCTTGCCTCCTCATCAGTAGTGTATAGTGTATGCTAGACACCACTCCACTGATCTCGGTTCCATACCCAGGACTGTATGAGTGTTGTCATCTCCACCTGCACATGACTTAGAATAGATACTAACCTTGCCTAACCACGTATTTCTCACCCCCAAAAACAAGAGTTGAGTTTACTAGAGTGCAAAAGGACACGGTGGAGATAAGAACCATTCCCATCACCAAATCCCATCACCAAATGAAAGAAGTAGAATCATTAAAAAGGTTCAAAGAGTTGACCTTGTCTATGAAAGCACATGTTTTTTAACCCAAAAAAAAAAAAAACACATGTTTCGTGTCAGTTTTGGTACAAAAACATAACTGAGCACTGCAGAAGCCTGCAATGAAATACCATCTCAAATTGCATGTGAGGATAATAATGTGTTATGAATAACACATGTGGATTGGATGAGAGAAAAAAAGGGGAAAATCAATATTTTGTTTTCTCTTCCAATTAATATGTGCCACATATGCAATTCCTTTGAATTCAATTGCAATTGGTTCCGATCCTAGTTTGGTCTAGTGGTTTGCCTATTTCCTAAGGGCGGAGACTCAATTTCAAGTTTCCGTGTGGTGATTTAAAGGCCTACCATATATACTAACCTAACCTAACTCCTCACCTAGATAAATGAAAAAAAAAAATTAGAACCTTACCACCCTACTAATAATGAATCAAGCAACACACCCCTTACTAGTTGTCAGTCAAAGAACACCTAAACCACTTACGTCCCCCTTCACAAGCACAACATTATACATAGTAGAGAGAACTAACCAACGTAGGTTTCCTTTAAGAACACAAAATTATAAATAGTATAGATACTTAGAGACAATATATAGAAGACCCATTTTATGCTGAGATTAGCTCTGAACAGGAGCTCCAGCGGAGTATCTGAAAATATGTCTGGTGATAGTATGATTTGGGAATTACAAAATTAAGGAACAGTATTTCTATCAACTAAATATTTTTATGTATACCTAAAATACCCTTAACAAGGCATAATTTGGAATGCTCAGATTATCTCTTCAACCAAGCTCCTGATCATAGGTAATCTCTTTTTGGCCACATGATTACACTACAACAAACCTGCCAATTAGGCGTAGAAGGTTAGAGACAGAAAGTATATCGTCGTTAAATCGTGGTTATACCGTTAGAGCCCTGGAAAAACCATCTGTTGCTACGATTCAGTCGCTAGGGGCTGTTTGGCATCGTTCCTCAGGAACGATTTTTCGTATTCCTGGAACAGAAACAGTCTAAACGCGTTTGGTAAGTTATTTTTAGGAAACGATTTTAAGAATCATTTTGCTTTAGGCACAATTTTTAGGAAACAAAAAAAAAATCGCTTTTCAGAATCAATTCTGCGAAACATGCTTAAAACGAATAAGATAAGCATCAAAATTGACAAGAAAGATGAGACAATATAAAAAATTTGAATTTTATGACACTTACATACATGTTAATGATATAAAAATATTAATGCCTAAAATAATTTATTTTTTTTCCATCCAAACGTAATTCTATTTTTTTTCTTTTCTTTATAATTGATTCTGACCGACAGTTACCAAATGCATCCACAGTACAAAATTGATTACAAGAATCAAAACTTATAAGAATTAATTTTTTTGCAAAATGAGAGAATCGTCAGAATTGATGTCAAACGGCCCCTTAGGATGAAAACTATCGGTATATACCACCCTTACCAATGAAATTCGTACCGTCTTTATAAACCGTCTGTAATGCATAATACTAAATTATTAATATTCTAAATAAAATAACTGTTAGCATTCATTTCTTGTAGTGTTACTACAATACTCAATCATCAAACACCTCCAGAACACCAAATCCCTTGTGTGGCCATGTTTTACAACAAAGCTTCTCCATAAGGAGTCCAAATCCTATCCAATTGTGATTGAACTCGGGAGAGTTCAATCGTGCTCACAAAGCACCTTTAACTGGCCTTTTAACTCTTGTTTAGAAGTTTTAACCCTTAAAATTAATATGTTTTCTAAAATTTAAGGTTAGATTGTTTAATCCTAAGGATTAATAAATCTTAACCACAATTAATGGATAAAAGGGATATGTGTTGACTGTGGGTGTGATTGAACTCTCAATTGCGATTGAAAATGATCCCAACTCATTTATAACATCAGCTTTTTTGGTAATGGAGGGTGTCCGAAACCCTTCAAGCAAGGGCTAGTCCCTTTGGATGTCCCTACCGACCCACTCAAAATTTTTCCTACGGACACAAGGGTAAAGTAAGAGTTGAACACATGACCATATGGAACAAACTCGGGCCGCTAACTGCACCAACCACTAGTTGGTGGGTTTTGTTCATAACATCATGATAAAGAGAGAACAACTTAGTCGTGCACCAACCCATGGTTGGTGGGTTTGTTCACAACATCATGATATAGAGGGAATAACTTAGTCGTACATACTGATGTGATGAGAAATCAAAGAAAGATGAATTATCAATCTTTAGAAAAGCAAGAGGGGGACTTTTTGCCTTTTGTTAAGAAGGCAATGATAGTGTGTTCTTTTTTTTTCCAGGTTAAAAAGGTTTCAAACAAGATTGGTGAAAATTAAATTACAAAGTTTGTTTACAGATGGGTGAACAAGAAAAATGAAAGGGAGAAAAATGAAAGGGTACAAACCATCTGTAAGGTAGTTCTGAAATAGTCAACCACATGTTGTTCCAAAGTTACCTGTAAACGCTAATTTCATAAAATACAGACTCGGTAAATCATGAACAGTACAGCAACCATGAACACAGAAAATCTTGCACTTGAAATTTGATAAAAAAACTTGGTAGTTCTTGTGAAGCGAGGCGCGGATCACGTCGCTCTTTTTAAGACAATTCGCGTGCCCACAGATGCAATGAGTTATCGGTTACGATGCCTCCAAGATACAACAGCTCCACATAATTTATCATTGACAGTAGAAAATTCACATTCTACTCTCGTACACCACTCTGTATTCTTAACCCAGCAAAATAAAAATATAGAGATGAAAACCCAAAACCAGAGGAGGAAAAAACTCAACTCTCAAAAGCCAATGTACTCTGCATATAAAATAAGAGCCCAAAAATTCTGTGTATTAAAATCTGTATAGAAACTCTCTTTATATAGAGTAAGGAAATAGGCTATTGATTTCCAAAACTGTCAATTTAATTCCGAAATTATTCTCATTAATCACCACTAACGAGAATAAAACAGTCATACGATTTTAGTATACCAAACGGTAATAAAACGGTAAACTTGATTAATTAAAAAAAATTAATAATAAACATTTGTATAAAAATAATATTTTACTTAATCAAAGACTCAACTCAACTCAACTTAACCCAACCCGGCCCGGCTCGGCTCGGCTCGGCGTGTGTGTGTGTGTGAGTTGTAGCATAGCATAGTCACAATGTGCAATGGGTGGGTAGACAACAAATTCTAATGCCCTTGAAGGCCCAAGCCTTTTACCAACACTCCATTATATAAAGAGGTAAAATATTTCATAGTTTTCCAATGTGGGACTAAAAGAAGTACCCAAACATAATAGACAAGTTTTCTCCTTTGTTTTGAATCACCAAAAAACCACAACAATCCCCCACTTGATTCAAAAGCAATAATTATAATAAAAAAAATAACATAGCTGGGGTAAGATTAGATCTAATGCATAAACATAGGTGTCACGTAGATTTGAACCTTTGCATAGTTTAAAATAAAATTCTCACTAGATACTCAGTTACCATAGATCATAGATCTAGGTATTCAAAACTGAGCTCTTTAGTGATGAGTCTTTATACTTTAAACACACTAACTCTTACAGAGTCTACAGGTGTCTAAGCCAGCACTTTTTGGCTATGTGCTTTTATCCCAGTTTAATAAGTGCTCTAGAGAAATAGCAATTCTCATAGGAAGCGGCCCCACTTCCACACTTATATAGGTGAGTCTATCAAGGATGCCTATGTGACTTCACATCCCACTCAATAGAGCTATAGATCTCATTAAGAGGAACTCCTCAACTTCTAATCGTCACATACTTTATGCATTATTTATACCATAGGAAGGGACTACAGGAATAATAAAATTATTCTTTTTTTATAATGCTTTCACCTCAAACCACTCAGTAACTCATTCTTCCTATTAAACCTGTTCTTGGAATCTCCAGTCTTCAGGTTAGGTATCCATTACAGTTGATTTATTTTCAATTGGCTTAAATCTCATTCCCTTGGATGTGGTCAACACTTTTTCCCTTACTAAACCTTTAGTTAAGGGATCTGCCAGATTTTCAGGTGATCTAATTTCATTGATAATAACTCCATCTCATGGGAGTTCTCTCAAACATGCATGTTTTCGAAGTATTTGTCGAGATTTTCCATTATACTGAGTATTATTAGCTCTTCCTATTGTAGCATTGCAATCACAATTAATTTTAATAGCCGGGACTGGTTTATTCCAAAAAGGAATATCGAACAAAAATTTCCGAAGACACTCTGCTTCTACTCTCTCTAATGAAAGAGCTATTAATTCTGATTCCATAGTGGAATATGACAGAATTGATTGTTTCTTGGATTTCCAAGAAACTGCACCACTACCAATGGTGAATATATAGCCACTTGTAGCTTTATATTCATCAGAGACAGAATTCCAATTGGCATCACTATATCCTTTTAATACAAGAGGATATCTACCATAGTGAAGACCATGATCCATAGTTCCTTTTAAATATCTAAGAATCCTGCTAATTGCATCACAATGCTACCTATTGGGATTACTAGTGTATCTACTTAGTTTCCTGACTGCATATGCAATGTCCGAGCGAGTGCAATTCATAGCATACATTAAGCTTCTAATAACACTAGCATAATCATTTTGGTTTATACTATCTCCTTCATTAGGTGATAGGTGAACACTATGATCATAAAGAGTACATACATGACTATAATCATAATGATTATACTTCATTAATAATTTTTTAATGTAATGAGATTGAGATAATATTATCCCATCATCTCTCCTTATTATTTTAATTCCAAGAATTAAATTTGCTTCTCCAAGATACTTCATGTCAAATTGGGATGACAAAAATTATTTTCTCTCATTTATGATTTTATGATTTGATCCAAAAATCAATAAATCATCTACATATAGACAAATGATAACTCCACAATCACCATTATATTTATAATATATACATTTATCACTTTCATTTGTACTATATCCATGAGTTATTAATACTCTATTAAATTTCTCATGCCAATATTTTGGAGCTTGTTTTAAACCATATAAAGATTTTACAAGTTTACACACTTTATTAGATTGTCCAGGGAGAATAAATCCCTCTGGTTGGTCCATATAAATTTCTTCATCTAAATCACCATTTAAGAATGCCGTTTTTATCAATTTGGTGAATGATTAAATTATGTATGGATGCTATAGTAAATAATACTCGAATAGAAGTAATTCTTGATACAAGTGAACATGTATCAAAATAATCTGTTCATTCTTTTTTGCTTAAACCCTTTGGCTACCAATCTAGTCTTATATTTTTTTATTGAACCATCTGCTTTAAGTTTCTTTTGATAAAATATCCACTTACAACCTATAGCTCTAGTTCCAGGAGGAGGATCAACTAATATCCAAGTGTGATTGGACATTATTGAATCCATTTCATTTTCCACAGCTTCTCTCCAAAAGGAAGAATCATGTGACTCAAATGCCTCATTTAAAGAAATAGGATAATTTTCTACCATATAGGTATAAAAGTCAGACCCATAATCGTTACTCTTTATCGCTCTTTTACTCTTTCTAGGTTCAATTTCAGTCTCATCTAAATTTATTAATTCAAGAGTTTTAGAGTTAGGATCACTAGATACATTAGGATTTTGGTTTATTAAATCCACACTATTTGAAGGTTTAAAAGGAAAAAGGTTTTCGAAAAAATCAGCTTCCCTTCATTCAATAATAACATTATTTTCAATGTCTAAAAATCTATATGCCTTATTATTTATTGCATAACCAATAAAAGCACATCTCCTAGATTTAGGTCCTAATTTATTTATTTTAGGACCATTAAATCTAACCATTACTAAACATCCCCATGTTTAAAAATAACTTAAATTTGGTTTTCTCCATTTCCAAATTTCATATGGAGTCATTTTAGTTTTTTTATTAGGTATTTTATTTTGAATATAACTAGCAATGAAGAGAGCTTCTCCCCATAAATTTAATGGTATGCCTGAGCTGTTAAGCATTGCATTAACCATTTCTATCAATGTTCTATTTTCCTTTCAACAACTTCATTTTGCTGAGGGGTATAAGGAGCTGTTACTTGGTGTATTATTCCACTTGATTCACAAAATAAATCAAATTCGTTAGAGGTATATTCACCTCCTCTATCACTCCTTAATATTTTAATTTTTAAATTTAATTGATTTTCTACTTCTGCTTTATAAATTTTAAACATATTTAAAGTTTCATCCCTAGATCTAATTAAATACACATGTATATTTAGATTTGTCATCTATAAATGTAATAAAATATTTTTTACCACCTCTAGTAACTGTTTCTTTTAAATCAAAAGTATCAGAATGGATTATGCCTAAAATATCTGATGATTTGTCCACTTTATGAAAACATTTTTTAGCTATTTTTGATTGACTGCAATATACACATTTATCAAGCCTTGTTCAGAAGATAGCCCGACACCAAATTTTTCCTCAAATCTGGAATGTGAAGAACGTCCTTCAAAGTCACAGACTTCCCTGAAGTGAAATTGAGAGTAATATCTCCAACTCTAACAACCTTAGAGGTTGAGGAGTTCCCCATCTGGACATCATGTCTGCTTTTGACAGTCTCATATTTTTTAAACAAATTTCTATCATAGCAGACGTGCCTCGTCACACCTGTGTCTGCCCACCAACCTTCACTGAAACCCATTGTATTAATTTCAGTGATCATGGCAACTAGGAGTCCTTCCACCATATTTGCTTGAGAATAATTCCTTTTACGGAAGTGGCAATTCTTAGCAAAATATCTAGATTTTCCACAGACGAAACATCTACTTGATTTTGAGTTTTCACTTGTCTTCTGAAAAAGTTGAAATGACCTTTTATTCTTCATAGGCTTCTTGTTGGTTTTCAAAAATTTCTGTTTTTTCTTCCTCGAAGAATCAACAAAATTTACTTTTGAAGTCATCTCAGAATTCTCTTCTTTTTTATCTTGGGCTCTAGATTCCTCTTTAATCCGAATTCTCATCACCAAATTTTCAATTGAAAATTCCTTTGATTTATGGCGAAGAGAATTTTTGAAATCCTTCCATGATGAAGACAATTTCTCTATAATAGCAGCCACTTGGAATTGTTCTGGAATTTTCATTCCCTCAATAATAATTTCATGAATTATTATTTGAAATTCCTGAGTTTGTTTTACTACGGATTTATCATCAACCATTACAAACTTTAAAAATATGCTCACTGCATATTTTTTAGACCCAGCCTCCTTAGTTTGATATTTTTTCTCTAAAGCTACCCATAAGCTTTTGCAGATTTTTCAGTGCAATATAATCATACATGGCATTTGTCATGTCATTTAAAATGTGCCATTTGCACAAAAAATTTGTAGATTCCCATCTTTCCTTATAATGAGATTTACCCGGTTCTTCTTTTTCTTCATTAGGAACATTAGTTAAAACATATGCTAATTTAAGCAATGTTAGAAGAAAAAGTATTTTCTGTTGCCAACGCTTAAAATTAGACCCATCAAAAATTTTAGTCCTAATCACAGAATCATTTGTTCTAATGTTTACAAAAGTCATGACGAATTGTCTTAAAATTGTTGTTTCAAAGTTATCTATAAACGCTAATTCCAAAAAATGCAGACTCGGTAAATCACGAACAGTACAACAACCACGAACTCAAAAAATCCTGTACTTGAAATTTGATTAGAAACTTTGTAGTTCTTTTAAGTGAGGCGCGGATCATGTTGCTCTCTTTAAGACAATTCGCGCTCTCACAGATGCAATGGGTTATTGGTCACGATGCCTCCAGGATACAACAGCTCCACAGAATCTATCCCTGACAATAGAAAATGCATCTTCTACTATCGTACACCACTCTGTATTCTTAACCCAGCAAAATAAAAATATAGAGATGAAAACCCAAAACCAGAGGAGGAAAAAACTCAACTCTCAAAAGCCAATATACTCTGCATATAAAATAAGAACCTAGAAATTTTGTGTATTAAAATCTGTATAGAAACTCTCTTTATATAGAGAAAGGAAATAGGTTATTGATTTCCAAAACTGTCAATTTAATTCTGAAATTATTCTCATTAATCACCACTAACGGGAATAAAATAGTCATACGATTTTAGTATACCAAACGGTAATAAAACGGTAACCTTGATTAATTAAAAAAATTAATAATAAACATTTGTATAAAAGTAATATTTTACTTAATCAAAGACTCAACCCAACCCGGCCCGGCCCGGCCCGGCTCGGCTCAACTCAACGCAGGCGAGCGCGTGTGCTTGAATTGTAGCATAGCATAGTCACAATGTGCAATGGGTAGGTAGACAACAAATTCTAATGCCCTTGAAGACCCAAGCCTTTTACCAACACTCTATTATATAAAGAGGTAAAACATTTCATAGTTTTACAATGTGGGACTAAAAGAAGTACCCAAACATAATAGACAAGTTTTCTCCTTTGTTTTGAATCACTAAAAAACCACAACACCACATACTTGCAAGAATTTAAAAAATAGTTTCAAGGATTGTATTGGTTTCAACTGAAACAAATACGATACGTCTAAATTTAGTTCAATAAATTAATTTTTATTTTAAAAAAATTAAATTAATTTGAAAAAGTAAATAAAATAAGGCACTAAAAATTTAAAGACCAAATAGAATTGAAAAAATATAGATAGTAGAATTTTAGGTTCTAGAATGAAAGGAAATGAAAGAAATAAATATCTAAGGTACTTATATGGTAATCCATGTAAAAGGATAGTATCGAACGAGTCTTACGTTCAAAACTAAGACATATCGGTAAGACTCATCCAATAAATATTGGTTTCGGATGAGTCCTATAAATTAACTATTTTTATTACCATGCCTATTTGTCTTAGAGACTGCCTTCCCTTTTTCTTCAAAAGAATCCAACGACCAATACCAAGGTTTTTAACCCAGATTGGACACTAACCCGATCAAGGGGGCAGGTTGGTCCAAACTGGTCGAACTATCAAGTCAAGCGGGGTTGACCCAATATTGTCAAGTGATGCCATAAAAATATTTAATATTGATATAATATTAAAAATAATAATTTGGGTCTCTTACTTTCTTATTTTTCATTATTAACATGATTGATTAAAGAGATTTAAATAACCCATAACTTAAATGAAATGAGGCTAACATGTTAATGAAAAGGAAAACTCATAATTGCACAATTCTAACTAGTAGTATTAAGGCTACAACACCCATTAGAACTTTTTACGAATACGGCGGTAATTATTATACATACTACAATCAATCAAATTCAATAACTAAGAAGAGAGAACTCATAGATTTAAAAGAATCTTTAAAATCAATAGAAAAAAAGTTTGTTTTTATCATGTAAGACCTCAAAAATGAGATGCCTATTATTTTATATAATATATGTGAATGATGTTTGTATACAGTGTATTTTATTAAAAATTGGAAATTTTGTGGGTTGGTCAGTATTTTTCCGGGTTTACTTTTTACCTATAAACCTCAATATTTTTACTTGAGATTTTTACAGCAGGTGCCGGACTGGCTAAGGTTCAATCCCCTGTAATTTCGTAATTTTACGAGTAGAAATAATTAGTTATGAATTAAAGAAGGAAGAAAAGTGGAATTACCAAAAGTTGAAAATCAAACGGTCACGTGGCATCACACATGCGTGTCATGTATCCCACTAACCATTAATGACACTTGTCTGTTGAAGAGACAAGTGTCTCACATTTGCTAAATGCTATATAAGTTAAGAAATAAACTAATTCTCTCATTTTAGAGAGAGAAGTTGCTGGAGAGAATTTCTGCAGAGATTTCCAGTGAGAGAAAGTCCTTTTCTAGAGAGAGAAAAATTTTCCAGAGAGAGAAAGTAAAAAAGAGAAGGTGTTCTTGAGAAGGAGGCTCACTACCCTAGCTAGTCCGGTAGATTAGGGTTTGATTGACCGAGGGTGGTCAAGTGCAAGGTATGAGCCCGATAGGCTTAGGATTAGTTCAGTAGATTAGGGTTTGGGCCCGGTAGGCCCAAAAAAGGAGTTTGTCCAAGGTCAGGATTGCTAACTGAGGTTAGGTCAAACTAACCATGGTTAAGATTGCTAACCATTGTTGGAATGGTGAAGTAAAACCCGGTAGGCTAAGGTTGAGCCCGGTAGGCCAAGGATAAGCCCGGTAGGCTAAGAGATGAGGCCCAGTAGACCAAAGCGGATTTAAACGATGTTAGAATTTGCTAATCGGGTGAAAGTTAACCAAACATTGAGTTTAACCATTATTAAGCAGTCTAACCAAGGTGAAAGTGGTCACGGAGGACATTTCTGGAATCTAGGAAATATTTCTAATTTTTTAGGGATTTTTTGAAAATTTATGGGGTTAAGGGGTACTTAACCATGGTTAAAAGTTAACCCAAAGTAGTTTCAACCATGGTTAAGGGTCAAGTTTAGCCAAAAGTGGGGCCAGGGAGCATAGAAGGGCCTAGAATGGCATTCTACCTGACCCGGGCCCTGTACAAAGGCCATAAATTAAAATTTAAAAAATGGAGGTAATCGGATTACTTCCATTTAGTTAAACTTTTAACTATAGTTTGCATTGAATAACTGGGGTTAGAGAGTGAACCAGAAGTAAGTAAAATCACAGGGGGATAGCCTAATGTCCAAGAAATCGAATGGGCCTGGTTTGGGCCCAAGAAAAGGTCTGGTAGGGGGCCCCACAGGGGCCCAAAGTCACTACCAAAATGTCCTGAAATGTCGGTAATCATATTACCGACATACTACTAACCCAAGTCTAGGGTCATGCTAATCAGGGTTAAGTTTGGACCCAGGGTCTGAAATTTTGCAGGGAAGCAGCTGAGGGTCAAGGCTACCTACTGAGACCGGAGTTGACCCCAGGGTATGCAGGGTGTGGGCCCCACAAGGGCCCAAAGTCTCTGCAACAGAAGGTTTATATTGTCAGTAAATGATTTACCGCCAACATGCTATACTTAGCTTTCTAGTCTGGGGGCAAACAGTTTACCCAGTATAACTGTCTTGGTTTAAAGTAAAACTAACCCTGGTTAAGGGTTGAGTTAGGGTCTGAAAAGTTGAGGGGAGGTAGCCAAGGGTCAGAAAAACCTAACCATGGCCCTGGAACTGACTAGAGTCTGGTTTAACTAGGGTTAACTGGCTGTTACAGGGAAGGGTTTATAGTGGCAGTAAATAATTTTTCGCCACTAAGCGTTTTGCCTAGAAAAAAAGTTTTCTCCTATGGGGCTGCTCCAACTGGGGTCTAAGGGTTCTCTTATGGATTGAGGGACCCCCAAACCTTAAAGGGAGTAGCCTTGCATGCTAGAGGGGAGTCTAACTTGAGTTAGGCCTCAAGGGATCCCCCCACACCTATAAGGAAGGTGGAGAGGTCCTATCCTTGGCTACTATGAAGTAAAGCTCAAGAGAAAAATGAAGGGCCCCCTAAAGTAGGACTAGGAGGCCTTACACCAGTTTAGAGCAAGAAATAATGGGTGGGGGTGGCCCTACCTTGTGTGGATGCTCACGGTGGCTGCAGGTAGTAGATGATGGTTGACCTTGATTGGGATGAGTAGGTGAGGCTACTGGAGTGCTTTGGGGTGGTATGAGACCTTACTAGGATGTTGGCACTGGCTTGGAAGGGATGGAATGGGTCTGCCTGTAAAGAGGCAGAACTTCCATTGTGATTTTTCGGAATGGATTTGCACTGGGGATGGCTGAGCTTATATAGAGGTTGAGGAGAGGCCTGGGGGCAAGCTGGGCATTATAGGTGGCATGGGGGACCAATGGAAGTAGGGCCAAGGTGGCAGGAGGGGAGCTGATATGCAGGTTGCAGAGTTCAGGATATGGCGGTAATAGGATTACCGTAATTCCTGATGAAGGTTACTACAGGAGTGATAATAATCTAATTACCGCTATGAGCACGAGATTTCACTCCCTAAAAATCTCACGGGAGAGTTTGGAGTCGCATAATTAGGGACTGGCCCATGGGAAAGTAAAACCATGTGCAACAAGCCTGAAGTCCAGGGAGTCCAATAGGCCAAGTGTGAGCCCCAGGGCAGGTCAGGTCTGGGCCCTATAAGGGCCCAAAGTCACTAAAAAAAGGTCTTGTATTATCGGTAAATGTATTACCGACATACTGTTAACCAGGTTAGGCTTGGGCCCAGGGACTGAAATTTTGTAGGGAACTAGCTGGGGGTCAAGGCTACCTATTGGGCCTGGAGTGGACCCCAGGGCATGCATGGTGTGCACCCCACAGGGGCCCAACGTCACTGCAAAAAAAAAACAAAACTGTCGGTAATGATGAGATTACCCTAGTTAAGAGTTGAACCAGGGTTTGAAATTTTGAGGAAAGTTAGCTAAGGTCCAAAGGTACCTAACCATCGCCCTGGAACTGACTAGGGCCTTAACTAACCATGGTTAATGGGCTGTTACAAGGAAGGGTCAATAGTGGCGGTAAATATTTTACCGCCACTCTGTAGTTTGTTTGGAAAATGGGATTTCCCCTATGGGAGCTGTACCAAAGCATGCCTAGGGGGTTCCTCATGGTCTGAGGACCCCCAGAACTTGGTGAAGGCTCTGTGATGATGTGGGGTATCATAACCGTGCATAAAACCTCCAAGGTATTCCCCCACATCTATGAGGAAGGTGAGGGGCACCTTGTCATTAGTTCGGGAAGCACAAACTGAAAAAAAACTATATGAAGGACCCCTAGAATACGACCAAGGGTCCTCTTACAATGCTTGTAAGTGAAAAGACAGTAAAAAAAAGGGGGGGGTATTTTACCCTGTTGTGGTGATGAAGTTGTTGTGGCCATTAGTGGTGGTAAGTTGGGAAGGATGCAGCAAGGTAAGATGGACCTAAGGTGGTTGGTGAAGGCAAGGAATAGGCTTCGGGGTGGTCTAGGACTTAGCTAAAGCGAAGGCATTGGCTTTGGAAGGGATGAGATGGGTCTGTCTGCAAAACAGCAGGGTTTCACTGTATAAAAAAGCTGATCCATTAACATTGGGGAGGTGGTGGCTTTATAGAAGATAAGGGGAAGGCCTCAAGGGTGATTCTGGCATTTTCGGAGGCGTGGAGAACCAATGGGAGCAGCCCTAAGGTGCCCAGGTGGGTTTTGATACGCAGGTTGCAGGTTTTTCAGTGGTGGCGGTAATCGGATTACCGCCACTCTCAAAATAGTTAAGTTTGAGAGTGTTAGTAATCCTATTATTGACACCCTGAGATTTTTACTCTTTTGGGCCATGCCCTCGCACACTTGGGCCGAAAGGGGGATAGAGTTTACTGTTTAGGGTTTTTCCGTCTGCTTTTTGAACTCTAAAGGTGTGGGCTCCATCCAAGTGGACCCCTAAGGGTTATGGGCTCAAGTTTGGGCCCACAAAGGCCTAGGCTTGTGGTTTTTTGGGGTTTTGGACTAGCTTGATGGGCCTTGAGCCTGTGTGGCTTTGCCTTAGGTTTTGGCTAGGGCTTAGGGTAGGGCTAGGTCTAGGGCTTGGTTGCCTTAGGTTTTGGTTGGCTATGTACACCCGACCGGATCGGGTAAGGTTGGCTATGTACTCGCTCTCCAAGATGAGAGAGTGAGGGGAAGGTACGTGGTTAAGGCTGAAAGGCTCAGAAGGGATGTACGAGATCCTGACTAGGCCAGAAGATGTTGAGGTTTGAGCTGAGATTGTGGGCCAAATTGGCGGGACAGGGAATGGTGTAGACAATTTGCTCTTTGTCAAGTTCAAGAGCGGGTAGTTGCACTGGGCCATGGATGGCTTGGATATTTGACTATGGAAAAGGGATTATGACTGGAGGTAGGTATGAGGGCCTGATGATGTCATCATCGATTGTGGGTGTGCAAGGTCTCGGATACCCTACCCCCGGCTCTTCCCACCTAATGAAATTGACTTGGTTGTTATATGGGGGCAGTGAGACCTAATTGATGCTGGTGTTGCCAGGAGCCAGTTCAAATTTTTCCGCATCCAGAAGATCCTACATGGTGCACTTCAGGCCAATGCAATAGCCTGTAGCATGGCCTGGGCCTTTATGGAAGGCGTAGTGATGATCAGTGTTGTAGTTTTTACTTTGTTTATCAGGTGGAAGAAAGGGGGTGGGGCCTCTCAATTCGAGAAGACCTTGCTTGGTCAGAAAATCGAGAAGTTGACTGAGAGTATAAGGGAGATGAGTAAATTTTCTAGGGGCAGGGTTGCCCCTGGTTTTGTCTAGCTGGCCTGGTGTTCCTTGGTGCTGGCTGTTGCTGAGCGGCTGGATTGGTAGTCTGATCGGTGCTGTGGAAGCTACCAAGTTGACATTCTATTTTCTTTTCTGGTCACGGGGACCACTGTTTCTATTGGTAGAAGCTGCTGCTGTTTTATGAGGATCAAGCCCAAGACTGGAATGGATGGCACCACTCTGAATTGTTGTTTCAATGTGGGCACCTGTTTTGACAATTGTGCGAAAATCGATAACTGGCAGAGTGACCATCAGGGTCGAATAGGACTGCTTCAAAGTGCCCATGAATATGTTTGTCAGTTCTTCCTTAGGGATAGGGGTAGATACCTTTGCAGCCATTGCCCTCTATCGGGAGGCGTACTCCAAGAATGTCTTGTTGTTCCGCTGGCTCATCTGCTCTAGTTGGCTTCGCTGAGATCGAAGCTTTTGATTGAAGGAGTACTACTCCACAATCATGTCCATGGCATCCTACCAGGTCTTGACTTTCTGCTAGTCGACTGACATCCATCAAGTAATGGCAGCTCCCTTCAAACTCTTCTGGAAGTACTGGATCAACAAAGGCTGATTCTTGTTGTATAGGAGCATGTCCCCCAAGTATATTTATAGATGTTGTCTAGGACAGCCTGAGCTGTCGTACTTATCAAAGTCGGGTACTTTGAACCCTAGGGGTACTGCATCCTCGGATGAGAATGTCAGATCCTCCAATGATAGAGTGGGGTTGGCAGATGCCCCTCTCATCCTTCTCATCTCCTCCTTTATTTGCTTAATCTCTTCGTGCTGATCCTTGAGGGATGGTGACCGATGATAATGGCCTGTCCTGGTGGACATGGGAGGCCCTAGGTTGTTCATCATATTGTTCAAATTTTACTTTTCCTCTGCCAGCTGCGGGTTCAGGATTAGGGACTCTAATGAGTATAGGTCCTGATTCAGGGATAGGTTGTTCAGCGGGTTCTTCAGTCGGGATCCGGTTAACAGGTTCATCGGCTCAGGCACCAATAAGAATATTCAAGGATTCCAGAACTCGATCCATCTTGTTCTGCATGGCAACAATATCCCGATCATGTGACTGTACCAGTTCGTCGATCCTCTGTTGATGGTCCGATGGTTCTGTCATTGCTCCTGAGTAGCTCTCAGATAAAGGCCGATAAGGTACTAGCTCTGTGACTAGTATCTCCGTCAAGACTGCTTCTGCGACGTTTGTGAGAATCACAGTCATATAACAAGTCATGGGTCGGCTCATGCAAACTGAAAAAGATGCAACGGCTAACCATGAATATGCATGAAGATAGGAGAGATGCTAGAAAAGATTTTTGAATGATGCATGCTAAGTGAGTACAAGACTGTGTGACTCAGTAAAAAGAAAAGACTCGATCCTAGGCAAGCCCATCAGGGATCACAATGTCAAGTGGTCAATCACCCCGTCCAGGTCCATGATCTGATGCTGGAGGGATGTTACCTCAACCTCCATGTTGGCAAGGGACTCTAGCGTTGAACATCCGGTATCCGAACTGTCGGATACGGTCAGTCATCTCTACCTTTGCACAATCAAGCTACTGCTAATAGAAGTGAAACTGGGCTCTGAGGATGGATGTCTCTTTGGTGTCGCCTTTCCGCTTCTTCAGGTTAAAGCGGATTGTCTGTCCAAGGTGCTCAATCTATTCTTGTCTGGCTTGGAGTTCGCAGTCCCGCTTCGCTTCCTGTAGCCTGAATGCCTATCGGGCTTTTCGAAGCCGCTGTTCTTTCATCTAGATGTGGAGCTATCTCTCCATGAAGATGTCTCTCCAGGGAAAAACTATGTTAGCTAAGGGTATGGTTCCTTGTGATGGAGCCGAGAATGGAGTGGGCAGTTCCCTAGGTGCAGGCATGGGGGATGGAATGTCAGGATTTCATACCCAAAACCAATACGCTGCATCTGTAGATGAACCTGTTGTGACCACAAAGTGTGGCCATTGATCTCGTCAAGAGCTTCTCCAACTAGATTAGAATCGTCCGGTGAGGCGCTTGGAGTGCTCTATAAAGTCGGTAAAATCATTTCCCTATTGGTTTATGACTGGGATACGCTGAGGGAATCCAAATTGGTGGAGGACTTTGAGTGGTACATATGCGGCTAGCCTGTAAGACCGGTAAGGATCATGCACCGTCTCCCTGATATGACGACACGAGGTAGTCTCGGCATGACTAGCCACTCGCTTTGCCACACGATATCCTTCTCTGTCAGGTCTTGGAGAAGTTGGAAGAGCCCTCTGACGTCTGTGGTTACCACCGGACCTTGATCCTGAGAAATATTTTGGGGTATACTATAAGTTTCACGGAGATCAGTCGGTATAGATATGATCGTTGGTAGGTTTGCTACCAACCAGAGATGCAAGAGCGGTGTGCTGGCATGGAAGATGCCATTTCGGCGGCCTATTGCCTGATTGAGAGCCCTGAGAAGCCTTGCAAGGATGACTGGTATAATGGTTCCGGAACCGCAGGTGTCCTCGATAATCCCAACCAGTACAGACTCGACAAGTATGCGGCATCTCGGAAACAGCAACTGAGATACACCTATCAGTGTAAAGGCATTGAGACCGGGAAGTCCTGCTGCTATGGGGTCAGGGTTCCACTTGAGATGCAAGAACCTTGATGGGTCTGCTTGGTAATTTTTCTTGTAGCACGGTACTATGGCATCGTCGTCTATGTTTAACCTCAGAATGCATTGAATTTCCTCCAAAGTCAACATAGTTCGTTCTTATCGAAACGAAATACCGTGTACGAGGGGTTCCAACACTGCATTGCAATGTTTAAGTGGCACGGATCTGGGTTAACCATAAATAGGTCTAGGACGGATCCTAATTTGTAATACTGGGCCCAAGCCAAACGCTGACCGGAAGTAAGGACCTCTACTGCTTTCTGGAGGCTCCGATCACATTCCCCCTAAAAAATTAAATGTACGGACTGCGAGGGTTGACCAGCTGTCTTTACGATCCTTAAAGGACCTGCCATCTGCCTGAACAAGGATAGACTCGATGTAAGTGTACTGTATATGCAGATGAAAATGCAATGATGTAAATGAAGATGTATATTTTAATTGGGTGTGACAAGGCAAATGTGAGTCGATAGGATAGTCGGACAAACTTTCGGCATGCTTTAACTGGGGTTTATTAGAAATCGGGGCCTATCAGGTCAAAGCTAAGGTAGGTCTTTGGGAAGACCTGTCTGCTTGGGGTTTGAACCACATATGCTATGTCGGGACACGGGGTCGGAAGTGTTTTATTGCAAGCACAAGTTTGACTCATTACATGCCCCTGAATGAGTGTTTACTTAGGTAAAGTACCTGGATAGTCAGCCAAGATTGGGAACAGGTATAAGGTGTAAGCAAGTTAGGGTTAGGGGATCTTTCTGGATGGACTACTTGTAGACTATACCTTATCCTAGGCTATATGTATGAATGCTAGTATATGCAAGTGCGTTCCTAAGGATGGGGGGTCACTTAACACCGTATATGCTGCTATTTGGTATAGAACATACCTGAAAATGGATGATTTGTGTAAGCGGGAGCGTTCAGATGCGTTTCCCTAGGGTCATCACCCAGCAGGCGTAATTCTGCATACCTCCAAGATGTTTAAGCCTCTGACACTGAGGATCATCATCCAGAAATCGTTAGCATAATAAGTCTGTCTAATAGGTATCGGGTTGATTACACTACTATGGTATGAATGAGATGCATAATACACAAATCACCAAAGAAATGTAAAATCATTAGTATTAGTTTAAATACTAAGGCATTTCATTAATTTGAGGTTTATTTAGCTTAAACCTAGGTTCCGGGTTAAACCTTGAGAAAAGATCCTCAGCAGAGTCGTCAGAGCTGTGAGCACGGAATTTCACTCCCTAAAAATCTCACGGGGGAGTTTAGAGTCACCACCTACTCATTCAGAAGGGATAAGTCCCCCGAGATGTTGGATAAGATTTTTGGTCTCTAGAGATCAGGGTAAAAGGTTCGGTTAAGTTCAGGGAAGGGGTTAGGCACTCCGACACTTCCACTTATAGTGGTTCCCTACTTGCTAGGTTTAAGCCAAATTAAAGTTCAGTTATTAATCAAATGCCTAAGTATTGAAGTTAATACTAATCGTAAGAAATAAAAGCTAACTATGGTCGAACCCAGGTTGGGTTGCCTACGTACTCACATTGGGGGGAGATCAGACCGAGCGTAGTTCTAACACATGAGCCCGTGCTAAGGCTAGGGGGTGTGTGTGTGCATTAAGGCAGCTAATGGGCCTAATCTGGTGATTAGGATTTTGCTTCACCGAGGTTGGTCAGTGTGCAAGGTATGAGCCCGGTAGGTCAAGGGGTAGTCTGGTAGATTAGGGTTTGGGCCCAGTGGGCTAAGGATTAAGCTCGGAGGTTAAGGGGTGCATTAACCCAGGGTTAAGATTGCTAACCGGGGTTAAAAGAGGGTTAACCATGGTTAGGGGTGCTAACCCTGGTTAAAAAGGTCCAAAGTTGATTTTTTGGTCTTGTTATATTTTTTGCTGATTTTTTGGAAAGTTTCCAAACTTTTGTGGGTTAAGGGGTGCTTAACCAAGGTTAAAAGTTAACTAAATATAGTTTTAACCATGATTAAGGGTCAAGGTAAGTCAAAATAGGCCCAGACGATATGACAGAGCATAGAATGGCCTTATACCAGGTATGGGCCCTGTATAAAGCACATAAATCAAAAAATTTAAGAATGGAGGTAGTCGGATTACATCTATGACGGTAAACTTTTAACTAGACTTTGCAAGGGGTTAACTATAATTAGGAACTGGCCCATGGGAAAGTAAAACCATGTGCAGCAAGCCTGAAGTCCAGGGAGTCCAATGGGCCAGGTGTGAGTCCCAGGACAGGTCAGGTGTGGGCCCCACAAGGGCCTAAAGTCACTAGAAAAAAGGTCTTGTATTGTCGGTAAATGTATTACCGACATATTGTTAACCAGGGTTTGAGGGCCAAGTAACCATGGTTAGGCTTCGGCCCAGGGGCTGAAATTTTACAGAGAACTAGCTGGGGGTCAAGGCTACCTACTGGGCCTAGAGTGGGCCCTAGGGAATGCATAGTGTGGGCCCCATAGGGGCCCAAAGTCACTGCAAAAAAAAAACAAAACTGTCGGTAATGAGATTACCAACAATATGCTAACTGTGGTTTGAAGGACAGTTAACCCTAGTTAAGAGTTGAACCAGGGTCTGAAATTTTGACAAAAGTTAGCTAAGGTCCAGAGGTATCTAACCATCACCCTGGAACTGACCAGGGCCTTAATTAATCATGGTCAACGGACTGTTATAGGGAAGAGTCGATAGTGGCGGTAAATATTTTACCGCCACTCTGCAGTTTGTTCAGAAAATGGGATTTTCCCTATGGGGGCTGAACCAAAGCAAGTCTAGGGGGTTCTTTATGGTCAGAGGATCCCCAGAACTTGGTGAAGGCTCTGTGATGATGTGGGCTATCATACCCATGCATAAAACCTCCAAGGTATTCCCCTACACCTATGAGGAAGGTGGGGGTACCTTGTCATCGGTTCGGGAAGCACAAACTAAAAACAAAATATATGGAGGACCCCTAAAATAGGACCAGGGGTCCTCTTACAATGCTTGTAAGTGAAAAGGCAATAAAAAAAAAGGGGGTCTGTTACCCTATTGTGGTGATGAAGTTGTTGTGGCCGTTAGTGGTGGCAAGTTGGGAAGGATGCAATAAGGTAAGATGGACCTAAGGTGGCTGGTGAAGGCTAGGAACAGGCTTCGGGGTGGTTTGGGAAACCCTACTGTGTAAACAAACCGACCTAAGGTGGCTGGTAAAACCCTTCAGCAAAACAGTAGGGTTTCACTGTGTAAACAAACCGATCCATTTGCATTGGGGAGGTGGTGGCTTTATAGAAGATAAGGGGAAGGCCTCAGGGGTGATTCTGACATTTTTGGAGGTGTGGGGAACCAATGAGAGCGGCCCCAAGGTGCCCAGGTGGGTGCTGATACGCAAGTTGTAGGTTTTTCAGTGGTGGCGGTAATCGGATTACCGTCACTCTCAAAACAATTAAGTTTGAGAGTGTCGGTAATCCTATTACCAACACCCTGAGATTTTTACTCTTTTGGGTCATGCCCTCGCACACTTGGGCCGAAAGGGGGATAGGGTTTTCTGTTTTAGGGTTTTCCCGCCTTTTTTTTGAACTCTAAAGGTGTGGGCCCCACTCAAGTGGACCCCCAAGGGTTATGGGCCCAAGTTTGGGCCTACAAAGGCCTAGGCTTGCATTTTTTTGGGGTTTTGGACTAGCTTGATGGACCTTGAGCCCGTGTGACTTTGCCTTAGGTTTTGGCTAGGGCTTAGGGTAGGTCTAGGTCTAGGACTCACCTAGGGTTAGTCCTAGGGTTTAGCTAGGGTTAGCCTAGGTTTAAGGGTTTTAGATGAAATGGGCCTTGAGCCCGGATGGTTTAGATTCTAGGGTTTGCCTAAGGATTTAGGGTATAGGGTGTACCTAGGGTTTGTCTAAAGTTCAACTGGAGACTCCCCTAGGGGGGTTACTATGGTTATGGGAGGTTAACCACGGTTACACAGGGTTTAAAAATTGGGTGCTTACAATCGCCAAAACTGGACTTTGCTATTTTGGGCTAGACCCATGCACACTTGGGCCAAAAGCAAGCCCTGGTTGCCAACTTAGGGGTTTTGCCACCTCTATTTGAATTTTTGAAAGGGGTGGGCCCCACCTAAGTGGTCCCCTAAGGTTGGTGTGCCCTTTTTTGGGCCCACAAAAGCCTAGGCTTTGGTTTTTAGGGTTTCAGACTGCTTAGTGGGCCTTGAGCCCGTGGGGCTTTGGCCTAGGTTTTGGCTAGGGCTTAGGATAGGACTCGGTCTAGGGCTCATCTAGGGTTAGACCTAAGGTTTAGCTAGGGTATAGGGTATACCTAGGGTTTAGGGTATAAGGTATACTAAGGGTTTAGTTAGGGTTTGGCCTGTGGTTCACCTAGGGTTAAGCCTAGGGTTTGGTAGGGATTTGCCTATGGTCCAGGGTTTGACTAGGGACTTAGCTGGGGGATGACCATGGTTAAGGGTGGTTAACCATGGTTATGTAGGGTGTAAAAATTGGGTGCTTACAGCTGCCCCTCTCTGCCGAAGAGTGTCAGGATGGCAATTGAACAGCAAAGACTGGAATTAACCTATTTTTACACCGAGATGGATTTTAAAGGATGATGCTATGCATGAATGCTGTGCGAGTGGTGCAATGAGTGATGTGCCTGCCTACACTTGCTGGAGGTATGGGCAAGCCGGAGAAAGATGAAGTAGTTAAGGCCACTCTGTGGGGAATGAAGAGTAGTTTGAGCTACTTATGCAGAGGATTGATGGATGCAAAGAAAGACGGCCTGACCTGGAGGTACTAGCCAGGGTTTGATTGATATGGTGTCTTCCCTGACGGGTTTGACCAAATCGATCGAAGGACACACGGGGTGTCAAGAACACATGGGGTGTTAAAGAAGACATACTAGGTGTCAACATTATGTGTTATGTCAATGCTCACCTAAAATGTTAGGGATACACGGGGTATCGGAAGGATGACATACGAGGTGCCGGCAAAGTGTGTTATGACGGCACTTACCTGGAATGTCGATGACACACAAGGGTGTCGAAAGGGAGACATACTGGTGGTATACACTGTGAAGTTACACGTGGGATGTCGGGCATCCGAGGTGTCAACAAAGTGTGTTATGTCGATGTTCACCTAGGATACTAAGGACACATGGGGGTGTCATAGAGGAGACATGTAGGAGGTAATGCTGCGGTATGACAAGGTTTGTCAATGAGCACACAGGATGTTAGACATACGAGGTTTCGGCAAGTTGACTTGCCGTCAAAGTTTACCTGGGATGTCGAGGACAGACGAGGGTATCGAAAAAGGGGGACATGCAGGAAGTAATGCTGCAGTATGACGAGATTGTCAAGGAGCACATAGGATGTCAGACATGCGAGGTTTCGGCAAGTTGACTTGGTGTCAAAGTTCAGCTGGGATGTCGAGGACACACAGGGGTGTTTCAAAGAGTTTGCAGCATGGCACGGGGGCAATCGCAGGATTTTGGTATGGCCGAGAGGCGCTGGATTTTGATCAAGATGATTAATGTTAAGGATTTTGGTCACACGGGGTGTGATGCTATGCAGGGATGTCCTGTAAGGGATAAAGGCGAAAACGCTTTCCCATTATTCTAATGACTGCGACTCGCGGGGATACGGGCTATTAGCTTCTTCTACTCGTCTTGTCGGGGCTACTCGATGCAGGTTGGTGTGATTAGATCTCGGTACTAGAAACTCTGTTTTGAAAAACGTTTTTATAAAAGTGTCAGACTTTTGTAAAAGTTTTAATTTTAACAGGAAGAATGTTCAACTAACTTTTATTTTTGTCAGGAAATTGCCTTTGTCAGGGCTTAGGAGACATGGAGAATCTATACATATCGCATGTATTCCAAGTTTGTACATACATGACAAAGGTAAAGGTGGACATGCCCACCTATCAAAATACAAAAGAAACCTCACAGTCTCTCCACTCAGCAGTAGT
The DNA here is from genome assembly GCA_015143295.1 of Tetracentron sinense. NCBI lineage: Eukaryota > Viridiplantae > Streptophyta > Magnoliopsida > Trochodendrales > Trochodendraceae > Tetracentron > Tetracentron sinense. Next base: position 18,156,180 of record CM026569.1, read on the forward strand.
CTAGATAGGGCCAGCGGTCTAAGTCCCTTGCCTCCTCCTGAGGCTCCATATATGGCTCCTCCTCGCCATAATCCTCCTTTATCCAAGGCCCTTGATCACATATGTTAAAGAGAACCCGTGTACCTACCAACATAACATGTACGACTGAGCATGGAATACTCAACGAGCGAAAACTACTAGCTAACAATGTTACGATAGATTAATAATACATATAAGTGCGTAAAGGAACACAAGTCACAAAATTCATGCTTAAAACCCCGTCTTAGAAAACCTTTCATAAAACTTGTTCTTTTCATAGAAAACAATCATCTTATGTATGCTTATGAGTTCTTATGAATGCTTGTGAGCCTCGTGTTTTCTTATGATTTCTTGTGAGCTTAGAGTTCTTATGAGCTTTCTTGTGAGTACCAAGTCCTTGTGAGCTTATGAGTCCTTGTGAGCTTGTTCTTGTGAGCTTATGATCCTTGTAGACATATGCAAGATCTTAGACTTGTGAGTTTCTTATGAGTTCTTGAAAAGCATTGCGAGACTTATGATCCGTGGAGTTCATGCAAAATCTTAGACTTGATCCCTGTGAGCATGAAGTAACCGATCTTAGAATACCAACCCAAAGTTTGGCTTTGTCAATGCTTATGCTTCTTTTTTATGAATGCCTTTGAAAAACTTGTTTATGATTCTTGAAATACATGCTTATAGGAAAACCTCGGTCATGCAAAACTTATCATTGTGGAGTGCTTGTGAGCATTATCGTGTATATATGTAATGCCTTAACAATTCATATGGATTCATACAAGTCATATTACTATTGTAGTATCATTGGAAAATTCTAAAACATAGCATATTTCCATTCATTTCATCACATCATCAAAACCATGGCTTTTAAGCCTAATTCATCACATTATACTTAAAATCAAAATTTAATAAGAGACATTAACATTCACTTGTAAATATAGGCATATTAACTCTCTTATTGAAAAACCCCCAAATCTCAAATCCCTATTTACACATTTGATCATTATCTAGTTTTACCCAAAATTATACATTTCCCATTTGCGTCATATCAAAACTAAAATCACCCTTTAATCATATTTTCAAATCTTAGCATAATAACAAGGTTAATTAGTAGAATCACTAACCTCTTGATCAATTCCTAGGTTGAGCAAACCCTTGAGTGGAATCCCTACTTTATTTGGGAAGGCACCACCTTGATTTGTGCTCTTCTTGATATTCAATCCACAACCCTCTTGATAATCTCTAAATCTTCTCCCTTTCTCTCTCAAGAACTCTTGTTAGGTTTAGGGTAAACCAAAACCCTCTAAATGATCCTCTATTTATAGGTAAAGGGGTGAAAACCCCAAAAAAAATCGCATCCAAGGAGACAAAATCGCGCATCTATGATCGTTCGTAGATGTTTACGATCGTTCGTAGCTTTCTACGATCGTTCGTAGCTTTCTATGATCGTTCGTAGGTTCCTACGATCGATCATAGCTTCTCTAGTGAGTTTCCAACAATTTCTGAGCGTTACAATCGATCGTAGCAACTCTATTATCGTTCGTAGGGTCCCTACGAACGATCGCAACTTTTACAGAAAAAATTCAGTTTTTTGCATTTTTGTTTTTCAGCCATAACTTTTGACTCGCTCGTCAGATTTTGACAATTCAACTTGTGTTGGATTTGTATTTCGAAGAGGAACAACTTTTCTATTTTATAAAAATCTCAATTTTTAGTTTGTAATTACCAAAAATGGCTCTAAAGCCGACTGACATGCGAATGGGTTTTATTAACTCGTTTTTGCAGCAGATCCGATTCCGGAAATCGGACGTTTAACTCTACCTCGACTCAAAATCTGGAAAAGTGATCAACATGGACCTCGAAGATGGTTCCAATACCTTTCCAAAAATTTAAGAATTTCTCTATTCTGATCAGCTATGAGTGAACTACATATTTTCAAAGTTGAAGGTATGCTAAGGCATAAACCATTCTTTTGACACTTAGAGTATTCTATACTCTTGCTCCTTTATCAAAACATCCATAACTTAGAAAAACCTTCTTAAGGTGTTCATAAATGTCATTTAACATCATATATTCGAATTATATCAAAAATCAGGTTCTCAATTTCGTTGATAACCATTACAATAGGCTCTAAGCCTTAAACACTATTCACTACCATACCTTCAAGATCCAGGGTTCTACATCCTCCCCCCCTTACAAGATTTTTGTCCTAAAATTAGAACAATACATAGGGATGATGAAAACAAAATTTACATGGAAACATCCCTTATACAAACAAATGAGGGTACTTCTCTTTTACTTCGGCTTCGCGCTCTCACGTAGCTTCTTCTCGTGCATGATGTTGCCACCGAACAAGAACTAAGGGAATAATCTTGTTACGCAAAAGTTGATCTCTACGGTCCAAAATTTCAACCGGCTCTTCTACTAAGGTGAGGTCCTCCCGGAATTCCAACGGATCAAGATCTATAATATGTGAAGGATCCGGGATTTACTTTCGAAGCATGGACACATGGAAGACATTGTGAACCGTTGTCATGTGAGTGGGTAGAGCAACCCGATATGCAACTTCACCAACTCATCTCAAATGGACCAACATACCTCGGGCTAAGCTTTCCTCTTTTTCCAAACCTCATAACACCCTTTGTCAGCAAAACTTTCACAAATACCATATCACCAACACGGAACTCAACATCTCGTCTACGAGTGTCAGCATAGCTCTTTTGCTTGTCTTGAGCCATCTTCAATCTCTCCCTAATGATCTTGACCTTATTTGCAGTTCACTCAATCAATTCTGGGCCCAATATCTTTCTCTCTCCAACTTCATCCCAGTATAGGGGAGATCTACAACTTCGACCGTACAAGGCTTCGAAAGGTGTCATTTGGATGCTCGCCTGATAACTGTTATTGTAAGCGAATTCAACCAACTGCAAGTGATCCTCCCAACTGCCTTTGAAATCCAACATACAAGCTCGAAGCTTGTCTTCTATAACCTGGTTCACCCTCTCGGTCTATCCATTTGTTTGAGGATGGAAGGCGGTGCTAAAGTCCAAACGGGAACCCATAACATTCTAGAAGCTCTTCCAGAACCTGGAAGTGAATCTCGGATCCCTATCGGAAACAATGCTGACTGGCACCCCGTGCAATCGAACCCCTTCTTTGAAATACAATGCTGCAAGTTGGTTTGAGTTGAATGTAGTTCGATAAGGCAAGAAATGGGCGGACTTTGTCAAACGATCAACCACTACCCATATGGCATCTGAGTTCTTCGCTGTCCTTGGTAATCCCACAATGAAATCCATGGAGATGTGCTCCCATTTCTACTCGGGAATAGGAAGGGATTGCAAAAGCCCTATTGGTCTCATATGCTCGGCCTTCACCTATTGGCATACCAAGCATCTTGACACATACTCGGCGACTTCCCTCTTCATATTTCGCCACCAATAATACTTCTTCAAATTCTGGTACATCTTAGTACCACCAGGATACACGGTGTACTTGGACCGGTGAGCTTATTCTAAAATCTCACTTTTCAACTCCGCATCCATCGGAACACACAACCTTCATTTAAATGTGATCGCCCCATTACCGTTCATAGAGAACTCATCACTTCCCTTGCTAATTGCCTTATCTCTGTAATCAAGTAGCTCTGCATCCGAATCCTGCAACTCTTGGATTCAATCTTGAATATAAGGCCTGACTGAGAGGCTAGCCGTAATTGGCCCAAAGGTAGGAATCCTGAAACTGGTATCGAGGTTTGCCATGACCTCTAACATCTTCCACTCGTGAATCATTATGTGGGCTACAAGTCCAATAGACTTCCTGCTCGAAGCATCTGCCACCACGTTAGCTTTACCAGGATGATACTGGATAGAACACTCATAGTCCTTCAAGAATTTCATCCATCGGGGCTGTCGTATATTCAACTCCTTTTGGGAAAACAGATATTTGAAGCTTTTGTGCTCCGTGAAAACATCAAACTCTTTCCCATAAAGGTAATGCCGCCAGATCTTTAATGCAAATACCACCGCGGCCAATGCCAAGTCGTGAGTAGGATAGTTCTTTTCATGCTCCTTTAATTACCGGAAAGCGTAGGCAATGACATTCCTGCGCCGCATAAGAACACATCCTAGCCCAATGTTTGAAGCGTCACTGTAAACCAGGAAACCTCGACTCCCAGATGGCACTATGAGAACGGGGGCTGTAGTAAGCCTCTTCTTCAACTCCGTGAAGCTCGCTTCACACTTATCGCTCCAAGTGAACTTAGCATTTTTCCGTGTTAAATACGTGAGTGGTGCTGCGTATCTCGGTAACACTCCTGGGTCTCTCCCATTTCATCACCGCTTCTATCTTTGCTAGGTCCACTGAAATACCCTCAGCAGATACCACGTGACAAAGGAACGCCACCTTCTCCAACCAAAATTCGCACTTACTCAACTTTGCATACATTTTATGCTCTCGAAGAGTCTCAAGTGTAAGGCGAAGGTCTCGATCATAATCCTCCCTTGTTAGAGAATATAGTGAGATGTCATCAATAAAGACGATAACACATCTGTCGAGATAAGGATTGAACACCCGGTTCATCAAATCCATGAACACCGCCGGTTCATTAGTTAGACCAAAAGGCATAACTAGGAACTCGTAGTGGCCGTACCAAGTCCTAAAGGCAGTCTTTGGCACATCTTTGGCCTTAATCTTCAACTGATGATACCCTGATTGCAGATCAATCTTGGAGAAGAATCTTGCTCCCTTCAGTTGGTCGAACAAATCATCTATCCGTGGCAATGGATAATGATTCTTGATCGTGACCTTATTCAACTGTCTATAGTCGATGCACATCCTTATCGACCCATCCTTCTTCTTCACGAAGAGTACTGGTGCTCCCCACGATGAAACACTTGGTCGGATGAAACCAAGCCGTTGCAACTCTTCTATCTGCTCCTTCAATTCTTTCAATTCAATTAGGTCCATCCTATACGAAGCCTTAGAAATTGGAGTCGTTCCTGGAGCAAGCTCTATTGCAAACTCCATCTCCCTATCTGGAGGCAATCCCGGCAAGTATTCGGGAAATACGTCTAAATACTCACTCACAACCGGGATGGCTGAGGAGTCTCGTGCCTCCGGATTTACCAGACTTAGAGCCGCTAGACGGGCTATGTCTCTCCTTCGTAGTCCACAAAAGTGGAATGGCTTGATGCCCTCTAGCTTAAACTTCACCATCTTTTCAAAACAAGCCACGTGCCCATGGTGTGCAGCTAGCCAATCCATCCCGAGAATAACATCGAAGTCCAAGTCTTGAAACTAAAGGATGATCAGATCAATCGGCTATTCATACTGCTCGACTTACACTACACAGTTTCGGTATCCTCGGTCTGTATCAACCGACTTGCCAAGCGGAGTCAAAATGGTTAACTCGTGACATCGGTGACTCGGCTCAGACGCGAAACCTTTGGTGAAGCTAGGTGACACAAAGGAATGTGTCGATCCCGTGTCGATCAACACATGAGCTAGACACTCGTTAACAAGCAATATGCCTGTGCATTGTAATTAGGTACATCAATAAATTTCAAGCAAAACACACATAAAGTATAGATAGCATGATATACATGTAAGTATACATACATAATATGCAACATCAATTCGTACTCGAAGATTTTATAATTTTTACGTACCTTGCACAACATCGTCAGATGCCTGTGCGTCCCTTTCTGTCAAGGCAAAGACCCAGCTCTTGTTTGCCTGGCGAGGTGGCTGTGTGGTCTGAGTGGGCCATACGGGTCTAGATGCAGAAGCTTGTGATGACCCCTGCGGAGTAGTCTGCCCAACTAGGGGCTTGCTCCCCTGAGGCTGAGCCCGTGATTGTCGGCATGGGCAATCTTTATTCATGTGGCCCTGCTCGCCACAATGGAAACATCTTCCCGATACTCTCCGGCACTCTCCAGCCTAGTGACTCCGACCACAATAGTCGCACTCCTCAAAAGATGAAGAGGATGCAGGCGGCACATATCTGGTGCCCTGAGGAAAAGCGGGGTGAGGTGCCTATGAAGTAGCAGGATAAGGTGCTATCGGTGCAAGAGGAGGCCTCTGTGTTGATGTAGGCCTAAGAGCTAGGTACGGGGACATCCTGGCCCTCTTCTCCGGTGGTGCTGAGCCACTGGACTTACCCTTCTGCATGGCTCTTCCAAAGCCACTCTCTCTTCTCTTCAGAAACTCCTCCGAGTTCTTTTCAACGATCCTTGCCTTCCCCAAAATCTCACTCTAAGACTCCACCTGAAGAATGGAAACTCGATCCTTGATGAAGGGTTTCAACCTATTCTCAAATTTTCTGACTCGCATCTCCTCCGTCGTGATCAAGTGCTGTGCGAATCTAGACAACTCAACAAACTTGGCCTCATACTCGGCCACAACTCGGCCACACTCATATCCCCTTGCACTAGGGACATGAACTCCATTTCTTTTTGTTGCTTGATGATCGTGGGGAAGTACTGCCCATAGAAGGCATCAAGAAATTCACCCCATGTCCACGCTCTCCCGCCCTAGCCGTATCTCTCTGTCTCAACGCCACTCTCCACCAATGGTCGGCTTCTCCTTCCATCATAAAGGCAGCCTAGTACACCCTTTGCCCATCGGTGCAATGAAGAGCACGGAATATTTTCTCCAGTTGAATAATCCACGCCTCTACAAGCATGGGATCTGTGGTCCCATAGAAGGTAGGTGGATGTAGCCTTCAGAATGCCTCGCGTCCCAAAGTGTGATGTGGAGGAGGTGGGTGTGCCAATGTAGTAGTAGCAGCAGGCTATCGATCTGCTAACATGGTGATGGTTTCCACCATAGTATTTAACAACTGAGATATATCGTGTTGATCATCACCCGAGGGAGGGTCTCCTCCATTACTATTGCACTGAGTGTGGTAACCGTGACCCTGTCCACTACCACGTCTCATAATAAATCCTGAGAACAGTAGCAGAACATGAGCCTAACTTGGCAACTCATTTCATTTCATCATAACTTCAAGTTCATTTCATATTCATATGATATATAATAGTAATACATCGAGGTATACATTGCAATAGATAAACATACAATGTGTGGTTCTAGCGTAAGACATTAAGTTCGGTTGGATTCTAACTGGTTATGGACTAAGACTAAAGATTAGTCTATACTTGGAATACGACTCTTTCCTAAATCCTAATGCCTTGTGTTGATTGTAGTATCGAGTACTAAATGGCCCTAGGGACTCTAATGCCTAGGCTTTGATACCTCCTCTGTCACGACCCAAAATACCCCCTGGGAGTTAGGGATACTTTGGCTCGTGATGTGCCGTATCTGATACCAAACCATCTTGTCAAAATATACAAGGCAATACATAATGGAGACATAAAGTAATGCGGAAGCTTAATCATAGTGCAGAAGCGTAACCCAAAAATTTATTTTCTATACATATCACCTGTATTCCAAGTTTGTACATACATGACAAAGGTAAAGGTGGACATGTCCACCTATCAAAATACAAAAGAAACCTCACAGTCTCTCCACTCAGTAGTGGTCTAGATAGGGCCAACAGTCTAAGTCCCTTGCCTCCTCTTGAGGCTCCACATATGGCTCCTCCTCACCATAATCCTCCTCTATCCAAGGCCCTTGATCACATATGTCAAAGGGAACCCGTGTACCTGCCGACATAACATGTACAATTGAGCATGGAATACTGAGCGAGCGAAAACTACTAGCTAACAATGTTACAATAGAATAATAATACATATAAGTGCGTAAAGGAACACAAGTCACAAAATTCATGCTTAAAACCCCGTCTTAGAAAACCTTTCACAAAACTTGTTCTTTTCATGGAAAACAATCATCTTATGTATGCTTATGAGTTCTTATGAATGCTTGTGAGCCTCGTGTTTTCTTATGAGTTCTTGTGAGCTTAGAATTCTTATGAGCTTTCTTGAGAGTACCGAGTCCTTGTGAGCCTCTTGTGAGCTTATGAGTCCTTGTGAGCTTATGAACCTTGGAGACATATGCAAGATCTTAAACTTGTGAGTTTCTTATGAGTTCTTGAAAAGTCGTGTGAGACTTATGATCCGTGGAGTTTATGCAAAATCATAGACTTAATCCTTGTGAGCATGAAGTAACCGATCTTAGAATACCAACCAAAAGTTTGACTTTGTCAATGCTTATGCTTCTTTCTTATGAATGCCTTTGAAAACCTTGTTTATGATTCTTGAAATACATGCTTATGCGAAAACCTCGGTCATGCAAAACTTATCATGCGTGGAGTGCTTGTGAGCATTATTGTGTATATATGTAAAGCCTTAAAAATTCATATAGATTCATACAAGTCATATTAGCATTGTAGTATCATTGGAAAATTCTAAAATAGACTCTTGCTGAGGGGGCAAGAGCTCTACTGGGATTCCTCTGGGGAATGATGCATTCGTTGTAGACCACTGTTGAGGATCTGCTTGGGGATATGACACTGTTATGCATCGCTGTTGTGGATCTGAACTCTGTTGGAGACAACTGTCGGGGAAGCTGCTCTTCGATGCCATGTGATGGTTTTGTCGGGAGTTCGACGATACTAACTACTGCCGGATGTTGTTACCAAACTGCTCTTCAGCTTTTCTCTATTTTTTACCCTTGGAATGACCAAGTCAATAGTGTTCGCATAATTTTTTGCACGATGAAGCCGTTGCTGATTTTCCTCATGCCTGCGAAGCTGATTGATTTTTGTCCATTTTTTTACCCCTAGTCGCAAGACTAGGTCTGGGGTCACGTAATTTTTGTGCAATGAGTTCATTACTGGTTTTCACCATGCCCGCGACTTATTAGGGAAAATAGGTCTTCTCCTGTCATTGCCCTGAATAGCGCTCCTCTGGGGATTAGGGATGATGTTTCTGCTAGGAGTGTAGATGCGATATTACGCTTACTCGTAGTTTCTAGGGGATCTAGAAGGACTTAGAGTAGGACGAAATGTAGGTTAGGGGACTGAAGTTTGGGACGCCATGGGAATTTCTCCTGTTTGTAGTAGACTCTTCTATCTCTTGGGATTCTTTTTGTTGTACTCTCTTGGGGATTTGTACCCCCCTTTTTTGGGGGGGAATTTGAGGGAGGTTGTCCCTACTGGGGAGAGTGAGAGAGGTTGTCTCTGCTTGGAAATTGGTTTTTCAAGAGAGGTTGTCTCTGAAAGATTTTTACTGGGGACAGGGTCTGAAGAGATTTGTCTCTGAGAGGGGGATTCTCTGACTCTTGAAAATGTTTCAACTTCTATTTTAGGCTTTCCTTTGATGAAAATTTTTATACCCTTGTGAGTCGATTCGACTGAGGAAGTTGAGAGGATTATTGTTCTAGCGGACTCTGTGGGGGGAGTTTTGGAGAGGTCTTGGTTCCACTGGGGATGATTTGGCTCTGTGTAGGGAAGTCAGGGGATATTTTGACTCTTCTGGGGAGTAGTTAACTTCGCGGGGGAAAGCTGGGGAGGTATGATCCCTTTTTGTGATTGCACCTGGTTTGTCAAGTTGCCTATGTACCCTTTGTAGGATCAGTTCATGATGTAGTTCACACAAATACTGCAGAGGCAAGGGAGGGTGTCCCTAAAATGGCTTAATGAAAGAGGGGCTGTTAGGCTCAAAAGGGGCTAACTAGCGGATTTCATTTATATATAAACGGGTTACATTTAAAGAGATAAGGAGTGTGCCAAAGGTGGCTTCCTATCATTTCCCGAAGATTCTATGAGTGCAAAACACCTATCAGATCTAGACTCTAAGCGCAGTATCTTTTGACTTTGTCCATGTAGATGGGATCCAGGAGGTCTTCGTCATCCGTACGTCCGAGTCGAAGGACGCCGCCTGAGAATTTGTCTCGGACAAAGTATGGGCCTTCGTAGTTAGGTGTGAACTTGTCCCTCGGGTCAGGGCGGTTTGGCAACATCTTCCGGAGAACCAGGTCACCGATCTTAATGATTTATGGCTTGAATTTTTTGTTTAATGCCCTGGCCATGTACCTCTAATAAGCCTGAGAGTGGTTGATAGCTTTCTGTCGCCGCTATTCAATCAAATTCAACTGCTCATATCGGGTCTGTACCCATTTTGCTTCTGACAGCTTTGCTTCCATTTGAAAAAATTTGAAATCTAGGGTTTGAGTTGAGAATCTCACAAGTTCAAGGGGATGGTTCGGTTCCCCTAAAAGTCTATCTATCCTTTTGATGATTTTAACAATTAAGTTATTAGCTTAAGGGATGATAAAATTTAAGTGTGGAAATAGAAAACCAAGCAAACCATAATACATAGATTTTTACGTGGAAACCTTTCCGGAAAAAACCACGGGACCTAGTCCAACCATGAGAATCCACTAAGACAAAGTAAACAAGAACTTACAAGACTTGAACTTGACTCATTCGGACTCGACACTAAGAACCTTCAGTTCTTAGTTCTCCACGCCTCAAAAGGTCATCACGTACTCTCAAATCCCATGATCAATCACAGCTACTCGTACTTCTCTTTGTGTCTCGAAAACAATCTACGATCTTCCGATCTATCTCTGTCAATGACGGCTTCAGAATCCACCAACCAAATCACATATCCACGATCCGTCTCGGATTCATCTCCTATGCAAAGCCTCTGGAACACTCCGGCCAAGGTGTTCTATCCAGAACGGGTTGATGGTTTGATAGAAATCAATACGTAGATGGACTCCTTCAATGCACAAGTCCAAACAAGCTAATATGGAGCTTTAGGCTTGTAATCTCTAGGTAGAATGCACCTAAAAAAGAGGGTAGAGAACAATAATTTTCATAGGTTTTATAACCTCTAGAGAAACTTAAAATCTCTCTCCACACACTCCCTAAGTTGTACTCCACGAGTTAGAGGGGTTCACAATATATAGGGAACTCAAAACAGTGCTTAAAAGTTGTTAAAATAGTCAAAAACCCAAAGTTAAAATAGTCAAAAACCCTGAGGTGAAAACCGAATTTCAAACCTCATTTTTAGCTCTTGGTCCCTTCACGAAAGTTGTCAACACAGTCATTTTGACATATTATGGAGCAAAATCTGAGCTATGGTTTGGGAGATATTCCAAAAACAAGCAACTTCTGTTTTTTGAAAAATTTCAGAATTTTAAACAAATTTTGCACTGTTTATCTCATCACCTAGGGTCCGTATGGTTAGTATAGGACACTTACCACCTAAGGCATCATATTAGGATTATTCTAATTCAATTCCCACCTATGGGCACATGGTATCTAGGTCACTTACCATCCTATGAAGGAAAAGATCAATCAAGTCTTCAACGGTCTTCAACTTCACTTGTTTGCGGATGCTTGATGGCAATGACACAAGATATACACTTAGACACCTAGACTCCCTTGTTTTGACACCGAAATATGCCAATACAAAAAACATGTACTTTACAATCTCCCCATTTGGCAATTCCGTGGCAAAACTAAACTGAAGTACATGACTTGACACAAACTCACCCAAACACATCAAAACAGTGAATTAGGAATTTACACTACTCCAACACTCTTACATGACATTAATTGACAAATCATCTTAAATTAAGACACTTAAGCTCTTGTCAAGTAAAATCAGTCTACTGCAACCCTGCACCTGCACCTGCACCTGCACATGCTCATAAACAAGACACCCAATGAAGCATGTTTGGAATAAAAATAAATAAGCACAGGTAATGCAAGGAATGTACTAAACTTGGGAAACTGTACCCCAACATTCTCCCCCTTTTTGGCACAATTGCCAAAGGTAATCATGATGCCAATATTACAAGGAATATATAAATTTAATACATGTGAAATATCAAGGCAATCACAGTACAACCAAATAAATGCGGACAGCATGGGGACTAAAGAGTGGGGAACAAAATATCAATATAAAGCATAAACTCCCCCTCAACTACTCAAGTACAAACTCCCCCTCAACAACACAACTTGATCTTCTCCCCCTAAGATCAAGGATACCACCAAAAAAGTAGGGCACCTATGCTAGAAAGGCCCATGATAACCAAAAAGAAAACACATAATAATATTACAAAAAAAATATCAAGTGCCACACAAGCATGCATCAAAATTATTCCAAGCAGTAGTAATTTAAAATTACAAATCCAATGAAGAACATGACTAGTTAGTCCGACTGAGGATACACTTCTAACTAAATCTCACAGAATGCTAAAGCATAGCTTAGACACATTTATTGAATAGTTCAAAAGTGAAGCAATATGTGTGTAGTGGTGGTCTGACAAGATACTAGATCAAGGTTTCTTTTCCTTTCCAAGGATATGGCATTAATCACTAAGGAGACTCCCGGAGATATACATCATAGAATTCAAACCTAGTTAGATCCAAATAAGCTGATTTTTTACAGTTTAGTGCTCATTTTTCCATTTTATTTGACTCAATATTTTTTCTTTTACTTTTGGTCAAATTCCCCCAAACATTGTAAGATTTCTTTTGATGTTCTTTATCTGAATATATCTTTTCATGCAATGATGGTTTTCACACTCTCCAGGTAGGTAGTCCTGGCTATTGGCAGTAGGGGCTTTTACTCTAGTTACCCAGATAGATACCTACTGTCCGCCTAGGTAGCCATTTCATATTGTTTGCATCCAATAGTGACTTCACACTATCCTAGTAGGTAACCCTTTTCATTGCAACAATTTTAGTTCATGGAGGATACATAAAATGAGGATGAGTAACAAATATGGTCATTCTAGATTGGTCATCAAAGGTCACACTATTGGGATAAGTCAAAAACCTACAGATTGGGAAATAGACCTCTCAATAGAATCAGTCAGAGTGCATGTGAAATTTGTAAAGCATACACACATGAATAAGTCTCTAACTGTTCAAGGTAAAACCAGTCTAATTTTCAGCCTAACCAAGAGACTATGCAGGTGATATATCCTCAATCAGCAATAAACTCATGTTCAAACCTGGACAAATATAGAAATAAAGATCACACAAGGAATGCAGATCATGGAAGTCAAATAGGGGCAACATGACAAAAATCTTTTTGGATTTTATAGTTTTTCAATCTTTTTGGATTTTTTCAAAGTAAAGAAAACAGAAAAACATATCAAAGCAAATAAAGACTACTAGTATACATAGATAGCATAGCACTAGGACAAGATATATCACTAACAACACACCCTAGGCTATAACAGGCATAGGCTAAATGAAGCCCTTTAGGTCTTCCTTTCTCACCCAAACGGTTTTGGAAGTTTGATTGACCCTTTGGTCTCTAACCATTTCAATTGAGATAGGTATAACCTTTAGCCTCTTCCTCCTATTCCAGGATTGAGTCCTAGAATTATGGCGGGCATTATGGTTCTCCCAGTTACCTCCTCTATATCTAGCATGAGGAGTGTCATTACCATGCCACTGTCTAGAGTTGTGAGCAATCTTCATCACATCTTCACACAAACTCCTAGATTTTTCTACTAGGACCTCAACTCTCCTTTAAAGATTCCCTTTAAAGTTATTTTGGTTCTCAAAATCATGATTGGGCATTCTTTAAAGTTTAGAACATCAAGGCTTAATATGACCCTTCACTCCAAATCTATGATATGTATGAATGAATTTCTGAGTAGAAGGGTCTTTCTCTTTAGCAGGAGGGTGTCTTTTAGCACCAAGCTCAGTGTTCAAGGTGGATGGAGTTCTCTTCTCATCTCCACACCTCTGATTTTGCTCAAAATCAGCCAACTTGATTTCAAGACTTGTCTTTTCATCAAGACAAACATGTAAATCAGATTCAAATAGTTGAGTCTTAGCAAGGAGGGAAGCCTTCTCTTCCTCAAGCTGTGATACAAGAGCTCTTAACCCCAAAGCCAGTTGGTTTAAGGCATCTTTTTCCATTTCAATAGATTTGATCTTTTTGGACATGGAAAACTAAACCTTTTTCATCTGTAGGCATTCCTGAAATAGTTCATCATAGGCTGCCTCAAGGTCTCTCTCAGAATCTGAGTCATTCTAACTCTCATCATCCTCCTCACCATCACTACAGTGTTGGTTACTCACAGCATTTGAAGAAGATTCTTCAATCCCAGATAAAGATGCAGTGAAAGCCACATAACCCCTAGTCTCCTCACCAGAAGAACTATCCGATTCCTCAGATTCACTGTCATCCCTTGTCTTGCTCTTAAATCTTTTCTTATTAGAGCACTCAATGGCAATATGGCCACAGCCTTGGCATTCATAGCATTGAACACCATGGGGTTTCTTGTCCACACTTTTAAGATGTTTCTTATTTTCAAAGTGCTTAGACTTGGGCTTTTCAAAAGATTTTTGTCCTTTCGGAATAAATCTCTTATTAAGTTTCAAAAATTATCTAAATTTCTTTGCAAATAAAGCCAACTCTTCTTCTTCATTCTTAGAGTCACTATCTGAACCATCTATGGATTCTTTGATAGATTTCAAGGCAATGGATTTGGGTTTCTTAGATAGGTTTAGATTTAGCTCACAGGTTTGGAGAGAACCAACCAACTCTTCAAGTTTGAGAGTATTAACATTTTTTATCTCTTCGATGGTGGTAACCTTCGATCGAAATCTCTCAAGTAGAGATCTCAAAATTTTTCTAAAAATTTTGGACTCTAGAATTCTATCCCCTAGATTGAAACTAGAATTGACAATGTCACTCAGATTAGTGTAAAAACTATCAAAAGTTTCATTATCATCCATCGTCAACTTTTCAAACTTAGAGGTCAGCAATTGAAGTTCGGAGATCTTGACAGTTGTAGTCCCTTCATGGGTAATTTGAAGAATATCTCATGCTTCCTTCGAAGTGTCACATTTAGAAATACGTCAAAATTCTTCGAGTGTGACAGTGGCGAAGATTGCATTGAAACCCTTATTATTCCATCTACAACTTTCAAGTTCTACATTGGTCCATTCAGAGGAAGGTTTAGGGATGGTCTGGTCATTTATGGTCTTTGTCGAATGGGTCCAACCATGTTCAATGGAGAACCATACTCTCTCATCTAATTATTTAAGAAACACTCACATTCGTGCTTTCCAATAGGCATAATTATTCCCATCAAATAATGGGGGACAAGAGATGGATCCTCCCTCTCTTCGGAGATTCATATTCAGCGAAAAATACAATGAGATCACATTAATAAATTAGTGAATCCGCTCTGATACCAATTGAAAAAATTCGGTAAATCTCAAATCTAGGGTTTGAGTTGAGAATCTCACAAGTTCAAGGGGATGGTTCGGTTTCCCTAAAAGTCTATCTACCATTTTGATGATTTTAACAATTAAGTTATTAGCTTAAGGGATGATAAAATTCAAATGTGAAAATAGAAATCCAAGCAAACCATAACACAAGGATTTTTACGTGGAAACCCTTCTGGAAAAAACCACGAGACCTAGTCCAACCATGAGAATCCACTAAGACAAAGTAAACAAGAACTTATAAGACTTGAACTTGACTCCTTCGGACTCGACACTACGATCCTTCAGTTCTTAGTCCTCCACACCTCGAAAAATCATCACGTACTCTCAAGTCCCGTGATCAACCGTAGCCGTTCGTACTTCGCTCTGTGTCTCGAAAACAATCCACGATCTTCCGATCGATCTCCGTCAATGACGGCTTCGGAATCCACCGACATATCCACGATCCGTCTTGGATCGATCTCCTTCACAAAGGCTCCGGAACACTCTGACCAAGGTGTTCTATCTAGAATGGGTTGATGGTTTGATGAAAATCAATACCTAGATGGACTCCTTCAATGCACAAGTCCAAACAAGCTAATATGGAGCTTTAGGCTTGTAATCTCTAGGTAGAATGCACCTAACAAAGAAGGTAGAGAACAATAATTTTTATAGGTTTTATAACCTCTGGAGAAGCTTAAAAACCCTCTCCACACACTCCATAAGTTGTATTCCACGAACTAGAGGGGTTCACAATATATAAGGAACTGAAAACAGTGCTTAGAAGTTGCTAAAATAGTCAAAAACCCAAAGAGGCATTAAAAAAAAATGGTTTCGGCATGTTTACCATATTAGGGTCGACCCCCAAGGAGAAATGTGTACTTGGGTCAACCCAAGTATCCTCCAGGGTCAACCCCCACATTTGCAAGTCTCTGCCACTTTGCACCATAGTGTTTTTTGGCTCTTCAGGGTCGACCCTCAATGCCCAAGGTAGACCCTGAGGTGAAAACTGAATTCCAAACCTCATTTTTAGCTCTTGGTCCCTTTATAAAAGTTGTAGCTCTTTTTGACATGGTCGTTTTGACATATTATAGAGTAAAATTTAAGCTACGATTTGGGAGATATTCCAAAAACAAGCAACCTTGGTTTTTTTAAAAATTTCAGAATTTTAAACAACTTTTGCACTGTTTATCTCATCTCCTAGGGTCCGTATGGTTAATCTAGGACACTTACCACCTAAGGCATCATATTAAGATTATTCTAAGTCGATTCCCACCTATGGTCACATGGTATCTAGGTCACTTACTATCCTATGAAGGAAATGATCAATCGAGTCTTCAACGGTCTTCAACTTCACTTGTTTGTAGATACTTGACGACAATGACACAAGATATACACTTAGACACCTAGACTCCCTTGTTTTGACATCGGAATATGTCAATAGAAAAAACATGGACTTTACAATCTCCTCCTTTGGCAATTCTATGGCAAAACCAAACTGAAGTACATGACTTGACACAAACTCACCCAAACACATCAAAACGGTGAATTAGGACATTACACGACTCCAACGCTCTTACATGACATCAATTGAAAAATCATCTTAAATTAAGACACTTAAGCTCTTGTCAAGTAAAATCAATCTGCTGCAACCCCAGACATGCTCATAAACAAGACACCAAGTGAAGCATGTATGGAATAAAAATAAATAAACACAGGTAATGCAAGGAATGTACTAAACTTGGGAAACTGTACCCCAAAATTCTCCCCCTTTTTGGCACAATTGCCAAAGGTAATCATGATGCCAATATCACAAGGAATATATCAATTTAATACATGTGAAATATCGAGGCAATCACAGTACAACCAAATAAATGCAAACAATGCGGGGACTAAAGAGTGGGGAACAAAATATCAATATAAAGCATAAACACCCCCTCAACTACTCAAGCACAAACTCCCCCTCAACAACACAACTTGATCTTCTCCCCCTAAATAACACGACTTGAAGGCAGTAGGTAGGTTGATCCTGTTGCTGGATTTCAATCGGCCAGAGCATGATGCCCCTGGGGATCTCTACCATGGAAGCTAGAGTGGCCAGTGCATCGACAAATCTGTTGTGGTTCCTGGACCTGTGGTTGAAGCTGATTCTTCTGAATTGCGTGATTAGCACGTTGAGGTAGGCCAAGTACAAGACTAGCCGTGCTTCTCAGATGACCCAAGATTCATTTGCCTCACAAATTACCAAAGATGAGTCATCGTAGACATCGATCTCTTCAATCCCGATGCCTAGGGCTTCTTTCAGACCGGCTATGCATGCCTCATATTCTGCTTTGTAATTAGAGCATCTAAATCATAGCTTGACTGAGATAGGGAGGTGTACTCCCTTAGCTGAGATCGGGACTGCTCCTGCCCCATATCCATGGCTATTAGCAGCTCCATCAAAGTATAACTCCCAGCTGGAGTACTCTTGTTCATCTGCTTCTACATACAGGATGAGTTCATCTGGAAACTGATCATGTACTAAAACATAGACTTGTGCTGGGCTGAGAGCCAGGTGATCTGCTATTGCCTACCCCTTGTTTGACTTATGAGTCATGTATATGATGTCAAATTCAAACAACATCATAAGCCATCGGGCAGTCCTTCCGGTGGTTGCTGGCTTTTCCAGTAGGTACTTGAGTGGGTCCATCCGAGAGATCAGGACTGTCAGGTAGGTAAGTAGATAGTACTGAAGACGCTTAGTTGCCCTGACCAGTGCCAGATAACTCTTTTTAAGAGGGTTGTACCGCTCTTCATACTCTAGCAGCGCTTACTGATGTAGTAGATGGCTTGCTCTGTTTTGTCGATCCCGTTATGTTGTGCTAGAATGCACCCCATGGAGGTTTCTTGTACTGAAATATAGAGCAGAAGAGGCCGTCCTGACGTAGGAGGCACGAGTATTGGCGGATTGAGGAGATACTGCTTTATTCGGTTAAAGGCTTCTTGGTATTCTACTGTCCAGACTTTCAGTGTATTCTTTCGATAAAGCTTGAAGATTGGCTCGTATATCAGACTGAGTTGAGAGATGAATCTACTGATGTATTGAATTTTGCCTAGGAACCCTTAGATTTCCTTTTTTGTTTGGAGAGTTGGCATTTCGATAATGGCCTTAGCTTTGGCTAGATCGATCTTGATGCCTCTCTTGCTGACTATGAAGTCGAGGAGCTTTCCTAATGAGGCTCCAAAGACACATTTGGTCGGATTCAGTCTGATGCTGAATTCTCGGAGTCTGTCACAAAGTCTCTTCAAGTATTCAGGGTGCTGCCTGGCAGTTGGAGATTTGACGATCATGTCATCCAGGTAAATTTCAATCGATTTATGGATCAAGTCATGGAACAGTGTCATTATGGCCCACTGGTAAGTTGCTCCTACTTTCTTGAGTCTGAAGGGCATTGCCTTGTAGCAAAATGTACCCTAAGGTGCAATGAATGAGGTTTTCTCCAGGTCTTCTTCTGTTATCCTGATCTGGTTGTATCCGAAGAAACCATCCACGAATGAGAGTGTCTCATTCCTAGCAGTATTGTCGACCAGAATGTCGATGTGTGAGAGAGGGAAGTTGTCTTTGGGGCTTGCCCTGTTCAGATTCTGGTAGTCGATGCACATTCGGACTTTACCGTCCTTCTTGGGTACTGGGACAATGTTGACCAACCACTCAGGGTAGTTTGCTACTACCAAGAAGCCTGCACTGATCTGCTTTTCGACTTCTTCCTTGACCTTCTGCGACCATTCGAGTCTCATCCATCTCAGTTTATGCTTAACTGGTTTGACGTCCGAGATAAGGGGTAGTCTATGCACCACCAATGCTGGGTCTAGGCTGGGCATGTTTGTATATGACCAGGTAAAGACATTACTGTAGCTTTTCAAAAAGCTAATCATGTCTATTTTTGCTGAGAGTTCGTGTTTGTGCCAATCCTGACTATCTGAGGGTTGTCTTCGGAACCAAGCTTGACCATCTTGCTGTCCTCAATTTTTTACTGTAGAAGTCCTTTGTTGTGCTCAAAGAGGTCCAAAATTTCCTGAGGCGGTTTCCCATCCGGTTCTGAGTCATATTCTGCTTCGAAAAGCTCAAGGAGGGTTTTAGGGGTAGCCTTGTTAGAAGCAATTTCCTGACAAATTAATTAGCTTAGTTTAGCATGCTTATAATGATTTTTGTTCTTTGTTAGCTTCTAGACACTAGGCCTTCCAGGGGAAGAGTCCATGTGATTTCGTCATCAGCCGATATGAAATGTTTGTTTGTTTTATTTTTTGAAAACATGATTTTTGAGTCAAAAACATCTGATTTTCATTGATAAAATGTACAGTTTACAAAATGAACTCAAAGACAAAAAGAGGCCGACAGTGACCTAACATTTGGATTTTTGCAACGGGAGCAAAAGAGAGATAGAATGAGAAGAAGGGTGGTGCTCCGATCACTGCTTGATCGAACCAACCTGCACTGTATTTGGCTGCTTGCCCCGGCCCTGAATGGCTTCAACAGTGTGCGCCTCAATCCACCAATGAATTAGTGGTCGGCAACTGGAGGATGCTTCAGTGTTGTTAGAGAGGGTGTAGACTTGCTCTCCCATTGATTCTTCCATTTTTGTGGCATCTTCGACAGTCAGCTCGTCGAAAAGTGAGGCCATGTTGAGTACTTCTGGGTTCGAAATCCCTGAAGATTCAGCACTGGGCTGAGGGTTTGAGGCATTGGTGATGGGCGCAATAGGTATATCTGGGTAAGGTTTGAAAGTCCCTATCAGAAAGGTTACAGATATGTGAGGTCGGGGTTCAATTTTTCCCAACCAACTATTTTTCTTGGTGAATTTGGAGAGATAATCCTCAAACTTGGGCTTGTACCCTAATTCGAATGGCGGAGTGTACCGAGGAGGGGTATAGTTCTTCTTCATCCCTTGATTTCTTACTCCCAGGCCTGCCCCTGGTTGGTAATTCATGCAAGCCATCATCTTGACGAATGATGGCATTGCTTGCTTGCTTTGATGCTCTATTTGAGCAATGAAGCTAACCTGCTCAAACTGTTAGGTCATGAAGGTTGTTCCTTGACCTAGCTCTTGGATGTCCCCAAAGGAACTTGCCAATTCCTCAGACGGAATTATGACTAAGTGGTCATCCTGAATAAATTTGATCCTCTAATGCAGTGAGGAGGGAATAGCTCCAACCGAGTGGATCCACGGCCTTCCTAAGGGCAAGGTGAAAGATGCTGGCACATTTACAACCTGAAAGTTTGTTGTGAAGTGAGTTGGTCCGACCCTGATGGTCAAGTCAATATCACTCAGGTTCTACCTTGTGGTGTTTTCAAATGCCCTGATAGTCATTGGCCGCTTCTTCACTTGGCTAAGATTTAGACCTAGGCTTTACAGAGTGGAGAGAGTGCAGACATTAAGGTCGGAGCCATTATTAATAAGTACTGATGAAAGAGTTCAGTCCATGCATTGAATTGCTATGTATAAAGCCCGTGTGTGATCTCTGTCACTGTCCAGTATCGCCTTTTCCGTGAAGGAAATGATTCTAGATTCAAGGACTTACCCCACCATTTGCCCCAGTTTCTCGGGCGTTATATCTGGTGTCACGTGAGCATTGTCGAATACTTGGAGCAGTTGTTTCCGGTGATGCTCGAAAGTTAGAAGAAGACCCAAGATGGATATCTGTGCTGGGACCTTGCTTAATTTCTAAGTAATATTGAATTCCTCAACCTTCTCTAGGATTTTATACAAGACTGCGAATCAGCTCCTTCCTTTTATAGGTCTGATACCCCTGCCTTCTCATTCTCTATCTCTGCTCCCTTCGCTTTTGCTGGCTCAGTCACGGGAGGTTGATATACCCGACCAGATCTAGTTAGGTTGGCTATGCTCTCGCTCTCAAGGATAACAGAGCAAGGAGTGGGTACTCGATTGAGATCAAACGGCAGTTCTGTGATGTAGGGGATCCAGACAGGGCCTGAAGAGGTTGAGGCTTGAGCTGGAGCTATAGGCCAATTTGTAGGGTAAGGAATAGTATAGACAATCTACTCAGGGACAGGTTTCTGGATTGAAGACTGAATGGTCTGTATATTTGACTGAGGAACAGGGATTATGACAGGGTTTTGGTTAGAGGGCCTGATGATGCTATCATCCACTACGGGTGCATAGGGTCTCAACTACCTTGCCCTGAGCTCTTCCCACTCGATAAAATTGATTTGATTGTTGTGTGGGGGTAGTGGCACCTGGTCGATGCTGTTATTGTTGGGAGCCAGCTCGACCTTACCCTTATCCCAGAGATCCTGGATAGCGCACTTCAGGCCAATGCAATAATCTGTTATATGGCCTGAATCTTGGGGAAAGGCACAGTGTTGATTAGCATCATAGTTTTTGTTTTGTTTATCTGGAAGTAAGAGAGGGGTAGGGCCTCTCAGTGTGAGAAGACCCTGCTTGGTCAAGAAGGCCAACAATTGACTAAGGGAGTAAGGGAGAGGGGTAAAGTTCCTGGGCAGATGGTTTTGCCCCTGATTTTGTCTGGCTGGCCGGGTACTACCTGACGCTTGCTGAGACTGAGCAGCGGACGCTAATAATCTGATAGGAGGGGTAGAAGATACCATCTAGACATCTTCTCTTCTTTTCTAGTTCCGGGGACCACTGTTTCTGCTTGCTGATGTCACCGTTGTTTTGGGAGGAGCTAACCCCAAGCTGGAGTAAATGGCCCCTCTCTAAATGGTTATCTCGACGCGGGCACCAGTCTTGATGATCGTGTTAAAGTCTACCACTGGCAGGATGACCATTAGAGTCGAGTAGGGCTGCTTCAGAGTGTCCATGAAAATGTTCAGCAACTCCTCTTTTGGGATAGGAGTAGAGACTTTTGCAACTATTGTCCTCCAGCGGGAGGCGTATACCAAGAATGACTCGTTGTTCCGCTGGCTCATCTGTTCGAGCTGGCTTCTTTGAGGTCGGAGTTCTTGATTAAAGGAGTACTGCTCCACAAACATGTCCATGGTATCCTGCCAAGTCTTGACTTTCTGGTTATCGACTGACATCCACCAAGCAAGGGCTACTCCCTTTAAACTCTTCTGGAAGTACTGGATCAACAGAGGCCGATTCTTATTATACAGGAGCATGTCCCCCATGTATATTTGTAGATGTTGTTTAGGATAGCCTAAGCCGTCATACTTGTCGAAGTCGGGTACCTTGAACCATAGGGGTACTGCATCCCAGGATGAGAATGTTAGATCCTCTAATGATAGGGTGGGATTGGCAGATGCTCCTCTCATCCTTCTCATCTCCTTCTTCATCTGTTTAATTTCCTCGTGTTAGTCCCGTAGGGACGGAGTTGGGTCCGATGAGGCTGCTCCTTGTACTGGTCATACTCCTCTCCTCTGCCTATCGCGAGTATGGGGTTAGGAATATTGATTGGGATAGGATGATGTGGCTCTGGATGAGGTTGATCAGGAGTTTCTCCAGGTAGAGATTTTGGTGGAGGGTTCTTCGGTACGGGTACCAATGAGAATCTTCAGGGATTCCAGTATGCTTTCCAACTTTGATTGCATGGCCGCTATATCCCGATCGTGAGACTGCAACAATTCATCTATCCTCTGTTGATGATCTGACAATTCTGTCATTGCTTCTGAGTTGCTCTCAGATAGGGCAATGTAATGTATAATTTCTGTGAGTAGTATCTCCGTCAAGACTGCTTCTGTGACGTCTGCGAGAATCGCAGTCATAGAACGAGTCATGGGACGACTTATGCAAACTGAAAAAGACATAACGGCTAACTATGAATATGCATGAAGATAGGAGGAAGATGCTAGAAAAATGATTTTTCATTGACGCATGTTATAGTACAGTGAGTACAAGACTATGCGACTCAAAGAAAGGAAAATACTCGATCCTAGGCAGGTCTATCCGGGATCGTGAAGTCAAGTGGCTGGGGTACACCGTTCAAGTCCATGATCTGTTGTTGGAGGGATGTGACCTCAATCTCTATGTTTGCAAGGGTCTCAGTAGCATTGAACATGCGGTATCCAAACTGTTGGATACGGGAGGTCATCTCCACCTTTGCACTATAAAGTTGTTCCTGATGGAAGTGCAGCTGGGCCCGGATGATGGCTCTCTCTGGCGTCGCCTCTCCACTTCTTCTGGCAAGAGCGGACTATTTGCTTAAGGTGCTCCACCTGCTGCTGCATGACCTGAAGTTCGTGGTCCTGCTCTGCTTCTTGTAGCCTGAATGCTTATTGGGCTTTCCGAAGCCGCTTCTCTTTTATCTGGATTTGGAATTGTCTCTCCAAGAAGATGTCTGTCCAGGGAACTACCTTTTCAGCTAAAGGTATGGTTCCGCTGATAGAGCTGAGACTGGTGTGGGCAGTTCCCTGGGCATAGGCATAGGGGATGGGATATCAAGGTCTTCCATCCAAAGCAGGTATGTAGCATCTGTAGGTGGTCTTGATGTAACCATAAAGTTGGGCCACTGATCTCGCTTGGAACTTTACCAATCTGACTGGAATCGACTGGTGAGGCGCTCGGAGTGCAGTGTGAAACTGGTGAAGTCATTTCCCTATCGGTCTATGACTGGGATGCGCTGAGGGAACCTGAACTGGCGGAGGACTTTGAGTGGCACATAGGCTGCTGAGCCAGTTAGACCGGCAAGGATCATACACTGTCTTCCTGTAATGACGACGCGAACTAGCCCCCTGAATACTAGCCACTTGCATTGCCACACAATCTCCTCCTCTGACAGGATTTGGAGAAGCTGGTAGACCATTCAGACGTCTGTTGTCGCTATCGGACCCTCATTCTATGAAATCTTGTGGGAAAGACTATAGGCTTCGTGGATGTCGCCTGGGACAGATATGATCGTTAGTTGGTGTGATACCAACCAAATGTGCAAGAGTGGAGTGCTGGCATGGAAGATGCCCTTTCTGTGGTCTATCGACTGGTTAAGAGCCCTGAGTAGCTCTGCAAGATGACTGGTACGATGATTCTGAAACTGCAGGTGTCCTCGATGATTCCGACCAATACTAATTCAACAAGTGCACGACATCTTGAGAACAACAACTGAGACACAACTATCAGTATAAAGGCATTGAGACTGGGGAGTTATGTTGCTATAGAGTCAGGGTTCCACCTGGGGTGGTACTGCTTTTCTAGAAAGCCTACAGGTATCCGGTTGAAAGTGCCGATAGGACCGGGCTGCAAGCAAGCAAGCTTGAGATGTAAGAACCTTGAGAGGTCTACCTGATAATTTATCTTGTAGCGCGGTACTATGACATTACCGTTCATGTTTAACCTCAGAATGCGCTGAATTTCTTCCAAAATCAGACATAGTTCATTCTTACCGAAACGAAAAACCATGTACGAGGGGTTCGAACACTGGATTACGGCGTTTAAGAGGTGCAAGTCTGGTTTAACCATGGATAGGTCTAAAGCAGATCCTAATTTGTAGTACTGGGCCCAAGCGGTATGCTGATCGAAAGTGAGGACCTTGATTGCATCGTGGAGGTTCTGATCACATGCCCCCTGAGAATGCAGAAGCATGGGCCAGACCGGTTGACCAATTAACTAGGTTATCCCTGAAGGACCTGCCATCTACACTGGACAAGACAGACTCGATGTGAGTGACTGTGAAATACAGATAAAAATGCAAAAGATGCAAAATTTATTAATTTTTGATTGGGTGTGACAAGGCTCATATGAGCCGATAGGGTAGTCGGACAGAGTTCTGGCGTGCTTTACCCGAGTTGTAGGAAATCAGAGGCCTATCAGGTCAAGGTTAGGTAGGTCTTTGGAAAGACCTATCTGCCTGAGGTTTGAACCTCATATGCTTTGTCAGGACACGGCGTCAGTTGTATTTATTACAAGCACAAGTTCGGCTCATTACATACCCTTGGATGAGTGTTTATCCAGGTAGAAAGTATCCGGGTAGCCAATCATGATTGGGGTCAGGTATAGGGTGCAAGTAGATTAGGGTTTTGGATAAGCCTCCCTGGGTGGGCTGCTTGTAGACTATACCCTAACTTAGGCTATATATATGAATGCTGGTATATGCAAGAGTGTTCCTAGCAGGATGGGGGGATCACTTACCACCGTATATGTGACTCCCTGAAAAGGGATGATTGGTGTAAGCGGGAGCGTTCAGAATCATTTTCTGAGAGTGATCAGCCACCAGGAGTAACTCTGCGAACCTCCAAGACTTTTAAGCCACTGACACTGAGGATGATCATCCACCAGCCGTTAGCGTAATAAGCCTAACTAATGGGTTTTGGTTTTATTGCACTATTATGACATGTATGGATGCACTGTACATAATTAAACAAGAGATGTAAAATGATTAGTATTAGGTTAAACACATAGGCGTTTTAGCAAGTTTAAAATTAATTGGCTTAATCTTAGGTTCTGGGCTGAACCTATTGGCTTAATCTTAGGTTCTGGGTTGAACCTTTAGACATAAGTCCCCAACAGAGTCACCAGAGTTGTGAGCACGGGATTTCACTTCCTAAAATTAATCTCACGGGTTTAGAGTCGCCACCTATTCATTCAGAAGGGATAAGTCCCCGGGAAAGTTGGATAAGGTCTTGGTCGGCGAATTGAGATCAGGGTAAGAGGTTTGGTTAAGTCCGGAGAAGGTGTTAAGCACCCCGAGGCTTCCATTTTTCAATGGTTCCCTACTCCCTATGATTAAGCCAATTAATGTCAATGTCTTGCTAAAATGTCTAAGTGCTTAAAAGTGATACTAATATAAAAAAGAAGAGCTAACTAGGGTCGAACCCGGATTGGGTTACCTACGTACTCACAAGGTGAGATCAGACCGTCTTAGTTCTAACACTTGAGCCCATGCCGAGGTTAGGGGTGTGTGTGTGTGCACCAAAGGTGGCTAACAAGCTAATCCGGTAGACTAGGATTTGATTGACCGAGGGTGGTCAAGTGTAAGGTATGACCCCGGTAGGCTTAGGATTAGTCCGGTAGACTAGGGTTTGGGCCAGGTAGGCCCAAAAGAGAAGTTTGACCAAGGTTAGGATTGCTAATCAGGGTTAGGTCAAACTAACTATAGTTAGGATTACTAACCATAGTTAGAATGATGAAGTCAAGCCCGGTAGGCTAAGGTTGAGCCCGGTAGGCCAAGGATAAGCCTGGTAGGCTAAGGGTGAGGCCCTGTAGGCCAAAGCGGATTTAACCGAGGTTAGGGTTTGTTAATCGGGGTTAAATGGGAGTTAACCATGGTTAGGGCTGCTAACCATGGTAAAAAGTCCAGAAACTTATTTTTTAGTCTTTTTATATTTTTATAATATTTTGTGATTTTTTCAGATTTTTATTGGTTAAGGATTACTTAACCATGGTTAAAAGTTAACAAAACATGGATTTTAACTAAGGTGAAAGTGGTCACAGAGAACGTTTCTGGATTCTAGAGAATATTTTTGATTTTTCAAGGATTTTTCCAGAATTTGTGGGGTTAAGGGGGTGCTTAACCATGGTTAAAAGTTAACCCAAGATAGTTTCAACCATGGTTAAAGGTCAAGTTTAGCCAAAAGTGGGCACAGGGAGCATAGCAGGGCTTAGAATGGCTTCCTACCTAACCCAAGTCCTATACAAAGCCCATAAATTAAAAATTTTAAAAATGGAGGTAATCGGATTTCTTCTATCCAGTTAAACTTTTAATCATAGTTTGCACTGAAATAACTGGAATTAGAGAGTGAACCAGAAGAAAGTAAAAGCACAGGGGGATAGCCTGATGTGAGTTTAGGTGTGTATCTTGTGTCGTTACTGTCAAGCATCTACAAACAAGTGAAGTTGAAGAGTGTTGAAGACTTGGTTGATCGACTCAGTTGATCATTTCCTTCATAGGATGGTAAGTGACCTAGATACCAAGCTACCATAGGTGGGAATTGACTTAGAATAAACCTAACATGATACCTTAGGTGGTAAGTGACCTAAACAAATCATACGGACCTGAGGTGATTAGATATGTAGCCCAAAACAAGTTTAAAATGCTGAATTTTTTTTAAAAACCAAGGGTTCTTGTAGGTGGCATATCTCCCAAACCGTAGCTCTAATTTTGCTCCATAATATATCAAATTGACCGCATCAAAAAGAGATACAACTTTTGTGAAGGCAGCAATGGCTGAAAATGAAGTATTAAAATCAGGTTGTCACCTCAAGGTCGACCCTGACCATTGAGGGTTGACCCTAATTATCAAAAATATTGTATGGGAAAATTTGGCAAAAAGCAAGAATTTCCAGGGTCGACCCTAGAGGACCTTTCGGTCGACCGAAGTGGCATGTTGGGTTAACCCAAGTGTCTCCTAGGGTCGACCCTGATATGGGAAAAATTCCTAAACCATTTTTTTAATGCCTCTTTGGGCTTGGCTATTTTAGCAACTTCCATACATGGGTTTTGAGTTCCCTATTTATGGTAAATCCCTCTAGTTCGTGGAGAACAACTTTGGGAGAGTATAGAGAGACTTTTTAACTCCTTCTAGAATTCATAAAAACTCTGGAAACTTATTGTTCTCCTCCCCTTTGTTAGATGCTTTCAACCTAGAGTTTACAAGTCAAAAGCTCCAATCTTGCTTGTTTGGACTTGTCTATTGAAGGAGTCCATCTAGGTGTTGATTTCTATCAAACCATCAACCCATTCTGTATAGAACAACTTGGCCAAAGTATTCCAGAGCCTTTCCAAAATAGATCGATATGAGAAGGATCGTGGATGTGTGATTTGGTTGGTGGAATCTGAAGCCATCATTGACGGAGATCGATCGGAAGATCGCGGATTGTTTTCAAGACACAAAGAGAAGTACAAGCGGCTGCGGTTGATCACGAGACTTGAGAGTACGTGATGACTTTTCGAGGCGTGGAGGACTAAGAACTAAAGGATCGTAGTGTCGAGTCCGAAAGAGTCAAGTTCGAGTCTTGTAAGTTCTTATTAACTTTGTCTTAGTGGATTCTCATGGCTAGACTAGGTCCCGTGATTTTTTCCAGAAGGGTTTCCACATAAAAATCCTTATGTTGTGGTTTGCATGGTTTTCTATTTTCCTCACTTAAAGTACATCATCCTATAATTCATAACTTAATTGTTAAAACATCAAAAATGGTAGATAGACTTATAGGAAGCCCTAATCATCCCCTTGACTTTGTGAGTTCTCAACTCAAACCTTAGATTTGAGGTTCACCAAAAAATTTTTAATTAGTATCAAAGCGGGTTCACTAACTTTTTAGTGTGATCTTCTCACATATTTTCGGTGAATATGAATCTCCAAAGAGAGGGAGGATCCATCTCTTGTCCCTCATTATTTGATGGGAATAATTATGCCTATTGGAAAGCTCGAATGAGAGCGTTTCTAAAATCATTAGATGAGAGAGTATGGATCTCCATTGAACAAGGTTGGACCCATCCAACAAAGACCATAGATAATCAGACCCTCCCTATACCTTCCTGTGAATTGACCAATGTAGAACTTGAAAGTTGTAGATGGAACAGTAAGGGTCTAAATGCAATCTTCGCCATTGTCACACTCGAAGAATTTCGGTGTATTTCTAAATGTGACAATTCGAAGGAGGCATGGGACATTCTTCAAATTACCCATGAAGGGACTACAATTGTTAAGATCTCTAAACTTCAATTGTTTACCTCTAAGTTTGAAAAGTTGATGATGGATGATAATAAAACCTTTGACAGTTTTTATGCAAATCTAAATGACATTGTCAATTCTAGTTTCAATATAGGGGAAAGAATTCCTGAGTCCAAAATTATTAGAAAAATTTTGAGATCTCTACCTGAGCGATTTCAATCGAAGGTTACCGCCATCGAAAAGAGCAAAAATGTTGATGCTCTCAAAATCAAAGAATTGGTTGGTTCTCTCTAAACCTATGAGTTAAATCTAAACCCATCCAAGAAACCAAAATCCATTATCTTGAAATCTGTCAAGAAATCCATAGATGGCTCAGATAGTGACTCTAAGGATGAAGAAGAAGAGTTGGCTTTATTTGCAAAGAAATTCAGAAAATTTTTGAAATTTTATAAAAGATTTAATCCGAAATGACAAAAATATTTTGAGAAGCCTAAGTCCAATCACTTTGAAAACAAGAAACATCTTAAAAGTATGGACAAAAAATCCCAAGGTGTTCAATGCTATGAATGCCAAGGCTACGGCCATATTGCCACTAAGTGCTCTAATAAGAAAAGATTTAAGGGCAAGGCAAGGGATGATAGTGAATCTGAATCTGAGGAATCAAATAGTTCTTCTTGTGAGGAGACTAGGAGTTATGTGGCCTTCAATGCATCTCTAACTGGGATTGAAGAATCTTCTTCAAATGCTGTGAGTAACCAACACTGTATTGATGGTGCAGAGGATGATGAGAGTCAGAATGACTCAAATTTTGAGGGAGACCTTGAGGCAGCCTATGATGAACTATTTCAGGAATGTCTAAAGCTGAAAAAGGTTTAGTTTTCCATGTCCAAAAAGATCAAATCTATTGAAATGGAAAAAGATGCCTTACACCAAGTGGCTTCAGGGTTGAGAGCTCTTGTGTCACAGCTTGAGGAAGAGAAGGCTTCCCTCCTTGTCAAGATGCAGCTTCTTGAATCTGATCTACATGTTTGTCTTGATGAAAAGACAAGTCTTGAAATCAAGTTAGCTGATCTTGAGCAAAATCAGAGGTGTGAAGATGTGAATGGAACTCCATCCACCTCGAACACTGAGCCTGGTGCTAAAAGGCACCTTCCTGCTAAAGAGAAAGACCCTTCTACTCAGAAATTCATTCCTACATGTCATAAATGTGGATTGAAGGGTCATATTAAGCCTTGATGTCCTAAACTTCGAAGAATGCCCAACCATGGTTTTGAGAACCAAAATAACTTAAATGGAATCTTCAAAGGAAAGTTGATGTCCTAGTAGAGAAGTCTAAGAGTTTGTGTGAAGATGTGATGAAGATTGATCACAACTCTAGATAGTGGCATGGTCATGACACTCCTTATGCTACATATAAAGGAGGTAACGGGGAGAACCATAATGCCGGCCATAATTTTAGGACTCAATCCTGAAAAATGAGGAATAGGAGGAAGAGGCAAAAGATCATACCTATCTCAACTGAAACGGTTAGAGACCAAATGGTCAATTAAACTTCTAAAACCGTTTGGGTGAGAAAGGAAGACCTGAAGGGCCTCACTTAGCCCGTGCCTGTCTTAGCCTAGGGTGTGCTGTTAGTGATATATCTTGTCCTAGTGCTATACTATCTGTGTATACTAGTAGTCTTTCTTTTACTAGTCTTTCTTTGCTTTGGTATGTTTTTCTGTTTTCTTTATTTTGAAAAATCCAAAAACATTGAAAACCATAAAATCTAAAAAGATTTTTGTTATTTTGCCCCTGTTTAACTTGCATGATCTGCATTCCTTACATGATCTTTATTTCTATACTTGTTAAGGGTTGAACATGATTTTGTTGCTGATTGAGGATATATCACCAGCATAATCTCTTGGTTAGGCTAAAAATTAGACTGGTTTTATCTTGCACAGTTAGTGACTTATTCATGTGTGTATGCTTTACAAATTTCACATGCACTCTAACTGATTCTGTTGAGAGGTCTATTTTTCAATCTGTAGGTGTTTGACTTATCCAAATAGTGTGACCTTTGATGACCAATCTAGAATGACCATTTTGTTAGTCATCCCCATTTTGTGTATCCTCCATGAGCAAAAAATTGCAACAATGAAAAGGGCTAACTACTGGGCTAGTGTGAAGTCACTATTGGATGCAAACAGTATGAAATGGCTACCTAGGTAGACAATAGGTATCTATTTGGGTCACTAGAGTGAAAGCCCCTACTACCAATAACCAGGACTACCTACCTGGATAGTGTGAAAGCCATCATTGCATGCAAAAATATATTCAAATAAAGAACATCAAAAGATATCTTACAATGTTTGGAGGTATTTGACCAATAGTAAAAGAAAAATAATAAGTCAAATAAAATGGATAAAGGTTCACCAAAATGTAAAAAATCAGCATATATGGATCTAACTAGGTTTGACTTCTAAGATTTATGTCTTAAGGTGTCCCCTTAGTGGTTAATGTCATATCCTTGAAATGGGAAAGAAACTTTGATCTAGTATCTTGTCAGACCACCTCTACACACATATTGCTTCACTTTTGAACTGTTCACTAACTATGACTAAGTGAATTGGCTATGCTTTAGCATTCCGTGAGATTTAGTTAGATGTGTATCCTCAGTCAGACTAACTAATCATGTTCTTCATTGGATTTGTAATTTTAAATTACTACTGCTTAGAATGTTTTTTATGCATGTTTGTGTGGCACATAATATTTTTTGTAATATTATTATGTGTTTTCTTTTTGGTTGTCATGGGCCTTTCTGGCATAGGTGCCCTATTTTTGGTGGTGTTCTTGATCTTAAGGGGAGAAGATCAAGTTGAGTTGTTGAGGGGGAGTTTGTGCTTGAGTAGTTGAGGGGGAGTTTATGCTTTATATTGATATTTTGTTCCCCGCTCTTAAGTTCTCGCATTGTTTGCATTTATTTGGTTGTACTGTGATTGCCTTGATATTTCACTTATGTTAAATTAGTATATTTGTTGTGATATGGCATCATGATTACCTTTGGCAATTGTGTCAAAAAGGGGGAGAATGTTGGGGTACAGTTTCCTAAGTTCAGTACATTCCTTGCATTACCTGTGCTTATTTATTTTTATATTCCATACATGCTTCACTGGGTCTTTTGTTTATGAGCATGTGCAAGTGCAGGGTTGCAGCAGATTGATGTTACTTGGCAAGATGATTTGTCAATTGATGTCATGTAATAGTGTTAGAGTCATGTAATGCCTTAATTCACTGTTTCGATGTGTTTGAGTGAGTTTGTGTCAAGTCATGTATTTCAATTTGGTTTTGCCATGGAATTGCCAAAGGGGAAGATTGTAAAAGTCCATGTTTTTTGTGTTGGCATATTCTGGTGTCAAAACAAGTGAGTCTAGGTGTGTATCTTGTGTCATTGCCATCAAGCATTCGCAAACAAGTGAAGTTGAAGAGCGTTGAAGACTCGATTGATCATTTCCTTCATAGGATGGTAAGTGACCTAGATATCAGGCTACCATAGGTGAGAATTGACTTAGAATAAACCTAACATGATACCTTAGGTGGTAAGTGACCTAGACTAATCATACGGACCCGAGGTGATTAGATATGTAGCCCAGAACAAGTTTAAAATGCTGAAATTTTTCAAAAAACCAAGGTTGCTTGTAGGTGACATATCTTCCAAACCGTAGCTCGGATTTTGCTCCATAATATATCAAATCGACCGCATCGGAAAAAGCTACAACTTTTATGGATGGATCGAGGGTGAAAATTAATTTTTAAAATCAGGTTGTCACCTCAAGGTCGACCCTGACCATTGAGGGTCGATCCTGAGTATCAAAAATATTGTATGGGAAAATTTGGCAGAAAGCAAGAATTTCCAGGGTCGACCCTGGAGGACCTTTCGGTCGACCAAAGTGGCATGTTGGGTCAACCCAAGTGTGACTTAGGGTCAACCCTGATATGGAAAAAATTCCTAAACCCTTTTTTTAATGCCTCTTTGGGTTTTTGGCTATTTTAGCAACTTCCATACATGGGTTTTGAGATCCTTATTTATGGTGAACCCCTCTAGTTCGTGGAGAACAATGTTAAAAGAGTATAGAGATGGTTTTTAACTCCTTCTAGAGTTCATAAAAACTCTAAAAACTTATTGTTCTCCTCCCCTTTGTTTGATGCTTTCAACCTAGAGTTTGCAAGCCAAAAGCTCTAATCTTTCTTGTTTGGACTTGTCCATTGAAGGAGTCCATCTAGGTGTTGATTTCTGTCAAACCATCAACCCGTTCTGGATAGAACAACTTGGCCAGAGTGTTTTAGAGCCTTTGCGAAGGAGATCGATCCGAGAAGGATCGTAGATGTGTGATTTGGTCGGTGGAATCCGAAGCCGTCATTGACGGAGATCGATCGTGAATTGTTTTCAAGACACAAAGAGAAGTACAAGCGGCTGTGGTTGATCACGGGACTTGAGAGTACATGATGAATTTTTGAGGTGTGAAAGACTAAGAACTGAATGATAGTAGTGTCGAGTTCAAATGAGTCAAGTTCGAATCTTGTAAGTTTTTGTTAACTTTGTCTTAGTGGATTCTCTTGGCTAGACTAGGTGCCGTGGTTTTTCCCAGAAGGGTTTCCACATAAAAATCCTTGTACTGTGGTTTGCTTGGTTTTCTATTTTCCGCACTTAAAGTATATCATCCCGTAATTCATAACTTAATTGTTAAAACATCAAAAATGGTAGATAGACTTATAGGAAGTCCTAACCATCCCATTGACTTTGTGAGTTCTCAATTCAAACCTTAGATTTGAGGTTCACCAAAATTTTTTCAGAACTATCCCCCTTTGTTGTTTGAAGTTAGAAATCAGCCCCTTTTAGAAGCTTTTCATAAATATATACACTAAGAGGTAAGTATGGTGTCCTATCATGATTGATTTTTGTTTTTTGGGGATTAGATATCATGATTGAACTTTTTGTGCATCTTCCTTGACATAAAGACCTTAAACTAGAGACCCTCCTCCCCCATAAAATGAATTATTTTCATAATTTAGAGCTCTCGGGGGATGTTTTCTTCTTCAGCATTTGTCTGCCATGGAATGTCGTTGTTTGTTGTTGAGAGGGGTCCCAGACCTCTGTAGGGGTCTCTTGTATCTTGGTAGTTGGTTAAATGATATCTTAAATTCAAAAAAAAAAAAAATTCATAATTCTCAAACTACCCTTACATAATCATTATATAAGGCAATCACTTGATTGAATGTTTGCTATAGAATTTGGGGGTTTGGGGGCGTAACCCCCAAGAAATTTGTTTTTGGGGTAGTTTTTTATTTTGAGAATTTTTGTCCCAGTAATGCCTTTGAGGTTGCCACATGTCCCTATTAATACCCCTTAATTGTGGTTAAGATTCACCCACCTATCCTTGGTTTTAAAAAAATATATCAAATTTCTTTTTGAATCCTAGTTTAAAATTCACTAACTCCTAAGGTTAAAATTATTTAAATATTTTTTTCTAAAAACCAAGGATAAGTAGGTGAACCCTGAGATTGGGTGAATTTTAACCACAGTTAAGGGGTGTCAATAGGGACATGTGGCAACCTCAAGGGCATAAGGGGACTCCATTGGGGGGCCCACTATATATATGACAAAAAAAATTGGGGGGGGGGGGGGGCACTATATTATATAGGACAAAAAAAATTGAGAGGGCCAAGTACACTAAAAAAAAAAATTAATTGAGGGGCCCACTATTCATACTACCTACATCACTAAGGATTTACAAAAAATTTGGGGGGCCAAGGCCTCCCCGCCCCTGCCCTCACCCATCTATCTATTATACTTGAAATTCTCTACACTTTTAACCAGATTCCTTAGAGTTCGGTTATGCCACTGAGGTCACCATGTGCCCCTTTTAACACCCCTTAATTGTGGTTACGATTCACCCACCCCTAGGGTTCACCCACTTATCCTTGCTTTTTAGAAAACAAATTTGAAAAAGAAAAATTAACCGTAGGATTTAGTGAATTTTAACTAAGGTTTAAAATAATAATACTTTTTTTCTAAAAATATTAAAGGGTGTCAATAGACACATGGTAACTTCAAGGCGTAACCGGACTTCTACAGTGGTTAAGATTCACCCACCTCTAGGGTTCACTCACTTATCCTTGGTTTCTAGAAAAAATATTAATTTTTTAATTATCCTAGTTAAAATTCACTAACTCCTAGCATTAAACATTTTTTCATATTTTTTTCTAAAAACCAAGATAAGTGGGTGAACCCTAGGGGTGAGTGAATCTTAACCACAATTAAGGAGTGTTAAAAGGAACACATATGGTGACCTCAATGGCGTAACTAAACTCCTCGCTCTCTTGGAAAAAAGCTCTGAAAGAAGTACGTCTCGTTAAGGCCCTGCCTACCCCCCTTTCTTTGTTATACCCAAAATGCCCCTAAATCTTTTTGTTTCTCAAAATGTCCCTCCATCAAATATCCATAACCAACGACCCTAGGGTTCACCCACTTATCATTGGTTTTTAGAAACAAATATGAAAAAAAAATAAAAAATTAACCCTACAAGTTAGTGAATGTTAACCAGGATTTTAAAAAAATTAATCTTTTTTTCTAAAAACCAAGGATAAGTGGGTGAACCCTAGAGATGGGTGAATCTTAACCATAGTTGGAGTCCGATTACACCCTTGAGGTTGCAATATATCTCTTTTGACACCCCGTTGGAGTCCGGTTACGCCCTTGAGGTTGCAATGTGTCTCTTTTGACACCCCTTAACTGTGGTTAAGATAGTTCATCCACATATCCTTGGTTTTTAGAAAAAAAATATTAATTTTTTTTTAACCCTAGTTAAAATTCACTAACTCCTAGGGTATTGTTTTAAATTTTTTTTTTGAAATTCAAGGATACGTGGGGTGAGCCCTAGGCGTGGGTGAACCTTAACCATAGTTAAGGAGTGTTAAAAGGGACATGTCGCGCCTTAGTGGCATAACTGGACACTTTGCTCTCTTGGCAAAACACTCCGAAAGAAGAACGTCTCGCCAAGGCCTCGCCTGCCCCTTTCTTTGTTATACCCAAAATGCCTCTAAAACCTTTTGGTTTTCAAAATATTCCTACGTCATATTTCTATAATCAGCCTGCCCCTTACATTTTTTTTATACACAATGTCCCTCAAGTTTCTATACCCAAAATATTCCTTAATTTTTTTTCCAAAATACTCACACTAGGGTCCCTCTTCCTAGTCTCTCTCCCCTTCTCCTCTCTCCCTCATGCATCGCACGTGCTCTAGATAAAACTATTTAATTTGTGAAATATTTATTTAATCGTATTTTGTACAACTTAATAAAGAATTAACGAGAGACGTATTGCAGGAATCAAACAAGGTCACTTAGCAACCTCTATTATTTTTTACTAATATAATGAAAATTGGGGAGTTAAAAATATAGTTTGAATTTTAGTTAATTTCAAATTTTCCCTTATTCATATATAAGGCTCAAAACGTTAATTGAATTTAGTTAATTTCAAAACTGCCCTTCAATTTTAACTAATTTCAAAACATCATTTTCTTAGAATTTAGTTAATTCTAAAAATGCCCTTGAATTTTAACTAATTCCAAAAATACCCTTTACTCATATGGATTTGAAATATTGAATGAATTTTAGTTAATTGCAAAATTTCCCTTCACTCATATAGGTTCAAACATTGATTGAATTTAGCTAATTCCAAAACTATCATTTACATGTTGAATGAATTTAAATTAATTCCAAAATTTCCCTTCACTCATATAGGTTTAAATGTTGATTGAATTTTAGCTAATTTCAAAACTGTCATTTACACATGTGGGTTTGAAACATTGACTAAATTTTAATTTATTCCAAAACTACCATTTACTCGTATATAAAGACAGTGGTACCTTAAAAGGTTGATTGAATTTTAGCTTAATTCTAAAACTACCATTTTGTTAATATATAAAGAGAATGATACTTAAAGAAATTATTTGAATTTTAGCTTGATTCCAAAAATTGCCCTATATTAATTTTAGCTTTTAATTATACATGAGACCTTTTCACCGAAAAATATTGGACTTAAAAAGTTGATTAAAATTTTATTCAACTAAAAAACTGTAATTTATTAATATATAAGCAATGTTTTCGTAACCGAATCGACTGTTGAATTGGCCAGGTGGTTCTACCGGTACGATTAGATCATGTCCTTTTATTGTTAATAATATATATTTTTTATTTTCTTGGTCATAATGTCCCTAAAATGTTTTATTCTCAAAATGCCCTTAAATTAGACTTTATACCTAAAATGCCTTTAAATTTTTTCCTTATAGTCAGAATGTCCCAAATATTTAGTTTTCAAAATGCCCCAAAGTCAAATTTCTATACCGAAAATGTCTCTCAAGTTTATATACCCAAAATACCATAATTTTTTCTAGGAAAATGCTTATCTTACTACCGCATTAGACTACTTAGTCTGATGTGCAGTCCTCATTGGTCCATGGCCCCCTTTTTACCACACATCAAATATAGTTAAGATTCATCCACTCCCAGGGTTAAGCAATCTAACCTTTATTTTTAAAAAGAAAAAAAAATACAGTATTAATTTTATTAAGCTTAACCATAGTTAAAGAAGTATTAAAAGGGACATGTGGCCATGACATTTGAGTACATACTCTAATGCGTGGTGTGCTAATCACTGCCCTTTTTTCTATACACAAAATGCTCCTAAAGCTTTTGTTATCAAAATGTTTCTATGTCATGATTCTATTCCCATCGTGTTCTTACAATTGTTTTACCAAAAAAGTCCCTTAAGCTTCTATACTCAAAATATTCTTCATATTTTCTCCAAAATGCCTCTCATAGGGTCCCTCTACCTGAAATATTATTTATTTTTTTCCAAAATGACCCTCACTAGGGTCCCTCTTTCCAATCTCTCTTCCTCTCACTTCTCTCACGTGCATCGCACATGTTTCAAGTCTATCATTTGGTCTAATTTTTTCCACTCTTTAGGACTAAACACTCATATGCATCCCACATGCACAACCATTAATTTCTATGAAACATGAAATAAGTTAGAGTTCTAATTAGAAGACCACAAGGTCCTCTTCCAAGCTGACCTCCCAACCAAATTTTAACACATAAAGAGAAAATGACAAGAAATGCAATACATTTTTTTATTGCCACATGTCTCTTAACAATTGGGTGATCCATTTGGAAGAGGACCCTGAGATCCGTTTACTATTTTCCAATAATTTAGTAAGTTGGAAAAATTAGTAAGTTGCCCGATTGTTCCCACCACCCACATTTCAGCTTTGCTGGTTGGCTCCACTTCTTCTTTCTATAAGATAATCAAACTAAAATCAATGGGACAAGTTTGACACTACCAATGTTTATTCCAAAAAAAAATAGTATATACAAAGTTTAAAATACACTCCCTCTCGTAATCAAAGTATCAAACATCTCATCTCTTAAAAAAAAAAAAGGAAAATAGTTAACGTGCTTGTGGATCTCATTTTATAACAGAATGGTCGGTCCTCATTGGTCCAAGTCCTAATTTTAAATACTCACCTACTGTGGTTAAGATTCATTCACCCCTAGGGTATGTTCGGTTGAGGGGGGGGGGGGGGTAAATGAGTGAGAGAAAAGAAAGTAAAGTAAAATAAAGTAAAAGAAAAGAAAGTAAAAGAGAAAGTGTAAGTTCTTTTGTATGTTTGGTTTGAGAGAAAAGTGCAGAAAGAAAATGTTACTTTTGGTGTTCGGTTTAGAAGAAAGTTGAATGAAAAAATTATATGAAAAGTATGGTGTTTCCAAAATTATCCCTTGTACAATAAGTTTATCATAGGTCAATACGTGTCAGTTTCAACTTTTATTAACTGTAGTTAAGATTCAATAATTTTGGGGTTCAATAATATAACATTAGTTTTTAAAAATATTGTAAAACCTAATTTTGTTTTGGCAAATTTCATGATCAAAACATAGGTCATATGTTGGTGTAAGTCCTAGTCCAACTTCTCATGGGTTATGGAGCTTGGTGAAGATGAAGAAAATTGAAGAACTCAACTTTCAAGCTTCACTTCTGGATTTAGGAAGGTAAGAGACCTAGTGACCTAATACCTAGGTTGAAATTGACTTAGATCATTTGAAGAAAAACCTAGGTGGTTAGTTTAGGCTTAGGGAAAACTCCCAAGGTCGAGTTGGTGAAAAATCAGGCAGATAGGCAAACTAGTAGGCTTACCATGTGCTGGCCGATCGACCGCTCCTCTAGAGGGGTTGACCCCTGCTCGAAAAGTTTGTATGGTGAAATATTTCAGAGAGTGTAAAATTAACCGGTCGACCCCTCCAGATGAGCAGTCGACCCCTAGTGGACCGGTCGACCGCTCCTCTAGAGGGGTCAACCCGTCTTGCTCTTGTTTGGTCTCCTATGTCATCTAAAATTCTCTGAAACCTATAAATACAAACCTTATAATCTAATTCGAGCGAATTTGATATTTTTGTGAGAGTGGAAGCTAGGAAAACTATTATAGGGTTTTCTATTCTTCATTGTTGATCATCTTTGATCCCTCCTCTCACAAACACTCTAGAGAATGCAATAATAACTTCTTATTCTTCATACTTGCATTGTGCGATCTTATTTCTCAATGAGAACCCTCTAGAATTGGTTTGATAAATTGATTCAACAAACCCCGACACTTGTGAGTGTCTTTAGCCAGTGTGTCAATCTAGAGCCTTCGCAGAAAGAGATCGATCTTCAGATATCGTGGTTTGGAAAGTTTCGAGAAGATTTGGCTGGTGTGAAACTGGAGCTACTGTGGCAAAGGTCGAACCGGCTGGTTCGTGGACTACATGATGAAGACTTGTACCAAGAAATGTAGTGTCGTGTTTGTGTTGGGTAAGGTGTTAGTCTTGTACTGAATATCTTTCTCTTAGTGGATTGTTTGACTGGATGAGGTTCCGTGGTTTTTCCCTGAAAGGATTTTTACGTAAAAATCCCTATGTGTTGGATTGTGAATGTGTGTTTATTTCTGACTGATTAAATTGCTAAATTAAAATTAGTTAGAAATCTTTAGGTAGACCTATTCACCCCCCTCTAGGTCATAGAGATCATCAATTCGAGTAATTTCAAAAATTAATCGTAAGGATTAATGAATCTTAACCGTAGTTAATTAGGGTTAAAAGAAACATGTGTTGAAGTGTGGGTGCGATTGAACTCGGAAAGAGTTCAATTGCAATTGACTATGATCCAATTTCATTTATCACAATAGAGACTGTTGGGATGAGTGGGCCCACCTTACCGATCAAAGGGCTCTCTCATGAATGTAATGTTTGAAAAAAGGTAGAATTGGAAAATTATTCAATTCGATTTACATGCTTTTTTTTTCTCTTACAATTCCATCATTTTGATGGAATTGAGAATAAGTGTACGTGAAGGAATAGATAACACTGTAGAGAAAATGTTACTTTCTTGTGAACCGAACATGGGTTAAGTGGAGGATTCTCCCACTTTCTTTTACTTCCTCCCACTTACCCCTCAACTGAACAAATCCAACCATGGTTTTTCCCCAAAAAAAATGAAAATCTTAATTTTAATTTAGTTAAGCGGATTAAAGGGGTGTTAAAAGGGACATGATCACACGGGATAAGATATGAATCGGACCCATGGGTCCGCAAAGTACTGCTAAAAAAAACCTGCCTTACCGAGTCTCTACCCCTCAACGGCAACGTGCTTGGCGCCTGATTTCTCTTGGGAATCAAATCAAGCACAGTACTAATTTCGGAGCTTCGTTGCAGATTTTTAGGGTTTCACACCTTTATCGTCGCATCTGTTAGAGAGAGAGAGAGAAAAAACTGCTCTTTGTTTATTCTAGATTCTAGATTATTCCCTAAGCGAAGCCTCGAGTACATGCAATCGAAGCAGGATATGGCTATTAATGGCAAAGATGGTCTCAAGGACTTCATTTTAGATAGTCCGATAAGGTATGGTTTTTACATTTTTGTTTGTTTATTAATATCGATTGTAATTTTTCATGCGGCTTTGGGGGATTTTTAGATATCAAAGGAAAGAACACATCGCTGTCTTGGAAACTGGTGCAGCGAACACAATGATCGCTGTGATGCTTATAAAGGATAGGAAAATACTTAACGTATCGGCGGTTTCCATTTTGTAACGAAATGGCAGCCTCATTGGTCCAAGCCCCCAATTTTAAATACTTACTAATTCTGGTTAAGATTTACTTACCCCTAGGATTAAGCAATCCAACATTAGTTTTAAAAAAAAATTAAAAAAAATCTTAACTTTAATTTATTTAAGCTTAACCAAGATTAAAGGGGGTGTTAAAAGGGATATGAGGACACGGGATAAGATAAGAATTGGACCTAGGGTCCGCTAATAACTGCAAGGATAGGAAAATACTTAAAGTACCTGTGGTTTCCATTTTGTAACGAAATAGCAGGTTCTCATTGGTCCACACCCCAATTTTAAATACTCATCAATTTTGGTTAGGATTCACTCACCCCTAAGGTTAAGCAATCCAACTTTGGTTTTTTTTTAAAGAAAGAAAACAAAATCTGAACTTTAATTTATCCGCTAATCACTGCTCTAAAGGATATAGGGCAAGCTCTGAATATCGACAGAGATTAAAAGTTGATTATATTCCTGGCACATACCAATCATCTTGTCTTTACTAATTTAATGAGGATGAGGGTGTTCATAATGTTGATTAGAGTTTTATTAATTCCAAAACTACCATTTCCTTTATTCAATGGTTGATTAAATTTTAGCTAATTTCAAAATAACCCTTACACGTATGAGTTGGATTTTGATTAATTCCAAAATTATCGTTACACCTATGAATTGAATTTTAGTTAATTCTAAAACTATCCTTACATATGAATTCAAAACGTTGACTAAATTTTATTTAATTCCAAAACTCCCCTATAATTTTAACATTTATTAATATAGATGACATTTTCACCAAAAAAATATTAAAGACATAAAAAGTTGATTGAAATTTAATAAAATCTTAAAACTACGCTTTATTAATACATAAAACAATGTTTTTTTTAACTGGAACGACCATCGAACTGATCGAGTGACCAATTCCCGATTTGACTAGTCTGATTGGATCATAGCCTTTTATTATTAAAAATATATAGCGAGAATATTCTTAAAGTTTTTTTATTCTCAAAATGCTTTTAAGTCAAATTTATAGACCTAAAATGCCCTAATTTTTTTTCCTATAGTCAGAATGTCAAGAATAATTTTTAGTTCCCAAAATGTCCCCAAGTCAAAATTTTATACTCAAAATGCCCCTCATAAAATTTTTAATAAAAAATGCTCCTCAAGTTTGTGTATATTTCATTTTATTTATTTCTACAATATCCCTCATTTTTTATACCTAGAATGCTCTCAAATTTTCTATACCAAAAATGCCCCTAAAGCTTTTGAATTCTCAAAATGTTCCTACATCATGTTTCTATACCCAACATATCCCTCACAATTTGTTTTAAGTATATTGTCCCTCAAGTTTTTATAACCAAAATATTCTTTAAATTTTTTCCCAACATGTCCCTGGGTCCCTCTTTCCTATCTCTCCCCTCCCCTCACCTCCCCTCTCTCTCATGTGCATCGCGGCGTACTAATCTCTACCATAATGAGAGAAGCCTCCCTAATGATGGAAATTCCAAAACTACTCCTGTAGCTTGATTTTTATCAATTCCCAAACTACCCTTATATACAAGCCTCACAAATCTTCCTTCATTTAATGTTTTACTTAATTTTCAAATTACCCCTTCTCATATACAATCTACCAAAATACCCCTTTCCCTTTCTCAAACTGTAGCCTGATACACACCATGAGTTTGGCCCAGTGGTAGTGTATCTCCCATTTGGGGAGGGAAGACTTGTGTTCGAGTCCTTGGTGTGGCTGTTGACGCCCACCTTGTGTTGAGTTCTAACCCTGCTGACAGTCCTAACCCCTGACATAGTTAGTTAACAAATTAGTCCTACCAAAAAAAAAAAAAAAAAAAAAAAAAACAACACTGTAGCCTGATTTTTGATAAATTCCCAGACTACCATTTTTTCATCTACAATCTATTTAAAGTTATAAATTCTCAAACTATCCTTAAGACAAAACCTTGATTTAATGTTTACTTGATTCTCAAACTACCATTTTCTCATCTACACCTTTTGACACTCCTTAACTATGGTTAAAATTCATCCACCTCAAACTATCCCTTTCTCATCAATTGCACCCACATGATAACATGTGTCCCTTTTGACACTCTTTAACTGTGATTAAAATTCACTCACCTCTAGGGTTCTCCAATCGCTCTCCTCCACCCCTCTCTCACGTGCATCGGACTGTACACGCGTGCATTATGCATGCCTTCTATTAGTAAAATATAATAGAAGTTAATATTCAACTGAGGGATGGGCTCCATGTCAATATTATACATTATTTTATTTATCTCCTAACCTATATAAAAAAAAGAGAGTTTACCTTGGTACGGTATATCCTCTTCCTAATATTTTTCATTTCTTTTTCTCTTTTTCCCTTATATATTACCCCACCTAGTCTTGGACTCCCTTTCCATGGGTTAACTAGCATTATGTTGTCGGCAAAAAATTAGCTCTGGTAGATGCTCAGCTGGGTGCTCGGGCATCCATAATTCAGTGACATGTGTTGATTAAAAGGGGGAAGATATCAAGTTGGGACAAGTCAAAATCATGAAGAGAAAAATGAAATAACTTCTCCCCAAATTATCGCCAAATGCCCAATCATTTGTAGATGCCTGAGCGCCTAGCTCCGCATCAACCTGAGCTAATTTTTTTGTCTATGCTGCCACGTTCTACCCTTTCTCTCTACCCTATTCCAGGTGTAGGTTAACAACCAGCTTAAACAAAAATACATGCACGTCAAGGCCCCACTGGTACTATTATATTTATTATAATATAGCTCACACTTTGTTTAAATTTTATTATTTTAATTTATACTAAATTACAATAAAAGTTGATATTCAATTGAGCAGAACAGCAACTTGTCAACACTACATTATTTTATTATTGAACTATCATAATAAAAGAGAAGATGAGATTTGCCTGGACAAGTTCTTTTTTCACAACAAAATGTCTTTCAAGTTTTATTTTTATTTTTATTTTTAATTTTTGGATATCATTCACCTATATTAATAGGGTTAGTGGTTAATTTGGGATTGGAGCTCAGAGATTGGATCCCCAAACCTCATTCAACTTTTTTTGTTTTTTTTTTTTATTTACAAGTTTTTGTTCTTGAAATGTCCCTATGTTTTTGTTGCCCTCCTCATGTTTTATTGTTGTAGAAGTATTTGTCTCCGAAATGCTCCTCAAGTGTTTGTCATCCACAATGCTCCTCACGTTTTGCTCCTTATGCACAAATTTGTTTTGTTCTCAAAATATCTTAGTTACCTCGCATTTGCTATATCCCATTACCGGTGAGACGGCTCTCACCTCTCTTAAAGCAAGCCAGCTCTTCTTTATCTATCTCTCTAATCACCATTCCCCTTCTCTTGCCAAGCTTGTGAGGTTCACACTGTTAATACATGATACTCTTGGACAATTTTATCTCTATTTATTTCCTTTGCTTTTGCTTGATTTGAAAACTCCAAAAACCATACCACGTCCACCCAAGCGAGTGCAAATCCTTTAGTGAGAGAGTGTTCCAAGCCGACTCCCATAATCTCACTCGGTTTGGAAAAACATACAAGTTTCGACCACTGTTTTTATAACCGGATTAGGCATCGAACTGGTAAAGTGGCCGGTTCCCAATTCCACCTGTTCGATCGTGTACTTTTTACAAAAAAAAAAATAATTTTTAGTTTCATTTTTTCCTAATTTTTCCTAGTTCTCACTGGTTCCAGCCGGTTCCAAACTGGTTTTACCACCGGTTCTGGCCGATTTTGATCAGTTCTTAAAGAGTTCCAGTTTTGAGGGTTTTTGGAATCGGCGAGGAGGGCGGTTCCACCGGTTCGATCGGCCGGTCTGGTCCTGTTCTGACAACACTGGTTTCGAATTGACTTGATCA
Source organism: Tetracentron sinense (assembly GCA_015143295.1). Taxonomy (NCBI): domain Eukaryota; kingdom Viridiplantae; phylum Streptophyta; class Magnoliopsida; order Trochodendrales; family Trochodendraceae; genus Tetracentron; species Tetracentron sinense. The sequence goes on from CM026569.1 coordinate 18,200,968, forward strand.
TGTTTTTCTCTATTTTAAAACTCTTTAACCGTGGTTAACTCTCACCCACCCTTAAGTTAAGCAATTTAATTGGTTTTAAAAAGAAATCAACATCATTTTACTGTGGTTAAGATTCACTAACCTGATGTGTTAAAAATTTTTTTTTTTTCTAAAAACAAGTTTAAATGAGTTAACCCTAAGGGTGGGTGAAACTTAACCATAGTTAAAGGGTTTTAAAATGGGGAGAGACATTGGGTTATTAAATCTTGACCACAGTTGAAGGGTGCTAAAAAAATTAATTTTTTTTCTTAAAATCAAGGTTAAATGGCTTACTCTTAAGGGTGGGTGAAATTTAACCACAGTTAAAAGGATGTTAAAATGGGGAGATACATTGAGTTAGTGAATCTTTAGGATTTTTAGAAAAAAAATAACTAAATATATCCTTAGGTTTATTATGTTTAATTATAGTTAAATGGGCTCTACAAGCCGCCACGTGTCACTTTTAATACCCACTAACTATGGTTAAGATTCACTCATCCCTAAGTTCATCAATCTAACATTGGTTTTTAGAAAAAAAATAACCTTAGGTTGATTATGCTTAACCACAATTAAAGGGAGCTCTACAAGTCGCCACGTGTCCCTTGTAACACCCACTAACTATGGTTAAGATTCACTCACCCCTAGGATTCATCATCTAGCCTTGGTTTTAGGAGAAAAATAAAAAATATTAACCTTAGGTTAATTATGCTTAACCACATTTAAGGGTCTCTATAAGCTACCACGTGTCCTTTTTCATACCCACTAACTATGGTTAAGATTCACTCACCCCTAGAATTCATCCGCCTAACTTTGGTTTTTAGATTGATACTATTAATCTTGGTTTTGAAAATATAGATTAACCTTAAGTATAAACTTACCAAACCCAATCATTATTTATTTTAGTGTATTAGTTTAAGAAGGGTAATTTAGACATTTTAAAATGTTTAAATGATGACATCATCAAAATCTATCTATTAAAGTCACGATAAAATAACAGAAAGAGGTATGTGTTACAGACAACTACCGAAGTTGAGGGGATGACAGTGTAATTTCAGAAACTAGAGGGGAGGTTTATGAAATTTTACCAATCCTCAAGAGAGTTTAGTGTAATTTACCCTTTTCAATTTTTTTCATGTTGTTAATTGAATTTTGTAAAGCAATGATTAGCGTATCCCTTAGTATGTTATCTAATGTTCCAGTATCTCCTCGTGTCCCTCTTCACACTCCTTTAACACTGATTAAGTTTTATTTATTTGCCTAAAAGCAAGGTTGAATTGCTTAACCCTAAAGATGAGAGAGAGGCAGTGAACCGATAAGGACCGACCGTTTCTATACATAATAAAAACAGCCGTAATTTAAATATTTTCTAATTTTTAGTTTCTTAAAATATTTATATTAATTAATTATTTTATGTATTTTTCAGAATATCCTTTTTGATCATTTTTTTTATCCCTCATTATGGGTTGATTCTACGAAATATTTTTCTTATTAAAATATTTTTATTTCAGTACACGTGTCCTGCACGTGTAACGAGTGTCAACAAAACAAAAGGTCTATGATTTGATAATTACGAGTATTTATTAGTCATTACAAAAGACGAATTTATTAATTTGAAAAAGGTTAAAACAAATATACTCCACCAGCCTCTTTAAGTATATCATCATCTGAATTTCATTCACAATCTGTGTTTCCTCTGTGTTGTAGGATTCTACAGTGTCATGGAGTTTCCATTTGGGCATCACAAGCACCAACAGAGAGAGGAGGAAGAAGATGAGTTCCCACCACCATCTCACCACTACCAACCAAACAGACCCCCACCAGATTTCCCAGATGCACACCAACAATACCCAGTAACCCATCTTCACCACAATCTCCCTGAAGAAATCTACAATGAAAACAGGCACCAGAGGCCTCCTCCAACCCAACCTGGTTTCAATCACCCTTCTTTTCCTCATGAATCTCCGAATTACCCTCCACCCCAGCAGCATTCTCAGCACCGTTTTGATTCTGATCCTGGTTATCCCTCTGTTCAACATGTCTCTCACGAGCCTAACCAGGGTTGGAAGCCCGAACCTTTTTCTGAGCCTGGTTATTCCTCTGTTCAACATGTATCTCATGAACCGAACCAGGGTTGGAATCCCGAACCTAGTGAGATTCCTCATGAAACTCACCATCGTCCTCATCTTCCTTCCTTCGTCCATCATCGCACCCATGAAGGTTCTGAGCTTTCTGGTAAACCCACTGTTAGGGTTTTCTGCAAGGCTAAGACTGATTTCTCGCTCACTATTCGAGATGGGAAGGTTATTCTTGCTCGATCCGACGAAAAGGACGATTTTCAGGCATGATTTCATGAAATTTCCAACTGGGGGTGTTTTTTTTTTTTTTTTTTCTCCATCTGGGTTTGATTCATTTGTGGTTTTGCAGCACTGGATCAAAGACGAGAAGTACAGTACTAGGGTGAAGGACGAAGAGGGCTTCCCTAGTTTTGCTCTGATTAACAAAGCTACTGGTCAGGCCATGAAGCATTCGATTGGAGCCACTCATCCTGTAAGATTTTATGATGGAGTTAAAATTACCTTTTTAACAGAAATAATGATGGGAATATAGAGCAAATTTTCAATTTTCTGTAGATGAAATATCAAATATTCTTGATCTCTTTGCTTCTTGACACTGGATCTTAGTGGATTTCTGTACCATTTCCTTTTGATTTCATAGGGGTTAGTCGAGCTTGATGCTTGAAATGCAGCTTCTTCTTGGCCCGTTATATTTTGCATTGTGGGGCTAGTTGGGCTGCCATCCTTAGGAAGATCTAGTGAGATGTTTCTTATGCGCTTTATAAGTTGAATTTCATTTCCTGGGTCGGGGCAAGTCGCATTCGCGGCTCTCTTTCTTCCTCGGGCTCTACCCCTTGGGGTTCTCATTTTTTGCAGGATTCTGAGTGGATGAGCATTAAACTCTACTATTCCTGATGCATTGACCTCTTTGTCTTTTAAGGCTGAGAGGGCGATCAAACTTGGGGATAGAGTAGCTTTATATCTTTCTCGGTTAGATGTGCAGCTTCTCTTTTCGGTCTCATCTGGACTTCGAGTCGTGACCATGTGAATTGAGACTATCATGATCGGCATGTTGTACTCCACCCGTTTCAAACTCATGTGGAGGGCAGGATGTAACTGAGGAGATAGTTGATTCGACGAAGGATTGCCTTTGGACTTGTTTTAAAGACGGACGTCGCATGTGCGGTCTTCTTTGGCGGGTTTAAACATGGTTCGGTCTCTGTAGACTGTGAACCCATTCTATAAGGGTGCTCCTTGTTGACATGGTGAGGTCTATTAGAGATCCCTTTGATTAAATTTCAATTTGGGGCCCAAGGGTACTCCTTGCTGTCATGGTGGGGTCTAAGACACTTTTTGTTTGATTTGAATTTGGGGCAGCAAGGGTACTCCTTGCTACCATGGTGGGGTCTATTAAAGACCCCTTTTATTTAATTTTAGTTTAGGGCAGTAAGGGTGCTCCTTACCGCCATGGTGGGGTCTATTAGAGGCCCCTTTGATTTAATTTCAATTTGGGATAGCAAGGGTACTCCTTGTTGACATGGTGGGGTCTATTAAAGACCCTTTCTGTTTGATTTGAATTTGGGGTAGCAAGTGTACTTCTTGCTACCATGGTGGGGTCTATTAAAGACCCCATTTGATTTGATTTCAATTTGGGGGCAACAAGAGTGTTCCTTATCGCCAAAGTGGGGTTAATTGAGGACCCCTTTGATTTGATTTGATTTCAATTTGGGGCAGCAAGAGCACTCCTTGTTGCCATGGGGGGGCTCTATTAAAAACCTCCTTTAATTCGATTTAAATTTGGGGAGTATGGTGCTTCTTGCCGCCAAAGTGGGATCAATTAAGGGCCCTTTTGATTTAATTTCAATTTGGGGCAGCAAGGGTGCTCCTTGCTGCGAAAGTGGGGTCTATTAAAGACCCCATTTATTTTAATTTTGATTTAAGGCACCCACCCTTGCTGCCACAGTGGGGTCGATTAATGACCCCTCAGACTTAATGTGAGTTGGGGGCGGCAAGAACACGTCCTAACTAAACTACCATAGACCACGCGGTGGTCTCTAACTGGCTTTGAATGCGGTTTGGGCTCACACGTACCTTTGTACGTGTGTACGGTTCCTTTGAGAAAAACAGGATGCAACATGGTGGACATATACAAGACATTCGTTGTCCCAGCAAACAAAAGACGAGAAAAACCAATCCATTTTCACTCATTGGGAGAAATGGATAAACCGAACTTTGGATGGGAGCGGTCACCCCAAGAAGATTAAGTAACTAAACACAAAAGGGATGACTATATCGACAAGTTGTGTTTGATTTTCAAGAAGGCGGGTCTAGGGTCAACTAAAGGCGAAGATATGCCAGTCTTCGAAACCATAATGGCCTCATCTCGATTCCCGATAAAAGGACCAAGAGGCCTTGGTTAGCAGACTCAACCTCTCTACCAGATTTCTAATCAAGGAGCCGGAAGGATCAGGGTTTCTATGTTTGATGTTGAATCGCGATGGGGAAGAAGAATCCTCCGTGTTTATGACTACCACAAGGATATAATCATCTTCGGAAGATTAAGAGGATCAAGTCGACAGATTTTCAACTGAAACTGAAGTCCGACCAGCTCCTCCGGAGTTTGAAGCGGGAGGACAAGCCACTATTGACTACTTACTGGAGGTCATTAAAGACCCGAACTTTCTTTGTAGGTGCTTTTATATGCTCTCCCCAAAAGGGCTTATGCCCCTTGCGTTGCAGGTTTGTCCTCTATGTGCGGTCATAACCGCTGTGAAGGTGGCCCGATTTGTTCTATGGAATGCATTAGGCCCTAACGCCCTAAGAAAGTGAATATCTTGTTGTTGTGTCGGGTTCGAGCTGTACTTGTAATTGCCCCTAGCTTGAGTCAAAATATTAGCATGTTGTTCCGACTGGGAATATTCTTTTCTTCTTGATTCAATGACACTGGCCATTATGTCATCCATAGTGGGTTCTTTAGTAATATGGCGATCATTTCGGCACACCGGTCTGACACGAGGGTCGATTAATTTAACTCCCCTCTTGGGTAAGTTATTATGAAGCCTTCTTTCAGGAGTTTATCGATTTCTGTTTTGATTTATGGGACTAATTCAAGACGGGCCTGCCGTTGGGCTTGCTTCACAGGTTTCAGTTCCTCCCGAATTGCTAGCTTGTACATAGTGACTTTTGGGTTGAGTCCTGGCATCTCAGTGTAGTTCTAGGCAAAAACATCTTTGTATTCTTTCAAGAATGAAGTATATTCAACATTTTCATGTTTTGAAAGTGAAACACTGATGAAAGTAGGTCTTGGATCTTGCTCCGTTAGCATACAACTTGCGTATCAGCATACTTTGGAAGGGTTTGCCCATTGTCAGTGGTGATACTGTCAGGGATCCTAAACCGGTAGATAATGTGGGTTCGTATGAAATCAGCAATTGCGACATGCTTTATGTCTTTTTGGGACTCAGCTTCGGTCCACTTGGAAAATTAATCTGTTGCTGCAAGGATGTACTGGTGTCCAGCCGATGATGGTGGGACAAAGAGTCCAATGATATCCATTCCCCAATCGGCAAACAACCAGGAACAAGTTATCACATGAAAAGGTTCTGGGGCTTGATGTATGAAGTTTTATGGTATTGGCACATTTGACAGCCTTTAGCAAAATTGAAGCAATCAACAATCATTGTCGGCCAATAGTGATTGAGCCTCTTCAATTGCATTTGTAACTTGGGGCCGTTTTGGTGGGCTCCGTAAAATCCTGCATGTACATCCTCCATAGCTTGTATAGTTTCTTGGCTGGACAAACACCTCATGAGAATGCTGTCCAAAGATATCATAAAAAGAGCATCTTTTCACATCACAAATTAATTTGCCCGCCTTCTAACTTTGATACGCTTGGCTTGGTCATTAAGTAGACGACCATGTTGAAGATATCGATGAAGGGGGCACGCCAAAACACTGTTGGATTGGAGAGTGAGTGACGCTGCTAAACTTGCTAGTGAATCGGCTTCGGCGTTAAGACCTCTCCGTACATGGAAAATACTGGTTTTGGTGAACTGTGACAGGGGCTCATCTGGGGAGGAGGACGATTTTTCTCACCATGTATTCGCCACGAATTTGTTTCCACCAATTTAGAGTCACCATATATAGTCGACATCCAATTCATCTTCAACAGAAGATTCGTCCCCACTATCGCTTTCCCCCAAGAAAATCTCAGCACTAGAAGAATGCTCTGATTGGGTTTTTGATTTTCTTTCGGATGTGCCACCACTATCACCTGTTAAGAAGAAAGACATGTGGCCATCGTGGAACAACGATACAACTATTTCCGGTCGTCCTTGGACACCATTCAGGCGCTGCTCACCTTCACCGGTGGACGCACCGAGATATCTTGTCGATTTGCCAAACTTTGCTCCGGGTTTACCGGGATATTCTCCTAACTTCCCGAATTTGACTCCTGAAGCAAATGGGCGGAGTGACCCCGGCTACGGGTCTTAATTAGTAGCATCAAGTGACACTCCAACTTGGAGCAGTGACTCCGATGATGAGTCCTCCGCCCAAAGTAAAAGAAGAATGGACGAAACTGTATCTGTTAACATGGTCTAGATCTCAGAGAATGAGGCTGTAGAGGCCTCCCCGTTTAAGGAACTTCTGAAATTCTTCCTCAGACATGGCCATCTCGGTGAAATATTCTCTTTAAGACCTACAGGGATGCTTTGGCCCTTGTTTTTGAATTCTTGAAATGCTTCATGTTGCTTACCTTCGCTGCTATTTGATCGGGACTATTGTCTTCTACATGGCACCAACTGACAAAGGCATCAATAATAATAATAATAATAATAATAATAATAATAATCACAAATTTCCGAATAAAGAATTTTAATGGTTGATGAATAACACCCATATGTATTTGTGTTTGAATTGGCTACCCAATGGATTTTTTTTTTTTAAACTGACATATATCGACCCTGCAAAGGCTGCAATAAGGTGATGTTGCCGAACACAGTTTTACAAAAAAAACTGCATCTATTTCTTAAATATGTTGTTGCCATAGGCCAAGTTGGCATTACCATGTGCGCAGTTTTTTTTCCTGAGTGGTAAGCATAATATTGATATATAAAGAGAAACATACGGAAGAAGCTCGAAAATTCACTTGTAGTAAACTCAGCGAGCAATCAAGAAAAGAACCAAAAAGATCAAACCACTAATACAGTAAGTAGCTGGATTACAAGAAACAATATGAATTGTCCAAATCCTGAGCACAAAAAACCAAAACATAAGCATTCTTGTAATCTTTGAGCATAATTGCCCTGAAGAGATAGTGCGGTGTCTTCTAACATTCTTGTTTCTCTCCAACCAAAGAGCCCAAGAGATGGCCCTAGGAAGGACTTCAACCAAATGAGCCCACGATGTCTCCAACACCTTTGAAGATCAACATGATATGAAACCTAGAAAGGAAGAATGGAAGACCTAGCACACCCCCACTTGAGACAGGAAAGAAACCCCAAATACCATATGCATATGGACAGTGGAGCAGCAGATGATTCACCGATTCCTCCTCTTGGAGGAATCTCTAGACTTCAACAGTTAGCGAACCTCCAACCTCTAGACTTCAAGTGCTCACAAGAATCTTATTTAACGACACAGTCCCCAGGATAAGCCTTGAGGCGTGAGGCGTAAGTCTCAGAAGAAAGCTTCATGCTCTCTTATTTTAATAAATAAATAAAGTATAAGAAAAAGTGTAAAAAGATTCAAAAAGTTAATGAAAGATTATAGTATATATATATATATATATATAGAGAGAGAGAGAGAGAGAGAGAGAGAGAGAGAGATGCATTTATATATATTATTATATGTATTTATGTGTGATCGTGTGAGTGCAGGCTACACATGGGAAATACTATATAAATTAGTTGAAACAAATAAAAAATTAATTTAAACAACATTCAAGTATCAGATGTGGCTAGAAACCTAATTTTAGTTAATGTATGAGATGTACGTCATAGACATAGAGAAAGTTTCAAGGCATGAGGCGTGTGTTTAAGCTTCAAAACGCCTTGAGGCGTAAGTCTCACACGCTTTTTAAAATACTGCGCTCAACTTATGGCACCACCCAGTCTATCTGCCAGTCTATTGAGATTTGAGACACTTGGAGACCGAGGCCTCTCTATTCTAGGTGATGCAGTAGATCCTGCCAAAGCCTTCTTTAAGCGATAATGAGCCCCACCAGAGGTCCTCCCAGAATCTAATAAACCTATGGAACAGGGCATACAAACTCGTAATACGCTTCAACAAGCCCACCCAATGAGCTCTTTTAACTTCCTTCAATTCCCAACAAGATTTGGCCCCCCTGAACACTGTCCTGTTTCTCTCCGAACCTCCATAGTGATGTACCTAATAGGTCATGGTTGACCTCTACAAGGGGTGATAGATTAAGAGGTAAGACCACCCTCCTCTCTGGGCCGGCAACACTTAGCCCAAAGTATTAATATTTCTTTTTCTCAACCTTCTCAAAACCAAAGAAACTCCCTTTATAACCTTTCTAACTCCATAACTTTGGAACCTGAGATGAAAAAAGAAGACATGTAATAAATTGGGAGACTGTTTAGTGTGTTTTTGAGGAGTGCCAATTTCCCCCATTTGGACAGAAGGGATGTTTTCCAACCCATCAGTCTTTTATGAAATCTCTCCACCACTGGATTCCAGGTGACTGTTGACGTTTTTGTAACTGTTCTTGTATATGTTTTTGTGGCCGCAGTTGTTTTCCTTGCCTAGTCCATGTACATTAGTCATTTAAATGTAGGGTTTCCTTCGAAAGAAAAAAGAAAAAAAGAAAAGCTGTTAGAAGTCATGTATCTATTTGATAATTGATGTTCGTAACAACTTAACTTCATAACATCCTGTTACTTCATTAATGTTAATCATGTCTCTCTCCAACTCATCATGGAAGAGGAGAGAATTTGCCTTTTCTGGTAAAAGGCAACATATATATATATATATTAACTAAAAGCGAGGGCCATCAAGAAATTGATGGGTGGCCATCCGGCTGCATCTTCCATCAACACCCTATGAATCTCTCTCGGGGGTTACTGTCCAATGTGGTTGGTAGTGTAGTTAGTATAACTTGAGAGAGTAAGTCTGGAGAGGGCGGAGATAGGACATGTCAAAGATCTGGACTTTCTTACAGTAAATGTGGTGGATATCTCCTTATTATTTAAAATTTTCTTGTACCAGCATAAACATATATCTTGAATGTGATATTCTGATGTCAACAAACCTTGACCACCCCCTCCATTTCCTCAATCTGATATTGTAGTGCAGATATTTATGCGTATAATAAATTTCTTCTTTCTATGATTCTATCCCATCACTTCCCAAACTAGAGCTTCATCAAGAGTGTAAAGAAAGGGTGGATTTCTGTTCTGTTCTCTATACCTTTTGTCTTATAATGATACTGCCATTCATGTCAATCTTAAGCTATTTCAATCTTCTTTTATTGTGGTTTAAAAAAAAAAATCGAGCAGGTGCAGTTGATCCCTTACAATTCGAATGCTCTCGACGAATCTGTCCTGTGGGCAGAGAGCAAGGACTTGGGTGATGGTTTCAGAACTTTAAGGATGGTAAATAACATTCGCCTTAACTTGGACGCTTTCAATGGAGATAAGAACCATGGAGGAGTCCATGATGGCACTACTATTGTGCTTTGGGAGTGGAAGAAAGGCGAGAACCAGCGATGGAAAATTGTTCCCTATTGTAAGTTTCTCAGTGCATCAATACAAAGGGAAAGAATCAATGAAAGAACTCCCATGCAAATTCTGTCTTTTTAGTTCAAGAGATCGAGATCATGTTTTTCTCCAAACATCTCTCATTAACAGAATAATGAAAAAGAGAAATTAATTGAAGACTGAGACCCCTTTCTGTTTTCTCCTTAGATTCCCCAATGATCAAACTTTTCTTTTTCTTTTTGGCAGGATATATGTGTGGAGTCCCCCTTGTCTGGAAGCTTTTGCTGTTTGCAGAAATAGTCCTACCTATCTGGGAGGAAAGGCTATGTTGTCTCATCTTTGCGAGTGAGTTGTGTTTTTTATGTTTAGTATGTATGGAGATTATGATGTGTGTTAAAACTTAGAACTTAAAACATACCAGCTCTGCTATTACTTATATGTAGTAGTATTGCTAATAACTTAATATTACATATGGATTTGAAAATGGTTTTCTTTCTAAAGCTGCGTTGAGTCAAAATTTTGGTTTCCCAATTGAAGTATCAAAATTTGGAACTCTGGACTCAAAAGGAGGTCTGGTCCAAGTTCGAATTGACTCTGACATTTGCTTGTGGACCATGTGGGGGTTTCCACCCAAGTGAGTCCGATTAAGAGCAGACTTTTTTTTTGAAATACAGAAAATAGACTCATGAGGTAGCTATAGTGTATGTCTACAACCCAGCGCCTGGTGTCACTGGCCAGGATTGGGCCTAGGGTTTTGTGATTTTTTAATAGGCCCAGCCCAAGCCTGGCCTGTATACAAGACGTTTTTTTATCGAGCACTGTATTTCCATTTGATACACTAACATTGGGACAAACCCAAGCGTGTGGAGGAAGATTATAAATGGATAATATTTGGATAAAACAGACCACCTTTGGGCAAACCCTTGAGATTTGACGAAAATACAGACCCTTTAGTTTTCAGTTTTCAGAAAATACAATAGGTACCCTTATGTTTCGAACTAATGATGCTTACACCCCTTCTGTCAACTAACCGCGAGTCAAATGCGAAAAAGTCCAAAAAATGCCAAATTATCCGTGTATCAATAGGCATGCTTTGTGAATCTTGTGTGATGTGAACAAAACTTTGTGTACCCTCAATTCCTTCTCTCCTACTAGCACTCTTTCTAGCTCCAGACCTGTCATTGCCACCTTTGGCATTTCCTCACCTTACAGCCCTCCCTCCACTTCCAACTGGTGCTCCTTGATATTTGCGCTTCTTGTGATCATATTGGTTACATATTTGAGATGTATTTTTGGCACTTTTTTAGAGTTTTTCGCATGTTGATTAACGGCCAATTGATGAAAGAGGTGTAAGTGTCATTAGTTTGAAACATAAGGGTACCTACTACTATTCTGAAAATTTAGGGGGTCTATGTGTATTTTTGTCTATCCTCAGGGGTATAAATGTATTTTTTCCTAAATATATTTTATTCTCACCGGATATTAGGAATCGATGGACTTTCCATAGGACCCATTTACTGACGGAATTCATCACTACTTAAGCGGCTTGACTAGTTACCCAAAATAAATTTTTAGTACAATCTAAGGTTATCATCCCTTTTGTATGTACAACTAAAAGTTAGAAGATTGAAAAAGAAAAGAAATGTGGGACTAAATCAAGAATTATGTACAAAAACTGAGAATTTCTTCGGGTCACGAGGGATTTGCACGTATATAAATTCAAAAAGAATCCATATGATTCAAGTTATAATCAATAGGAGATTCCTAAAGTTGTTAATAGAGAGTAGACTACGAGGAATCAAATGATTATAGATCAATGTACAAAACAAAAGGACTTTGATTTCGTGAACCGAAAACTTAACATTGTTATCACAAGAATTGCAAAATCTTATTGACAACCTAATATTCTTGTAGAACTTATATGCAGACACTTAAAAAATGGAATTTCATTTCCAATCGCAATGAAAAAAGTTATTAAATTAATTGAAGTAGATACAAAAGGAATTTAGGTACAAATTGCATATCATATAGATGGAAAAAAAGTTGCATGTCAAATGGATCAAAGAAAGGAGGATTATTGTTCGAAAATACCTTTAAAAAAAAACTAATAAAGTAGTTCTTATTAAAGTAGTTTTCATTAGATCAGATAAAATTTACCAAAATGCCCCCCAAAGTGTTTTCTCCTTTATCTTGTTTTTTTTTTGTTAGAAGTCCTCTCTCTTATAGGACGATTAAGTCTACCACCATAGGGACTGGGAACTATGTAAGACTAGCATTTTGTAAAATTTTAAAAAGGAGCTTATTTGACTTATTCTAAAGATAGGAGCTAAAATTGAAATAAAATCTTCTATTTCGAAGCTTATTTTTCAGACATTTTGCCCCAAATTTAAAAATGAAAAAGTTAATTTTTTGTAATTAAAAAAATAGAGCCCATAATGCTAAAACAGATAGACGTTTTAATGTCATTTATGTTAACTTTTCCTTAAAAATTTGTTATTTTCCAATTATATTCCTATTTCAGTTTCATGTTAGTTGTGTCATTTATAAAATAATGCCCTCAAATAAGTGTTTATTTGTTTGTATTATTACAAACAAGCTATCAAAAAAATAAGAACTTATTTTTAGTATTTTACCAAATAAGTTTATTGTATGAAAAAAACCTCAAAATTAAAATGTAATAATTTTTCTAAAATAGCTCTTATTAGATTAGATATGATTTAACAACCGCATAGGTTCCTAGTATAAGGATATTTGGTTGAATGCTATTATTAGTGAGTGGAAACGAGAATCCCGTACTCAATTAGATTTGTAGGTATTACTACGGCTGTAATCGGATTCAGATTCGAGTCTTTTGTGACTAAATTAAATCCAATAGATCCGAATTCAATATTTGATCCGGCCGATTTGAGTTAGAATCTGATTATCTAATTAGAATTCAATCCAAATCCGATCCGATTAATATTAAAATTTTAAAATTAATTTTAAGCATATAAAAATTCATAAGAAATTTCATAAATGGTTAATAAATGCAAAGTAGAGCTTATGCATTCACAAAATAATAATAATAATAATAATCTACGACAAGCTGAACTCTTTTGTTCCTTGTTTCTTTAAGATTACAATATCTTTAGTAATTTATGAGATTTTATCTTTTTGCTTCTCTATTTTCTGTCTTTGTTGTTAGGATAAGAGAGAGAAAATATAAGGTGTAGGAGTTTGTCTTATTTTCTATGATTTTTTTCCCTCAATTATGATAAGAAAATTAGGATCCTCTATATTAAGTATTGGAAAAGTTTCCTCCATCACTAGGAACGTTGTACCACCTAGTTACATGATCAATTTTTATATTTTATTTATTAAAAATTTTATTTGGATTAATATTAATCAAATTGATTAATGTTGATCAAACTAAGGTTAATGAGTCATGGGGTAATACGGTGTTGGTGTTGGTGCTGGAGGAGAATCCTTAAGTTTTCTTCCTATCCAAGAAGAAAAATGAAGAAAAAATAGGGAAGCAAATGAAGTGCCTTGACATTGGTCGGAAAGGACTTTGTTATTTACTGTTTTCTTTCAAATATGAAAAAATACTAAAATTGTCATATATTTAACTGTCTTTACAAGGACAAAATTGACTTTGTAGATGATTACCATTTTCACCTACTTACACACACACACACACATACACACACGTATTATACGCATAATTGAATTGGATCTTAATTGGGTCCAATCACCATAGATCCGAATTCGGTCCAATTACAATTAGATTCAAAAAAATCAAGATCCAGTAGGGAAATCTCGAGTTTGGGAACCTCATCCAATTACATGAACTATTTACTATTTATAATGGGGTACTCATGTCATCCCTCTACTTGGTCTGAAAAGGGGAGGCCCATCTCAAAAATTAGTTTCGGATGGGCCATAAAGAAAACTTTTTTGTATTACAATTATTGGCCTACTTATGTAATGGGCCTCGATGTTAGGCTAAAGCTCATTTTACATGCATAAAGAAGTGGCCCAAAGAGGGCAAGCCAATATTCTCATAAACACAGCAAAAATCATACATACTAGGGACTTTATCAAACATCAACTAGGTCATCAAATCGAGTTGATTTGGGCTTAGCTAATAGCCGACGGACCCGAATAGGGGTTCCGACTCTCTCATGTGTGCCACTGGTTCACCAGAGGCAGGAAGGGCAGCTGCTTCTCATCGTATAATCGTTACCCTAATACTGGACACTGAACTATCAAAGCATTGCCCCTGCCCTGAAATACTAAAACACAATGGTATGCACGGTTGCGGTCCGAATGGGCTATAATAGGGAAGCTTTTGTCGGCCCTGAGGGCCTTCAGAGTACAAAATATTTACCATGCAGATGTAGGCTTAGTCGATTCACAAAATGGGCCTCAGGCCCAGGTTCGTCAATTGACATAATCTGACCTAAAGTGAAGTGAGAAGCCCAAAATCACATCTAAGCTCATTTGCACCCTTTGATTTCTGTGTAAGGATCTAAAAAAAAAATGATGCTGAACCATCAAAACCCTGATTTTTAATTATCTATAGATCACTTGCCTATAGATCACTTGCCAATCTTTCCAAAGGAGTGTGATCGATCAAGCCATTTGATTGGGTCGATAGTATTTGGTTGAATGAGCCCGTAGGACAGCGGCATTTGGGTCTATCTGTTTGATACCCAACATTTTCCCTAGGATTTTAGACTAACTTTAATTACAGTATTAACACTTGAGCAAGATTGTTTGTGCATGATTATCCTTTAGTTTTTGTTCCTCTGTAAATCTCTTGTCCAAGTTAACAATTATTTCCATGGCTCTAAGGCTCCGTTCTTTTGTTGAGACTTGTAAAGCTGGGCACTTTGCACTTCTTTATAGTAGTTGGTAGGAAATTTGAGTCACTTTGTCAAGGATTTTAATAAGATTAATTTTTACCATCATGAGATTTCAAGTCTAATCATTTTTTATGAGATTTGAAATCATACATTTTGTTGGATTTGAAGTCTTATAAAAATTGTAACCTAAGAGATGATAAGCACAATACATCAATTTTTCAAAAGAAAATGCATATTGTCAAATATCAATTCTCATCATTTTTTTCAGGAGATTTGAAATCATTCATTTTGTTGTATTTTAAACCTCATGGGAATTACAACTCGAGACAAAAAACACGATATATCTAATTCTCAAAAAAATAAATGTTTATTGTCAAATGAAAAAAATTACAAAGTGTCAAATTTTATAAGTCTCAACAAAAGAACGGACCCTAAATAAAAGGATCTTGGATTGTCTCTGGCGAAGCCAGAAAGTGCTTGTCTCGGGGTTCCATAGAATAGGTGACAAGTGGTGGAGAAGTCAAAATCATGGGGCCCATGATTTTGACTTCTCTACACATATTAAGACATGTGGCAATAAGAGTATGAGAATAAGGGGGAGAAATATCATATGGGGAGAAGTCAAAATTATGGGGAGAAAATGGAATGACTTCTCCCCACTTTTTTGCCAACTGCCGCACAATGTATGGAACCCCAAGAGGGTTTTCTGGCTTCGCCAGAGACAATCCGAGGCCAAATAAAAGTTGAAGGAGATGTAGTTGAGATCTACGGTCTATTGGGGAATGTTAGGTCGATTGTCCTGTCCTTACGTGAGAAAAAATAAAGATGTAAATGGAATCTACAAGTGAACTGTCATTATTATTAGATTTTTCTTTTACAATGAGGGCGAGTTTGTTTGCCCAAGAATGGGCCTAGCATTTCTCATTGTATTATATACATTATCCTCAAATCTTCTAAAGAATAGTAATTATATAATAAAAACAAAACATATAAATTTATTTTTAATTATTTAAGATGTTGGGAGGGGAACAGGCAAACGTGGGTGTGCTAAAAGCCTGCAAATCTTGAAAAAGATAAGCAATAAAGCATGTCCAATCCTGCTACTTTTCCTACATTCCATTTATATGTTATTTTAATGACATCTCTCTATTATTTTACCCCTAATATCTTTTCAATAGCAGGTTCAAATTAGGGAAGTGATTTAAAACTCACCATAGTACATACTATCAAGAGCTGAACCTTTGGATTTTTAATCCAAGGGGGTCAAGTATAAAGTGAGCCCCATCCTTCAAAGTATTTGTACACATAACACCATTACTTTTTAATCCAATGGTCACCTTTGGATTTTTAATCCAAGGGGGTCAAGTATAAAGTGAGCCCCATCCTTCAAAGTATTTGTACACATAACACCATTACTTTTTAATCCAATGGTCAAGCTCTCGATAGTACCTATACTATTGAGAGTTTTTTTTTATCACTTTCCTTCAAATTAAAATAGAGTAATGAGTACTCAAAGTTCTTGAGCAGAATACTGTGGACACGTGGACAAACAAGACACACTTGCATTAGACCTCAACAGTGCAGTGTTTGGAAAGATAACTTTTAATGATTTAATATAATATTTTTTGGGTCCACAAAATTGAAGCTGAGGCACCTAATGACAACTCTCCCTCTCACCTAAGCATCCTCTCACACAAGCCTACCAATAGCATTAGGAATAGACTTAATCCATACCTCTTCAAAGTTTGGTTATCCATAACAGTCAATTGATCTGCGACCTTTCTAAAAACCTGTTTGATGCTCACACTATAAAGATGTAAGGGCAATCTTGATATCCTTTGCTGATGGTCAAGATGTTTTTAAAGGAGGCTTCATACCTCTATTCATGCATCAATAATCACCTTGGCATCGCCTTCTTTTTCGATGCCTTGATTTGTAACTGTCGGGCATAGAATTAGCAATGGGTCGGGTTTGGGCTGGGGTCCCCCCAACCCTAACCTGCCCCTAATGGGAAGACTCCTACCCTGTTCTTGTCCCAAACCCGAGGCAAGGAGGAGGTGGTTCCAATTTATCAAAAGCCTTCTTAATCCCCGTCCCATCCCATGAAGCACTAGTCATGGTGGGTCAAAATTTCATATTATAAATAATATATTGAGATAATTTAATGATTAATTTAAGGGTAAAATAATACTTTCGCATTATAAACGGGGTGAGGAAGGACGGCTTAAATCCAATCCCAGCTAGAACTCGAGTCGGGTTTAACCTTTGTTGATGAAGGAAAATGATGTATTGACACGTGGAAAACATTTTCTAGTCAGACCAGATTCTGAACCAGTCAGAAGTCATATGGATAAAAGATTATGAAGATTTAAAATGTTTTATTACCTTTGTGAGTGCGGGTTTCGGGAAACTCTGGTTTGAATCTCACGGGGAGTATAGAGTTGTCACCTATTCATTCGGAAGGGATAAGTCCCCGGGATTTGGATAAGGTCTTGGTCTGCGGTCCGAGGTCAAGGTAAGAGGTTCGGTTAAGTCCAGGGAAGGGGTTAGGCACCCCGACACTTCCACTTTTCAGTGGTTCCCTACATGCTAGGGTTAAGCCAAATTAATCTCAATGTTAATCAAATGCCTCAAGTATTTAAGAGAATGCTAATCTAAGAAAGAGAAAACCCTAGACTAGGGTCGAAGCCGGGTTGGGCTGCCTACGTACTCACATAGGGGTGAGATCAGACCGAGCGTAGTTCTGACACATGAGCCTGTGCCAAGGCTAGGGGTGTGTGTGTGTGCACCAATGGTGGCTTAGGGTCTAGCCGGGAGGCTAGGGGTGGTTGACCGGGTTGGTCAAGTGCTTGGTATTGGGCCCAGTAGGCCTAAGGCAAGTCCGATAAACTAGGGTTGGGCCCGGTAGGCCAAGGGTGAAGCCCTGTAGGCTAGTTTGGGCTCGGTAGGCCAAGATGAGGCCCGAGAGGCCAAGGATGAGCCCGGTAGGCTAGGGTTTGGCCTGGTAGGCCGAGATTAGGCCCGGTAGACCAAGGGGTGAGGCCCGGTAGGCCTAAGGGTGTTTTAACCAAGGGTTATGGTTGCTAACCGGGGTTAAAAATGTGATCAACCGTGGTTAGGAGTGCTAACCATGGTTAAAAGGTCCAAAGTCAGTATTTTTGGTCTTTTTGAATTTTCCTGATTTTTTTGGGATTTTCTCAGATTTTTCCCAGCAATCAAAGATGCTTAACCACGGTTAAGGAGGAGAGGTCATCATGGTTAAGGGTCTTACCCATGGTTAAATGGTAAAAAGAGACCATTTTTCGGTTTCTCCTAATATTTTGGATTTTTTGAGCATTTTTCCAGATTTTTTTCGGTTAAGGATTTTTTAACCGTGGTTAAGGGTCAAAAATGGGATTGACTCTGATTAAGGGTCTTAACCACAGCAAAAAAGGTCACCAAGGATATTTCTGGATTTCATGTAATATTTATGATTTTTTGATGATTTATCCAGAATTTTTCTGGGTCATGGGCCGCTTAACCATGGTTAAGTGGTTGATTGAGGCAAAAGTGGGCCCAGGGTCCATGGCAGGGCCTAGAATGGCCTCCTACCCGGTCTGGGCCCCCACAAAGTCCCGCAAATGCAAAAAAACCTAATTTTTTTTTACATTTTTAACCATAGTTGAGGAGGGTTTAACCATGGTTAATGAGGGAACCAAGGAAAACCAAGACTACCAGTGGGTAACCTGAAGTCTAGTGATCGTTTTAAGCCTTTGTGGGGCCCAAGGGGAGGTCGGGTGTGGGCTCCACAGAGGCTCAAAGTTGCCTCGTTGCACATCACATAAAATGACGATTTTTAAAAACAACAACCAAATAGATTTTTTGGCAAAGTTTGTGGCGATTTTTCCGCTGATTGATTTAACCCCCAGGGGATCCGAGACCATGGTCGTGAAGCCTGGTATAAGGGGAACAATGTGGACCCTTGTGGGGCCCAAGGAGAGGCTGGATGTGGGCTCCACAGAGGCCCAAAGTCGTCCCATTGCACAGATTTTCATACTGTCGACCCCACTTTGGGGTCGATTTAACTATGGTTAACGGGCGAATTAAGGGCTAAACATTTACAGGGAGGTAGCCCTATGTATAGGGAGTCTAACCATGGCCTCGGTTTTGGCCAAGGCCAGGTCTAACCATGGTTAAATCGGGGTTACAGGCAGTGGACCCGAAACTGATTTTTCAGAATTTTTTTTGAAAAAAAACTCAGTTGGGACTGATTGGGTGTCAACCAGGGGGGTCTAGGGGGATTCCTCATGGATTGAGGACCCGCCAGACCTCCGGGGAAGACCACCCTAGTGGGGGGTGGTGGTACAGTGGCCACGCAACAAAACCCGCCTACTCTTTTTTTTTTAGTTAAAAAAGAAAAAGGCAAAATGGGGATCCCTGGAATGGGACCAGGGTCCCTTACAATGAAAAAAAAAAAAAAAAAAAGGAGGGAAGGGGGTCGTATACCCTGTTGGACAACTCGTGGTGGCTTGTTAAGGGACGGTGGTGCGCACAGTGGGGCCTGGGGTAGCTAGAAATAGTGTAAGGGTGGTGTCTAAGATGGTCTAAGGTCTGGAGAGATGGAGGTCGGATACCTAGTAGAGGTGTTGAAGGGCTGGCCGAATGGGGAGAGTTCTGAAAAAAATTTGTGATCGGGTTCCCAAAAACCGTGGCTATGGATGGTGATTTTTGTGGTTTGAAGGATTCCTATGGATTCTAAGGATGATCTTAGAGGTTAGATTGGAGTTGAGCAAGGGAAAAATGGAGACTTAGGCAGGCCGAAGGTGACAGTAAAATTGTTCATTTTTTCAAAGGCTTGAATGTTGGCTTCGGGTAGTATTGGTGCTATGGTATTGGTGGTGCTACGAGGTCGAGGTGGTACTACAAGGTCGTGGTGGGGTCTAATGAAGGGGTACGAAGACTGGCGAGAGCTTGGGGACGACTGTAATTTTTTCAATTTCTCTTTTTAACAGTGGCTGGCTTGGGATTAAATAGAAGAAGAAAGAGGGTGAGGAAGGATAAGGATGAGGGGTGATGAGGATAAGATCAACAAGCGCGTGGGGGACAAGCCTGGAGAGGCCAGGTGGTCAGGGGAGATCCGGCCAGGAAGAAAATAGGGAGGGACTGTACTCCCGTCCCCATGACAGGGACGATGAACAGTCCCCCCTTAAAAACGATTTTTTTTTTTGTGTTTGTTTCCGAATTTGGGCTTTAGCACTACCGGGTATGGGCCAACCCATGTTGGCTTTACCACATTGGGTTGGCGCCAAGATTTTGAATCCCCCTTTTTTTTTTTTTAAATTATCTTTTATTATTATTAAAAAAAATCCTAAAAGGCCTTGGGCCTTAATTTTTTTTGATTGATTTATTTGTTTCTTTTGTTTTATTCTTTTATTTTTGTTTTGTGCCTAAAAAAAAACCCCTTTTTATTTTATTTTATTTATTTATTTATTTTTTGTTTTGTACCAAAAAAAAAACTTTTTTTTTTAATTTTTTTTTTTTGTTTTTTTATTTATTGCCCTTTTTGGGCTAAACCACTACTACATGTGTAGGAAAAGCCAAAAGTGTTTTTCCCTAAAAAAAAATTTGAAATTTAAAAAGTAAGATGGGTCCCACCAAAGATTGGGCTTAGTGGGCCCATGCTTGGGCCCAAACATAGGGTTTAACAAAAATTTTAGAGTTTTGGACATAAAATGGGCCTTGAGCCCGTGGGGCTTTGCCTAGGGCTCGGGCTAGGCCGGGGACAACGGAGGTTGACCAGGATGTAAAAATTGGGTGCTTACAGCTGCCCCTCTTTGCTGGAGATTGCCAGGATGGCGATCGAACGGCAAAGACCGGAAACATCCTATTTTTACACTGAGATGGAGGTTAGGAATGATGCATGCTATGCCAATGGTGAACGTGGTGACGTGATTAAAACTACTGCTAGAGGATAGCGTGTAGCTGGGAAAGAACATGAATGAAGGGATGGCGTGGCCCTAAGGCGCTGGCCGGAAGAAAATGTCGCTCGAAAGCGGCGAGGGGGATTGATCGAAACAACGTTTCCCATGGGATATTAGCCGGATCGATCGGAGGACACATCAGGTATCGAGAACATAGGGGGTGTTGGGTATTCCAGGTGTCGACAAAGTGTGTTATGTCGACGCTCACTTGGGATGCCAAGGACACACGGGGTGTCAAAGAGGGGGACATGTAGGAGGTAGTGCTGTAGTGTGATGAGGTTGTCACGGAGCATACAGGATGTCCGGCATGCGAGGTGTCGACAAAATGTATTATGTCGACGCTCACCTGGGATGCCAAAGACACACGGGGGTGTCACAGAGGGGGACATGCAGGAGATAGTGCTGCAGTGTGACGAGATTGTCATGGAGCACACAGGATGTCCGACATGCGAGGTGTCAACAAAATGTATTATGTTGACGCTCACCTGGGATGCCAAGGACACACGGGGGTGTCATAGAGGGGGACATGCAGGAGGTAGTGCTGCAGTGTGACGAGATTGTCACGGAGCACACAGGATGTCCGACATGCGAGGTGTCAACAAAATGTATTATGTCGACGCTCACCTGGGATGCCAAGGACACACGAGGGTGTCACAGAGGGGGACATGCAGGAGGTAGTGCTGCAGTGTGACGAGATTGTCACGGAGCACACAGGATGTCTGACATGTGAGGTGTCGAAAAAATGTATTATGTTGACGCTCACCTGGGATGCCAAGGACACACAGGGGTGTCACAGAGGGGGACATGGAAGAGGTAGTGCTGCAGTGTGACGAGGTTGTCACGGAGCACACAGGATGTCTGGCATGCGAGGTGTCGATAAAATGTATTATGTCGATGCTCACCTGGGATGCAAGGACACACGGGGGTGTCACAGAAGGAGACATGCAGGTGGTGTACACTGTAAAGGTACACACGGGATGTCGAATTGATTGGAGGCATGATGCCAGATTTGATTTTGATATGACCGAGAGGCACTGAGTTCTGATCATGTTTGGATGATGCTGAAGAGTTTAGTCATGTAGGACATGATGCTATGCAAAGTGATGTCATGCAGGGGATAAAGGCGAGGATGCTTTCCCATGACTCTGTTGATTGCTACTTGTCGGGGAGGCACAAAAATGGCTTTTTCTGCTTTACCTGCGGAGAGGCTCAGTGCAGGTTGGTTCCAACAGATTTTGATACCAGGAGTTTGCTTATTTTTGAAAAATATTTTTAGGAAAATTGTAGAAGACTTTTGTAAAGATTTTGATTTTGACAAAAGCGTGCTTAGTTAACTTTTCAGATTTGCCAGTAAATCGCCTTTGTTCAGGGCTTATGGGATTTTGTGGGTTCCTTTTCATTCTTGGAGAGTTGAATACGATTCAGAGTAGGATACTACTGTTGCGGGCTGAGGACCCTGGCTGGGGAGAAGCTTTTGGAAGACTTCTGGACTCTTGCTGGGGAAGAGCGTTATTGAGAGGCTGTCGGAGGCTTCTGTTGGGGGATCCATTGGGAATTGGAAGATTGTTATAGCCTGATGCTGAGAATTCGCTAGGGAGTAGGTCTCTGTTATAGACCACTGCCGGGAAGTTCAGGGGTCTCCCGTCTGCTGGGGGTTTCCCAATGTTTGCCCCTCTGCTGGGGGATGTCTTCTGACGGATTCTCTATTGAGGAATGTCTGGAGTAGAGCACCTGCTGGAGATATTCCCTGATGGAATCTCTGTTAGGGATACTGATCCGTTGAGTCCAGTGAGACTGACCGCTGCCGGATCTTGTTGCCAAACTGATTTTCAGCTTTTCTTTCCATTTTTTACCCTTGGGATGACCAAGTCATGAGGTTCGCATAATTTTTGCGCGATGAGGCTGTTGCCGGTTTTCCTCATGCCTGCGAAGCTGATTAATTTTGTCCATTTTTTGCCCCTAATCGCAAGACTAGGTCTGGGAATCGCGTAACTTTTGCGCAATGAGGCCGTTTCCGATTTTCACTCATGCCTGCGATTTGTTTGAGAGTTCGGATCTTCTCCCTTCATTGCCCTGATGGACATTTGCTGGGGATTGATACTCCATTAGGGATATAGGTGTGATATGGCACTTGTACTCGCAGTTTCTAGGGAATCTGAGAGGACTTAGAATAGGATGAAACGTTGGCTAGGGGACCGAAGTTTGGGACACCCTGGAATTATTCTTGCTGCAACTGACTTGCATGGGGGTTTTCTGTTGAAGATAAATTTTTTTGTTGCGCTCCACTGGGGATTGTCCTCTTTAGTAGAAGTTGAATTTTTGGGGGATTCTTCCCTGTTTTTTTTTTGACGAGTTTTTTTTTTTTTTTTGGGAAGAGTTTTGGGAGAAGTTGATCTTGTTGGGGGGAAAGCCTGGAGAGATTATTTTTGCTCATGGGGTCCCTAACTTGGAAAATGTTTCAATTTCTATTTTGGAGTTTTCTTTGATGGAATATTTTGTAAACTTGATGTCAACTCCGTTGTGAAAATTGGGAGAATTTGTCTCTGTTTGGGGAGTGACTCTATGGGAAAAAAACCGTTTCTGTGGAGAGAGAGTTTTACGAAGTTTTGGACTCTCTTTGGGGGAAAAGATTTTGAGGAGTTAAGTTCCTTTTTGCGACCGCACCTGATTTGTCAGGTTGCCTACGTACCCTTTGCAGGATCAGGTCATGACGTAGTTCAAGCAAATGCCACAGATTGACGAGGGAGGGTGTCCCTGAAAGATTTTTGTGAGAGAAAGCCTGTTAGGCTCGAAGGGCTAACTAGCAGATTTCATTGATTTTTGTAAAAGGGGTTACATTGCTGGGGGTAAGGAGTGTGCCAATGACGGCCTCCTGTCATTTCTCAGAGATTCTACGAGTATAAAGTGCCTATCAGACTTAGACCCTAAGCGTAGTATCGTTTAACTTTGTCCATGTTGACGGGATCTGGGAGGTTTTCGTTATCCATGCGTCTGAGTTGCAGGGCACCGCCGGAGAATTTGTCTCGGACTATGTATGGGCCTTCATAGTTGGGCGTGAACTTGCCCCTCAGGTCAGGACGGTTTGGCAATATCTTCCGGAGAACCAGGTCACCGACTTCAATGCTCGGGGCTTGACTTTCTTGTTAAATGCCCTAACCATACGCCTCTGATAGGCCTGAGAATGATTCATGGCTTTCAGATGTCGTTCTTCAATCAGATTCAGCTGTTCATACCGAGTCTGTGCCCATTCTGCTTCTGATATTTCTGCTTCCATTAACACGCGGAGTGATGGAATCTCTACCTCGATGGGGAGGACTGCTTCCATACCATAGGCCAAAGAAAATGGTGTTGCCCCTGTTGAGGTTCTGACGGACGTTCTGTAGGCCATGAGCGCATATGAGAGCATCTCATGCCAGGCAGAATAATTGGTTGCCATCTTCTCGATGATCTTTTTCAGATTCTTATTGGCTGCTTCCACTGCTCCATTAGTCTGTGACCTGTATGGTGTGGAGTTATGATGCTGTATTTTGAATTTTTGGCAGAGATCAATCATCCCCTTATTGCAGAAGTTCAGAGCATTGTCTGTTACAATCTCGAATGGGACACCGTATCGGCAAATGATGTCTCTCTTCAGGAAACGCTGAACCACAGAGGCTGTGACATTTGCATAAGAGGTCGCCTCGATCCATTTCATGAAATAATCGATTGCAACTAGGATGAAACGATGTCCGTTAGATGCTTTCGAAGCTATGGGTCCGATAACATCGATGCCCCAAGTAGAGAAAGGCCAATGAGCAGTCAGATTGTGCAGCCTTGTCGGCGGTGCATTGATCTTGTCAGCATAGATCTGGCACTGGTGGCATTTCTGTACGTGCTTGCAACAATCAGTTTCCATAGTAGACCAATAGTAGCCTAGTCTGAGAATTTTCTGAGACAACATTAACTCATTCATGTGTGGGCCGCAAGTTCTTCCATGAACTTCTTCAACTACCTGTGCTGCTTCACTGGTATGAGGCATCTGAGCTATATCAAGTTCGGCGATCTCTTGTATAAAATGCCCCCTGATAGGACAAACTGGATGAGCAGTCTTCTGATTGCTCGACGATTTTTTTTTGTGGCATCGAGAGGGAAGGTCCCGTCCTCGAGGTACTGCTTGATGTCCGCATACCAAGGCTTGTTGTCGTTCGCTATGTCCAACTCGAGGCAGTAGACAGGCTGATCCTGTTGCTGAATTTCAATTGGCCAGAGCATGATGCCCCTGGGGATCTGTACCATAGAGGTAAGAGTAGCCAACACGTTGGCAAATCTGTTATGGTTCCTAGATCGGTGACTAAAATTGATTCTTCTGAATCGAGTGATTAACACATTGAGATAGGCTAGGTATGAAACCAGTCTGAATTCTTGGATGGCCCAAGATTCATTTGCCTGACAGATTACCAAAGATGAGTCCCCGTAGACGTCTATCTCCTCAATTCCGATACCCAGGGCTTCTTTTAGTCCGGCTATGCATGCCTCGTATTCTGCTTCATTGTTGGAGCATCTGAATTTCAGCTTTATAGAGATAGGAAGATGTGTTCCCTTGGGTGAAATTAGAACTGCTCCTGCCCCGTGTCCATGACTGTTGGCAGCTCCGTCAAAGTATAACTCTCAGCCAGAGTATTCTTGCTCTTCTGCTTCTGTGAACAGGATGGCTTCGTCCGGAAACTGATCATGTACAGACACATAGTCTTGTGTTGGGCTGTGGGCCAAGTGATCTGCAATCGCTTGCCCCTTGATTGACTTTTGAGTCATGTACGTAATGTCGAATTCAGACATCATAAGCCATCGGGCGATCTTTCCAGTGGTGGCTGGCTTTTCCAGTAGATATTTGAGTGGGTCCATCCGGGAGATCAGGATTACCGGGTAGGAAAGCAGATAGTGCCGAAGACGCTGAGTAGCCCAAACCAGTGCCAGACATGTTTTCTCCAGTGGGCTGTACCTTTCTTCATACTCTAGTAAACACTTACTGATATAGTAAATGGTCTGTTCTGTCCTGCCTGTCTCGTCATGCTGTGCCAAGACGCACCCCATGAAGGTTTCTTGCACTGAGATATAGAGTAGTAGGGGTCATCCCGGCGTAGGAGGCACAAGTACTGGAGGGTTGAGAAGATATTGCTTTATCCTATCAAAGGCTTCTTGACACTTGGTTGTCCAAACTGTCGGTGTATTCTTCCGAAGAAGCTTGAAGATCGGTTCGCAGATCGGAGTGAGCTGAGAAATAAACCGGCTGATGTACTAAATTCGGCCCAGGAAACCACGGATCTCCTTTTCAGTTTGGGGTGCTGGCATTTCGATGATGGCTCTAGCTTTAGCTGGATCGACCTCAATGCCTCTTTTGCTGACTATGAAGCTGAGGAGCTTTCCTGATGAGGCCCCAAAGACACATTTGACCGGGTTCAGTCTTAGGCCGAATTCTCTGAGTCTGTCACAGAGTCTTTTCAAATCTTCAGGGTCTTGCCTGGCAGTGGGTGATTTGACGATCATGTCATCTAAATAAATTTCAGCTCTCTTGTGGATCATATCATGAAAAGTGCCGTCATGGCCCTCTGGTAAGTTGCCCCTGCATTCTTGAGCCCGAATGGCATGACCTTGTAGCAGAACGTGCCCCAAGGCGTGATGAAAGAAGTTTTCTCCATATCTTCTTCTGCCATTCTGATTTGATTATATCCAGAGAAACCATCCATGAATGAGAGCATCTCGTGCCTTGCCGTATTGTCGACTAGGATATCAATGTGCGGGAGAGGGAAGTTGTCCTTAGGGCTAGCCTTATTCAGATTCCGATAGTCGATGCACATCCAGACTTTTCCATCCTTCTTAGGTACTGGCACGATGTTTGCCAACCATTCAGGGTAGTTTATTACTGCCAAGAAGCCTGCGTTGATCTGCTTCTCTACCTCTTCTTTGACTTTCTGTGACCATTCGGGCCTCATCCGTCTCAATTTCTACTTAACTGGTCTGACATCCGGGTTCAGGGGCAGGCTGTGTACCACCAACGCTGGGTCTAGGCCAGGCATGTCTGCATATGACCAGGCGAAGACATCACTGTAGCTTTTCAGGAAGCTGATCATGTCCACTCTTTGCTGTGGGCTCATACTTATGCCAATTTGGACCAGTTGAGGGTTGTCTTCAGAACCCAGGTTTACTGTCTCGGTATCCTCGATGTTCGACTGTAGTAGCCCTTCACTGCGTTCTAGAAGGTCCAAAATATCCTGAGGCGGTTCCTCATCCTGTTCTATTTCCTGCTCTGAGTCATACTCAACTTCTGAAAGCTCAAAGAGGGTTTCAGGGGTAGCTTTGTCGAAGGCGATTTCCTGGCAAATCATTAAGCTTAGTTTAGCATGCTTATGTTTTAATGTTTTGTTGGCTTCAGGACACTAGGCTTTCCAGGGGAAGAGTCCGTGTGATTTTTCATTAGCCCAATGCAAATGTTTTTTTTAAAAAAAAACATGTTTTTGAGTCAAAATTTTAGATTTTCATTAATAAAAAAGTGGACTGTTTAAAAAATTGACTCGACAAAACAAAAAGAGGCCTATAGTTGGCCGACATTTTAGACTTTTGCAACGGGAGCAAAGAGAGATAGACTAAGAAGAAGAGGGGAATGATACTGCATCACTGCTTGTTTTGACCAACCTTCTCTGCACTTCGCTTTCCCTGGCCCTGTGCGGCTTCGATGGTGAGAGCCTCGGTCCACCAACGGATTAGTGGCTGGCGAATGGATGACGCTTCTACGCTGTTGGAGATGGTGCATACATGCTCTCCCGCTGAATATTCTGCTTCTGCTTCTACATCTTCAACATTCAGCTCTTCAAATATCCGGGCGACGCTGAGTATTTCCGGGTCGGGAATTCCTAAAGACTCGGTGCCAGGTTGAGGGTAAGGGATATCGGTAACTGGTGCAAGAGGGGTTTCTGGGTCGGTTTCGAAGATTCCTATGAGGAAGGTTACTGAAATGTGGGGTCGGGGTTCAGGTTTCACCAACTGTCTACTCTTCTTTGTCAGCTTATTGAGATAGTCCTCATACTTGGGCTTGTATTCCAATCCAAACGGAGGTGTGTAGCGTGGAGGTACATATCTCTTCTTCATGCCTTGGTTCTTGACACCCATGCCTAGACCCGGCTGGTAATTCATTTTTGCTATCATTTTAATAAATGGAGGTACTGCTTGCTTGTTCTGCTGTTCCACTTGGGCGATGGAGCTGACCTGCTCAAACTGATAGGTCATGTAAGCTGTACCTTGACTTAGCTCCTGGATGTCCCCGAAGGAACTTGCCAACTCCTCAGATGAAATGATGACTAGGTGGTCGTCCTGTATAAACTTGATTCTCTGGTGCAGAGAGGAGGGAATGACACTAGTCGAATGAATCCACGGCCTCCCTAGGAGCAAGGTGAATGAGGCAGGTACATTCATAATTTGGAAATTTATCAAGAACTGAGCCGGTCCAACCCTGATGGTTAGGTCAATATCACCCAAGTTCTGCCTGGTGGTGTTATCAAAAGCCCTTATAGTCATGGGTCTCTTCTTAACTTGGCTGGTGTTCATACCCAGGCTTTGTAGTGTAGAGAGTGTGCAGACATTTAGGCCGGCGCCATTGTCGATGAGTACCGAGGATAATGTCCTGTCCATACACTGAACTGTAATATATAGGGCTCGAGTATGATCTCTGTCTCCATCCGGTATTTCCTCTTCAGTAAAGGAGATGATTCGTGATTCTATCACTTGCCCCACCATCTGCCCAGTTTCTCAGGTGAGATGTCCGGAGTTACATGAGCGTTGTTAAATACTTGGAGAAGTTGTTTTCTGTGATGCTCTAAAGTCAAGAGAAGACCCAAGATAGAGATTTGTGCCTGAGTTTTGCCCAACTGCTGGGTAATATTGAATTCTTCCGCTTTTTCCAATATTTTTAGTAGTAGAGCCGAATCTGCTGTTTCCTTTTCTGGGTCTTTCACCCCAGCTTTTTCTTTTGCCTTTTCTTTCACCGGCTCAACCGTCGGAGGTTGATACACCCGGTTGGATCGGGTGAGGTTGGCTATGTACTGACTTTCCAGGATGAGAGATTGGGGGGCAGGTACATGATTAAGGTTGTAAGGCTGGGAAGGGATGTAAGGGATTTTGACTGGTCCAGAGGAGGTTGAGGCCTTGGCTGAAATTGTGGGCCAACTGGCAGGACAGGGAATTGTGTAGACGATTTGCTCTTTGTCTGATTCCAGAGCGGGGAGTTTTACTGTCATGCCCCAAAATACCCCCTAGGAGTTAAGGGATACTTTAGAGGTGACTACGTGTACCTGTCAAACCATCCTGTAATGCAAGAGGCTCAACATAATATAATACAATGATAATCAGAGCGCGGAAACTAAACATAAGTGCGGAAGCATAAGCCAACTTTTTCTTTTCTTCTATTACTCCATATAGTATTCCAAGTTAACATATACTAAATACAATCAAAGTAAAGGTGGACATGCCCACCTATCAAAATACAAAAAGGAACTCTCTAACACTCTCCTCTCAACAGTAGTCGAGGTATGGCCACACGTCCAAGTCCCCATCCTCTTGAGACTGCCATGGGATAGGTGGCTCCCTCTCCTCTACATACTCCTCCTCGACCCAAGGCTCGGGGTCGAGGACATCCACGGTACCTGCCGACATAAAAGTACGACTGAGCATGGAATACTCAGCGAGTACAAACTACTAGCTAACCATAACAATAACGAACGCATAACAACAGTGAGCAATACAAGATATTAATTTAAAGCAATAGTGAAAGCATAAGATACATAGCCATATCTTGACATGTGTATATGAATGCAAAAACCTCGGTAAAACTCATGTCTCGGAAACCTTTTTCGTGTCTCGGTCAAATCATGTATGTGTATCGTGTCTTGTCTTGTATTTCATGTCTTGATTTGTTCTTGACTTGTATACTTGTGAGCCAGAGGCTAGCACCCTTCCTTGGGCTACCAACCTCCTTGTCATGTTCTTGTTCCGTTTCTCTTGTGAGCCAGAGGCTAGCACCCTTCCTTGGGCTACCAACCTCCTTGTCATGTTCTCTCTTGCATTTCACTTGTGAGCCAGAGGCTAGCACCCTTCCTGGGGCTACCAACCTCCTTGTCATGTTCTTGATTCATTTCATATACAAATACAATCTTGAAAAAACCCGGTTTCATGCATGCATGCGTGCTTGTGTGCTTGTCAATAGTGGTAATCATGATGACATACTTGAATGGGCGGATCACATGACTATGGCATTTCAATCCTTAACATAGTGGTATGAAAATTTAGGCAACATATAGCACATTTGAGCAATTTATCATTTCTAAGAACATTTACACAATTTCTATTTCCATTTTCTTCATTAAGTCCATTTATCCCTTGTTTAGTCATTTTATCAAACACCCGGTGGGCCACATTTCTTAGTCCTTCCATTTCCTTTATTTAGTGCGTATTTTTCATCAAGACATCAAGGTACATTCGTTATTTGTAAAGTGCCCATCTTCCATTTTCCTTTTCACACATCACACAACATCCATACGGCATCCAATCGCCTCAATCGACATCCCATCCACACATTTATTCCATTCCCCTTATCTTGTTTATATTTGTTGAGTTAATACAATGCATAGGGAAGGAAAAGCATAATATATATAATCACCATTTACACTAGAAAACCTAGGTTATTGCTAGGGAAAGTTAGTAGGGTGTACTAACTTTAGATCAAGGTTTGATCTTGAAGAAACCTTGAAATAGAAGCTCTATTTGGAAGGAGGAAGCCTTTGCTTGAAGGGGACTTGAGTTGGGGGAAGAAACCTCTTTCAAAACGTGAGTGAGTGCTGCCCTAGCTTGGAGAATGCACCTCCACACGAGCTTGAGTTGAAATCTTGAAGAAAACGTGCTTGGGGACGATCTAGGGTCTTCACCCCTTTGATTTCTTCTCCAAAAGCAACCTAGGTTTAGGAAACCCTTTTCTCTTCTCTCTTATCTCCCAAATCTCTCTAAGTATAGTGAATGATGCCCTAAGGCTCGGGCAAGCCTTAAGGAGAAAGGGTTTAACCCCCAAAAGACGATAAAGCCCTTACTGAAATTTCTGCAAAAACGCGAAGACCGAGCGATTGGTGTTCATGACCGATCGATCGGTTGCCTACCGAGCGATCGGTGTTTATGACCGATCGACCGGTCAAAAACTCACTCTCTGGAAAATTTCCCCATACAAAATTTCTGACCGTGCGATAGCTACCGATCGATCGGTTATGGACCGATCGATCGCTGACTGGACCGAGCGATCGGTCTTCTGTATGTCTGGACTGTTTTGACCATATCTTTTGACTCGCTTGTCGGATTTCGACGATTCAACTTGCGTTGGATCCGTCTTTCGAAAACGAACATTTCTGACGTTTCGGAATTTCTGATTTCTCTCTTATTTATTAATTAGACTATAAAAACGGCCAATTAGCTATGAAGGTGATATTCATTAAGGATGAAAAAGTCTGGGGTGCTACATTCTCCCCCCCTTACAAAAATTTCGTCCTCGAAATTTGGACAATGCGTGCTTTACAATTTAAACAACTTAGCATAACAATTTGAAACAAAATTACAAGTCATACATAAAATCATTCAAACAACTCGGGGTACTTCGCCTTGACTTCGGCCTCACGTTCCCATGTAGCCTCTTCTCGAGCGTGATGTTGCCATTGCACGAGAACTAGCGGAATAGTCTTGTTGCGAAGTACTTGGTCTCTTCGATCCAAAACATGAACCGGCTTCTCAACCAAAGTGAGATCCTCTCGAATCTCAACCGGATCAAGCTCGATGAAGTGACAGGATCCGGGATGTACTTCCGAAGCTGGGAGATATGGAACACGTTGTGGACCGCCGCCATGTGAGCGGGCAAAAGCAACACGGTAAGCCACCTCGCCAACTCGAGTAATGATCTCGAACAGACCCACATATCTCGGGCTAAGCTTGCCTCTCTTCCCGAATCGCATAATACCTTTGGTCGGTGAAATCCTTACAAACACAAAATCACCGACTTGGAATTCAAGATCCCTCCTTCGGTTGTCGGCATAGCTTTTCTGTCTATCTTGTGCGGTCTTCAACCTCTCCCGTATAAGCTTGACCCTATCCGCGGTTCGTTCAATCAACTCGGGGCCCAAAATCTTTCTTTCTCCCACTTCATCCCAATACAACGGGGATCTGCAACTCCTTCCGTACAAAGCCTCGAAAGGCGCCATTTGTATGCTTTCTTGATAACTATTGTTGTAAGCGAATTCCACCAAAGGTAGGTGATCTTCCCAACTTTCCTTGAAGTCTAGCATACATGCTCGGAGCATATCTTCAAGAACCTGATTCACCCTCTCGGTTTGCCCGTCGGTCTGTGGGTGAAAAGCTGTGCTAAAGTCTAACCGGGAGCCCATTGCACCTTGAAAACTTTTCCAAAACCTGGATGTGAATCTTGAGTCTCTATCCGACACAATACTCACTGGCACCCCGTGTAATCGGACTATTTCCTTGATGTATAGCTCCGCTAACTGATTGGAGATGAATGTAGTCCGGTACGGTAAGAAATGAGCGGACTTCGTGAGTCTATCAATAACTACCCATATAGCATCGGTCTTCTTGACCGTCTTCGGCAATCCCAGGATAAAGTCCATAGAGATATGTTCCCATTTCCACTCGGGAATAGGGAGGGACTGCAAAAGTCCAGCCGGTCTCCTGTGTTCGGCTTTGACTTGTTGGCACACCAAGCATTTAGACACATACTCCGCTATTTCTCGCTTCATGTTCCGCCACCAAAAATGCTTCTTCAAGTCCCTATACATTTTGGTACCCCCGGGGTGAACGGTGTACTTGGACCGGTGAGCCTCGTACAAGATTTCTCGCTTAAACTTCTCATCGGCTGGGACACATACTCTTCCCTTGAAAGTGATAATTCCATCTTCCCTCGCCGTAAAGTCCTTACTGCCACTTTTAACTGACTTGTCTCGGCAAGAAAGTAGTTCGGCATCCATTTCCTACAACTCCTGGATCATGCTCAACATAAATGGCCTAACTGTGATGCTAGCCATTACCGGCCCATAGGTAGGGAGACTAAAACTGATGTCGAGGTTGGATGCATCCTCCAGCAATCTCCACTCCTTCAGCATCATATGCGCCAAAAGTCCAGTAGGCTTTCGGCTAAGAGCATCGGCTACTACATTTGCCTTGCCCGGGTGGTATTGAATGAAGCACTCATAGTCTTTCAAAAATTCTACCCATCTTCTTTGCCTCAGGTTCAACTCTTTCTGGGAAAACAAATACTTAAGGCTTTTATGATCTGTGAATACCTCAAATTGTTCCCCATAAAGATAATGTCGCCACATCTTCAATGCAAACACAACTGCGGCGAGTTCTAAGTCATGAGTGGGGTAATTCTTTTCATGCTCCTTCAATTGTCTTGATGCGTAGGCAATGACTTTCTTATGCTGCATAAGGACACACCCAAGTCCGATATGCGAAGCATCGCTATATACCTCATAACCACCATGTCCGGATGGCACAGTAAGGACAGGGGCTGTGGTGAGGCGTTTCTTCAACTCTTGGAAACTTACTTCACATCGGTCACTCCAACTGAACTTTGCACTTTTTCTTGTCAAGTAGGTGAGAGGTGCAGCCAAACTGGAGAATCCCTCCACAAATCTCCGGTAGTAGCCTGCCAATCCGAGGAAACTACGTATCTCCGTAACGCTCTTGGGCCTCTCCCAACTCATGACTGCCTCAACCTTGGCTAGATCTACAGAAATACCCTCGGCCGACACCACGTGTCCAAGAAATGCGACTTTCTCTAGCCAGAACTCGCACTTACTCAATTTTTCGCAATTCACTCAATACATATTCATCAAGCACATTTAATAAGTACAACACCAATAATGTACACATGGTATATAACACAATAGCATAACATACAATCCGTGTTCCTAGTGTAGGACTCTATGTTCGGTTGAAGTTCAACCCATTTTGACTAAGACTAACTTGTTAGTCTATACTTGGAATACAACTCTCTAAGGTGATTCTAATACCTTGTTCAATCATCTAAGTGACCCTAGGGACTCTAATACCTAGGGCTCTGATACCACTTCTGTCACGCCCCAAAATACCCCCTAGGAGTTAAGGGATACTTTAGAGGTGACTACTGTGAGCACGGAAAATTACTCACTGGGATTTAGAGTCGCCACTTATTAATTCAGAAGGGATAAGTCCCCCGAGAATGTTGGATAAAGCTTGGTCCGCGATCGAAGATCGGGGTAAGAGGTTCGGTTAAGTTCGGGGAAGGGGTTAGGCACCCCGACACTTCCACATAAAGTGGTTCCCTACTTACTAGGTTTAAGCCAAAGTTAAGATCGAGATTAATCAAATGCCAAAGTATTTAACTTATACTAACCGGAAGAAAGTAAAAGCTAACTAGGATCGGGCCCGTGTTGGGCTGCCTACGTACTCACATTAGGGTGAGATCAGACCGAGCGTAGTTCTAGCACTTGAGCCCGTGCTAAGGCGAGGGGGCGTGTGTGTGTGCACCAAAGGCGGCTAATGGACCTAATCCGGTAGATTAGGGTTTTGCTTGACCGAGGTTGGTCAATGTGCAAAGGGGTTGGGCCCGGAGGCCAAGGGTGAGTCCGGTAGACTCGGTTTAGCCCGGTAGGCCAAGAGGGAAGCCCGGTAGGCTAAGGCAAAGCTTGATCACGGTTAGGATTGTTAACTGGGGTTAGGTCAAATTAACTATGGTTAGAGTTGCTAACCATAGTAAAAAAAAAAAGTCCAGGAAGCCTTTTTTGGTCCTTTTTGTATTTTTCAGATTTTTTGTGATTTTTGTGTATTTTTTGAGAGATTTTTTTTGTATTTTTTGTCCAACCTAGGGTGTGGGAATCAACTAGGGTTAAGTTTAATCCTAGTTAGAGGTCAAGTGTGGCATAGGGGATTCATTAACCTAAGTTAAGGTTCAAGATTGGTCCCCAAATGAATGCAGGGCCTAGAATGGCCTCCTACATTTTGGGGACGAATAGTAAAATCGGTTAACTAGGGTTGAATGAGCCTTGGTTAAGCTTTATTGCCATGAGGATTTCCATGGGAAAGAGGATCCAAGTGATAGAAGTTGGCAATGGCAACCATCCCAAAACAGTGGTGATTTCAACACTATTTTGAACAAACGATGAAGGGGGTGGTCTACTAGGGTTAAATCTAACCCTAGTTTTGGATTCATGGGACAAGAGGATTTAACTAAGGTTAGTTTTAAATCTTGTTTGGCCGTGCCAAATGCTACAAAACAGTATTGTTTTAGCACTCTTTTGAACAAAGAGAGGGGAACATAGCCTAGCAAAATTAACCAGGGTTAGGTTTAACCCTGGTTTAAGGTTCATGAGGTAAGGGGGATCACTATGGTTAAGATTAATCCTAGTTTGGCCATGCAAACTTCCCAAACAAAACTTGACTTGGTATTTTTAAATGTCCAAAACAGTGCTGATTTTCAGCACTGTTTTCAGATAAAAAGAATGAAAGGGGATCCTACTGGGGGTAACTAGGGTTAAGTGTAACCCTAGTTAGAGGTCTGAGGTACAAGAGAATTTAACTAGGGTTAAGTTTAACCCTAGTTTTGGCTGTCTAAACTACCCAAACAAAGCTGGTTGTAATATTTAAATGTTCAAAACAGTGCTGATTTCCAGTACTGTTTTGGATTAAAAAAAACAAGGGATCCTATTGGGGAATAACTAAGGTTAAGTGTAATCCTAGTTAAAGGTCTGAGGTACAAGAGGGGGTAACCAGGGTTAAGCTTAACCCTAGTTAGAGGATGCTAACCGTACCAACATGATCGCTTTGGTGCCACAAAATGCCTGAAACAGTGCTAGTTTTCAGCACTGTTTTGGATAAAAATGAAGGAACGAAAACCTTGGGGGGTTGACTAGGGTTAAGTGTAACCCTAGTTAGAGGTCTGAGGGATACGAGGGAGTAACTAGGGTTAATTTTAACCCTAATTAGAGGATTCTAACCGTCCCAACATGAGTGCTTTGATGCCATTACACACCTAAAACAGTGCTGATTTCCAGCACTACTTTGAACAAAAGGAAGGCCAATGAGAGTGGTCAAGTCATCAGCATGTAGCCTTCCATGGGTGGTCTTCCATCCCATTGAAAAGGGACGAAGACCTCCCCACCACTCTAATAGAGAGTAGGCTTTAAGAGAAGCAATAAAGATTAACCCTCCTAGAAGATGGACTAGGAGTATGCAGACTGTACCGAACCAAAAAAGAAACAAGATATATATATAAAAAAACAAGGGAAAGCTTACCCTTTGCTGCTCTTTTTTTTTTAAAGAAAAAGAAGATGGAGTTGTGGAGGGAGGAACACAACGGCTAGGTAGAGTGACCACAAAGGAGGGACAGCCCAAGCTTTCCCTCTAGTCCACCTCAATGCCTTAGGCCGAAGCTTCCAAAAGGAGGGGAGACTTGACACTATTTTTTTTAACTAGGTGTGGTGATACAATCGTTTTACCTCCTCCTCTTTCTTCTTGAACACTTGGTATTAATAGACTTTAGGAGAGGTGGGGGCAAAAGGGTAATTATGGAAGAGATAGATGGTAGTGTTGGAGGTGATTGAGGATCAACCTGACATACCTGAGAATGCTGGAAATTCCAACTGCACAGGCTGGTTCCCGTTTCTTTAATTTGAATTCCATCATCAAAGAGGATAGATCTTGGGTTTGGTGGAGAGCTGGCCGAAACACTCAAAAGGGGAATTTTGGGCTTATGCCAGGAGGGTAAACAACTTGGGCTCTTGGGCTTGGGCCTAAGGCTCTGGCCTTGGGTGTTGCCCTTTGCTTGGGAACTTGGTGATGGGCATGGTGCCATGGGCTTGGAGGTTTGTAAACGTGCTTTGAGCCCGTGGAGCACAACCTAGGTTTTACACTTTAAGCTAGGGCTTGGGCTTGATCTAAGGGTTGTCCTAGGGTTAGGTGGAGCAAACTATGATTAAACTTGTTAACCATGGTTAAATGAGGGGTGTAAAAATAGGGTGCTTACAACTACGTGTACCTGTCAAACCATCCTGTAATGCAAGAGGCTAAACATAATATAATACAATGATAATCAGAGCGCGGAAACTAAACATAAGTGCGGAAGCATAAGCCAACTTTTTCTTTTCTTCTATTACTCCATATAGTATTCCAAGTTAACATATACTAAATACAATCAAAGTAAAGGTGGACATGCCCACCTATCAAAATACAAAAAGGAACTCTCTAACACTCTCCTCTCAACAGTAGTCGAGGTATGGCCACACATCCAAGTCCCCATCCTCTTGAGACTGTCATGGGATAGGTGGCTCCCTCTCCTCTACATACTCCTCCTCGACCCAAGGCTCGGGGTCGAGGACATCCACGGTACCTGCCGACATAAAAGTACGGCTGAGCATGGAATACTCAGCAAGTACAAACTACTAGCTAACCATAACAATAACGAATGCATAACAACAGTGAGCAATACAAGATATTAATTTAAAGCAATAGTGAAAGCATAAGATACATAGCCATATCTTGACATGCGTATATGAATGCAAAAACCTCGGTAAAACTCATGTCTCGGAAACCTTTTTCGTGTCTCAGTCAAATCATGTATGTGTATCGTGTCTTGTCTTGTATTTCATGTCTTGATTTGTTCTTGACTTGTATACTTGTGAGCCAGAGGCTAGCACCCTTCCTTGGGCTACCAACCTCCTTGTCATGTTCTTGTTCCGTTTCTCTTGTGAGCCAGAGGCTAGCACCCTTCCTTTGTCATGTTCTTGTTCCGTTTCTCTTGTGAGCCAGAGGCTAGCACCCTTCCTTGGGCTACCAACCTCCTTGTCATGTTCTCTCTTGCATTTCACTTGTGAGCCAGAGGCTAGCACCCTTCCTGGGGCTACCAACCTCCTTGTCATGTTCTTGATTCATTTCATATACAAATACAATCTTGAAAAAACCCGGTTTCATGCATGCATACGTGCTTGTGTGCTTGTCAATAGTGGTAATCATGATGACATACTTGAATGGGCGGATCACATGACTATGGCATTTCAATCCTTAACATAGTGGTATGAAAATTTAGGCAACATATAGCACATTTGAGCAATTTATCATTTCTAAGAACATTTACACAATTTCTATTTCCATTTTCTTCATTAAGTCCATTTATCCCTTGTTTAGTCATTTTATCAAACACCCGGTGGGCCACATTTCTTAGTCCTTCCATTTCCTTTATTTAGTGCGTATTTTTCATCAAGACATCAAGGTACATTCGTTATTTGTAAAGTGCCCATCTTCCTTTTTCCTTTTCACACATCACACAACATCCATACGGCATCCAATCGCCTCAATCGACATCCCATCCACACATTTATTCCATTCCCCTTATCTTGTTTATATTTGTTGAGTTAATACAATGCATAGGGAAGGAAAAGCATAATATATATAATCACCATTTACACTAGAAAACCTAGGTTATTGCTAGGGAAAGTTAGTA
Organism: Tetracentron sinense; assembly: GCA_015143295.1. Lineage (NCBI taxonomy): Eukaryota > Viridiplantae > Streptophyta > Magnoliopsida > Trochodendrales > Trochodendraceae > Tetracentron > Tetracentron sinense. Next base: position 18,239,116 of record CM026569.1, read on the forward strand.
GGGTGTACTAACCTTAGATCAAGGTTTGATCTTGAAGAAACCTTGAAATAGAAGCTCTATTTGGAAGGAGGAAGCCTTTGCTTGAAGGGGACTTGAGTTGGGGGAAGAAACCTCTTTCAAAACGTGAGTGAGTGCTGCCCTAACTTGGAGAATGCACCTCCACACGAGCTTGAGTTGAAATCTTGAAGAAAACGTGCTTGGGGACGATCTAGGGTCTTCACCCCTTTGATTTCTTCTCCAAAAGCAACCTAGGTTTAGGAAACCCTTTTCTCTTCTCTCTTATCTCCCAAATCTCTCTAAGTATAGTGAATGATGCCCTAAGGCTCGGGCAAGCCTTAAGGAGAAAGGGTTTAACCCCCAAAAGACGATAAAGCCCTTACTGAAATTTCTACAAAAACGCGAAGACCGAGCGATCGGTGTTCATGACCGATCGATCGGTTGCCTACCGAGCGATCGGTGTTTATGACCGATCGACCGGTCAAAAACCCACTCTCTGGAAAATTTCCCCATACAAAATTTCTGACCGTGCGATAGCTACCGATCGATCGGTTATGGACCGATCGATCGCTGACTGGACCGAGCGATCGGTCTTCTGTATGTCTGGACTGTTTTGACCATATCTTTTGACTCGCTTGTCGGATTTCGACAATTCAACTTGCGTTGGATCCGTCTTTCGAAATCGAACATTTCTGATGTTTTGGAATTTCCGATTTCTCCCTTATTTATTAATTAGACTATAAAAACGGCCAATTAGCTATGAAGGTGGTATTCATTAAGGATGAAAAAGTCTGGGGTGCTACATATACTGGGGTCTGGATGGCCTGAACATTTGACTAGGGCAGAGGGATTATAACTGGGGGTCGGTACGAGGGCCTGATGATGCCATCATCGACTGTGGGTGCGCTGGGTCTAGGTTGTCCTGCCTCGGGCTCTTCCCACTCAATAAAGTTAACTTGGTTGTTATGTGGGGGCAGTGGCACCTGGTCGATACTGGTGTTGCTGGGAGCTAGCTCGACCTTACCCGTATCCAGGAGATCCTTGATGGCATACCTCAGACCAATGCAGTAATCGGTCGCATAGCCCGGGCCTCTATGAAAGGCGTAGTGTTGGTTGACATCGTAATTTTTGTTCCTCTTGTCTGGTGGTAAAAGAGGGGTAGGGCCTCTTAGTTCGAGAAGGCCTTGCTTGGTCAGGAAGTCCAAAAGTTGACTGAGTGTGTAAGGGAGAGGGGTAAAGGTCTTGGGAGGATGGGCTTGCCCCTGGTTCTGTTTAACCGACTGGGTGTTTCCAGGTGCTGGCTGTTGCTGAGCGGCCGGAGTCAATAATCTGATTGGCGCTGCGGGAGCCACCAAGTTATCATTTTCTTTTCTCTTCTGGTCTCTATGACCGTTGTTTCTGCTGGTTGAAGCTGCTGTCCCTTTGGGGGGATCAAGCCCTAGGCTGGAATGATTGGCTCCACTCTGTATTGCTGCCTCAATATGGGCACATTTTTTGACTATTGTGCCAAAGTCCACAACCGGTAGAGTGACCATTAGTGTAGAGTAGGGCTGCTTCAGCATGCCCAAAAATAACTCTTCCTTGGGGATAGGGGTGATGACCTTTGCTGCCATTTCTCTCCACCAGGTGGCATATTCCAAGAACGACTCATTATTCCACTGGTACATCTGTTCCAATTGGCTTCGTTGAGGCCGAAGCTCCTGATTAAAAGAGTATTGTTCTACAAAGGCATCCATGACATCCTGCCATGTCTTGATTCTCTGTTTATCGATCGACATCCAATAGGCAAGGGCTGCCCCCTTTAGAATTTTCTGAAAATACTGTATGAGCAAAGACTAATTTTTGTTATATGGGAGCATGTCCCCCAGGTACATCTGCAAATGTTGCTTAGGACAGCCCGAGCAGTCATATTTATCAAAGTCAGGTACCTTGAATCCGGAGGGAATAACATCTCCAGAGGAGAAAGTCAGGTCCTCCAATGATAGGGTGGGGTTGGCAGATGCCCCTCTCATTCTTCTCATTTCCTCTTTTATTTGTTTTATCTCCTCATGTTGGTCCCTGAGGGATGGTGTAGGATTGGAAGACGATGGCCTGTCCTGATTGACATGTGATGCCTTAGGCTGCTCGTCATACTGGTCATACTCCTCTCCTCCTTCGCCTGTTGCGGGTATAGGGTTGGGAATAATGATAAGGGTAGGCTGTTCTGGGTGAGGCTGATCGGGGGTTTCATTGGTAGGGTTTCGGTTAGAAGGTTCTTCGGTTCAAGCACCAATTAGAATCTTTAGGGATTCCAAAACACTATCCAGTTTCGCCTGCATGACTGCAATATCTCGATCATGAGCCTGCAACAATTCATCTGTCCACTGTTGATGGTCTGATGGTTCTGCCATTGCTTCTGAGCTGCTTTCTATCGGGCCGGTGTATAGTACAATCTCTGTGACTGGTATTTCTGTGAGGACTGCTTCTGCGACTTCTGCGAGAATCGCAGTCAGAGAACGAGTCATGGGTCGGCTCATGCAGACTGAAAAGATGCAACGGCTAAATATGAATATGCATGATGGGAGAGAAATGATGCTAAAAAAGATTTTTCATTGATTGCAGTGATTGAGTGAGTGTGATATAGGACTGACTCAATAAAAGTGAAAAAGGACTCCACCCTAGGCAGGCCCATCGGGGAAGACAAATTCAAGCGGTCGGGGCACGCCGTCACAGTCCATGACCTGTTGCTGCAGGGATATGATTTCGACCTCCATGCGCTCGATTGTCTCCGAGGCATTGTACATGTGGGATCCGTACTGACGGATCTTGTTGGTCATCTCCTCCTTCGCACTATCAAGCTGTTCCTGATGGAAGTGCAATTGGGCCCTAAGGACGGAGTTCTCTCTTATATTACCCCTGCGTCTCTTCTGCAAGGATCAGACTGTGTGCTCCAGACGGTCAACCTGCTCCCGCATGGCTATGAGTTCACGATTTTGTTCCGCTTCCTACTGCCTGAATGCACGTTGGGCTCGTCTAAGATGCTTTTCTCTCTCCTGGATCTGTAGCTGCCTTTCGAAGAAAAAGTCTGTCCAGGGAACCGCCATGTCAGCTATGGGTATGGTTCCTCGAGATGGGGCTGCAACTGACGTAGGCAGTTCCCTAGGTGCTGGCATGCTGGGTAGAAGGTCAGGATTTTCTACCCATATACGGTATGCAGAATCAGTTGGTGGTCCAGTTGTGACCACAAAATCTGGCCATTTGTCCCTTCTGGAGCTTCGCTAGTCTGCTTGGAATCGATGGGTGAGGCGTTCAGACTGCACTGTGAAATCGACGAAGTCCTGTTCCAGGTTGTCTATAACCGAGATGCGCTGAGGGAGGCCAAACTGTCTAAGGACTCGAAGTGGTACATAGGCTGCAGAGCCGGTGAGTCCTGCTAGGACCATGCATCGCCTTCCTGCTATGACAACGAGTGGTAACTGTTTGTGAACAAGCCACACGCATTCCCATGTAATCTGATCCTCTGTCAGGTCTTGAAGAAGCTGGTAGAGAACTTTGACGTTAGTAGTCATGATCTGGTCCTGATTCTATGCAATCTTCTTGGGTAGGCTGTATGCATCATAGGGTACGTTAGGTACCGGGATGATGGTGGGCAGGTGTGAGACCAGCCACAGATGCAAGAGTGGTGCACTAGCGTGGAAGATGTCCTTTCTACGTTCTGTTGCAAGGTTGAGAGCCCTGAGAAGCTCTGCAAGAATGACCGGGACAACCGTCTTCGACTCCCGCATGTCATCGATGATCCCTATCAGTACTGAGTCGGCATAGGCACGGCTTTTCGGGAACACCAGTTGCGACATGATTATGAGTGTAAAGGCATTGAGACCAGGAAGCTCGGGTGCTGGGATGTCAGTGTCCCACCTGGCCTGTACAGTTTCTTAAGGAAATGTATAGACACCCTGTCGAAAGTGCCCTTTGTGTCGTACTCCAAGGAGGCAGGCCTGATTCGTAAGAACCGTGAGAGGCTTGCCTGAAAGTTTGCCTTGTAGCGTGGCACAATAGCATCACCGTCCATGTTTAGTCCGAGGATGCGCTGTATCTCCTCCAGTGTTGGACACATCTCGTTCTTACCGAAGCGGATACCATATAAGTAGTGTTCCAACACTGGATGCCTGCGTTAATGAGACGCCAATCTGGATCAACCATGGACAGGTCAAGGGTGTTACCCAGTTTGTAGTATTGGGCCCAGGCGAAACGTTGATCCCGAGACAAGGTATCAATCAAGTAATGAAGGTTTTGGTCACATGCCCCCTGGGAGGTCAGGTGCACGGGTCGTGAAGGCTGGCTGTTTGACGAAGCAATCCCTGACGGACCTGCCATCGACCTGGACAAATATACAGACTCTGTGTAAGTGTACTATGTATGCAATGCAAATGATACAATATTGTTTTTGATTTTTTTCATTAGGGTGTGACATGACACATGTGCCCTGATAGGGCAGTCGGACAGAGGTCCGGTATGCTTTACCCGGGTTGTTGGGAACCAGAGGCCTATTAGGTCAAGGCAAGGGATAGGTCTAAGTGACGACCTATATGCCGGGGATTTGGACCCCATGTACTATGTCTGGAAGAGGGGTAGGATGTGTTTTATTATAAGCACAAGTTTAGCTCATCACATGCCCCTAAGATGGTGTTTATCCGGGTAGGGTGTACCTGAGTAGTTAACCCTAATGGGGGCCGGGTGCAGGGTGGAAGTAGGTTAGGATTTATAGTAGCCATCCGGATTGGCTGCTTGTAGGCTATATCCTGACCTAGGCTACATGTATGCATGCTTGGGTATGCAAGAGTGTGTTCCTAAGGATGAGAAGATCACTTAACACCGTATATGCGACTCCCTGAAAGAGACGATTGGTGTAAGCGGGAGCGTTCAGAACCGTTTCCTGAGGATAATCACCCAACAGGCCAAGTTTCGCGGAGCTCTCAGACTGTTAAGCCCCTGTCACTGAGGATAGTCATCCAGCAGCCGTGAGCGTAATAAGCCTGTCTAATAGGTATTGGGTTGATTACACTACAATGGTATGAATGAGATGCACAATACACAAATCACCAAAGAGATGTAAAATGATTAGTATTAGGTTAACTACTTAAGCATTTGATTAATTTGACGTTTAGTTTGACTTAAACCTAGGTTCCGGGTTGAACCTTAAAGTCCCCAGCAGAGTCGCTAGAGCTGTGAGCGCGGATTTCGGGAAACCCTGGTTTGAATCTCACAGGGAGTATAGAGTCGCCACCTATTCATTCGGAAGGGATAAGTCTCCGGGATTTGGATAAGGTCTTGGTTTGCGGTCCGAGGTCAGGGTAAGAGCTTCAGTTAAGTTCGGGGAGGGGATTAGGCACCCCGACACTTCCACTTCTCAGTGGTTCCCTACTTACTAGGGTTAAGCCAAATTAATCTCAATGTTAATCAAATGCCTCAAGTATTTAAGAGAATGTTAATCTAAGAAAGAGAAAACCCTAGACTAGGGTCGAACCCGGGTTGGGCTGCCTACGTACTCACATAGGGGTAAGATCAGACCGAGCGTAATTCTGACACATGAGCCCGTGCCAAGGCTAGGGGTGTGTGTGTGCGCACCAAGGATGACTTAGGGTCTAGCCGGGAGGCTAGGGGTGGTTGACCGGGTTGGTCAAGTGCTTGGTATTGGGCCCAGTAGGCCTAAGGTAAGTCCGATAGATTAGGGTTGGGCCCGGTAGGCCAAGGGTGAAGCCCGGTAGGCTAGTTTGGGCCCGGTAGGCCGAGATGAGACCCGAGAGGCCAAGGATGAGCCCGGTAGGCTAGGGTTTGGCTCGGTAGGCCGAGATTAGGCCCGGTAGACCAAGGGATGAGGCCCGGTAGGCCCAAGAGTGTTTTAACCAAGGGTTAGGGTTGCTAACCGGGGTTAAAAAGGTGATCAACCGTGGTTAGGGGTGCTAACCATGGTTAAAAGGTCCAAAGTCAGTATTTTTGATCTTTTTGAATTTTCCTGATTTTTTAAGGATTTTCTCAGATTTTTTTCAGCGGTCAAAGATGCTTAACCGTAGTTAAGGAGGAGAGGTCACCATGGTTAAGGGTCTTACCCATGGTTAAAAGGTCAAAAGAGACCATTTTTCGGTTTCTCCTAATATTTTAAATTTTTTGAGCATTTTTTTAGATTTTTTTCGGTTAAGGATTTTTTAACCGTGGTTAAGGGATAAAAATGGGGTTGACTCTGATTAAGGGTCTTAACCACAGCAAAAAAGGTCACCAAGGACATTTCTGGATTCCATGTAATATTTGTGATTTTTTGATGATTTTTTCAGAATTTTGCTGAGTCATGGGCCGCTTAACCATGGTTAAATGTTAACCACGGGTGGGTTTAACCATGGTTAAGGGATCGACTGAGGCAAAAGTGGGTCCAGGGGCCATGGCAGGGCCTAGAATGACCTCCTACCCGGTCTGGGCCCCCACAAAGTCCCACAAATGCAAAAAAACCCAATTTGTTTTTATATTTTTAACCACAACCATGGTTAACGAGGGAACCATGGAAAACCAAGACTACCAGTGGGTAGCCTGAAGTCCAGTGATCGTTTTAAGCCTTTGTGGGGCCCAAGGGGAGGTCGGGTGTAGGCCCCACAGATGCTCAAAGTTGCTTCGTTGCACATCACATAAAATGTCGTTTTTAAAAATAACAACCAAACAGATTTTTTGGCAAAGTTTGCGGCGATTTTGCTGCTGATTGACTGAACCCCGGGGGATCCGAGACCATGGTCGCGAAGCCTACTATAAGGGGAACAATTTGGGCCCTTGTGGGGCCCAAGGGGAGGCTGGATGTGGGCCCCACAGAGGCCCAAAGTCGTCCCATTGCACAGATTTTCATACTGTCGACCCCACTTTGGGGTCGATTTAACTATGGTTAACGGGCGAATTAAGAGCTGAAAATTTACAGAGAGGTAGCCCTATGTATGGGGAGTCTAACCATGGCCTTAGTTTTGGCCAAGGCAGGGTCTAACCATGGTTAAACTGGGGTTACAGGCTGTGGACCCGAAACTGATTTTTCAGAATTTTTTTTGGAAAAAAACTCCGTTGGGGCTAATTGGCTGTAAACCAGGGGGGTCTAGGGGGATTCCTCATGGATTGAGGACCCCTAGACCTCCGAGAGAGACCACCCTAGTGGGGAGTGGTGGTACAGTGGCCACGCAACAAAACCCGCCTTCTCTTTCTTTTTTAGTTAAAAAAGAAAAAGGCAAAATGGGGACCCCTCGAATGGGACTAGGGGTCCCTTACAATGAAAAAAAAAAGAGGGAAGGGGGTCGTATACCCTACTGGACAGCTCGTGGTGGCTTGTTAAGGGACGGTGGTGCGCACAGTGGGGCCTGGGGTAGCTAGAAATAGTGTAAGGGTGGTGTCTAAGATGGTCTAAGGTCTGGAGAGATGGAGGTCGGAGACCTAGTAGAGGTGTTGAAGGGTTGGGCGAATGGGGAGAGTTCTGAAAAAAATTTGTGATCGGGTTCCCAATAACCGTGGCTATGGATGGTGTTTTTTGTGGTTTGAAGGATTCCTATGGATTCTAAGGATGATCTTAGAGGTTAGATTGGAGTTGAGCAAGGGAAAAATGGAGACTCAGGCTGGTGACTGTAAAATTATTCCTTTTTTCAAAGGCTTGAATGTTGGCTTCGGGTAGTATTGGTGCTATGGTATTGGTGGTGCTACGAGGTCGAGGTGGTACTACAAGGTCGTGGTGGGGTCTAATGAAGGGGTACGAAGACTGGCGAGAGCTTGGGGACGACTGTAATTTTTTCAATCTCCCTTTTTAACAGTGGCTAGGTTGGGATTAAATAGAAGAAGAAAGAGGGTGAGGAAGGATAAGGATGAGGGGTGATGAGGATAAGATCAACAAGCGCGTGGGGGACAAGCCTGGAGAGGCCAGGTGGTCAGGGGAGATCCGGCCAGGAAGAAAATCGGGAGGGACTGTACTCCCGTCCCCATGATAGGGAAGATGAACAGTCCCCCCTTAAAAACGATTTTTTTTTTTTGATTGTTTCCGAATTTGGGCTTTAGCACTACCGGGTATGGGCCAACCCATGTTGGCTTTGCCACATTGGGTTGGCGCCAAGATTTTGAATCCTCCTTTTTTTTCTTTTTTTTTTTTTTAAATAATCTTTTATTATTATTAAAAAAAATCCTAAAAGGCCTTGGGCCTTAATTTTTTTTGATTGATTTTTTTGTTTCTTTTGTTTTATTCTTTTTTTCTTTTTTTTGTGCCTAAAAAAACACCCCTTTTTATTTTATTTTATTATTTTTATTTATTTATTTTTTGTTTTGTATCTAAAAAAAAACTTTTTATTTTTTTTATTTATTCCCCTTTTTGGGCTAAACCACTACATGTGTAGGAAAAGCCAAAAGTGTTTTGCCCTAAAAAAAATTTGAAATTTAAAAAGTAAGGTGGGTCCCACCTTAGATTGGGCTTAGTGGGCCCATGCTTGGGCCCAAACATAGGGTTTAACAAAAATTTTGGAGTTTTGGACTTAAAATGGGCCTTGAGCCCGTGGGGCTTTGCCTAGGGGGCTAGGGCTAGGGCTAGGCCGGGGACAACGGAGGTTGACCAGGGTGTAAAAATTGGGTGCTTACAACCTTAAAATAAGCTTTGCTTAAAGAATAGACCTTGATTCAATATCGCATTGGATGCTCATTTATACTATTTTATGATTTAATACTTTTGAGTGTAATAAGTTTTCAGATACCTTGAAGTATGTCATGTTTGAGAATAAGATCTGAACTCCGAGCATGCTGATAAACTCACTACGCCTTCGTGGCCTGAAGTAGTTTGAGTATTTCACAGATGATATGATCAAAGGAGCATATTTTGATCAATTGATACAATAAGCTTTCAGACTCAGATAGAAAACTCAAAGGCGGTATGCTCCGTCAAGACTAAATCGTCATTGGTAAGAATCAGATTATTGAATATTTTCTAACGCCATTATGATATCTTATTCTTCAAAACAGGTCTTGAATCAATGGCGTTGCAAGCTTATGCTGATCAGAAGCTCGAAGGAGTCATACTCCGTTGAGACGAAAAGGCGGTTACCATTTCAACCTCGTCTTCATAAGGATTCGGTGGAATCAAATCACCATGTACCCTATTGCCTTGTCAGGGGATAAAGGTACTGATTACCTTCCTCGTGGGAATGGGCGTGTGTGTTATCCCCCATCTCCTATTCCAACAAAATATTGATTACTTCCTGGGCTGACAATTAGGAGGGAATTCTGGGATGTATCTTGCTCCATTTCCCTGTGAGCACATTAGAGAGAGAATATTAATCCAGTTCCATCACCTGTTCTCATCACGTACCACGTATCAGGGAGCTTAATGGGCCAAACTTGTTAAAGACACTGACTGATTCATTCACACGTGCAAATAAAATGTTTCCACACAAGCTTAATTATTAAAATATAACATTAAATATATTCATGTTTGAATATAATTTAATGTTAGATTTCAATAATTAAACTTGCATGTGAAAACATTTTATTTGCACGTTTGAACCAATCAGTTAGTGTCTTTAACAAGTTTGGCCCTATAAGCTCCCTGGTACGTGCTTAATTAAGATAGCTGGATGAGCTTTTTCGCTAAACTATTGTTATTCGTGCATTAAAAGTGTACTCAAGAATTTGATGACTTTATTCTTATAAACAATTCAAAATTTCAAAAATTTCCTTCCATATTTGATAGTTAATTATTCTCCTATTATTAAGCAAACAAACAATTAGATCTACTTCAAATTTAGGTCTCTGTTATCAAACAATTTTAACTGGACAAATAGCTCAACTACATAACTTTCAGGTATAGATAAATATTAACTTAGCAATCAAGCAAAATACCAAAATCTATCTAAGATATATAGATCACAGAGAATCCATAAGATTAGACTATTTTAAATAGTCAGCAAAATAGAATATATGTAATGCAATTTGAGTGAGGAATTATAACTGAAAGATAAATTAGAGATATGTTCATAGATGACCAAAGTTGAGAGAATTGGAGATGAAGTTATAACTGATAGAAAAAATCTAAGAGTTCTTGAAACAATTTGATCATGTGAAATGAAGACTAATGCTGGCATCATTGAGGCGTGATCTGGTACAAGTTGAATTGTTATAACCCAATTTTATTTTAGACATTTTGAGATTTTGTGTTTGTTGGGTCTACTCACTCTTGGGACCCAAAGAAAAAAATTCTGTAGTAGAGGCTTGGTTGGGCCAAGCTCATACTCGGTAGTTTGAATTTTAAAAGGATAGAGAAGTTTGAATTTCAAAAGAATAGGGAAGTAGGGAGAGATTAAAGAGAATTGAGAAAATTAAGAGAGTAGAGAATTTTATACGTAGGATTTCTTTTTTGTTCTCATGTTTTCTCTAAGCCCTAAACCTACGAAATAATTTATGTTGATGATTCACTAGTTCAAGGAGATCAAGAAGAAGGAAAAAAAGATCATTGAAGCCTCAAGATCAAAGGTTCGAGTTGTGAAAGCGAGTTAGGAATCTTTTTTTTTTGGTAAACTCAATCATACCACAAGGCAATGACTAAAGAGCGAGATAGGAATCTAACCTCAATCTTAGATCATGATTGTGTAATGATTAAAATAAATAGATAAAGATTAGTTTGTTCAAATTAATTAGTTTAAAATTTATATTCTTATCAGAATTCATCATAATGTTCTTCTTGAAATTTTTTTAATTACTCATAATTTATTTTGTGGAAATTATTGATTTCTATAGAATCTATCAAAAACTGTATGTGATTGAGAAAACTATGTGTAACTTATTGTATATATAAAATTTAATACTTTGGCCAATTGGAAAATAATTTTAATTGATTAATACCACTTCTGTAATTTGTTTAGATTTTCTCTTTATCATTTAGTATTTTATTTGATCGCATATTTTGGGGGTTTGTGCAAAGTACTGCATACCCAGATTCTAGTGGCGGTGTTTTAATGAATTTTTTTTATATATTTATTCATTTCATAAAATTGTGATATTTTCACTATAAATGTCTTATTCTGTCTTCTTTAAAACCCAACTTGTTTCATCCAATTTCGAGTTATATTGAAATTAATATGTATTTATTAGTGAGACGTGATTGAATCTGGATATCAGAACCTGCAATACTATAACTCTATTAATTATATATTTTACGTATGAAAAGTTACCCTATAAATCTTCAAAATTTTTCCTATAATGTATATGTGAGTTAGCCTTAAAACCATATGATTTGGCTGCAATTGGATTTGTACTTAGTTTATAATAATTCTTGAACCCAGAACTATTTCACAGTTTACTGAATTCAGCATCATTATTTAGGTAAGAAATTATTTTATTTTATGTGAAACATCATGAGATTTGAAATATTTAATATTTTTATGGTAAACTTCATTGAGTTAATTTTCTAAAGAAATAATGGTTAATTCATTTAGAGTGTTTATACTTTAGAATTGAAAAAGAATAATGAGAATGAACAACGGTGAATTTTGTTTTGTTTGAATGTGTATATGGGTATGTCCTTGAGACCCCTGAGGAAAATTCCCTAAAGTAAGCAAGAAGGGCTCGGTTCCCTAGGATGAAAGGCCCCAAACATCCTCGAGAAAACCCTAGTGTGGGTATTATGAGAGTTAGGGCGAGTTGGTGAGAAAATCGAGCCACATTAATACACGAATTCGGATTGCATTATTTTGAAATGAAGATTTATTTATTTATTAGTATTTATCATCACTGTTATAATATTTGATTTGAGTTTATTTCTTATTCGGTTTGTGAAGCTCACTGTTGATTTATGTTTCAGATTGAGTTACTGGACGTGATGAGAAGTTGGACTAAGGAATGAAACTTATTATTTTTCTTTTAATATTTATGTTGAATTGACTATTGTAAGACTTAATTCGGCTTTATGAGCCTTTCACTTTGGTAGTACTATTTTATCTAATTGTCTATGACAGTAATCTAATTATGATTGTTATTGTTAGACATCATATTGTAGATTGATTAATACGTTTTGGAACTTGTGTTAACAAAATGTGTAATTTTGATTAATGAATGAATAAAAAATACTAATTTTAATATAGAATATAATTCATTTTCATCTTAACTCTTCGAGTTCTCGGAAAATAGGCAATCCAAGGATTATGAGTTGAGTCACTGGCCTTTTCCGAAATTTGGGGCATTACATGAACGCTCTAAAAAACTAGGGATTGCCAAAAGCAATTGTGTACAATAGTGAAAAGTACTCTAAAGTTTCCTAATTTATGACAAGAGATGTCTCTAAGTGCCCATTCTTTTGTTAAGACAGTTTGCAAGTTTTATAATTTGACAATATGCATTTTCTTTTGAGAACTAGACATGTCATGCTTTTCCTCTATAAGGTTGCAATTCTTATAAGACTTCAAGTGCATGAAAATTAATGATTTCAAATCTCATAAAAATGATAAGATTTGAAATCTCATGGTGGTAAGAATTAATTTTATTGGAAAACCTTAACAAAGTGACTCAAATTTCCTAACAACTAATATGACAAAGTGCAAAGTGCCAAAACTTTTTAATTCCTAGCAAAAGAACTAAAATAGATTTAAATGGCAATAAAAGGATTCATATGGAACCAAAATATAAAGATGAGGCTTGACCAATGACGATTATTGCTATAAGCTACTCAATTTCAATTAGATATTGAGCACTCCCTATTTTACTATGTTTCCTTGGATGGACAAAAGTTTTTAGTAGTTAAAAAAAAAATTATGTAGACCATATGTTCAAAATCCATGGGATTATACTATTTTCAGTTTAAGAAATCTCTTAAGTAGGCCCATTTAGTGGTGGATCTTGAACCACAGAATTTGTGGCATGTACCGGCCAGAGTCTACGCGAGTGTAAATCTTCTCGGCGGTACCATATAAACTTTTAGTATCCGGGTCCACATACATCAATACAATCATGACCCTTGTCTCCTCATTTTAAAAAAAACTTGTTTTAATTAGGGCTCTAAACGGATTATATTTGGACTGGATCAACGTAGTTTCAAATCCGATTAAAAGTCCAACAGATCTGAATCCATTCGATTCTGAATTGTCCAATATGAACTTGATTATTTATTCAAGCTTTGAATCTTATCCAATTAATATTTATAAATATATTATAATATAAATATATTTTAACTTTATAAATATTTTATAATATATTTATAAAGTTATATTATTATTATTATTAAACGGATCGGATTGCTATAGATCTGAATTCAATTCAACTATAATTAGATTCAAGATCTTAGATCCATATCCAATCTGAGTATTTGGTGGATCTATGATAGAATCAATATCCCATGTAATGGGATCAAACATGGATCTGGATCGTGATCCGATCCATTGACAGCCCTAATTTTAGTGCATTGACCTAAGGGGTTGAGCCGCAAGTGATATCTATTATGGTGCAGAAGGAAGATCACCACCAAGGCTTAGTGAGTGGGAAGGACCTCTTTCTCGGCAGTCAGTTCAGTTTAGGCTTAGGCTTATGCCAGTGTGTGATTAGGTAAGCACACTTATGAAAGGAGAGAGATTACCTCTCTCTAAGAAAAGATACAAATGAGAGATTTCCTTTGCCTATGGGATAGGGCTGGGCTTAGCCTCAAGGAATGGGCTTTTCGCAATTGGAAAAAGATCAGTTTGAGTAAGGGAGGATTGGTGCGTCTTTTTCAATCCTTATAAGTTGTTCTTAATTCCCGGGCTTTCACTGAACTAACGGTTTGAACTAGTAGTTTTCTTTCTCTTCACGAAAGTACTTCGCTTTTTGAGGAGAATTTTCACGCAGCCCCCCATTGCAACCCTGACATGTTTGTTAAACATTGGAATGTCAATTTCAACTTTTTTTAAAGTAGGAAAAGGTGAGGCATTCCTTATTCCTTATAAGACAAATAAACTTTTTCGTGATTTTCTTCCTCTTTCATTATTTTCATTATTCATTCTTAAAGCTTGGGGGTGAAGTCACTTTGAGGCAACCATTTGGGTCCTACGTTTGTTTTCCCCTATAAAAAGTTAAGAGGACTTCACAGATAGAACCTGAAACTCAATTAATAAGCTTCACAGATAGATAAAAAAAAATTTTGAGAGGGGGGAGGGGGGATGCTCCCGTGAACAGCTAAAGTGAAGTTGATTTGGAAGTCAAGTAAGTATTCGTTTATGTGAATCTCACTATTGAGTTAACTTAATTAATATTGACTAGCATTTGTTTATTAAGAGATACTAACACATGTCCTTTTTAACCCCAGTAACCACGGTTAAGATTTATTAACCTTTAGGGTTCAACAATTGAACCTTGATTTTTAGGGGAAAAAAATATCATCCCTTGCTTTGTGAGTCCGAATCACAATTGGATATCAAAATTCTTTTGAGGAGATCATTGCCATTTGTGGAGGTTAGACTCGGCCAACCTCTTTTTTTTTTTGTTGGTAAAGTGATAATACACAACTCACACAGGTCAACCACACACACATGGGCCAACACAAGACCAAACCCAACCCAACTCCCCAGAAAGGCCTGACTCAAGGGAAGAGGGTGGAGCCCAACCTCATGCTTGCAATGTAGTAAGTTAAACCAATTGAACTCTGAACTCTGCACCAATCAATATCTTTCTATTTGGAGCCTGAAGTAAAAATAATAAAAATAATATATATATATATATATATATATATATATATATATAATATCATTCTACTAATAAAAGTATAAGGAGTATGCAAAACTTTACTTGGACTTATATACCCTTTAATTTATTTTATTTAATAGATAACTTTGAGTATAACCAAACTTTAATTAAGTCACTATTCAATATTATGTTTGGCCCATTATTAAAAGAGAGTTGATTTAAGATTGTACCATATTAGGGAAGAGCCCTATTTTTATAAAAAGTGAGTGTCTGGTAAATGAGAGTTGGTTTATGAGTCTACATATTAGGGAAGAATCCTAAATTTATTGAAAGAGAATCTCTAAAAATAAAAGAGCAGCCCTTTGTCTCCAACAATCAAGACAGCCACTGCTTTCTTCTACAAAAGTAGCTTCATCCAGTTTCAGATCTACTTCAATGTGGTAACGTTGTGGCCGTTTGTGTGTTTCTTGCTCTCTTTCTTTCAATTTGATACATGCTTATCAATCTGGTACCCTTGAAAGCACCACACTAGCCGAATGCAACCAAGGAGGCCCTAGCTAGGTACATGATATGGATGTAATTCTCTGTTGGGAAATAATTAAGCACCTTAAGATTATAAATTGATTACTCATTGACTCTCTTTTTTTCATCGACTTCACAACTTGTCATTTTGTTTCTATGGGACACTTGCTCCTTGTACATTCTCTATATTTATTTTAAAGTGCTTCCTCAAGCAAATCTCGTGGTGGGTTTCTCAAAATTTTGTACTTCACAAGTCTCGTAGATACGTAGCACCAAGATTTTGGCCAAATCTTATGGTCTTGATTTTTTTGGTAAGAGGTAATATAACACCTAACATACACAATCAAACCTAAGGTATCTGCAAAGGTGCCAAAAGGGTGAATCCAAGCAACCACTCTAAAAGAGCCTGATTACATAGGGTTCATGATCTTGTTCCACATAGTTATTTTTTTGTTTTTATTTTTTAAAATTTTGTTAAACAGAGCTTCCACGTACCTTGCACGTGCCAGTCTTACTAGTATATATATACTTTGTTAAGCTTTAACTATGAGAGAATTATTGAATTAGTCATGTGAGTTTAACTTATAAAAAGGACAAGCTGGGTAAACTACATGAATTGAACTTGAAAACTCTCTATCAACCTTTTATTAAGAAAAAAGTAAAGTTAGATTGTTCTGCTACCTCTTGTTTTCAAAATGCTATTGATGCTAAGCATGGAAACTTCCCGTGAAAGTAAAGCACTGGCTAGGATCCCTTAGACAATGGTCCGGTGCTTGAAAAGTCATTTTAGGGGTCTAATCAAGGTCTAGGGGGTGGTCCAACTCACTTCTTTTAATTAGTTGGCTACGTGCGGTTTCAAAACCTTTGTAAATGTATCAGGCTTCAGGCCGGGCATATTAAAAATCAAAGCCCTAACCCATCCCATTGCCACCCCTTATTGTGTACAGTTTTCCTCCAGAGTTGATTATCGTTCTGTCATATGTCTCATCAACCTAAGTTAGTTAGTTTTAATCCTTAAAATTAATGCTAACTCAACCCAAGTTATTATTATTATTATTTTTTGATCTTGAGGAAATCTAAAGTAATGAGAAAAGCAGAAATTGGGAGTACGGGTGGGGATTTCTAACTCTGGATCAAGAGACACACCAAATATTTCCCAAGTATGGATTGATGTTCTACCTCGTCACTAAGGTTTGGGTTGGGTTTCGAGGGTGTCACATGTTTTGATAACATAAAGGTCTTCGTGGTCATGAGAAAAGTTTCTGAACAAAGAAGAAATACATGCTACATTGTCAATTTTTAGTCTAATCAGAGATATCTAAGCCGTCTATCCGAAAAATAAAACCCTTGTGACCCATGTGCACTGAGAAGCATGATTATAGAGGATAATGCATCAGAGCCCCCAAACCCTAACCAGACTAGTACGCGCTTCCCTCTGCCTTAACATGTCAATATTAAACCACTAGTAGGGTTTTAGAAAATGGTAAAGCGGTGGTTTTGTGCTTGGGTCAATGCATCCAACCCTAGGGTTTTAGAAATGGTAACATGGTGTGTTTGTTATAGGAACGAACACGTGGCTTTGGGTTTCAGGTGCTCTGCAGCAAAATCCTAGAGAGAAAGTTGCGTTCAAAAATAGATGGAAAGAGAGGGAGAGATATTGGCTCGGTCGCAAGGAGGGTGTTGTATTTTTCAGTTTTGAAAGAAAGATAAGAAAGAAGAAGCTCAAGGAATCTTCTCTAGTAGGTTGTTGGCAAAGACAACACAACATTCACTCACTCTGGAAGCGTCATGTCAATTAAAGCTTTGATTTATATATGAGAAATGCTAGCCCTACTCTCGATCAAACTCTATTTTCAGCTTCCACCAACCACTTGTCCATTCTTGATGAGAGATAGTGTTTTAATCACCATAACTGATTTGATAATAAATAGGTGGTTGGTGGAGGCTGAAAGTAGAGTTTGACCGAGAGTAGGGCTAGCACGTCTCAAATAATATTTCAATTGACATGCACAACGGCTATAAAATATTACTACTAAATGAAATCTAAGTCAAAAAAAGAAAAAGAGAAGAAAGGAGGGGTTCAGTTTAATTTCCTTAGAATAGCAGGGGCAAATCGAGGATTGGAGTGGTCTGGTTTTATTTTCATTCCCAAAAAGGCTATTTTGACGGGGAGGGAGCATAAAGGCGTAAAGGCGTGTAGGGTTGGAGAGAAAACCGCCACAAGGGCTACCACCTTTCCTCACGTGGAGAGGCAATGGAGAACAAACTTTCTCCACCTCTTGTGGTCACCAAACTAGCCCTAATGCAACTGTACATGAACCCCCCCTTTAATTACTCATTTCTATAATTCATAAACATTTATTAATTAAAAAAATAAATTAATATAAAGATAGATTCTTTTGTGTAAATCTAGTTGTCTTTAAGCAAACATTGATGTGCATTGATTATGGTTCTGAAAACAGATGAACAAGAACAAGTACCTCTAATTTTCGTGTCTTAGGGGAGGAGGGACAAAAGGCGATAGGTTGGTGTATCTACAAATGTGGGAGAAGCTAGTAAATGAAATCACATGCATTGTTAGGTGTGCATGGGCCTTCGTCCCTTTTGCGTCCACCATAATCGCAGCACTTTGTTTTGTTTGTAGCTTCTGCTTGTCCATTTTCAATGAACCGTCGCCTTGGTAGGGTTCTGTATTAATGTTCATAGCGTTGAATGACGTAAAGACAGCTGCATGAGAAGGAGAAATGATGTCTGGTCTAAATTTCGAAAAATGAAAGAGCAATAATATTCCTCTCATCGAGCATTATTACTCCTCGCTCTCACATAGCCCCTTGAATTGCCCTTGAACTATTGTTAACAAGTCTTAACATTTGTGGTTAATTTTCTTTATCTAAAACTCAAGGCTAGATGGTTTAATCCAAAGGATTAGTAAATCTTAATCACATTTAAAAGGAGACAGATGACAAGAAAAGGAGAGAGGAGGTGTCTTCCTTCGCTCCATCAGCGAGGAGGTGATTATTTTCCAAAATGAAAATCAAAATGAAATCCTATATTTCCCTTTGACATATAGTGTATTTATTTATTGTTTAATAGTTTTATTGATATCTATCCCCTTCGATTGAGGAAAACGACTCCGAGGTTAGTAACTTGAAGGTCTCACTTATCCATTAATTGTGGACCTGGCCAGCTCCTTGCTGCCATTTGGCCATTGATATTTTTGTGAGAGGTCAAAATCCAATATTCAATAATACAATATGAAGCTATCACAGTCCATGTTGAATATAAGCAATAATACACCCTCTTGCCCTAAATCCATGGATAATTCAGAATGGTACTTTAGACATTTCACTATGTTCTTAATTAGAGAAGTAAAACATGCTTTTAGCACACTGTATAGAGTCCAATTCATGCATGGGCTGATTAATATTGCATTCATTTATATATATATATATATATATATATTTGCATTTGGATGCGAATGAGGTAATAGGAAGAACCAGCCATCTGTTGGGGCAATTCCTTTGGTGATGTGGTAAATAAATTGTTCACTCACCAATCATTTATGAAACTTGGCAACAATGACCTTTGTAGTCTCAAGCTATAGTAATGGATGATTACCATTATCAGCAGCTTTGAGAATTGGATCTCTTGACAATGAGTTTGGACTTGCATTTTGATGATTTTGGAATAGACTTGACTTGAACCCGACACATTTACAAAGGCTTTAAAGTCCAAACTCTAACCCAATTTTCACCCCTACTTCAAATATGACTTCTCATATTTGTAGTTTGAGATTTTATCTTTTTGGTTTTAGGATACAAACACAATACACAGAACTCATGCACGCACGGTACAAAAGGCTAGAAACCACAACTCTTCCTCATAAAAAGGAATCTAATTTTGGAAGGGAGCATGGAGCCTTAAGTACTCACAAAAGGTACAATAAAAGTATTTGTATTAAAATTTTTTTTTTTTTTATGTAACTCCTAAAACACACATATTATGAAGATCCAACTAACCGTAATCCTGTTGATATTTAAATTGTAATAGTAATCGTCACCAACATACAAATATGTTAGTTGTCAAAACGAAGGGTAACTTTTTTTTTTTTTTTTTGGGAGGATAGCATTGAGCCTTAAGTACCCAAAAAATACAATAAAAGTATTTATACTTATTAAAATATTTTTTTTATGTAACTTCTAAAACATACATATTATGGAGTTTTGGCTAACTATATTCCTATTGATATTTAAATTTTAATAGTAAATATGTTAGTTGCAAAAATCTAAGGGTAGGTTTTTTTTTTCTCTGGAGGATAGTAAGTACCCAAAAAAATACAGTAAAAGTATTTATATTTATTAGAATATGTTTCATGTAACTCCTAAAAACACACATATTATGGAGTTTTGGCTAACTGTATTCCTGTTGATATTTAAATTATAATAGTTGTCGTTGCTAACATACAAATATGTTAGTTGCGAAAACAAAGGATAGTTTTTTGTTTTTTTTCCTTTGAGGATAGCATGGAGCCTTAAGTACCCAAAAAAATAAAAATACAATAAAAGTATTTATATTTATTAGAATATTTTTTATTTAACTCCTAAAACACACATATTATGGAGTTTTGGCTAACCGTATTCCTGTTGATATTTAAATTGTAATAGTTATCATCACCAACATACAAATATGTTAGTTGCAAAAACGAAGGGTGGTTTTTTTTTTTCCCTGGAGGATAGCATGGAGCCTTAACTACCCAAAAAAAATACAATAAAAGTATTTATATTTATTAGAATATTTTTTATGTAACTCCTAAAACAGACATATTATGGAGTTTTAGCTAACCATATTCATGTTGATATTTAAATTGTAATAGTTATCGTCACCAACATACAAATATGTTAGTTGCGAAAACAAAGTGTAGTTTTTTTTTCTCTGGAGTGTAGCATGGAGCCTCAGTATAAAAAAAAAAATGCAATAAAAGTATTTATGTTTTATCGGAATATTTTTTATGTAACTCTAAAACACACATATTATAGAGCTTTGACTAACCGTATTCTTGTTGATATTTAAATAGAAAAAAATTATCGTTGGCAACATACATATATGTTAGTTGCGAAAATGAAGGATATTGTTTTACTAGAGAGGATTGCATGGTGCCTTAAGTACCGAAAAAATACATTAAAAGAATTTATATTTATTAAAATATTTTTTATGTAACTCCTAAAACACATATATTATGGAGTTTTGGCTAACCGTATTCCTGTTGATATTTAAATTGTAATAGTAATCGTCGCTATCATACAAATATGTTAGTTTCGAAAACAAAAGTTGAAGGATAGGTTTATTTTCTGGAGTATAGCATGGAGCCTTAAGTACCCAAAAAATACAATCAAAGTATTTATATATTTAATGTAACTCCCAAAACACACATATTATGGAGTTCTGTTAACCGTACTCCTGTTGATATTAAAATTGTAATATTAATCGTCACCAACATGTAAATATGTTTGTTGCGAAAACGAATGATAGTTTTTTTTTTTTTTTTTTTTCCCTGGAGGATATCATTTACCTTAGTACATGGTTAGTAGTTAGCATTGGCATTGGATTTCTTGCTACTCATCACTTGGGGGAATTGATCGTGAGACCTCTCTATTTTGAGAGGTCACACCCCACCATTGACGCAAGAGGCGAGTTGTGAAGTTAGGTTTCCTTAAACTATTCTCCTATTTCTCTCTCTAGTGTGTTTGCATGAATAGATGCATTTAAAGTATGTTAATATTTGGAGGGCATTCAACTTAATGGTCCCAACCGAAAGATCTATTGTGATCGACGTCTGAAGAGAACAAAAATCTAGTCAACGTTTTGAAAAGTCTACAGACCGAAGGGTCAAAAATCATATAATTCTGATTTAAAGTTGGTTTGAGTCCCTCTACAAAGTCTTTTATGCTGTATATATCTTTCTTCACTAATATAATGAAGATGGGCCTGTTTAAAAAAACGTTGATTTAAGTTTTATTCATTCCAATCTATCATTTCTTTGGTTGAAAGGTTGATTAAATTTTAGCTAATTTCAGAACTACCCTCACATATATGGATTGAATTTTTTGTAATTCCAAAATTTCCCTTACACATATCGGTTCAAAACGTTGACTAAATTTTACTTAATTCCAAAACTACCCTTTACTCATGTATAAATTTAAGGTTGGTTGAATTTTAACTTAATTTTAAAACTACCCCTTTGCTAATATATAAAGAGAATGATATTTTAAAAAATTAATTAAATTTTAGTTTAATTTCAAATTTGCTCTTTATTAATTTTAGGAAACTATTTCCACTTAAAAAAATTGATTGAAATTTAATTTAATTCTAAAACTGTCATTTATTAATAGATAAAGTAATGTGTTCAAAATCGGATTAACCGAGTGACCGGTTCCCGATTCGATTGGTCCAGTTGGATAATGTCATTTTATTATTAAAAAAATATATTTTTATTTTCTTGGCCAGAATGTACCTAAAGTTATTTTGTTCTCAGAATACCCTTAAGTCAAAATTCCCATCAAAATTCTTCCCGTAGTCAAAATCTCTGGAATATTTTTTAGTTCTCAAAATGCTTTTGAGTCAAATTTCTATACCCAAAATGCTGCTCACAATTTTATTTAACTCAAAATGTTCCTCAAGTTGGCACATATTCCATTTTCTTCATTTCTAAAATGTCTCTCAAGTTTGCATACCCAAAATGCCCTCAAATTTTTTTATACCAAAAATGCTCCTAAAATTTTTTGATTCTCGAAATATCCATACGTCATGTTTCTATACCCAACGTGTCCCTAAATATTTGTTTTACCCAAAATGTTCTTCATGTTTTTATACCCAAAATATTTTTAAAATTTTCCAAAATGCTCCTCACTAGGACCATCTTCCCAGTCTCTCTCCCCCTCTCTTACGTGCATCGCACGTGCGGCCCACTAGTATATATTAAATGATTACACTTAGACAGGCTTTCCTATGAGCAGACCCTTTCCTTTAGGATTTGTTTGTGTTGGGATACTCTGGCATAACCACTCAAACTCATCATGTGTGTCTTTTGACTTTTGACTCACTTATGGTTAAGATTCACTTATCTTTAGAATTAAAAATCTAACCTTAATTTTTTTATAAATAAATAAAAAAAATTAATCAGATGAATTAAAACTTTTTTAAAAAAATTAAAGGGTTTTAGAGAGAGTATTTTACTTTGGCCCCTTGAGACTGCTACTCGCAGTCTGGGAGAAGATCCCAATTTTATTAAAAAAAAATAGTGTGCACACCCAGCAAAGAAAGGTGGTGTATAGTTTTGTGGAAGACTCGAACGAGAGATGGATGTACATTCCTCAACTCTCATGCAGATATGTGTGATATAGCAACATTTTTTTGAAAAATTTTAAAAAGAAAACAAGTTCGGGTATTCTCTACATTAATATGCATGAAGCATATTAATATAGCAAATACCGAGTCGCCACCAATCATCGAGTTGTGGTGTGATTGGTCACCGAAATCCATTTTTTGTTTGAAAAATAAGGGCAATACGAAACCAGGATGAGATTCTAGGAAGGGAGGTTCTATCGTGATTCGGGGAAGGTGTTAGGCACCCCAAATCACCCGTCTAAGGACAATAACCTATGCTTTCGAAATTCCCTATAAATTTATTTAAAAGATCAGCTTAAAGAAAATAGTTAATGAAATTCTAACTTAACTTGGGTAAACTTTCTAAAAATGGGAATTACAACAACTCTAAGAAGAGTGATCATCCTACAAGGCTAAAATAGGACTTTGGAATCGTCACATTACTTAAATCTGCTTAAAAACCATGCATACAAGGCTTACTACACGAGTCTCCAAAAATGAGAGTAATAAAATTCCGATATATAAACTATAACCAACCTGCACAAGTCTACGGTCAACATATACAACCCACTATAAACCAACAAGTATGAAAAATACAACTATAAAAGTCTACTGAGCAACATCCTCAAAAAGTCTATTTCAAAACTCTCTCAACTAAACAAAGCATAAACTAAGAGGTATAGACACCCAAGCCTCCGGCTCCTTCCTCGGAAGGCTCACCTTCTCCTGTTTCCTCAATGTAAGCTTCCTCAATCCACGGTTCCGTTGTGTACTTCTGCTCTAAACCTGCCAAGACAAAAGTCCGGCTGAGTATAAAAGTACTCGGTGTATATAAAATTCAACCAATAATAATAATATACCTGCACTTAGTTAGAAACATATCCAATAGCATAATAACATAATCAAAGTGCGGAAGAACGTGTGTGCATATACATCATATCATCACCTTGACTCGTATACTTGTGAGAATCTTAGACTTAGAAGACAATACACTTATGAGCTGCTTATGCTTATGAGACCACGTGCTTGTGAGATGCTTATGCTTATGCACTTATTCAAATCATACAATGATGTAACATGCCGTTCTTGGCGAATACGGACCATGTCTAAGAAATCATATGGTTGGCATGCCGTTCTTGACGGATACGGACCATGCTTAAAAATCAAATGGTTGACATGCCGTTCTTGGCGAATACGGACCATGCCTATGCTTATGCTTATTCAGAATGTCACACGTATGCCATGCTCATGCTTGTGGTCCACATGTGTGACTTGTGAGACTCTTATCTTAACATACACGTGCATATGTGCTTAAGTATCGAAATTAACATTCGAGTTGGTAATTGCTTAGATTCCGATCTCCCACCATAGAAACTCCACTATACTGTCCCATACCAAATTGTTAGAGAATTCCCGGTTTGAGATATTTTCCTCTAAGTTCTTACCTTCCCGACTATCAATTTCCATGCAAGTAATTAGACATACTTAACGAACAATCACATATACATATCTTATCATAATTCATATCACAATTCATAATCAATTTACCACCATTTCATAAGAGTATAATAGCATTTATCCTCTCAAGCATTTTCACAAACACCTTGGGTACGCATATTATGAATCCATTGTCCTTCTACATTTTCAACATTCCATCAAGCTATAAACCATCTATACAATCCAAATATCGTCTACATCCACATATTAATTCCATCTTCCATACATTTCTCATCCTCTATACATTCTATCCACATTCTAATCCACGTTTCCATCCACATTTCCATCCATAATTAGCTTACTTCATAGAAAATTTGGGAAAAATGCGTAGAATCTCTATTTTATCATTCCTATCATATTAACATTCACAAAACATTAAAATAGAGTTGATAAGGATAGTATATTGACCTTAGGAATCCTTCCCTTGGATTCAAAACTCTCCCGAGGTGATTTGAGGAAGCTTTCCAAGTTCTCCTTGCAAAATTCAAGCTATCTCCTTCTTCCCCTAGAAATCTTTCTCTCAAAACCCTAGGTTTTCTCTCCATTTTTGCCAAATTAGGTTAGAAATAGGTAGAGTATTCTAATACCCCAAAATAAGATCCCTATTTATAGCCCCAAAGTCTGAGAACAAAAAGACCAAAAAGCCCTTACTAAAATTCTGTGGAAACACAAAAGACTGAGCGATCGGTGGTTATGACCGAGCGATCGGTCGCCTACCGATCGACCGGTGTTTATGACCGAGCGATCGGTCAAAAACACACTCTCTGAAAATTTTCCCCATACAAAATTTTGGACCAGTCGATAGATACCGATCGATCGGTTGTGGACCGATTGATCGCTACTTCGGACCAAGCGATCGGTTGTGAACTGATCGATCTCTAGCGATCGGTGTTCTGCAGATTTTTGACCTATTAAACTGTTTCGGCCATAACTTTTGACTTGTTCGTCGGATTTCGACGATTCAACTTGCATTGGATTGGTCTTCCAAAAAGGAACATTTCTAGCATTTTAGAATTTTCAAATTCCCCTTTATTTATGGACCAAAATATTCTCAAAGTTGACTGATCAGCAATTTCATCGGACAAAACATTGGAAAACCCGCCTTTTGACTTAGCTTAGACTAAAAATATAGAAAAATATTAAACATGAACCTCGAAGAGGGTTCCAATACCTTTCTAATGGTTCAAGAATCACTCAATTCCAATATAACAGTACCAAAATTGGAGCTTCCTAAAGTTCAGGGTGTGATATGACATCCCTCCGATTACAAGTTTGATTAAGCCTTAATCACACTATACTAATTAGATATAAATACATAAACATTAAAACATCACAATGACCATAATACCCCTAACACTTGTAATAAAGACATGAAAAAGATTTGGGTCTCTACATCCTCCCCCCCTTAAAAGAATTTCGTCCTCGAAATTTACGTACCTTAGGTGAACAAGTACGGGTACTTTTCGCGGACTTCGGCTTCTCTCTCCCAAGTAGCCTCTTCTCTAGAGTGATGCTCCCATTGTAAGAGCACAAGGGGAATGACCTTAGAACGCAAAACTTGCTCCTTCCGGTCCAAGATTCGAGCCGGTTGCTCCACTAGAGTCAAATCTTCCCGAATTTCCAACGGCTCCAAATCAATGACGTGCGAAGGATCTGCAATGTACTTCCTCAACATAGAGATTTGAAAGACATTATGTACACCTGCCATGTGAGGTGGTAAGGTGACCCGATAAGCAACTTCCTCGACTCGGGTGATGATCTCAAAAGGACCCACATATCTCGGACTAAGCTTGCCCCGCTTGCCGAATCTCATCACCTCCTTCGTAGGTGAGATCTTGACAAACACAAAATCTCCGACTTGGAACTCAAGATCTCTCCTGCGAGTATCTGCATAACTCTTCTGTTTACTCTAAGCTGCTTTCAACCTCTCCCTGATCAACTGAACTCTATCCACAGTTTGACCAACGAGCTCGGGACCTAAAAGCTTCCTCTCGCCAACTTCGTCCCAACACAAAGGTGAACGACAACTCCTCCCATAAAGTGCCTCAAATGGAGCCATCTGAATACTAGCTTGATAGCTATTGTTGTAGGCAAACTCAACCAACAGTAGGTGATCATCTCAACTACCCTGAAAGTCTAACATGCAAGCTCGTAGCATGTCCTCTATGATCTGGTTCACCCTCTCAGTTTTCCCATCTGTTTGCGGATGAAAGGCTGTACTAAAATCCAAATGGGAACCCATGGCCTGTTGAAAACTCTTCTAGAATCTGGATGTAAATCTCAGGTCTTGATCAGAAACAATACTAACTGGCACTCCATGCAAACGGACTATCTCCTTGATATAGAGGTTAGCCAATTGATTGGAGTTGAAAGTGGTCCGATATGGAAGAAAATGAGCTGATTTAGTCAATCGGTCAACCACAACCCAAATGGCATCAAAGTTCTCGGCCGTCTTTGGCAAACCAACAACGAAATCCATGGAGATATTTTCCCACTTCCACTCGAGAATAGGAACAGACTGAAGAAGTCCTGCCGACCTCCTGTGTTCGGCCTTCACTTGCTGACACACCAAACACTTAGATACAAAGGTAGCCACATCTTTCTTCATACCTTTTCACCAGAAATACTTCTTGAGGTTCTGTTACATCTTAGTACCTCCCGGATGGACAGTGTACTTGGACTTGTGTGCTTCATCCAGAATCTCCCTTCTTAAATCTTTATTATCCGGAACAAAGTCTACCCTTGAAACAAACTCCACCATCCTTCCAAGAGAAATCCTCAAACTAGTTGCTAAGTGACTTATCCATGGCAGCGTGCAATTCTCCATCACTCCACTGCAGATCTTTAATCCTGTCCAATAAGGTTGGCCTGACCATAATGTTAGCCAACAAGGCTCCAGACGCTCTTACACTGAAACTTGCATCAAGGCTAGATACCTCTTCGAGTAGCTTCCATTCTTGGACCATCAAGTGTGCCAAGAACCCAGTAGGTCGCCTACTTAGTGCATCTACCACCACATTCGCTTTCCCCCCGGTGGTACTGGATAGAACAATCATAATCCTTGAGGAATTTCACCCAGCGACGCTGCCTCAAATTCAGCTCTTTCTGCGAGAACAAATACTTTAAGCTTTTGTGGTCGGTGAAAACTTCGAACTGCGCACCGTACAAGTAGTGCCTCTAGATCTTAAGAGTAAAGACCAAAGCTGCTAACTCCAAATCATGGGTGGGATAGTTCTTCTCGTGGTCTTTCAACTGCCGAGAAGCATAGGCAATAACTTTCCCGTGTTGCATAAGAACACAACCTAACCCAATGAGTGAGGCTTCACTGTACACCACAAAACCTTCACTACCGGATGGAACAGTCAAGATCGAAGCGGTGGTGAGACGTTTCTTCAACTCAAGAAAACTCTTCTCACATTTCTCATTCCACTCGAACTTGGCATTCTTTCGAGTTAGATGAGTAAGCGGAGCTGCCAAACTGAAAAATCTTTCCACAAATCTTCGGTAATATCTAGCTAGGCCTAAGAAGCTTCGCACCTCTGTAACACTCTTTGGCCTTCCCCATCCTTACACTGCTTCTATCTTGGAAGGGTCCACAGAAATCCCCTCTTCTGACACCACATGGCTTAGAAATGCTACCTTTTCTAGCCAAAACTCGCACTTGCTAAGCTTAGCATATAGCTTATGCTCACGAAGTGTCTTCAGTGTGACCCGGAGATGCATCTCATGCTCCTTCTGTGTCCTAGAGTACACTAAAATTTCATCCACAAACATGATCATAAAGCAGTCTAGAGTTGGCTTGAAGATTCTGTTCATGAGATCCATAAACGCTGCTGGAGCATTTGTCAAACCAAACGACATGACTAGGAATTCAAAATGCCCATATCTGGTCCTGAATGCAGACTTAGGCACATCTTCCGCCTTTATCTTCAACTGATGGTAGCCTGACCTTAAATCAGTCTTGGAGAAATACTTAGCTCCTTGCAACTGGTCAAACAAGTCATCGATCCGAGGTAAATGATATTTGTTCTGAATGGTGACCTTGTTCAGTTGTTGATAGTCGATGCACATCCTCATCGAACCATCCTTCTTCTTCACAAAAAAAACAGGAGCTCCCTAAGGTGATAGACTTGGGCGGATAAACCCAAGATCAAGCAATTCATCAATCTGCTCCTTAAGCTCCTTCAACTCTGCTGGAGCCATCCTATACGGAGCTTTGGAGATAGGTGCCGTACCCAGAGTTAACTCAATTGCAAACTCTACTTCTCTATCAGGCGGAAAACCCGGCAAGTCCTTGGGAAAGACATCCATGAATTCCTCTACAACAGGGATACTTGAGGAATCTGGTGCTTCTGAGGTGGTAAGACTCAATGCTACAAAACGAGCTAAGTCTTTCTTCTTCAACCCTTAGAAACGAAAAGGAGGCTCACTGATTGGTCTAAAGTTGACTACCTTCCCAAAACAGTCGATATGCCCATGGTATTTGGAAAGCCAATCCATGCCTAGTATGACGTCGAAGTCTTGGAACTCAAGGACAATCAGATCAGCTGGCATCTCTCTCTGACCTACTCGAATATCACAATCTCGATAGACCTTATCAATGATGACTGAACTACCAATAGGAGTAGCGATAGACAATTCACGATCTAACAGACTTGGCTCCATCAGAAACTCTCTTGCAAAACTAGGTGTGACGAAGGAGTGAGTGGAACCAGTATTGATCAATACAAGAACGAGAAAATCATTTATCAACAATGAGCCTGAATTAATACACAAAGCCAACTTGTCAAATCATGATTGCATACATTCATCATACATCATACTACATAATACTTAATATCACACGCATATCATCAGAACAAAATCTTAATTAACTAAAAACACAAATAGACGTACCCTGCACAACATCGTCGGACACCTGTGCATCCCTCTCTGAAGTAGCAAACACTCGATCCTGAGCTGGCTGGCGAGGCTGCTGAGATCTAAGGCTCTGTGGCGGCCTTTGCTGCATGGACTGCCTGCCTGGGGGCCTGACTCCCTGTGGCTGAGTCGACTGAAGTCCCTACTGAAAGCGGGGTGGGCAATCTCGAATCCGGTGTGAAACATATCCACAATGAAAACAACCTCCAGTAGTAGCCCTACACTCTCCTGCTCTATGCCTCTTCCCGCACTGGCCGCATGCATCATACAACTGGGTCCCAGTAGTAGGCGGAGCCACCTGAGTTGCTCGAGGGGCTGCCTGAGTAGGCCTCTGATACAGGTAGGCCTAGCAATGGGCATAGGACCTAACATCCTCGGCCTCTTGTCTTGGGGACCAAACCTGCTTGCTTGCATCTTCTCCCTCTTCTTCAAAAATTCCTCTGAATTCTTCTCAGCTATCAAGGCACGCTGGTACACCTCCCTACATGTTTCGAGCTGAAGTATTGAAACCTTCTCTCGAATAAAATCCGTCAAGCCTCACTCAAACCTCTTTGCCTTCATTCTCTCCGTAGCAATCAAGTGAGGAACGAACCTGGAAAGCTTTAAAAACTTGGCCTCATACTCGGCCACTAACATCCTCCCTTGCTCCAAGGTAGAGAATTCAATCTCCTTCTGATCTCTCACAAACACCAGGAAGTATCTCTCGTAGAAGATGTCGAGGAACTCTCTCCAAGTCCACTCTTGTCCGGCTCGCACCTCATTCATCTGCTTAGATGCTACCCTCCACCAATGTTCAGCTTCGCCTTCTATGATGAAGGAGGCCCATTTTACTCTCTGCTCATCGGTAGCCTCAAGCACGGAGAAAATCTTCTCTAGTTGCATGATTCACAACTCGGCAACTGAGGAATCCATACTACCATAGAAGGCTGGAGGACTCATCCTCCTAAAAGCTTCCACTCCATTGTGATGGGGTGGGTGAACATCAACCTGCCACTAGTAATGTAGTTTGTTGAGCCATAATTTCAGCCTGCCTCTCCAAGGCTGTAGCAATAGCTTCCATAGCCCGACTCACATTAGCCTGGGGGCTACCATCTGGAGTATCCCCATCAGTCACACTACCTCCGCCATTCCTATTATTTCTTCCACCTCTTCTCATGCTTACAATCTTAAGAAGAAGAAAACAATCCATTTAGAATATACTCACATAAAATTCCTAAGTCTACGCTTCCCTAAGGTTGACATCTTCCTATACTCTATACTTAATATCTTAGCCCTAAGGACTCTAATGCCTTATGCTCTGATATCACCTCTGTAACGACCCCAAAATCCTACAAGGCTAAAATAGGACTTTAGAATCGTCACATTACTTAAACCTGCTTAAAAACCATGCATACAAGGCTTACTACACGAGTCTCCAAAAATGAGAGTAATAAAATTCCGATATATAAACTATAACTAACCTGCACAAGTCTACGGTCAACATATACAACCCAGTATAAACCAACAAGTATGAAAAATACAACTATAAAAGTCTACTGAGCAATATCCTCAAAAAGTCTATTTCAAAACTCTCTCAACTAAACAAAGCATAAACTAAGAGGTATAGACACCCAAGCCTCTGGCTCCTTCCTCGGAAGGCTCACCTTCTCCTGCTTCCTCTATGTAAGCTTCCTCAATCTACGGCTCCACCGTGTACTCCTGCTCTAAACCTACCAAGACAAAAGTCCGGCTGAGTATAAAAGTACTCGGTGTATATAAAATTCAACCAATAATAATAATATACCTGCACTTAGTTAGAAACATATCCAATAGCATAATAACATAATCAGAGTGCGGAAGAACGTGTGCGCATATACATCATATCATCACCTTGACTCGTGTACTTGTGAGAATCTTAGACTTAGAAGACAATACACTTATGAGCTGCTTATGCTTATGAGACCACGTGCTTGTGAGATGCTTATGCTTATGCACTTATTCAAATCATACAATGATGTAACATGCCGTTCTTGGCGGATACGGACCATGTCTAAGAAATCATATGGTTGGCATGCCGTTCTTGGCGGATATGGACCATGCTTAAAAATCAAATGGTTGACATGCCGTTCTTGGCGGATACGGACCATGCCTATGCTTATGCTTATTCAGAATGTCACACGTATGCCATGCTCATGCTTGTGGTCCACATGTGTGACTTGTGAGACTCTTATCTTAACATACACGTGCATATGTGCTTAAGTGTCGAAATTAACATTCGAGTTAGTAATTGCTTAGATTCCGATCTCCCACCATAGAAACTCCACTATACTGTCCCATACCAAATTGTTAGAGAATTCCCGGTTTGAGATATTTTCCTCTAAGTTCTTACCTTCCCGACTATCAATTTCCATGCAAGTAATTAGACATACTTAACGAACAATCACATATACATATCTTATCATAATTCATATCACAATTCATAATCAATTTACCACCATTTCATAAGAGTATAATAGCATTTATCCTCTCAAGCATTTTCACAAACACCTTGGGTACGCATATTATGAATCCATTGTCCTTCTACATTTTCAACATTCCATCAAGCTATAAACCATCTATACAATCCAAATATCGTCTACATCCACATATTAATCTCATCCTCCATACATTTTTCATCCTCCATACATTCTATCCACATTTCCATCCATAATTAGCTTACTTCATAGAAAATTTGAGAAAAATGCATCTAATCTCTATTCTATCATTCCTATCATATTAACATTCACAAAACATTAAAATAGAGTTGATTAGGATAGTATATCGACCTTAGGAATCCTTCCATTGGATTCAAAACGCTCCCGAGGTGATTTGGGGAAGCTTTCCAAGCTCTCCTTGCAAAATCCAAGCTCTCTCCTTCTTCCCCTAGAAATCTCTCTGAAAACCGTAGGTTTTCTCTCCATTTTTGCCAAATTAGGTTAGAAATAGGTAGAATATTCTAATACCCCGAAATAGGATCCCTATTTATAGCCTTAAAGTATGAGAACGAAAAGATCAAAAAGCCCTTACTAAAATTCTGCAAAAACACGAAAGACCGAGCGATCGGTGGTTATGACCGAGCGATCGGTCGCCTACCGATCGACCGGTGTTTATGACTGAGCGATCAGTCAAAAACACACTCTCTAGAAAATTTTTTCATACAAAATTTTGGACCAGTCGATAAATACCGATCGATCGGTTGTGGACCGATCAATCTCTACTTCGGACCGAGCGATCTGTTGTGAACCGATCGATCTCTAGCGATCGGTGTTATGGAGATTTTTGACCTATTAAACTGTTTCGGCCATAACTTTTGACTCATTCGTCGGATTTCGACGATTCAACTTACATTGGATTCGTCTTCCGAAAAGGAACATTTCTGATAATTTAGAATTTTCAAATTCCCCTTTATTTATGGACCAAAATGTTCCCAAAGTTGACTGATCAGCAATTCCATCAAACAAAACATTGGAAAACCCGCCTTTTGACTTAGCTTAGACTAAAAATATGGAAAAACATTAAACTTGAACCTCGAAGAGGGTTCCAATACCTTTCTAATGGTTCAAGAATCACTTAATTCCAATAAATATTGCCAAAATTGGAGCTTCCTAAAGTTCAGGGTGTGATATGACATCCCTCCGATTACAAGTTTGATTAAGCCTTAATCACACTATACTAATTAGATATAAATACATAAACATTAAAACATCACAAGGACCATAATACCCTTAATACTTATAATAGAGACATGAAAAAGATTCGGGTCTCTACAGATCAGTCTCAAAATCTATCTAAAGACTCACTCACATTATTGAAAGAAAAGAAATAGAGGGTTAAGAAGAGAATTAACACAAATGTAAAAGGTAAGAAAGTGGGCCTACCTATGTGGGTTGGAGACTTCCTTGATAATTTTCTTCAAGCTTTTCCTTCTTCTTTTCCAAAGCTTTATCTCATTCTTCTTCAACTTTTTTCTCTCCAAGGCCTTCTAACCTCTAGGGACTTAGGGGATTTACTTGAATTTTTGGGCAAAAGGGGAGAGATGAAAGATTTTTAAGACTTAGAATGTCTTGCAAAGTGCATGACTTTCCTTAGTCTTTGGGTAGAGTTTGGGCTGGTAAAAGTTAGTGAGAAATTGGGTAGAGGGGTGAGGTATTTATAAGAGAGAGGTTAGGGTGAAAAACTCCATCAATTCCAATGTGAGACTAAACATGCTTAGAGGTATTTTAGTCATTTAATGATATTTTGGTAATTAAAAGTGGACTATTGTTCAGGAGTTTTCTAGGTTGTCAATGGCATAAGTTGTCAAAAGCACAAGAATTCTCTAGAAGAAACTGTGCTGGAATTATAGAAATATCAAAATGGAGATAATAACTTTACCTCTATTTCAATAATAGGCTAAATTTTAATGTCCCAAATCTTTTTACCGTCATTTAGGAATGAATCCCAAATGTGGTGCCCAGACACTCCAGAGAGTCTTGCACATGGTCTCGTAACTGAATCCTGAAAAACTCCACTAAATGGCGGTAATGTACGTGGGGACATTCTAAAGTAAGCCTAAAATTGAAATTGTGGTAAAGTAATTACCACCAATTAGAGACATTTTAGTAATTTCAATATTCTGACGTGTAAAGGTGCTAACCGTCTCTAAAAAAAATATCTTTGTCAAGAATGTCGGTAAAGTTATTACTGCCATTAAGAATATAGGCAAAAATTGAATTGGCGGTAATAATTTTACCTCCAATTCAGAAATAGGCAATATTTGGAATGACTGTAATTTAATTATAGCCCTTAAATTTTTAGGCCAAAATGGAATGACTGTAATATAATTACAGCTATTTCGGATTTAAAATATTTACGAAACTGCCATCGCAATGGAAAATCCGTCTTTAGACCCTTCAAAAGTGGATTTTAAGGGACAAAATGGTGCCATAGGGGTTATGAAAACCCAAGATTATTAACTTGGGTCCAGTCACACTTTTGAGATGGTTAAATGAATAAAATACCCCTACATTGGAATTAAGGTCCAGGTGATCTTTAGGTGGTGGTGGGATGCTTGTAAATGAGTTGTAAATGGGTGAACGAGGTTTAAAAGTGATCTTACGGAGTCCGCCTTGCCTTGGAGAAAAAGAAGTATCGAAGAAGAGATACAAAAGAAGTATGAGAGCATGAGGAATCTAGGCAAACACAAGGTGTCTACAATATGTTGGTTGCGAAAATGAAGGATATTGTTTTACTCGAGGATAACATGGAGCCTTAAGTACCCAAAAAATACAATATAAGAATTTATATTTATTAAAATATTTTTATGTAGCTCCTAAAACACATATATTATGGAGTTTTGGCTAACCGTATTCTTGTTGATAATTAAATTGTAATAGTAATTGTTGCTATCATACAGATATGTTAGTTTCGAAAACGAAGGTCGAAGGGTAGGTTTATTTTCTAGAGGATAGCATGGAGCCTTAAGTACCCAAAAAATACAATAAAAGTATTTTTATTTTTTTTATTTAACTCTCAAAACACACATATTATGGAGTTCTACTAACCGTATTCCTGTTGATATTAAAATTGTAATAGTAATCATCACCAATATACACATATGTTAGTTGCGAAAATGAAGGATAGTTTTTTTTTCGCTTGAGGATATCATTTACCTTAGTACATGGTTAGTAGTTAGCATTGGGATTGGATTTCTTGCTACTCATCACTTGGGGGAATTGATCCTGAGACCTCTCTATTTTGAGAGGTCACACCCCACCATTGGTGCAAGAGGCAGGTTGTGAAGTTAGGTTTCCTTAAACTATTCTCCTATTTCTCTCTCTAGTGTGTTTGCATGAATAGATGCATTTATAGTATGTTAATAATTGGAGGGCATTCAACTTAATGGTCCCAACCGAAAGATTTGTCGTGATCGACGTCTCAAGAGAAAAAAAAAATCTAGTCAACGTTGTGAAAAGTCTAGAGACCGAAGGGTTAAAAATCATCTAATTCTGATTTAAAATTGGTTTGAGTCCCTCTACAAAGTCTTTTATGCTGTATATATCCTTCTTTACTAATATAATGAAGATGGGCCTGTTTAAAAAAAAGTTGATTTAAGTTTTATTCATTCCAAAACTATCATTTCTTTGGTTCAAAGGTTGATTAAATTTTAGTTAATTTCAAAACTGCCCTTACATATATGGATTGAATTTTATGTAATTCCAAAACTTCCCTTTCACATATCAGTTCAAAACGTTGACTAAATTTTACTTAATTCCAAAACTATCCTTTAATCATATATAAAGTTAGGGTTGGTTGAATTTTAACTTAATTTTAAAACTACCCATTTGCTAATATATAAGGAGAATGATACTTAAAAAAAGAGTCAGTCTATGGGTACTCCCAAATATACTCCTGAATATACTCCCTAATCCTAACCGTTTATAACCAACTACTAAGGGCTAGGATTTGAGTTGGCTTATTTTGTCTTTTCTAATGCCAAATCAGCACTAATCCTAGCCATTTAATAATTGAAATAAACTGTTATGATTTGGGAGTATATTTGGGAGTACACTTTGGGAGTATCCCAAGACTAATTCTTTAAAAAATTATTTAAATTTTAGCTTAGTTTCAAAATTTCTCTTTATTAATCTTAGGAAACTATTTCTACTCAAAAAAATTGATTGAAATTTAATTTAATTCTAAAACTGTCATTTATTAATAGATAAAGTAATGTTTTCAGAATCGGATTGACCAAGTGACCGGTTCCCGATTCGACTGGTCTGGTTGGAAAATGTCATTTTATTATTAAAAATATATATTTTTATTTTCTTTACCAGAATGTCCTAAATTTATTTTATTCTCAGAATAACTTTAAGTCAAAATTCTCGTCAAATTTTTTCCCGTAGTCAAAATCTCTGGAATATTTTTTAGTTCTCAAAATGCTTTTGAGTCAAATTTCTATATCCAAAATGCTGCTCACAATTTTATTTAACCCAAAATGTTTCTCAAGTTGGCACATATTCCATTTTCTTCATTTCTAAAATGCCCCTCAAGTTTACATACCCAAAATGCCCTCAAATTGTTTTATACCAAAAATGCTCCAAAAATTTTTTGATTCTCGAAATATCCATACGTCATGTTTCTATACCCAACGTGTCCCTGAAAATTTGTTTTACCCAAAATGTTCTTCAAGTTTTTATACCCAAAATATTTTTTAAATTTTCCCAAAATGCCCCTCACTAGGACCATCTTCCTAGTCTCTCTCCCCCTCTCTCACGTGCATCACACATGCGGCCCACTAGTATATATTAAATGATTACACTTAGACAGGCTTTTCTACGAGCATACCCTTCCTTTAGGATTTGTCCGTGTTGGGATACTCTGGCATAGCCACTCCAACTCGTCATGTGTCTCTTTTGACTTTTGACTCACTTATGGTTAAGATTCACTTATCTTTAGAGTTAAAAATCTGACCTTAATTTTTTTTATATATAAATAAAAAAAATTAATCAGATGAATTAAAACATTTTAAACAAAATTAAAGGGTTGTTAGAGGGAGCATTTTACTTTGGCCCCTTGAAACTACTACTCGCAGTCTGGGAGAAGATCCCAATTAAAAAAATAAAATAGTGTGCACACCCAGCAAGGAAAGGTGGTGTACAGTTTTGTGGAAGACTCGAACGGGAGATGGATTTACATTCCTCAACTCTCATATTTTGGACATGAGGCGAGAAACTACAGACGAATATCCTAATTTCTCAACATCCTTTTTTTTTTTTTTAAAGCTAGAGTTATCATATACCTACGTTAGTAATCTTGAATCGGTTAGACTGTTAGGGGTTAGCATTGGGTAGGGGAGTTCTAGTACTCATACCCGAAGGGATTCGATCCCCTGACCTCCCACATCTGGAGGTCACACCCCAAACTCCCCAACCACTAGTACAAGAGGGGATTCAACTTCCATAAGAACCAAAGACCTGAAAACACGTGTCGATACACAAACGTATCTAACGTCAAATTCTTTGGGTTTGAAAAAAGGCATGGCATGAGGCTCGTGTTCATGTAAAACACATGCGCATCACATATTCTTTTCCTAAGTGTATGTACAACCAGGGTTGGTGCCACATGGGGCCTAGGGGCTGGGCTGAATGCCCCTCAACTTTTGGGAAAAAAAATTGTATTGTATCAGTTGTGGTGTAGCCTGGAGTAGGGGCAGAGCCGGGTGCAGAGTTGCTAAAGCCCCCTAACTTTTGAAGAAAAAGAACGAGTTAAATTAGCCTCTAATTTTTAAGGAAAAAAAATTAAATTTTAAAAAATTAGACGGATAGCCCACAAACTTCACCATACGTGGTCAAATAAATTTTCAAGAGCGCTACGACGTGTATATATATATATATTTTGGTTAAGAGATATTCATTAATCAAACTGGGAAGTGGTTACATGATTTTAGAGGGCTCCGTTTGAGTGGTCAGCCACCCTAGTAAAAACATTAAGAGCAGATGCCATGCGAATATTGGCGTTTAGAACTACTTGGGCGATATCATGGGCTGCCGAGTTCACCTGGCGATTGATACGCTTGAGGACTACTTCTGGACAGCTGAGCCATATGGATGATATATCAGCTACTACTATAGCCTGAATTTCACAATGGGGATTTGTCGCTGAGTCATTTAAGCAATCAGTTACTTCTTTAGAATCTTACTCGACAATAACTCGCCTCCATCCATTTGAGATAGCGGTTTGGAAGCCCATTCTAATGGCTTCCGCTTCTGCAATGCGACTTGATCTGCCACCTAGAGGATTTGAGCAAGTAGCAAGGTATAAGTCAAGATGATTTCTTGCCACGAGACCCGTTCCAGCAGCCAGGCCATTCAGGAGTGCTTCACCATCCACGTTAATTTTTATCCATCCTTCTTTCGCGGGGGGGATCCAATTTGAAAAGATATTAGTCTTGGGGGTGCTCAGTCCCTTGCAAAGTTCTTGGGCACAGGAGTCTACCTTTTGGATGACTGTTGTAAACACCCCAATTTTACACCCCTCCTAGTCTGCTAAAAAATGCTGAAAAGAGAGTCACCACCTATTTAGATTGTTAGGGAAAATAGGGTCCCGTAAAAGGTTAGATAAGACTTTGGTCTGGACATAGAGTTCAAGTTAAGAATTTATTTGAGTTAGGGGAAGGTGTTAGGCACCCCTAAACTCCCATCCGGAGATGGTTACCTACTCCCTAAGTCTAAATTAAAGTAGGGAAAACCATAAGTAAAGCTTGCATTTCATCTATATGCCCGATAGGTATTGTATGAACAGTAATATACAAGTTGAAATAAGCAGGGCCAAGATAGGTCCTAGGTGAGCTGAACCTGATCAGGGTTGCCTACGTATCCACTGTTAGTGGAATCAAGCCACACGTAGTTCCAGATGGGTAATTGATGATTTGATTTGTTTTGTTTAGATTGTGGGTGCTTGATAGGCTGAGATTTGTCTTCGGATGTTAGAGTGTTTTTGAATGGTTTGAGCTCATGTTCAAGAGCGTTTGGGCCTTTTATGCTCTTGTCGGGGAGCATGTGGACAGTTTTAGCTCATGTCAAGGAGCATGTGAGTTGGGTTAGGGTCTGGTAAGATTTGAACCAGGGTTTAAAGTGAGGTTTAGACAGAAGTTCGACTAGGTGGGTGTAGAGCCCCGGACCTTTTCACAGTTAATGCATGACACTATCGTTGTCATTTTGCCTTTTTAAAGAGGTATAATTAATAAATAAGGAAGAAATTAGAAATTTCGAAATGTCAGAAATGTTCCTTTTCGAAGTACGAGCCCAACGCAAGTTGAATCGTCAAAATCGGACGAACGAGTCAAAAGATATGGCCAAAACAGTCTGAACCTGTAGGAAATCGTAGCTCGGTTAGGCACTAAGGACGTAGCTCGGAAGGCGCTAAGAATGTACTCTGATAACGTATACGTTGTGCAATCATCGTACAACAGATAACGTATTCGTTGTGCATCCGTCGTGCGGCAGACAACGTGTACGTTGTACAGCACAACGGGCACGTTGTACATAAGACAACGACAACGAGTTCAGCACAACGTGTTCGGCACTATCCACAACGGGGAACGTGTTCGGTACTATCCACAACGGACAACGTATTCGGCACTATCCACAACGTGACAACGGGTTCGGCACCCTTCACAACGGACAACGTGTTTGGTACTATTCACAACGAACAACGAGTTGGCACTGTTCACAGCACAACGAGTTGGCACTGTTCACAGCACAACGAGTGGCACTATTCACAGCACAACGAGTTAGCACTGTTCACAACACAACGTGTTCAGCACGGTCCACAGCTCAACGTGTTCAGCATTCGTGTTTTTACAGTAATTCCAGTAAGGGTATTATGGTCTTTTGTCAGTCCACTCTTACCTTAAGAGTTTAACCCGAGCCTTTAGGGCATCATTCGACACTTAGAGAGTTTGAGAGAATAGGAGAAAGGGGAGAAGGCGATTCCAACCTAGGGTTTCCATTTTGGAGAGAAATCAAAGGATTTTGAGACCCTAGATCACCTCCAGTCCGGTTTTCTTCAAGATTTCGGTTCAAACATTCGTAGAGCTCGCGATCCAAGTTAGGGCAGCAGCTACACAATCGTTTTGGAAAGGGGATTTCTTCCTCATCTCTTCAAAGTCGGTAATTCTTACTACCCTCCTAGTTATAGTTCCTCTTTTCCCTTCTTTTCTCTTTATTTTCCTTTATTTACATATGTGCTATGAGATGGATGGTTGTGAATGGTGAATGGAGATGGAATGGGCGATTGGATGCCAATGGTTGTATGGTGATAATTGAAATGGGAGGGCATTGTTCCAATAATGAACATACATGTATGATTTGAGTAAAACCCATCTAGAAAAGCATGTTGTAGGGTAAATCCATAATGAACACACCATGTTTGATGAAATGCCAAAGTGAATAAAGTGAGCTGTAAATTAGTAAGTGCATGCCTAATAAATTCTGAATATTGCTAGGGCCTATGATAGTGTGTTTCCTGCTTTCCCTAAATCATATGAACATTACATTGCTCAATCATTGATGCTATATGTGTTGTGAAATTACCCAAATGTCATCTTAAAATTTAAATGCAAGTATGTACACGGTTCCCACGAGCACGGCATGCATGACATGATTTATCGAGGTTTTCAAGAACATGGTTAGAGGTTGGACATATCCTATGATATGTTTTACCTCGCTTTTCACAAGAAGACAAGAACCAACATTCCACGAGGGGTCTCCCCTCACTCACAAGAGCATATCATGAAGAAGGGCCTCCCTTCCCTCTCAAGTACATACATATCATGAAGAAGGGTCTCCCTTCCCTCTCAAGTGCATTGCATAAAGAAGGGTCTCCCTTCCTTCTCAAGCGCATTTCACAAGGACATCTCACAAGTGTATCTCACAAGTTACATTATCACAAGCAAGCACGCATGACATGCATGACATGACACGACATACAAGAATCAAGCAAGATAGACAAGACGAGTTTTCAAGCACGAAAAGATATTTCAAGCCAAGACAAGTGCACAATGTTTTCAAGAGGTTTTATCGGCTTTCTACGAAATGCAAGCATGATTATAAATTGCTTTATTTCCTTGTATGATATGAATTGTTTCCGTCTGACATATATGAATTGCTCCTGATTATGTATTGCCATTTTTATGCTATAATTGTTGGTTAGTATTTAGTACCCGCTGAGTATTCCATGCTCAGCCGTACTTCTTATATCGGCAGGTTCTGAGGGAGCTACTGCCCCATTTGATGTTTGTGCTCCTGGTCCATGGGTGGAAGAGGAGTACGTTGAAGAGCCTTTGGAGGAACCTCCCGTAGAGGGTTATCAGTAGGTGGTGTTAGATTCTGAGTGGATTAGCTGTGGGTGAGATGAGAGATATACATTCATGTATTTTGGCGGGTCTGTCCGCACTTTCTTTTGATTACTTTTTGTATAAACTTGGATTTGCGTATGTATATACATAGAGGTTTGGTAGACTTCCGCTGTGCTATGTTAGAGTATGTTTCCGCTGTTAATATCCTCTATTGTATATGCTCTGTGGGTTTTGCAGGTTGGTTGTCAAGCAAGTCATGATTAGTCGTCCAAGGTTCACTCTAACTCATAGGGTGGGTTTTGGGTCGCGACAGTGGGTAAGGTTTGAAACAGGGTTTGAACCGAGATTCGGACAGAGGTTCGGCTAAGGTAAGTGGGGTTTGAACCAAGGTTTGAACCGAGATTCGGACAGAGGTTCGACAGGGTAGGCTAAGTTTGAACCGAATTTTGGGCAGAGGTTTGACAGGGTAGGCTATGTTTGAACCGAAGTTCAGGCAGGGG
The DNA here is from genome assembly GCA_015143295.1 of Tetracentron sinense. Classification (NCBI taxonomy): domain Eukaryota; kingdom Viridiplantae; phylum Streptophyta; class Magnoliopsida; order Trochodendrales; family Trochodendraceae; genus Tetracentron; species Tetracentron sinense. The sequence goes on from CM026569.1 coordinate 18,280,465, forward strand.
TTTGACAAGATAAGATAGGTTTAAGTAAAATTGGGCAGGGGTTCGACAGGGTAAGATAGGTCTAAGTAAAACCGGGCAGGGGTTCGACAGGGCAAGCAGTCTAAGTATTTTAAAACAATAAAGTAATTAAAATTAATAAAAGACTAAGCAAACGTCAGAGTTCGACGATATTTAACCTTCCGGGAAACCCAAAAGGGTCTTTGAAATAAGTGCTCCCGAGAATGATTCTTCGAAATTGAATTCCCGGGATTGCCAACCCTAAAGAGAGGTTTTTGAGAGAGGAGAGAGCAGAGCAAGTGAAATGGAATGAGAATGAAGTGAGGGGGTGGGGGGTATTTATAATTTTTCAAAATGGGGGGGCGCTTTTTCAAGTAGCACCCCTTTTGGATAAAAACACCAAAAAGTGAGGCGGTAGGGAACATTAAGGAGGCAAAACGGACCGAAATTGGGGGGTGCTGTTTGAAGTATCGCCCCCATTTAAGGGGCCAAAAAACATTTTTTTTATTATTTTATTTTACCACGTGTCGCGCTTCGATTTGCTGAAAAGCTATTTTTCTATTTTAGCCCCTTTTTAGCCTGAAAATAGTCAAATTGAACTGATAAAATTCAGAAAAATATTTTATATAAAACATGGATTTTTCAGTACTTTTCAGGGGCATTTCGGTCATTTTACACTCCAGGGGCATTTCGGTCATTTTCAACTGTCTTAAGTCTAATTTAATTCCAAAAATAGCCAAAATTCATCAAAAAAATTTTAAATTCATTTTAGACAAAATGATAACTTTTTAGCACTTTTTCAGGGGTATTTTGATCATTTTTCACCCTATGGGCATTTTGGTCATTTTGACCTAAGGGGTGTTTTTCGGAAATCGAAGCACGTGGCAAGAGGGTTTCAAAAGAGAGTGGAGCACGAACCTGAGCCTTTATCTGATATCTGCCCTCTGCCTGATGTATCAATACTGCACTGAGGTTATGCCTGGATTTGTCCAACTGAAATATTCTGGTAGGATAATTTGCTTGAACCAGTCTCAAGTTCAGGAAAACCGATTGCACCACCGAAAGGATTAGCCAAGTTTGAGCTGACTTGCGTGAGAAAACGACTCTGATTGACTGACTTGACATGACAGATCGATGTCTTGGTGATAGATTGACAAAATGACTTGATAGACTGACAGATCGATATAAGTATTTTGAAAGATGTCCGATATTGTCTATTAATGGGAAGCCTAGCTAGGATTTCTTTGCCTTAGAAAGGAATTGACTAAGTCAGTGTTGATAGCTTTTGAAATAGATAGGTAAGTCTGCTCCTGGATGTCCTTGCTAGATGCATAAGATAATGCTTGACTGTACTAACCGATTGCTGCTAGTGGCGCTTGATATGAAAGCTCGCACTTTATGATTTTTTCTTTTTTGCCCCTGGACCTTAACAGGTTTCACCAGAACTGGGTTCATGTTATTTTTGCACACTAGTAGGATTGATAATTTCATACTAAGCTCGTGAAATCAGAAATTTGTCTTTATCCATTTTTTTACCCTTGGAATGGCCAAGTCTGGGGGTCGCATAATTTTTGAGCAATGAGGCAATTTCTGGCTTTCACTCATACCTACGTAATTAACTAATTTGTTCCCTTTTTTTCCCTTGACAACAATGTCAAAGTTGGGCTCACATAATTTTTGCGCTTTAGTGCCATTTCTGGTTTTCACTAGGCCTGCGATTTTTAATCAGCTGATCTGTCTTCTCCTATTCACTGAATACCAGAATAATTAAGGACCATTCACCTATCTAGTTGAATCCGGTAAGCTTACAATCGAGGGATGGTTATCCCCGATGCTAGAGTCCAAAGATTTGTGGAAAGTACTGGTTGTAGACTGAGGGATGATTGTCCCCGGTAAATGCGACTGGTCTTTTCCGCTTGCACCAAACGTCCATTTTCAGGTATGTTCTATACCAGGGAGTCGTATATACGGTCAAATGCTCATCAACCTTTTAGATAAAAACCTTGCATACACCAACTTAAGGATATAGACTATAGGTCTTTGTTTGGGAATAAACCAAGAAAACCCGTAAGGAGGGACCATCTTATCCCTATTCTGTTACTGGTTTAAGCCGCTCCTGCATCATTTGTTCAGGTATAAGGACAATCTTATCCCTATACTTAACCATTTTCGGAGCTTGTGTGAGCCTTGATTACTAGATAGGTCTAACCCTATTCTTTTCTAAGTCAACAAGATGTTGCGAGGGTTAAAACCCTAGACTCTAAACGAATCACATGGTTAACCCATTGATTCATTTTGATCTTAACCCAATGAGCTCTAGTTCCCTACGACCCAGATAAGTTAAATGGATCTCTATCCACTCACCCTATTGGGTCACACACGTTGAGTTGACGCATCTTTTTTTAGTATACTTGCTCAATTCATTCATTCAATTCATCAAAAGATTCTCTTATGGTTTCCCCCACTTTAATTCAGACTTAAGGAGTAGGTAACCATCTCCGAATAGGAGTTTAGGGGTGCCTAGTACCTTCCCCTAACTCAAATTAATTCTTACCTTGAACTCTATTTCCAGACCAAAGTCTTATCCAACCTTTTAAGGGACCCTATTTTCCCTAACAATCTAAATAGGTGGCGACTCTCTCTTTTCAGCATTTTTTAGCACTATTCCTCCTCGGGTTCAATCCCGATTAGGAGTGGGGTTAAAATCCCAGGTCTACAACTGTTACAGGAGCTCAAGACCACCATTGTCTTTGGGTTTGCATAATTTTATCCAATTAATCCAGTGAAGCTTGTTTTCTAATGAACTATTCCACCAAAATTTTGTAGTAGCCGATCTAATCTCATCGAGCAATTTCATGGGCAATTTGAAACAACTCATCGTGTAAGCTGAGAGAGCTTGAACTATTGCTCGAATCAAAATTCCCCGGCCTACTTGGGATAGTAGCATACCCTTCCATCCTTGCATACGGTTCATGATTCTTTGTTTTAGAATTTCAAAAGTTTGGATTTTTGATCGCCCGAATTGTGCAGGTAGGTCAAGATACTTTTCTGGGGCTGTGATCTTACGGATGTGGAGTGCTCCTGCTAGCAATCTTTGGAAGCGCCATGGAGTCTGCTTGCTAAAAGAGAGACTAAACTTGTAGTTTACCCTTTGACCTGAGGCTTTCCTATATCTGTGAGGTAATGTGCTTCCGCTATATTTGCATTTAGGAAGATCGTACAGTCATCTACAAAAAACAGAGGTGGGAGATATAAGGGGACTGACTTCCAAATGCTCCTGCTTTTAACAACCCCGTACATGTATCACCTCTAAAATTAAATTTAAGACTCCGAATATGTCCTTATTAAGTTTCAAGAAGCCCCACCAAAAGGGTTCCAACACATATATGATAATTAGAGTTAGATTTTACATTTTATTTTGGGGGAGTACTAAAGGTAGGTGGCAGCTCCGGAGTTAATGCTAACAGGCTCGTGTCAACTACTCGTAAGGTGTTCTGATGACATTTGGAAGTCAGTCCCCGATCATATTGGGACCTAACCGTCCAAAACCAAAACCAAAATAAGAGGAAAATGCTTAACTTACCATCGGTTTCATGGTTCACTTTTCATCACTCACCAATTATGGTTAAGATTTACTCATCCCTTAAGTAATCTAAAACTAATTAAATTAAAGGGATGAGATCGAGCCGTGTAATAATAAAATTATCTTTTTTTTTTCTCTAAAAAAACAACCTTGTTTTATGGATGAAATTTTTCTGGTGAAATTTGTATTACCGAAAACAGCCTATATGTTAATGGGGGGTGTGTTTGATACAAACTTAAAAGTAATTTAAAACTCTCCTACCTCCTGTCAGAGTTTTAAATCACTTCCCAAATAAAAAATAAGTTCTTATTTTGAATAGCATTATTGATAATAAATAAAAATAAAAACTTAATTAAGAGTCATTCTGATTTTTTTTAAATTCTTTTTACAAATAATCTAAAACACAAGTAATAATACGGATATAATAAGAAATAGAGGCGTGCTTTCCCTACTCTCGGTTAAACTCTACTCTCAGCCTCCACTAACCACCTATCCATTTTCAAATCAGTTATGGTGGTTAAAGCACTCTCTCTCATCAAGAATGGACAAGTGGTTGTTGGAGACTGAGAGTAGAGTTTGACTTAGATTAGGGCTAGCATTTCTCTAAAAAATATTATATTTTTTAAAGACAAAAATCTATGCAAGTAAATATAAAATATTTACTCGCTTTTACCAAATAAGCTCTGATTAAAAAAATTAATTTGAACTATCTTCATTTTTTGAAACATAAACAAAATATCTAATCTCTAAAAAGTGAACCTTTCAAATAAAAGTTTATTTCGATTTTAGTTCTTATTTTGTAAAATAAGTCAAATAAAATTTAATTTTTAGATTTATTAAATACCAAACTCAATATTTTTAACTCAAGTTCAGCTATAAGGGCAAAGCCGGGGGCTGGGAACGTGCCCCCCTAAACTTTGAAAAAACACAATATTTTTTTGTTTCAAATAAGGAATTACATAGGGGCAGTGGCCCTTTAGACTTTTTGAAAAATATACGGCATAGCCATGGGGCATACTACCTCTTGAATTTTTGGAAAAAAAAAATTTGTATTATATTTTTTTAAACTATTTATCATGGCAGAGTTTTGTGACATGGGGCAATTGTTTCCTTCATCTTAAAAAAAATATTATATTATATTATTTAATTATTTAATAGAACATAACCATTAGGCAAGTTGTCAAAACTATTAAAAACAAAATATATTTTTATATTATATTATTTAATTATTTAAGAGGATATAACAATAGGGTCAGAAGATGGTTGTTCTCGTAAATAAGGAGAAATAATACTTTTAAGATATGTAAAAAATATTAGGAGCTATGCCCCCGAACCCCCATCCTCCTTGACCCAAGTGGCGGATGGATGAATCGTAAACCCGGATTAGTCTCAAGGTCTATTCCTAGGCTCCCTTTAATATTAGCTGTATGGGGTGAAGAAGTGGTGATATTTCCTATGCAGTGGGGAAGTGGTGATATTTCCTATGCAGCACGTGCGACTAGCTTAAGGCTCAGGATGACAGGCAATTTAAAGAAAATTTCGAGTGAAAATTTAAATAAATTAAGAAAGAATAAAATAGACTTTTGAATGGAAAAATAATAAAAATAGTAAAATACAGAGAAATGCCTCATCTTATTAATCATCATCCACGTAATTAATATGAATAAACAGAAAGAAATAAAAAAAAGAGACATATACAGACCGTTAAAGATTCCGTTATCCCCACCAAAAGTCTCTAATCTAACGGTTTTTCACCACCCCATTCCCAACTGTCTACTCAGTCCTAAACCCATCGACCCTATTTACATCTCTACCCACCGAAAATAGTGAAATGCCAATGATATCCCAAAATATTACACCCCATCAAACACCACTGTAATTTTGTTGGGTAGCCAACTTCCACCGGAGTCCCTAACTGCCACCATTCTAACGACTATACTGTCATCAGCTGTGGCCATGGTGGGAGATGGTAAGCTAGTCTTCAGCTTGTGAAAGCTAGGGACCAAGACCTTCTCGGTCCAATCCTCCAACCTGGTTCGACTGAACCATACCCCGCCAACAATCTTCCCGAGCGCCTCATCATCCAATTCAAATGATCGGCTGTCACCCAAAATGGTCGCAAATCTCGACGTAATGGTTCCTGCAACCTTACTGCGAAGAGGGCCAAAATCCACAGGTTTGAAGATAATGGTGTCATCTACGGAATTAAGCAAGTCCCGTGAGGGACACCGCCGGTTTTTCAGACAATATTCAACAGTGAGGTCACTTGAGTTCCGTGAGCCATCGGCTCGATCATCCTCGGCTGACGCCATTTGGTTCAGGTCAATTGATAGTGCTGAATCGGAATCTGTCCGGGGCTTTGTCAGCCTGTCTTCGTTACATTCCCAATTGGCCCGACGCTTCCCGGTCTTCCCACGGACTAATAGTTGAATCTGCCATCCCCTATTTGAGTAGTTCTTGAGATTATTCTCTGGTGACCAATCTGCAGTAAGGATGAAGATCACATTTCCGAGGCTGATTTCACGGCCATGGGAGTCTGCAAGCCGACCTGTCTCCATTGCCCTTTTGATGCTCCCATGGAGAAGCATATCTGCTTGGTGGAAATCCTCGAGAACAACTACGGAAAAGGGGTTTTTCCGAACAGCCTCAGCTATCCGGTCCAGTGCAGTTTTCCCTCGGAAATTCACATCTGATTCCTCGTCATCACTACACTGTGAGCCAATATGAATCACGATTGGATTTTCCCCCACCACTAGCTCCGACAGGGCTGCCGCCATTTTCTTCTTACCAACACTGTCGGGGCCTGTGAACAATAGCCAAGTGTCACCCTTCGACCCAACACCCCGATGCTTTCCATTTCCTGATTTGGACTGGGCCACAGTTGTAGCTAAAGCAGATGCTGCCTCTGGCTGCCACCGGACCTTCTCTGTTAATCCCTTGAAAAGCCTTTTAAAGGAATCCGCGTCTAATGTGCTTATGAGTTTCTCCTTCTGGTAGTTGGAGAATCTGTCCTGCGGTTCAGAAGGTATGCAGCTCGCAAGGTCTTTGATCTGCTCGCTGTGGGTTTCCTCGGGAGAAATTTCAGTGACCTTTGGGCGCCCAAGAACAAGGTCTGTTCTTACAGGGCTTCGTGGTGGGGTCACTTTACGGCTGGAAAGTGGACAGTCCACCAGATTCTGGTTCATTTGAAGAGCTCCTCCAAAGTTTCTGGTTAATTGTAACTTGGGTTGGAAAGATTGCCGCCTGAGCAGGTTTGAATTGTATGAACTTGTAATGGAGAAAGCAGTTGAAGCAATTCTCTCAGAACTGAGATTATGATGGAAATTGGGATGAAGCTGAGAGCAATTATCATTCCATTTTTTCTGTAATTCTTGAGTTTTCTGCTTTCGGATCAGTTCTTGATCCTTAGTCTGTAATAATCACACAAAAAAATAACAACAGAAGTGAATTGAGTTTATTCCAAAATTAATTGAATCTTTTAGTTTTAGGTTTGCATATCAGAAGTTTGAATTGCGTTGGATAGCACATATACATACCTGAGAATGATCCGTCACTTTGACATTGTCCTTGTCGGGCTTCGCATTCTGTAACCACTGTGGTAATGGTGGCTTAGCTGCTTCTGGTTTGGCTTCAGAAGAGGATTTCTCAAACTCCTTCGCTACGAATTCCACTAGCTCCTGCTCATAATTTTCCATACATTTTTGGCAACAGCTCATTCTGCGATCCATATTTTCAGAGGGGCGTCTTGATAGAGAAGTTGCTGTGGTTGGGAAGCTCTTCAAGGGAGTAAGAGATTCAACTGAATTGCTCAAAATTCCGATGCTCCCGAGCCTATAGATTCAATAACCATAACACATACATAATTATTATATATAAAAAAAAGGAATCACATGTCTTCAAAGTCTAAACTAAGAATAGTATTTTTGTTTTTTGAATAGATTTTGTCTATACTTTCTCTTTGGATGGGAGAAGCTTCGACACAAAAGGGATGGACTAAGAAGCTATTTCATCCTCGTCCGAGACTGCTTTGATTGCAAAACCAGAAGCACAAGCACAAATTGACTGCTTTGATTGAAAAACCAGAAGCACGAGCACAAATTCACGACGACTGAATTATATACCAAAAAATAGCAAATTTAGATCCATTGCAGGGAAGATGGTGTAGAACATGAAGCCAAAGATGTTCCCAAATGACAGAAAAATTCAAAATTGACAACAGAACTACTGCTCAAATGATGATTTTAATGAGCAAGAGATTAAGTAGAGCAAGAAGGCCATCCTTGCAGCTGAATAGATGCTTCCATGACCAAAACTAAGGCCAAAATATTCACGGCTTCAAGCACTGTAATTGCATAGTTAAAGGAAGGAGCCTGAAATTCACCTCGGCAACAGCCCTAGAAGCGGGGCTCTTGCAGCAATTGGCACTGCTTGAAGATCCCAGTTGTTCTCCATTGAAGGGTGATAGACCTGGCACCTCAAATAAGTCTCGCAAGTCGCAGTTCCAACCAGCCATAGCTGACCGCTTCCATCTGCAAATCTCGCCAATAGCTTACCCATCTCTACCACCACAACCTTCCCTGTTTCCGATAAAATTTGCTGCCGCATTGGGCTTGAACCCGAAACTCCGAAACCCACAGGTTGCTCAACTAGCCATTTCAGGTCCCCCAAGTCAAGAATCACACTACCCCCGGTACTGATTCGGCTCTCAATAAAACCCCCTAATTCCTTCAGTTTTTCAAGTATCTGTGTTCTATCTGAAGAAATCTCATTCAAAGAAATAACCCGGACATTCCTAAATACCACTTCTCCTACCTCCCTTTTGTCAATCCTCTGCAAAAGCTCCCTCATCACTGCTTCTGGTTCAAAATCCCCAACCAAAACTGGATTCCGCTTCTTAGTCCTTACCATAATTTCAAAAACCCGCTTCACCTCCTCACTTCTCTGATACCCCGATTGGACTGAATTCCCCGGCTGTAGCCGGGGATTCAGATATAGATTCCTGCTCACTGGGCGGAACCCCAATCCGCAGTTAATCGTCGAGGAATTGACAGAAGTAGATGAACTCAAGGATTGTTCAATGGTGGCTTTAACAGCAGGGCTCGAAAAGCTTGCTTCCCGCATAACCCGGCTAACACTTGGGTCATCAAGGATCGAAATGACAAGCTGTTCAAGCTCGACTTTAACAGCTAAAAGGGGCTGTTGTTGCTGTTCAGGGCATCCTCGGCGCTGGTGGGCTTGGGCACGTTTAAGAGCAGCCATTAAGGCATTGGAGATTGGAGGTTCAAGTCCCGGCGAGAGAATTTGGGCATTAGGGAGACGATCAAGAGCTACACTGAAGCAAAGATCGAGAGCTCGACATTGAAGTGGGTGTGAAGAATTGGGGTGGGATCGAACACAAGCTTGCCGGAGATAACCGGATGGGGAGGCCAGAAGGGTGGCTGCAACATGAAGTGGGGTGGTCTGACCATGATTCCGGCGACCGGCCTCGGCAATCGACTGGTTCAAAACAGTCGCTGCTTCAGACGTTAGAGTCTGCTGAATCGTACTCAGTTCAGCTCTCATGATCTAACATACAAGAACACCTTCAGAATCAAAGTGAAAGCTATCCACACCAGTAATCTGATGTAAAGAAAAGCCAGATTCAATCCAAATGGTTACTCACAAAACCCTTTTGAGCAGTCTGGGATAGAAATCTGAAATCCCTCAAAAACCCTAGAATTCAAATCCTTGAATTCAAATAAAAGCTTCAGAAATCTCATTATAGAAGACATGAAATCAAATTAACAAGACCCCCAAATTCCTCTACTCAGAAAAAAGGTTGGATTGAATGAAATTCAATCTTATCTCAAAAACCCAAAAGAGGGGTTCGAAGATCGATTCGTGTGAACGCTTCTGAATAGACAAAATTCTCACTTTCATACAAAAATCATCCTCCTCTCGAAGAAGACAAACACTCGACAAATAAATATAGGAAACGTAGAGAGAGAAAATAGGGAAAGTAAAACAAAACAAAATGAGTTACTTTACTTGGTTTCGTTGGGATCTACCTTTTTCACACAAAAGCTTCTGAGAATTCAACGCGTAAATCCCACATTTCTTCTCTCTCTCTCTCTCAACCTGAAAAAACAAAAAAAAGAAAAAAAAAAAAGCATAAATAGAAGAACAGCATTTAAAAATTAGATTACTTGAACCCAGATAAGATAAATTTTCTGTTGTCGAAAAGGGTATTAATGAATGTATGTCTTTTTCAAGAACAGAAGAATTATAGATTAAATTGAGATGAATTTGAAGAACAGTAGAAAGGAAAATCTCTGTTCTAAGAGAAACAAACAGAGTTACGTAAAAATTTTATTTTCCATATTTTCTTTTTATCTTTACCTTAGATTGGTTCTGGGTTCTGTGAAATTCTTTCAATTGCTAGGATTTCCTGAAAATGGTTATTTAGACAGAGCCATCTGCTCTACTTTTCGGGTAATGCATGTTCTTCTCTCCCTCAATATATATACTTATAAGAGACAAAAGAGAGAGAGAAACAAAGGAGAGAGAAACAAAGGAGAGAAGAGAGAGAATCACCTTTTAGGCATGAGAGAGAAACAGAGGAGTGTCTCTTTCTTGACTGAGGATTGACTATGCCTTCTACCTCTAATAATTTAATTTGAATTACTATGAATTTTTTATGAATACCCTCTGTTATATGATATTTAAGGAATTCTCCCTCTCTCTTTTGAGAATTGCAAATACCCCCCATGTTATTAGGGGTGTATTCAAACCAAGCCAGCTTGGCTCAACTCGAAACTTGACATACTGGTCTGAAGATTGACTTCATTTCTTCAAAATAGGATCAAATAGAATTTATTAAAAATTGAATGATTTTGATTTAGAATTAACATCTCCAAAGCTTAGAAGAGATGGACAAGAAGCATCAATCTTTGTGTTCCTTAAAATTCTATACATGCCCTCTTTAGCATTCCATTTATATTGTAATAATCCTGGTTTTATTATAGGGGTATAATAGTCTCTAGAGAAACATTTTGTAATGCAGAATGACTTATCGTTAATTTCAGGAAACAAAGAACTTAATCCTAAGGATGCGTTCATTTGGCAAGAAAGTGGGTGAAAGAAAAGAAGATAAAGAATAGGAAAAAAAATAAAGGAAAAAAAAGAAAAGGAATTTAATTTTTTTTACAAAATAACCATCAAAAGATGAATAAAAATTTTGGAAGAAAGTTTGTTATTATTTATTGAAAAAAGTGCAAGTGTGTTTCTTGCAAACCAAACACAAGAAAACATATTTTTTCTTTTCATTTCCCTTACTTTCTCGTCAAAAGAACACACCCTAATTGTCAGATATAAGAGAGAAATTTAAAAAAAAAAACTCCTAATAAGCTTCGAAGAAAAAAACAAAGCTGTGAATTCTCTTTAGAGATAGAAAAGATATTCACAATTCTTACTTTGGCCCTTTTTAAAAAATAAAATAATTAATTTGTGACAGGGATTAAAAGCTTTCGAGTTTAACTTTTGAAAGCGTAAAAGCAAAGCTTTTGTCTTTAGTATAAAGATAGTGACAGTTTTATAATTGGAAAATAGTTAACAGACCCATGGATCCCATTTGCTAACCTAAGCCATCCACCTATTGGTGAATGCCCCCCTTTTAAAAGCTCACCATTTGTAAGAGGGGGACCCATGGATCCCCCTCTTGTAAATGGGCTAAAAATGGGGTTCGGGTGAATAGCTTCCTAAAAAAAATTTTGGACATGGAAAACGGATCAAGGTGATCTCATTGGTCCAATCCCTTTTTTACCATCCATCAACTGTGTTCAACCTAATTAAGTAATTTAAGCATGGTTCATAGGAAAACAAAAAAAAAAAAAAAATTATTACTTTCAATTTAATTAATCTTAACCATGGTTTAGGACACGGGGACATTATCTTTTTGTGAGGGCCAAGTTCATGAGCATTTCATATGTTTGTGTTAGTTTATAACTTTTTTTTTTTTTTTTTCAGAAGTTCAGGGAGGGTTAGAGTCCCCCTTGCCCAGTCTCCGCCCTCTCCTATGCTACACTCCTATTATTACTATAGATAATTTTTTCTCCAAAATTTGAGGAGGGCTGAAACCCCCTGACCTCATGTGGCTCTGCCTATGATGGTAAATAGAGTTACAAAACATTTTCTCTCTATAATTACAAGAACACCATCTCCGCTTTGTATTTAAACTCTAAGCTTAATTAAAATTATTTATTTTATTATTTAAAAAAATGTGAGCTAGTAATATGAGTGTATGCTTAGTCTCTATTCCTTTTGGTAGCCTTTTGAGGGTCTTTGGAGTGAGAAAATCGCATCTTCCCCTCTCTCTCTCTCTCTCACCAAATTTCTGCTTTTCACACGCCACCGCTGCCCGGAAAAAGACTCTTCAGGTCTCTCTTACTATCTGCTTTTCGCTACCTTTCAGAATCAAAATTAACTTTTCTTTGCTTTTTCTCTACTTTTGAAGTCATTAAAAAGTCAGGCAAGAACGAATTCATCATCATATTTCTCTCTTTCCGCAACGCACGCTTGCTCTTTACTTCCAACCTTTTTACGACTTTCTCTATCTCGTTTGTACAGCTTCTTTTTAGGAATGAGATTTCTCTAGCCCTTGCTAAACCAAAACCATCTGGCTCCCATCCCACACGTCGACATGTGTTTATTTTTATACTTTTTAATTATGATTAAGATTCCTTAACTCTTAGGTTCAACCATGTAACCTTGGTTTTAAGAAAAAAAATATTAAATAAATTTAATCATAAGTTAAAAATTTTAACAAGGTTTAAAAGGGCAGTTAAATGGCTCTCTGATTGAGGCCCGATGGTTTTGGTTTGGTGAGGGCCGAACCAAATCTATTCTCTCTTTTTAACTTTGCTCTTCTTCTCAAGCACGACTAACACGTCGCACACAAGCAACAAATGTAAGATGGAAAATACTTAACATACCTGGGTTTCCATTATGTAACAAATGACAAGTTCTCATTGGTTCACGCCCCTTTTAATTGCTTATTTACGAAGGTTAAAATTCAATCCAACATTAATTTTTCAAAAATTAAAATTAAAATCTCAACTTTAATTTAATTAAACTTAACTAGGGTTAAAAGGGTGTTAAAAGGGACACAAGGACACGGGATAAGTTAGGTAGCAGACCAATGGGTGGGTCCACTAATCCACTAATCACTGCTCATGTAAGATTTACATTTTATTTGGCCTACAATGGAAGTAAAATATCTGTAAGATACCAAATGCTTGCTTCATATTATGTGTGAGTTTTTCAAAAGTTTGTGCAGTAAAATAAAGTTTTAAAGTTTTGATTGCTGTGTACAAACTTTAAAAGACATGCATATGAAAATGTGACGCTTAAGAGAGAAAGTCAGCAATCTCCTCCCAATTGAAAGTCAGCAATCTCCTCCCAATTGAAACCGGAGAAGATCCTATGTCTTGTAAAATATGATCAGGGTAGATAAGAATGTTGAGAGGATAATTAAAAAGACTCAAAATATTATAGAAAAAATAATTGAATTTTAAAAATCTAGAGATTATTACGTTCATTGAATACATGAAAATGACAATAGCACACTAGTGACCAAAAAAAATTTTTAGAATAGTACACGTCGAAGAAAATAAAAAACAGAAGAGAAATGCTAGTACCAATTTCACATTTTCTAAATGTTTTTACCTGTTACCTGTAGGATTGGTTGAAGATACTCTGTGATAAAAAAAATCTTAACTTGATAAATAGGTAGCAATGCCATGTTTTACACGAGACTGAGGTTAGTACTAAAATGGAAAATTAAGAAAAGATTTGACTTAACATAGCTTTTTTTTTTAATTGAATATACTGCTCTTGATAAACTAAAACAGTGGAATTTCAAGCAATCTTCAGTTAATAAGAATATATATAAGATATGTGTTGTCCATATGAGGATATTTATTTTTGGTCTCGATATCACTCACCTACGGTTAGTAGTAATCATCAGTTAGTTAGTGACTAGTAACGAAGAGTAGGGGTGGAGCCACATGGGGTCAGGGGGCTCTAGCCCCCCTCCCCCAACTTTTGAAAATATATAAATAAATAATTTCCATTAATATTACAGAGCCGGTGTAGCATCACTCATATAGGGTCTCACTAGAGCCATCTTCTCACTATCTATCCCCCTTCCCTCTCTCACGTGCATCGATAGTACCCTTACACTCATATTATCTCTCACACATGTACATCACGTGGGTCTCACTAGGATCCTTAGCCTCTTCCCCCTCTCTCACGCCCTCTCTCTCCCCCTCCCTCTTTCTCATGTGCATTGCACATACAACCCACTAGTGATATATTAGTCGAATGAAAATTATAGAGAACCGAATTTGTTTTCATGTCATTATAGTAAATGTCAGGGGTAAATTAGTGAAATTAATTGCTTATCGTGTTTTAAAGGCTAATTAAAAATGTATAAGACACTTAGCCTAGGAAGAACCAAAAGAAGAAATCCGAAAAAAGAAGAGAAAAGGCCAAGCTAGTTGACTGACTAATTAAAAAGGGAGAACAGTAGCCTCCCTAAGCATCCCAATCGACCACCCTCACACTCGGTCGACTGACTAGTGGATTTTTCACCAAGTAGGGGCCTTCCAAGTCCACCCGGTCGACCGTCCCTCATGGCCGGTCAACCGACCTTTAATGAATTGGGGATTTTCCTCTTTTGCGAGATTTTAAGGGTATTTAATTTGGGGTTTTTATAACCCTAACACTATAAATAGGGTTTCTATTTCGAGGGTTTGAGATCCCTAAGTTTGTCAAACCCTACTATGACAAAGTAGAGGAAAAACCTAGGATTTCTAAAGGTTTGCTTGTATGTGAAGGAAGAAATTACTCAAAGGAGAAGGAGAAAGCTTGGAGATCACTCCCAAAGCCTTCTTGGAGCGTTTGGATCAAAGGGAACTTGGAATATTAAAATTTTACCTTCGATGACACCTTCAACTTGTTGTGCCTCTTCCTGAGTGATTGCGAACACTTGTCCCTTACCGCCTTCTCGTGCTAATAGTTGCGCCTGGGGCAGTCCCTTTTAAAATGACCAAACTTTCCGTATGGGAAACAAGTCTTCACTCTGCAGTCCTTGGTCAAATGAGCCTGACCACATTTCTCACACTTAGGCCCTGATCTTCCTGTAGATCTTTGGCCTTTCATATCTTCGAACTTCCTCTTCCCAGTGAACTGAGTGTTTTTCTTCTTTTCTCAGGGCTACCCAACTGTCCCTTTGCCTCTGCCAACACTGGCTTGTCAACTCCTCATGAACTCGCTCTACCCTTAGCATTCGGTCCAAAATCTCTTAAAAAGACGTAAACCGTTGTGCCGCTAACTTTCCTTTGATAGTCGGCCTCAAACCTTCTTTGAACTTCTCAACCCTCCATTGCTCGTCTTCTACGAATCTTGCAGCAAACTTGGAGAGCTGATTGAATTTCTACTCATACTCACTGTTTGTCATATTCCCCTGGGTCAGCTACAGAAATTTCATTTCTTTCTTCTTATTCATCGACGCCAAAAAGTATTGCTTGTAGAACAATTTCGTAAACTTTGCCTAAGTCACGAGCCTCTGATTTGGTGGAACTGTTCTCTCCACTGTACTCCACCAATGCTCAGCCTCTCCCTCAAGCATGAAATTAGCAAACTCAAGCTTAGCGTCTTCTGGCAAGGACATAGCCTGAAAATTTTTCTCAAGTCCTCTGATCCAATTTTCCGCCTTTAACGGATCAGTAGTACCCGCAAAGGCTGAAGGCCCCAGTCTTTTAAACTTTTCCAGCCTATCTCATTTCTGTGTTCTGGGACTATAACGATAGGGATACGACTACCGTTCTCATTCATATTTTGAGCTTGTTGCTACGGAATCAAGTTGGCTAGTGCGGAAATAGCCTCAAAGGCTCTAGCCAATATATTATCTGGTGCTCGACGGGGTGGCGTGATTATCCTATAGTTATAGAATAAAGAACTTTTACTAATAACGAAATGAAATGAAACTAAAATGTACTGAGAGTTCGATATCCAAAAGAGACATTTCATTCATTTTACCTTTATTATATACAATAACCACACTATGTACAATAATCACCGTATATCTATGTATAACAAAACATCACATATACTATACATGTACACTTACAAAAAGGTGAGCCAAAAGACCAGCTAGGGCATCTTCTATACTCCCAAAATGATATAGATGCACCACGGTCTTCCATCTCTACCCTATACCAAAACACATGTATCTACACCTCAGTCGAGGTGGACGAACTATTCCCAGCCTCCTCTTGAGGTGTCCAATCCTTCAAACTCAGGTCTACCAACTTCTTCTTGTTCAGCTTACGGTTGTTCAAAATCTCACGATACTCTCATGTCGTAAGCCTCTTTGGAGGCATGTGAAAAATCCGGTGAATCTTAAATCTAATGTTTGAGTTGAGAACTCACAAATTCAATGGGATGGTTAGGTGTCTCTACAAGTCTATCTACCATTCTTAAGATTATGCAATCAAATTATTAATTAAGGGATGATGAACTTATAGTGCAGAATAAGGGAAACAAACAAACCACAACACAAGCAATTTTTACATAGAAACCCTTTCGGGAAAAACCACGGAACCTAGTCTAGCAAAGCAAATCCACTAAGACAAAGTAGCAGATACATACAGACTCGAACCTCACCCAAACAGGACTCAACTTCCTCAATCCACAGCTAGTCCTACACACCTCAATAAGTATTCACGATCTCGCAAGACTCACAATCTATTGCAGTAGCCTGTTCTTCTCTTGTATCTTTGCTACAACCACGATCTCCATGATTGATCTCCGTCAACGACGGATTCAGATTCCACTGACCAAATATCACATCCATGGTCCTCCTTGGATCGATCTCCTTTGCAAAGGCTCCGGAACACTCCGGCCAATTGTTCTTAACAGAACGGGTTGATGGTTGTTTATCAAAACATTCCCTAGTTGGATTCCAAACAATATGAATACCCAAACAAGCAAGAATGAGGCAATCAATGGCTTGCAATCTCTAGGGTGGAAGAGGAGAGGAGAATGGGTTAGGGAACCCTAATAATCCTTTTGAAACTCTCTCTAAACTCTCTAATCTCCTTAGAATGAGCTAAGGAATCATCCAATAAATAGTCAAGGCAATAGGAATTGCCAAAACAGAATTCAGATGGTTTTAGAAACCAATTATACGAGGCCCATTTGAACGGCCATGAGGGCGTTTGAACAGCCTTGGATTTGGATGAAAACGGTTAAAAATGGGGGCCCAGGCAAGCTACTATATTCGAACTTTTATTGCCTATTCGAATGGCCAATCAGCCTTTCTTGGGCGTTCGAACGGCCAAGTTGGGCTTTCAAACGGCCAGTGCAGATTTTGAATCTTTTTGCATTGTCACCCCTTATCCAACATTCAAAACCTTAAAAAGATCATCCAAAGGCTATTAAAAATATATGGGTCAATTTCTAACCACCTATGGTATATGATTAAAGTGTTCTAAGTCAATTCCACCTATGGTAACCACTAGGTATCTAGGTCACTTACCATTCTACGAAGTGAAATGAAGGCGATGATCGGAATGTCTTCAGTTGATCTTCTCCGGTCTTCATCGTCACTTGTCTTGGATGCTTGAAGGCAAGGACACAAGACACATGACCCATTGTTTTGACAACGGAATTAGCTAATACCAAAATATGGACTTTACAATCTCTCCCTTTGGTAATTCCGTGACAAAACCAAACTGAAGTACATGACTTGACACAAAATCACCCAAACACATCAAATGGTGAATTAGGGCATTACATGATTCCAACACAATTACATGACATCAATTGACAAATAATCTTAAAGTGAAGACACTGATTGCTCTTGTCATATAAGATCTGTCTGCTACAACCCTGCACCTACACATGCTCATAAAACAAAACACCCCAGTAAAACATGTATGAAATATACAAATAGACAAACACAAGTATTGGGAGGAATGTACTGAATTTGGGAACTTATACCCAACCTTCTCCCCCTTTTTTGGCATAATTGCCAAAGGTAGACAGAAAGCCAATATCACAAAGTATATACTAATTTAACACATATGTAATATCAAGGCAACTACAATACAATCATGCAAATGCAAACAATGCAGGGACTGGAGAGCGGGGAACAAAATATAACAATATAAAGTAAAAACTGCCCCTCAACACCTCAACTTGATCTCTCCCCCTAAGATCAAGGACACTACCAAAAGTAGGGCAACTCATGCCAGAAAGGCTTATGCCAACTAAGAAGGAAAACACATAATATTAATAAAAAATATCATGTGTCACACAAATCTGTATCAAAAGCATTCCATGCAACAGTAATTTAAAATTAAAAATCCAATGAAGAACATGATTAGTTAGTCCGACTGAGGATGCATCTAACTAAATCTCACGGAATGCTAAAGCATAGTCAATTCACTTAGTCACATTTAGTGAACAGTTTAAAAGTGAAGCAATGTGTGTATTGATAGTCTGACTAGATACTAAATCAAGGTTTCTTTCCCTTTCCAAGGATATGACATTAACCACTAAAGGGCCTCCTGGAGACTCAATCTTAGAAGTCAAACCTAGTTAGATCTAGATGCTGATTTTTTGCATTTTAGTGCTCCTTTATCCAATTTTATTTGACTCAATATTTTTCTTTTACTTTTGGTCTACTACCTCCGAACTTTGTAAGACTTCTTTTGATGTTCTTTATCTGAACATATCTTTTCATGCAATGCTGACTTTCACACTATCCAGGTAGGTAGTCCTGGCTATTAGCAACAGGGGCTTTCACACTAGTAACCCAGATAAATAACTATTGTCTGTATAGGTAGCCATTACATATTGTTTGCATCCAATAGTGACTTTCACACTAATCCAGTAGGATACACAAAACGGGGATTGAAGGGAATCCAGATAAAAAAAATATGCGGAAAACTGGATCTCAAGGATCTTTACACCATAGAATACAAATAATTCTATCTACATGTTTAGATAATTACCTCGGTGAATGATGTTCACCGGTAAAGCAAAAACCAACTTGAACTGTCAGAACTCTTTATAGAGATTTCTCGAAGAAATACTCAAAGCTCGATCCTTGTTCTTCGCTATCCCCACAAAGCCTTTGAATCTTTTCTTGGCCTTGAAGAAAAAAAGAAGAGAAGATGGATGTTGTTGTAGACTTTGTCACCCAAAAACCTAGGGTTCAAAACCCTAAGAATTAAAAACTTGGAAAACACCAAAGGGGGCTCCCGAAATTTGATGGGAGGAGAATCTCCCTTGTGGCTCACGGTTTGGAGAGGGGGAGAGTAATAATTTATGAATTAATTAATTCCCCTACAGTTGGGGATTTTATAGAGATTAGAATCTTATTCTAATCCTATACAAATTAGGAAACATCCATTTTTAGAAAGTTACCAAATAATGAACTTCTAATTAATTCATAATTAATTAGTTGTTCAAAACCTTCTAATTTGGGATTCCTTTTCTAAAAAGGATTCCATAATTAAAGGGGGTGTAACTAATTCCTAGATTCTAAGAATCCCAACAACCTAACAAACTCCTAACAATTAGGAATTATATTCCAAATAGAAAACCCCACAAAGGGTTGGGCATGAGCTATAGGGGGGCGTGTGCCCATGGTGCTTGGTCCCCAAGTTTTAATAAAACTCCACAATTTTCTCTTTTGTTTCTTGTTTACCAAGATTGGAATCTAATCCCATAATTTTAGGAGTTAATATTTAATAATTATTTAACTAACACAATCATAATCTAATTAGGAAACTAAATGGGCGCCCCACCCTAGGGTTTTAATCCATGGGCTTGGGCCCACTAATAAGTTCCATACTTTACGGGTTTATGGATATGGGTCAAACCCATTTCCCCTTATTTAGTGTTAATTAAATAATTATCCTTTAATTTAAATTAACAATTAGTTTAAACCATAGATTAACTTTTAATCCATTTTATTAATGATTAACTTTTAATCACTTAAATTATAGATTAACATTTAATCTATTATTCAGCTTGTATTTCTTATGTGAGTATCTCCAGAGATTGCTCTGGGACATTCTAACCCTGTCTTACCTAATGTTATCCCATTGATCCTAAATATGAATGATATTGGAATTGCAAGTGACGTGAGATATCCATGTTGCAATTGAATCTCAGTGTTAGAACATTAACCATTAAGGATCCCGCCACATGAAATTTTTAATTCAATTGATCCTTCCAAATACATTATCCTTAATGAGTTTTCAAAATTATTTATACTATTTAACTCATAGCCCATTGCACATCATTCGGGTTTTCAAGACTTCTGATTAAGCCATGAGAAACATTTTCTCATGTAAAACATTTTGAGAAAAACTTTTTATAAGTATAATATATTTTAATAAAAATATATTTCAAACTTATTTTATTTCAAAATCACTTGTGCAGGATTTAAGCTTAGACTTAGGGTTAGTCCGACAGACCAAGGATTAGTCCGATAGACTAAGGGTTTAGGCCCGGTAGGTCAAGGGGTAAGTCCAGTAGACTTCATTTAGGCCTGGTAGGCCAAAATCGAAAATAAGTAAGGTTATGATTGCTAACCGAGGTTAGGGGTCAAACTAACCATGGTTAGGATTGCTAACCATGATTGAGGGTAATAAGGGTAAGCCTGCTAGACTGAGATTGCACCCAGTAGACCAAGGATGAGCCCGATAGGCCAAAAATAGATTTAACCGAGGTTAGGGTTGCTAACCGGAGTTAAAGGGGTAAAGTAACCATGGTTAGGAATGCTAAGCATGGTAAAATGGCCAAAACAGAAATATTTTGAGCATTTTAGAATATTTTAGAATTTTGTAACATTTTTCCAGATTTTTCTAAGGGTTAAAGGATGCTTAACCATGGTTAAAAGTTAACCAAGGATTGGTTTAACCTGGTTAGGGGTCCAAGCAAGTCAAGGTGGGCCTAGAGGGTATAGCAGGGCCTAGAGTGGTATCCTACCAAGTCTGGGCCCTGTGCAAAAGTCCAAAGTGCATAAAACAAATAATGGCGGTAAAGAGATTACCGTCCTTATTGTAGGGCTATGGTTGAGTTAAGGGATGAAACCAGAGGGTTCTGAACCCATAGGGATGAAGGGGGATGTTTAGGGAAGACCCTGTGCTGTTGGTGGGCCCAGGGGGAGGTCTAGAGTGGGTCCTACAGTGGGCCAAAGCCACTATAATTGGTATACTGAAATGACGGTAGAAGGACTACCGCTATTCTACAAACTCTTAGTTTTTGGCCAGTTAACTATGATTAAGCAAGAGGATGGACCCTGGAAGGACCAGGGTAGCTAGCTAAGAAGCAAGAGAGTCTAACTATGGCCCTGGAATGGACCAGGGCCCTACCTAAGGGGTGTAAAAGGTGCTGCCAACAGGAAGGTCAGGAATGGTGGTAATCTATTTACCGCCATTACTGAAAGTTTTCAAAAAAGAGATTTTCCCCTACGGGGGTTGCACCAGTTAGTTCCAAGGGTTCCCTTATGCCAGAAGTCGAAGGAGAGCTCTGGATATACGGGGGTCTTATACCCAAGGTTTTAACCTCAAGGGTATTCCCCCCACACCTATGAGGAAGGTGGGGGAGGGGGGGGGGGGAAGGGGGAACCCTGTCCTTGGCTTGGAAACGGTAATGCAGGAGATAGACAAGAAGTAATGACCCCTGGAGTAGGACTAGGGGTCTTACAGCATTTCAACTAAAAAAAGAAAGGGGTAGGGTTGCTATCCTACTATTGGGCTACAACAATGGAGGAATGGGGTTGTGCACGATGACAGTAGGTGGAGGCAGGCCTAGGGTGACCTGGTGCTACTCCTGGGGGATCTAAAGACCTTCCTTGGGGGTATGAAAGTGGTCTCAGGTGAAGAACTGGGGTTGGAGGAGGCTGGGTCTGAGCTAACTGTAATCTAACAGGGGTTTGTTATGCGATTTTTGGAGTAGTTTGTAAAGTGGAGTGGGGGGGAGTTTATATAGACTTGGATGGACCTAGGGGCAGTCTGGGGATTAAAGAAGAGATCCTAAACATTGTGGGGGTGGAGAGGAATGCTATAGGGGGTGTTAGCTGCATTTTTTCCTGAAACTCAATAATGGCGGTAATACCATTACCGCCATTACTAAATTAAGCAAAAAAACTAATGGCTGTAATAATATTACCGCCATTACAAATTTTTTCCAGAAAAAGCCCAACCTATTCTCACTTGGCTTGATTCACTGTAGCAGACACTGAAAAAGGAAATGACGGTAATAGTATTGACGTCATTCTTGAATTTTTGGGGTGTGGGCCCCACACCAACGGTCTCTAAGGGTTGGTGGGCCCATGTTCGGGCCCACATGGATTTTTAGGCCTTGGATTTGGGGTTTTCGACCCTAAGGCTGAATTAGGGTTTACCTAGGGTTAGTCTAGGGTTTAACCTGTGATTACCTAGGGTTTAGGGCCTGACTAGGATTAGGCCTAGGGTTTGATCAAGGTTTACCTAGGGTTAGTCTAGGGTTTAACCTATGATTGCCTAGGGTTTAGGGCTTGACTAGGGTTAGGCCTAGGGTTTGATTCGGGTTTACCTAGGGTTTGATCAGGGTTCAGCTGGGGATAACCATGGTTAAAAGATATTAACATGGTTAAGGCAGGGTGTAAAAATTGGGTGCTTACAGCTGCCCCTCTTTACGGAGAGTGTCAAATTGGCAATCGAATGGCAAAGACTGGAATCATCTTATTTTTTTACACCAAGATTGGATTTTAAGGGATGATGATATGCATGCATATTGTGCAAGTGGTATGATAAGTGATGCAACTTTGTGAGAATGGAAGTAGTTAGGGTCACCCCAATATGTCTTCGACATCTCAGGTGAGTATCGACATAACGCACTTTGTCGACACCTCGCATGTCCCCCTCTGATACCCCGTGTGTCTCTGACATTACAGGTGAGCATCGACATAACGCACTTTGTCGGCACCTCGCATGTTTCCCCTCGACACCCCATGTGTCTTCAATATCCCAGGTTAGCATCGACATAACACACTTTGTCGGCACCTTGCATGCCCTCCTTCCGACATTCCGTGTGTCCTTTGTTTATTTTGGCTACACACCTCCGGGTAATACCATAGCAACCAAACTTGGCTAGCGCATCCGGGACATGCCATCTTTCATAGCATCCATCAATCCCCAACATAAGTAGCATGGACTACCATTCATTCCACAGAGAGGTGTCGAATGGGGACATACGAGGTGCCGACAAAGTGCATTATGTCGATGCTCACCTAGGATGTCGGAAACACACAGGGGTGTCGAAAGGGGACATGCGGATGGTATCGCGGTATGACGAGATTGTCAAGGGATATGTAGGATGTCAAGGACACATGGGGTAGGGCTGTCAACGGATCGGATTCGGACCGGATCTGCCTAGATCCGAATCCGATCCGATTAAGAATCCGACTGATCCGAATCCGATCCGAGATCCGTCGGATCATGAAGTAACCGATCCGAATCCGATCCGATTATATATCGTTCGATCCGAATCCGATCCGATCCGATCCGATCCGATCTGAGTAAGGTTATTATTTTTTTTTTTAAATCTATTTTAATAATAAAAAATCTAATAATACCTTAATTAATACTAATTAATGTTAATTTTTTTAAAAATTAATATTTTATACATAGAAAATCTAAATAATATATTTAAAATAATTAAAAATTATTATTATTATCGGATCGGATTTTAATCGGATCGGATCACCTTATATCCAGATCCGATCCGATTATAATCGGATTCCACCAATCCGATCCGAATCCGATCCGACGGATCACATGTAGGGTCCAAAGTCCGGCTAATCGGATCGGATTCGGATCGGATCCGGATCATGATCCGATCCATTGACAGCCCTAACATGGGGGTGTCTAAAAGGGACATTCGAGGAGCCGACAAAGTGTGTTATGTCGATGCTCACCTGGGATGTAGGCACACGGAGTGTCGAAAGGGGACATGCGAGTGGTATCGCGGTATGGCGAGATGACCAATAGATACGCGAGATGTCAAGGACACATGGGGGTGTCGAAAGGGACATGCAAGTTACCGACAAAGTGTGTTATGTCGATGCTCACCTGGGATGTCAGAGACACACGGGGGTGTCGAAAGGGGACATGCGGATGGTATCGTGGTATGATGAGGTTGTCAAAGGATACGTAGGATGTCAATAAAACATGGGGGTGTCTGAAAGGGACATACGAGGTACCGACAAAGTGTGTTATGTCGATGCTCACTTGGGATGTCGGAGACACACGGAGTGTCGAAAGGGGACATGTGGGTGGTATCGCGGTATGCCGAGATGGCCAAGGGATACGCAGGATGTCAAGGACACACGGGGTGTCAAAAGGGACATACGAGGTACCGATAAAGTGTGTTATGTCGATGCTTACCTGGGATATCGGAAACACACGAAGTGTCGAAAGGGGGCATGCGGGTGGTATCGCAGTATGACGAGATGGCTAAGGGATACGCAGGATGTCAAGGACACATGGGAGTGTCGAAAGGAACATGCGAGGTGCCGAAAAAGTGTGTTATGTCGATGCTCACCTTAGATGTCGGAGACACACGGGGTGTCGAAACTGTGCGACATGTCCAAGAGGCGCTAGCTGGATTGATTTTGAAATGGTCCAAGGGCGATGGATTTAGATGATGTCATACAGGGTGTAAGGGCGATGATGCTTCCCCAGGACTCTGTTGATTGTGACTTGTGGGGATGCACGATGTCGGCTTCTTCTGCTTGTCTTATCGAGGTTGCTTGATACAGGTTGGTATGATCAGGTCTCAGTGCCAGATGTTCTTTTTTTGAAAAATGTTTTTAGAAAACTGTTGGACTCTTGCAAAAGTTTTTTATTTTAACAGAAAGAATCTTTAGCTAGCTTTTAGATTTGCTAGGAAACTGCCTTTGTCAACTTCTATTTTGGGCTTTCCTTTGATGAAAATTTTATACCCTTAAGAGTTGATTCGGCTGGGGGGAGTCGAGAGGATTCTTGCTCTGTTTGGGCTTGGTGAAGAGACATTGTAGAGAAGCTTTGACTCCACTGGAGATGGTTTAGGGGAAGCCTGGACTCTGCTTGGGAGATGATTCTAGAAATATCTTGATATCTTTAGTGACTGCACTTGATTTGTCAGGTTACCTACGTACCATTTGCAGGATCAGGTTATAACGTAGTTCAGGCAAATGTCGCAAAGGACGAGGGAGGGTGTCTCTGAAAAGATTATATGAACAAAGGGCTTTTAGGCTCAATAGGGCTAACTAGCGGATTTCATTGATTTGAAAAAGGTTTACATTACTGGGGATAAGGAGTGTGCCAAGGATGGCCTCCTGTCATTTCCCGGAGGACCAACGAGTGCATAGCACCTATCAGATCTAGACTCTAAGCATAGTATTGTTTGAATTTTTCCATATTGACGGGGTCTGGGAGGTCTTCGTCATCCATATGTCCGAGTCGAAGGGCGTCGTCGGAGAATTTGTCTCGGACAATGTAGGGGCCTTCATAGTTGACGTGAAGTTGCCCCTTGGGTAAGGACGGTTTGGCAACATTTTTCGGAGAACCAGGTCACCAACTTCAATGCTTCGAGGCTTGACCTTCTTGTTGAATGCCCTAGCCATGCGCCTCTGATAGGCCTTAGAGTGGTTGACGGCTTTCAGTCGTTGCTCTTCAATCAGATTCAGCTGCTTATGCCTGGCCTGTGCCCATTCTGCTTCTGAGATTTCTGCTTCCATTAACATCCGGAGTGATGTAATCTCTACTTCAATAGGGAGGACTGCTTCCATACCATACGCTAAAGAGAATGGTGTTACCCCAATTGAAGTTCAGATAGACGTTCTGTAGGCCTTGAGTGCGTATGGGAGCATCTCATGCCAGGCAGAGTAATTGGTTGTCATATTTTCTATGATTTTCTTCATGTTCTTGTAGGAAGCTTCCACTGTACCATTGGTCTGTAGCCTGTATGGCGTGGAATTATGATGTTGTATCTTGAATTTCAGGCAGAGATCTATCATCCTTTGTTGCAAAAATTGAGAGCATTGTCTGTTATAATCTCAAATAGGACACCGTACCGACAGATGATGTCCTTTTTCAGAAAACGCTGAACCACAGAAGTTGTGACGTTGGCATAAGAGGTTGCCTTGACCCATTTCGTAAAGTAATCGATTATAACCAAAATGAATCAATGTTCATTCGATGCTTTCAGGGCTATGGGCCCGTGACGTTGATGCCCCAAGCTGAAAATGACCATGGAGCAGTGAGAATGTGCAGCCTGGTCGGCGGTACATTGATTCTGTCAACATAGATTTGACACTGGTGGCACTTCTATACATGCTAGTAACAATCAGATTCCATTGTAGACTAGTAGTAGCCAAGTCTGAGTATCTTCTTGGAGAGCATTAACCCGTTCATGTGTGGGCCGTAAGTTCCTCTGTGAACTTCTTCAACTAACTGTGTAGCTTCACGAGTGTCGAGGTAATTGAGCCAGATCAAGTTCGGTGATCTTTTGTACAAGATTCCACCAGAGAGGATAAACTGATTAGCCAGTCTTCTGATCGTCCAGCGGTCTGTTTTGGTAGCATTGAGGGGGAAGGTCCGGTCTTCGAGATACTACTTGATGTCCGTATACCAAGACTTGTTATCTGATACCTCTTCGATCTCAAGGCAGTAGGCAGGCTGATCTTGTTGCTGAATCTTGATTGACCAGAGCATGATGCCTTTGGGGATCTGGACCATGGAGGCGAGAGTGGCTAGTGCGTCAGTAAATCTATAATGGTTCCAGGACCTGTGGCTGAAAGTAATTCTTCTGAACTAAGTGATCATCATGTTGAGGTAGGTCAGGTACGGGACTAGCCTTGCTTCTCGAATGGCCTAAGATTCATTTGTTTGGCAGACTACCAAAGATGAGTCGCGGTAGACATCTACCTCTTCAATCCTGATGCCCAGGGCTTCTTTCAGTCCGGCTATGCATGCATCATACTCTGCTTCGTTGTTTGAACATCTGAATTACAGCTTGACTGAGATGGAGAGGTGTGCTCGCTTGAGTGAGATCAGGACTGCTCCTCCCCCGTACCTATGACTGTTAGCGGCTCCATCGAAGTATAACTCCCAATCAAGATATTGCTATTCTTCAGTCTCTGCATACAGGATGACTTCATCTGGAAACCGATAATGTACTAAGACGTTGTCCTGTGCTGGACTGTGGGTCAGATGATCTGCAATCGCTTGCCCCTTGATTGACTTCTTGAGTCATGTAAGTGATGTCGAATTCAGAAAACATCATGGGCCATCGGGCTATCCTCCCGGTAGTGGTTAGCTTTTCTAGTAAGTACTTGAGTAGGTCCATCCGGGAGATCAAGATTATCGGATAAGAGAGCAGATAAAGTCGTAGACGTTGAGTAGCCCAGACCAGTGCCAAACAAGTTTTGTCGAGCGGGCTGTATCTCTCTTCATACTCTAGCAGGCTCTTACTGATGTAGTAGATGGCTTGCTCTATTCTGCCTATTTCGTCATACTGTGTCAGGACGCACCCCATGGAGGTCTCTTGTAGTGAGATGTATAGTAGCAGTGGCCGCTCTGGTATAGGAGGCACAAGTACTGGAGGATGAAGAAGATACTGTTTTATCCTGTCAAAGGCTTCTTAGCACTCGTCTGTCCATACTGTAGGTACATTCTTCTGGAGAAGCTTGAAGATTGGCTCGCATATCAGAGTGAGCTGAGAGATGAATCGACTGATGTACTGAATTCTGCTTAGGAACCGATGGATTTTCTTTTCAGTTTGGGGTGTTAGCACTTCGATGATAGCTCTGGTTTTAGCTGAATCGATCTCAATGCCTCTTTTGCTGATTATGAAGCCTAGAAGCTTTCCTGATAGGCTGCAAAGACACATTTGGTCGAATCAGTCGCAGGCCGAATTCTTTGAGTCTATCACATAGTCTTTTCAAGTCTTCAGAGTGCTTCCTGGCAGTTGGTGATTTGACAATCATGTCATCCACATAGATTTCCACCGACTTGTGGATCATGTCGTGGAACAATGCTGTCATGACCCTCTGGTAGGTTGCCCCTGCATTCTTGAGTCCGAAAGGCATTATCTTGTAGCAAAACGTGCCCCAAGGTGTGATAAAGGAGGTTTTCTCTATGTCTTCTTCTGTCATTCTGATCTGGTTGTATCTGGAGAAACCATCCATGAATGAGAGTGTCTCATGCCCTGCAATATTCTCGACCAGAATGTCGATGTGCGGGAAAGGGAAGTTGTCTTTAGGGCTTGCCTTGTTCAGATTCTGGTAGTCGATGCACATTCGGATTTTTTCATCCTTTTTGGGTACTAGTACGATATTGGCTAACCACTCAGGGTAGGTTGCTATCGTCAGGAAGCCTGTTTTGATCTACATCTCTACCTCTTCTTTGACCTTCTGCTCTCATTCAGCCCTCATCCATCTCATTTTCTGCTTAACTGGTTTGACTTCAGGGTTTAGGGGTAGTCTGTGTACCCTCAATGCTAGGTCCAGGTCGGGCATATCTGCATACAACCAGGAAAAGATGTCAGTATAGCTCTTCAAGAAGCTGATCATGTCTGCTCTCTGCTGCGGGCTCATGGTTGTGCTGATTTTGACAAGCTAGGAGTTGTCTTCAGAACCGAGGTTTATGGTCCCAATGTCCTCAATGTTAGACTATAGGATCCCTTCACTGTGCTCTAGCAGGTCCAAAATCTCTTGAGGTGGTTCCTCTTCCTGTTCTAAGTCATACTCAACTTCCAAAAGTTCGAGGGTTTCAGAGGTAGCCTTAGTGTAGGTGATTTCCTAGTGAATCATTAAGCTTAGTTTAGCATGCTTTTGTTATATTTAGTGGCTTCAAGACACTATTTCTTCTAGTGGAAGAGTCCATGCGATTTCATTATCAGCCGATGAAATGTTTTATGCAAAACATGTTTTTGAGTAAGATATCAGATTTTTCATTTATAAAACAGATGATTGTTGTTTACAAAATGTGACTCAACAAAAAGAGACCGACAGTGGCCAACATTTGGATTTTGCAATAGGAGCAAAAGAGAATATAAAAGGAGGAGAAGTATGGTGCTTCGGTCACTGCTTGATCGAACCAACCTACCCTGTACTATGCTTGGCCTGACCCTGAATGGCCTCGATGGTCAAAGCTTCAGTCCACCAATGAATTAGTAGGCGGTGACTAGATGATGCCTCAACACTATTGGAGAGGGTGTAGACTTGCTCTCCTGCTGGATCTTTCGCTTCTGTGGCGTCTTCGACAATTAGCTCATCGAACATCTGTGCCATGCTGAATATTTTCGGATCTGAAATCCCTAAAGACCCAACACTGGGCTAGGGGTTTGAGATACTGGTAACTAGTGCAAGAGGGGTATCAGGGTAGGGTTTGAATGTCCCTACCGGGAAGGTTACAGAGATGTGGGGTGAGGGTTCTGGTTTCGCCGACCGACTGTTCTTCTTTGTGAACTTGGAGAGATAGTCCTCGAACTTGGGCTTGTACCCCAATCCGAACAGAGTTGTGTAGCGAGGAGAAGTATATCTCTTCTTTATCCCCTAGTTTCTGACTCCCAGTCCTAACCCTGGTTGGTAATTCATCCTGACTATCATCCTGACAAATGGTGGTATTGCTTGCTTATTTTGCTCTTCTGCTTAAGCGATGGAACTGACTTATTCGAACTGGTATATCATGAAGGCCGCACCTTGCCCCAGTTCCTGGATGTCCCCGAAGGAACTCGTCAACTCCTCTGATGGGATTACGACCAAATGGTCATCCTGGATGAATTTGAATCTCTAATGGAGAGAGGAGGGAATAGTTCAGGCCGTGTGGATCCATGGCCTCCCTAAGAGCAAGGTGACTGATGCTGGCACATTCATGACTTGAAAGTTTGTAGTGAACTGAGTAAGTCTGACCCCGATGGTCAAGTCAATGTCACCTAGATTCTGCCTGGTAGAGTTGTCAAAGGTCCTGATGGTCATGGGTCTCTTCTTCACTTGGCTGAGGTCCAGACTCAGGCTCTGTAGTGTTGGCAAAGTACAGACGTTCAGGCCGGAGCCATTGTCAATGAGTACTGACGATAGAGTTTTGTTCATGCACTGAACTGCAATGTAAAGAGCCCGGGTGTTATTTCTGTCGTTGTTTGGTATTTCCTCTTCTGTCAATGAAATGATTCTGGATTCAAGTACCTGCCCCACCATGTGCCCCAGTTTCTCGGGCATGATTTTTGGTGTTACGTGGGCATTATTGAATATCCGGAGCAGCTGTTTCCTGGGATGCTCGGATGTCAGGAGAAGACCGAAGATGGAGATCCGTGCAGGCGCTTTGCTCAACTGCTGAGTAATGTTGAACTCCTCTGCCTTTTTCAAGATTTTCAGGAAGACTGCCGAGTCCACTGCTTCTTTCTCTAGGTCTGACACCCCTACTTTCTCCTTCTCTGTTCCCTTTGCCTTTACCAACTCAGCTGCTGGGGGTTGGTACACCCAGCCAGATCTAGTGAGGTAGGCTATACTCTCACTCTCAAGGATGAGAGAGCGTGGAGCGGGTACATGGTTGAGGTTAAAAGGTGGAGATGAGATTTAAGGGATCCGGATGGGGCCTGTAGAGGTGGAGGCTTGAGCTGGGGCCGTGGGCCAGTTTGTAGGGTAGGGGATAGTGTAGGTGATCTGTTCAGGGACAAGGATCTGTACTGGAGACTGGATGGTCTGTATGTTTGATTGCAGAAAAGGGATTATGACAAGAGACTGGTAAGAGGGCCTAACGATGTCGTCATCTACTGCGGGTGCGTTGGGTCTAGGTTGCCTTGCCTCGGGCTCTTCCCACTCAATGAAATTGACTTGGTTGTTGTACAGGGGCAGTGACACCTGATTGATACTGGTCTTGCTAGGGGCCAGTTCAACTTTGCCCTTATCCAAAAGATCCTAGATGACGCACTTCAGACCAATGCAGTAGTCTGTAGCATGACTTGGGCCTCGATGGAAGGTGCAGTGGTGATCGGCTCGATAATTCTTATTTTGTTTGTCGAGAGGTAAGAGAGGGGTAGGGCCTCTAAGTTCGAGAAGACCCTGCTTGGTCAAGAAGTCCAATAACTGGCTGAGAGTGTATGAAAGAAAGGTAAAGTTTCTAGGGGGACGGTTCTGTCCCTAGTTTTGTCTAACTGGTCGGGTGTTTCCGAGCGCTGACTAAAACTGAGTAGCGGGCACTGGCAATCTGATGGGTGTTGCGGAAGATACATCTGAACATCTTCTTTTCTTCTCTGGTCCCTGGGACCACTGCTTCTGTTTACTAGTGCCGCTGTTCTAGGGGGAGCAAGCCCTAGACTGGAGTGAATTGCACTGCTCTGGATGGCCGTCTTGATGCAAGCACTAGTCATGACAATGGTTCCAAAATCTACAACTGGTAGAGTTACCATCAAAGTTAAGTAAGGCATCTTCAGTGTGCCTATGAATATGTTCGTTAACTCCTCTTGGGGGATCGAAGTAGATATATTTGCTACCATTTCCCTCCAGCGGGTAGCATAGTCTAGGAAGGACTCGTTGTTCCACTGGTACATCTGTTCCAATTGGCTTCACTGAGGCCGGAGCTCTTGGTTAAAGGAGTACTGCTCCACAAAGCTATCCATAACAACCTGTCAGGTCTTGATTCGTTGTTTGTCAATCGACATCCACCAAGTAAGGGCTGCCCCCTTCAAACTTTTCTGAAAGTATTGGATGAGCAGAGGCTGGTTTTTGTTATGCTGGACCATGTCCCCCAGATATAACTGTAGATGTTGCTTCGGGCAGCTTGTGCCATCGTACTTGTCAAAGTCTGTCACCTTGAACCCTGGGGGTACTACATCCCCCGACGAGAATGTCAGGTCTTCCAATGATAGACAGGGGCTGGCAGATGCCCCCTTCATTCATCTCATCTCCTCCTTAATTTGTTTAATCTCCTCGTGCTGGTCCCTGAGGGACGGAATAGGATCTAAGGATGATGGTCGGTCATCTCAACCTTTCCACTATCAAGTTGTTCTTGGTAGAAGTGCAGCTGGGCCCTGATAAAGGCGGTTTCTCTAGCGTCGCCTCTGCATCTCTTCTGGAGTGCTTGGACTGTCTGCTCGAGCTACCCTTGCATGGTTTGAAGGTCACGGTTCCGCTCCGCTTCTTGTTGCCTGAATGATTGTTGGGCCTTCCGTAGCTTGTTCTCCTTCTACTGTATCTGAAGTTGTCTCTCCAGGAAGATGTCCCTCCAGGGAACCACCATTTCAGCTAGAGGTATGGTTCCTCGTACTGGAACTGAGACAGGTGTGGGCAGTTCCCTTGGTGCTAGCATATTGGATGGAATGGTAGGATCTTCCACCCATAGTCGGAATGCTGAATCGGTCGGTGGTCCTGTTGTGACTACAAAGTCAGGCTAATGTTCTCACCTGGAGCTTTACCAACTGGACTGGAAGCATCGAGTGAGGCTCTCGGAGTACACTGTGAAGTTGATAAAATCATTTTCTTGCTGGTTTATCAGTGGAATACATTGAGGGAGCCTAAACTGGCGAAGGACTCAGAGTGGTGCATAGACTGCTGAGCCAGTTAGACCGGCTAGCATCATGCATCGTCTTCCGGTTATGACGACACGAGGTAGCTCTCTCAAAACTAGTCACTCGCATTGCCATGTGATCTCCTCCTCTGGCAGGGTCTGGAGACGCTGGTAGAGCATTCTGACATCTGTAGATACTATCTTGCCCTGATTCTGAGAAATCTTCTGAGGTAGACTATATGCATCGTGGAAATTAGCAGGTACTGGAATGATTGTTGGCAGGTGTCCCACCAACCATAGATGTAAGAGTGACACACTGAAATGGAAGATGCCCTTTCTACGGTTTGCTGCTTGGTTGAGAGCCCTGAGAAGCTCTGCAAGGATGATGGGTACAATTGATCTGGAGTTGTGTATGTCCTTGATGATCCCTACCAGTACTGATTCGGCAAGGGTACGGTACTTCGGGAACACCAACTGAGACATAGCTATCAGTGCAAAGGCATTGAGACCAGGAAGTTCAGCTGTAATTGAGTCAAGGTTCCACTTGCGCTTGTTCTGCTTTTCAAGATACTCTACTGGTATCCGATCAAATGAGCCGTTAGGACCGTGCTGCAAGTAGGCAAGCTTGATATGCAAGAACCTTGAGAGGTCTGCCTGATATGTTATCTTATAGCGCGGTACTATAGCTTCACTGTCCATGTTTAAACCCAGAATGCGCTGAATCTCTTCTAGTGTTGGACACAGTTCATTTTTACCGAAACGGAACACCATTTGTGAAGGGTTCCAACACTAGATAGCAGGATTCATGAGACGCGGGTCCGATTTAACCATGGACAGATCTAATATAGTCCCGATTTTGTAGTACTAAGCTCAAGCGAGACGCTGACTCGGAGTGAATGCCTCAATTGATTTCCAGAGGTTGTCGATACATGCCACTTGAGATGTTAAATGTACGGGCCGTGACGGTTGACCAATTGACCGAACAATCCCTGAAGGACCTGTCATCTACCTGAATAAGAGACAGACTCGATATGAGTGTACTGTGTATGCAGGTGAAAAATGCAAAATGATGATGATGTAAATTTTTTGATTTTTTTTGTTTTTGATTGGGTGTGACAAGGCATATGTGATCCGATAGGGCAGACGGACAGAGGTCCGACGTGCTTTTACCCAAATTGTTGGGAATCGAGAAACCTATCAGGTCAAGGTTGGGGATAGGTCCTATGAAGACCTAACTGCTTGGAATTTGAACCTCATATGCTATGTCGGGATGCAGGGTTTGATATATTTTATTACAAGCACAGGTTTTGTTCATTACATGCCCCTGGGTGGGTATTTATCAGTGTAGAATGTGCCCGGATAGTCAACCATGATTGGGGACAAGTATAAGGTGCAAACAGGTTAGGGTTCAAAGTGACCCTCCCTGGATGGGTTGCTTGTAGATTATACCAGATCCTAGTCTATATGTATGAATACTGGTTTGATGCAAGTATAATCCTAGCAGGATGAGATCACTTAACACCGTATATTCGACTCCCCGGTATAGAACATACCTGAAAATGGACGATTGGTGTAAGTGGGAGCATTTAGAATCCTTCACTGAGGGTAATCACCCACCCGGCGTAATTCCGCGAACCTCTAAGAATTTTAAGCTTCTGACACTGAGGATGATCATCCATCACCCGTAAGCATAATAAGCCTAACTACTGGGTTTAATAGGATTTTTACATTACTATACTATGCATGATATGCACAGTACACAAAACACCGAAGAGAAGAAAAGACTTAGTATTAAGTTAAATACTTAGGCATTTAAACAAGTTGAGTTTGATTGGCTTAGACCTTGGTTCCAGGTTGAACCTTAGGTCTAGATCCCCAGCAGGGTTGCTACCTATTAATTCAGAAGGGATAAGTCCCCGGGTAGTGGATAAGGTCTTAGTCTGCGGTAGAGGTCTAGGTAAGAGGTTCGATTAAATCCAGAAAAGGTGTTAGGCACCCCGAGACTTCCATTTTTCAATGGTTTCCTACTTTCTAGGTGTAAGCCAATTCAAGTCAATGTTTGTTCAAATACCTAAGTATTTAAGATAATACTAATCTAAGAAAGAAAAGCTAACTAGGGTCGAACCCAGGTTGAGTTGCCTACGTACTCACGATATGAGATCAGACCGAGCGTAGTTCTGACACATGGGCCCGTGTCAAGGTTAGGGCCTGTGTGTGTGTGCACCAAGGGTGGCTAATGGACTAGTTCGGTAGACTAGGGTTTGGTTGACCGAGTTTAGTCGAGTGCATGATTTAAACCCGGTAGACTTAGGGTTAGTCCGATAGACTAAGGATTAGTTCAGTAGACTAAGGATTTAGGCCCAGTAGGCCAAGGGGTAAGTCCAGTAAACTTGATTTAGGCTCAGTAGGCCAAAATCAAAAATAACCAAAGTTAGAATTGCTAACCGAGGTTAGGGGTCAAACTAACCATAGTTAGGATTGCTAACCACAGTTGAGGGTAATAAGCGTAAGCCCGGTAGACTGAGATTAGGCTCGGTAGGCCAAGGGTAAGCCCGATAGGCTAAGAGATTAGGCCCAGTAGGCCAAAAACGGATTTAACTGAGGATAGGGTTGTTAACTAAAGTTACAGGGGTAAAGTAACCCTGTAACTTATATAATAAAGATAAATTATTTAATAAAGCCTATAAGCTTTAAAGAGGTCCTAGTCAAGTTTAGAAGATGTTATAATAGAAGTAGAATGAGTTCAACTAGTAGGAATGGGTGAAAAATGGACTCAGTGTCAAAACCTGCAAACCACCGATCGCTCGGTCCATTGTAGCGATCGATCGGTTCACAACCGATCGATCGGAGGCTATCGACTGGTTAACTTTTTTTTATGGGGAAATTTTCCAGAGAGCTTGTTTTTTACCAAGAGCTCGGTCAAAATCACCGATCGCTCAGTAGGCAACCGATCGATCGGTCATAACCACCGATCGCTCTGTCTTCACGTTTTTGCAAAATTTTTACTAAGGATGTTTTCGTCTTTTGGGCATTTCACTCATGCCTTAAAGGCTTTGCCCAAGCATTTGAGGGTTCATAAACCCTAAGTAGAGATTTGAGAGATAAGGAGAGAAGAGAAAGGGGTTTCCTAACCTAGGGTTTGCATTTAGGGAGAAATCAAAGGGGTTGTGAACCCACAATCATCCTCAAGCTCGTTTTCCTTCAAGATCAAGGCTCAAGCTCGTGAGGAGCACTTTTCCCAAGCTAGGGCAGCGACTCACGCACGTTTTTGCAAGAGGTTTTTCCCTCATTTGTCAAGGTCGGTACCTTGTGCTACCCTCTTAGTCATAGTTTCCTCTTTTCTTTTCTATTCTTGGTTTTCCCCCATCTATCACTATAATATGAGTTATAATGTGTAAATGGTATGAATGAAGATGGATATTGGCGATGGGATGCCGTGTGTATAGTTGTGATGAATGAAACAGGGAGGGCATTGTATCCATAATGAGCATACATGTGTGATGTGAGTATCCACCCACCTAGAAAAGCATGATGTAGGTTTAACAAATAATGAACACACCCCATGTTTGATGAAATGCCAAGGTGAATAAAATGAGTTATAAATTAATAAATACATGCTTAATTAATTATGGAAATTGTTAGGGCCTATGATAGTGTGTTTTCTTATTTTCCCTAAATTGCATGAATATTGACTTGTTCCAAATTATTGATGTCTTATGTATTGTGAATTACCCAAATGTCATATTTAAATTCAAATGCAAGTATGTACACGATTCCACGAGCACGGCATGCATGACATGATTTACCGAGGTTTTTCAAGAACGATAATTAGAGGTGGGACATATCCTACGATATGTTTTACCTCGCTTTTGCCAAGAATAAGACAAGCATTCATAAATAAGGGTTTCCCTTCCTTCGCAAGTGCATTTAGGAAGAAGGGTCTCCCTTCCCTCACAAGTAATTTATTTTCCAAGCAAGCAAGATACATGGCATGGCAAGCATGAGCATTTAGGAAGAAGGGTCTCCCTTCCCTCACAAGTAGTTTATTTTCCAAGCAAGCAAAATACATGGCATGGCAAGCATGAGTATTTAGGAAGAAGAGTCTCCCTTCCCTCACAAGTAGCATGAACACGTTTATTTTTCCAAGCAAGCATGACATGGCATAACATGCATGATACACATGACACGACATGATATGACAAGACAAGACAGACAAGACAAGTTTTCAAGCGCGCAATAAGTACTTTAAGTCAAGTCAAGTGCACGACTATTTCAAGAGGTTTTATCGGCTTTTCTGTGATGCAAGCATGAATATAAATTGCTTTACTTCCTTGTTATGATATGAAGTGTTTCCAGCGTTATAATATGAATTGTTCTTTTCTTTATATATTGCTATGGTTATGCTATGACTGTTGGTTAGTATTGGTACATACTGAGTATTCCATGCTCAGCCGTACTTCTTATGTCGGCAGGTGATAGCGGAGCAACTGCTCCTTTTGATATCTGTGCTCCGAGCCCTTGGGTGGAGGAGGAGTACGTCGAGGAACTTATAGAGGAACCTCCGGTAGAGGGTTATTACTAGAAGTGGTAGATTTTGAGTGAATAGCTGTGGTTGAGTTGAGAGAGATGTATTCATGTATTTTGGCGGGCCTGTCCGTACTTTCTTTTGTATATTTTGTACAAACTTGGACCACATATGTATATACATAGGGATTGGTTAGTCTTCCGCTGTGGTATGTTAGAGTATGTTTCCGCTATTATTGTCCTCTATTGTATATACTCCAGGTCTTTTGCAGGTTATTTTAGTCAAGCAAATCATGCAAGTCATAATGAGTCGTCCAAGATTCACTCTAACTCCTAGGGTGGGTTTTAGGTCGTGACACTTGTACCCGTGGTTTTAACTTCAAGGTTATTGCCCCCAACACCTATGAGGAAGGTGGGGGGGGGGGGGTACCCTGTCCTTGGCTTGGAAACTATAAAGCAGGAGATAGACAAGAAGTAAATGACCCCTGGAGTAGGACCAGGGGTCTTATAGCATTTCAACTAAAAAAAGAAAGGGGTAGGGTTGCTAGCCTACTGTTGGACTGCAACAATGGCGGAATGGGGCAGTGCACGGTGACAGTAGGTGGAGGCAGACCTAGGGTGGCCTGGTGCTGCTCCTGGGGGGTCTGAGGACCTTCCTTGGGGGGGGGGGGTATGAAAGTGGTCTCAGGTGAAGAACTAGGGCTAGAAGAGGCTAGGTCTGGGCTAACCGTAATCCAACAGGGGTTTGTTATGGGATTTTTGGAGTAGTTTGAAAAGTGGAGTGGGGGGAGTTTATATATACTTGGATGGACCCAGGGGCAGTCTGGGGATTAAGGAAGAGATCTTAAACACTGTGGGGGCGGAGAGGAGTGCTGTAGGGGGGTGCTAGTTGCATTTTTTGCAGAAACTCAATAATGGCGGTAATAACATTACCGCCATTACTGAATTAAGCAAAAAAACTAATGGCGGTAATAGTATTACCGCTATTACCAATTTTTTTCCAAAAAAAGCCCAACCTGTTCTCACTTGGCCTGATTCACTGTAGCAAACACTGAAAAAAGAAATGACAATAATAGTATTACCACCATTCTTCAATTTTTGAATTTTTGGGGTTTGGGCCCCACACTAACGGTCTCTAAGGGTTGGTGGGCCCATGTTCGGGCCCACAGGGCATTTTAGGCCTTGGATTTGAGGTTTTTGAATCCTAGGGCTAAATTAAGGTTTACCTAGGATTAGTCTAGGGTTTAACCTGTGATTGCCTAGGGTTTAGGGCTTGACTAGGGTGCCTAGGGTTTGATCAGGATTTACCTAGAGTTAGTCTAGGGTTTAACCTGTGATTACCTAGGGTTTAGGGCTTAACTAAGGTTAGGCCTAGGATTTGATCCGGGTTTACCTAGGGTTAGTCTAGGGTTTAACCTGTGACTGCCTAGGGTTTAAGGCTAGACTAGGGTTAGGCCTAAGGTTTGATCAGGGTTCAGTTGGGAAGAACCATGGCTAAAAGATATTAACCATGGTTAAGGCATGGTATAAAAATTGGGTGCTTACAATGGAGGCAATAGAATCCATAAAATTTGTAGTCTCCATCTGGGAAACTTTAAGAATATCGCAAGCTTCTTTAACAAAGTTACAATTATTAGAAGATTTTAGGATGGTCTGATTTTCTAAAACTTTGCTGGGGAAAGTCCAACCCTTTTCTGTAGAGATCCATAAACTCTTGTCTAGAGATAGGTGAAATACTCTCAATCGAGATTTTCAATCATTAATATTACACCCATTGAAAAATGGGGGACAAGAGATGGATCCTCCCTTTCTTTGGAGATTCATATTGACCTAATATATAAAAAGAATAGATCGCACTAATAAATTAGCGAACCCGCTCTGATACCAATTGAAAATCCGCTGAACCTCAAATCTAATGTTTGAGTTGAGAACTCACAAATTCAAGAGGATGGTTAGGTCTCCCTACAAGTCTATCTACCATTTTTAAGATTATGCAATCAAATTATTAATTAAGAGATGATGAACTTAAAGTGCGGAATAAGATAAACAAACAAACCACAACACAAGCAATTTTTACGTGGAAACCCTTCCAAGAAAAATCACAGGACCTAGTCCAACAAAGTAAATCCACTAAGACAAAGTACCAGATACTTACAGACTCGAACCTCACCTAAACAGGACTCAACTTCCTCAATCCACGGCTAGTCCTACACACCTCAATAAGTAATCACGATCTCGTAAGACTCGCAATCTATCGCAGTATCCTGTTCTTCTCTTATGTCTTCGCCACAACCACAATCTCCACGATCGATCTTTGTCAACGACGGTTAAAAATGGGAGGGCAGGCAAGCTACTGTATTTGAACTTTTATTGCCCGTTCGAACGGCTAGCCAGCCGTTTTTGGGCATTCAAACTGCCAAGCTGGGCGTTCGAATGGCCAGTGCAGATTTTGAATCTTTTTGCACTGGCACCCCTTATCCAACATCCAAACCTTA